>CM047001.1:49972374-51222374 GCA_025698465.1 Gossypium longicalyx
GGGTTTGGTTAGCCCTTACCGACCCTACGGTAGGTCCACAGTCGATCGAAATGACCCGTGCGGACCTAGGGAAAATTTCAAAATTATGGGCCCACATGCTAGTGTGGGCCACACGTCTAGATTAGCCTTGCCCGTGTGGCCCTCACGGCTTGGCCTAGAATCCACACGCTCGTGTGGCTCACACACTCATGCTCACGCCACCACACGGTCGTGTCATTAGCACGGCCATGCCTTTGTCAACCACACGGTTGTGTCTCACACACGGCCACCTACACGGCCAGCCACACGCCCATGTGGCATTGACAGTGGCCATTTTTAGCTTCGCCAAAACTCAATTTTTCGCGTTTTGGGACAACACCTGTTTCAATTTTGATGAGAGAACCCACCCAAGATCACCAGAACCTAAAATTGACAAATCAAAGTCCAAAATCAGTCAAAATTCATGATTAAACCAAAACCACCAAAATAAACAACTTCAAATATTCATCACTTACCCCAACACTCCAAATGATTTAGCCTACAATTCCGCACGAGAAGAGCCTCGTTCTTTGCGATTTGTTACTGTCAAAAACCCAAAAATCAACTAACGAAACAGGCAACAACACCTTATTCGACATTAAATGGAAACCTCCCTAACTCGCAAAACCTTACCACCGCCACTTACCAAGACGAACGAACATAGTGAATCAAAATACTCGATTTGGAAAAAAGAGGAAAATAATAGGAGAAAAGTAAAAGAGAGAAAAGCAACACAACGTCAGATCTTTTTTGGGAAAGTGAGAAAACCAAAATTTTGAAATAAAATAAAATAAAATAAAATTAAAAATTAAAAAATAAAATATTTTGATAACTCCCCATATCCCAACTCCCGACTATCTTTTCAATCACAACCATTTCAGAATTCTATCTCTATCCAAATACTTTCAAACAACCGGTGAAAAATAAACTCCTTTGCTCACGCAGAGATTCGAACACGGAACCTTCAGCACAACAAACCCCTTTACCACTCGAACCAACAGGCTCATTCTGTTATGAATTAACAGACAATTTTATGTAAGCCGACTTCACAAGGGTAAGGCTTGGATCAAAAATAAGAAAATTTGGCAAAGGTGAGACTAGAATCCAAGACCTCACACATACACCCAGAACACTTAACCACTGAAGTAGACAGATATTTGTATCAGATATTTACAGAATCAAAAATGAATTATTTAGGGCTTTACAAATACCATCTTTGATATTAGTACTGTTTTTGCATTTTGACTTGATGATTTTTTCAAATAATTACAAAAAGTATCAATACCTTTTACCAGGTATCGATAAAATGCCTTTGATATCAATGTAAACTAACTTTAATGGTTACTGAATCAGACATTAAATGCTAATAGTATCGATACTTGTAGAAAAAATATCGATACCTTTTGTTGCAGGAGAATTTAATGATTTGGTATTTTCATCCCCAATGGCTTTTTTCAATTCCACAACAACCAAAACAGTTGGAAATCAATTGGAGAGTATAAATACCAACTTTTAAAGGTCATACAACAAGTGAGATTACAATTGATCAAGTGTTTCAAGATACAAAAAAATCCATTACCAATTAATTTGTACTTCAATTCTTTATCTTCTTCTTGTAAATACTTGTAAGTATTCATTGTATTTTCTATCAGCTCAAGTGTTTTCTTTTTATTTGTGCTTAATTGGAAAATATCCTAATCTTGTGAGGATTGAGGATTATTTCTTTATTTTTTTTTGTTATTTTCTTTGAGAGGGTTTGTGTCTTAAGGTTTGAGGTAGAAACCTTAAGGGAGTTTTGTAAGGTTAAACCTTTTCCTCAAAGTTTATCAAATTAGTGAATTTGAGAAAATATTTAGCAGTGGAAAGCTAAGGTAGTGGAGCAGGCAATTGGGGTTGAACCACTCTAAATTCTTGTGTTCATTTTTCTATTCTTTCTCTCTAACATCAAAAATTTTTTAACAACCAATTCACCCCATTTTGGTAATTTCAGTTTGATTATTTGAGTTAACAATTGGTATAAGATCTAGCCTCTAAAGACGCTTTAACAACTAAGAGAAGATCCTCAGAGAAGCTTAAACAATCATTAACACATTCTACAAAATGACGTCGACTTCTAGGTCAAATTTCTATGAAGAATCTCAGTCCATCTCAAATCCTCCATACTTCAATAGAGTAAATTAATTTTATTGGAAGACAAGAGTGATGCTATTCATTCAAGTGAATGATCTTGTAGCTTGGGATATCATTATGGATGGTCCTTTCACTTCTAAAAAACAAAGAGAGCAATTAATGTCAAGGAGTAAGAGAGAATGGAGTGAAAAAGATAAAAGGAATGTATAGCTCAATGCTAAAGCCATGCATATTCTATTTTGTGCACTTGGTCTAGGTGAGTTCAATAGGGTGTCATCTTGTTCTAGTGCCAATGAGATATGAGACAAGATTGAGGTCACTCATGAAGAATAAGAAGAAGCCTACTTTTGCTTTATGGCCATAGAAGATTCTAAGGTAACTTCTAACTCATCTACTTCAAATTCTTATTCTTTTGATGAGTTGTGAAATGCCTATGATTAGGCTTGGAGTTTGAATTAATGGATTCCAAAATATAGGAAAACTATTTCAAAACAAAAAGATGAAAATAATTCACTCTTCAAAGTCAATCACAAACTTGAAATTAAAATAAATGATATGAAAACTAATATAAATTATTTTGAGAAAAAGAATTGTGACATTCATCATTTACTTTCTAAAGTTCATGATGATCATCAAAAGCAACTTGAGTTGCTTAAGAGTGAAAAAGCTCACTTAATAAAGCTTTTGAAAAAGAGTTTGAAAGAGGAGAATTTAAAATTTGTTAAAAATAGTTTTAATTTCTATAAACATAGAGGTCTCTCAAGATTTTATAAAGGAAAAATTATTAAGAGTATATGGGCTCCTAAAGGGCTCATTACTACTAATGATAAGGATATCTTTTCAAAATGGATACCTAAAGGGACTAAAATTATAGGCATGAATACTTATAGAACCTAAAAGAATTTGGGTACCAAAAATAAGACTTAATGCTTTGTTTTTAGGGAAAGGAATATTGCTTCAAGGTGGAAAAATCAAGCATAAAATCATGGTACCTTGATAGTGGATGCTTAAGACACATGACCGATGACAAGAGTCATTTTATCAAGCTTGAGCCAGATAGTGGAGGAGGAGTTACATTTGGTGACAACTCCAAATGACTTATTAAAGGAATTGGCTCTATTGGTAAAAACTTTTCACACCTTAGAATTTAGGAATCCAATTAAGAGTGAGACAGTGTATGTTAATTCTTTTTTGGACGCACCTTGACAGTTTAATTCGCCACTTGACTTGTTGGTTGGAGAGTTAGAGTTTTGGTGCATACTAGCATTAAAGCATTTTCTTGTTGGCGGTACTTAGAGTTTTGTTTGAACACTAAGAGACTATCAAATGTATGAGGAAACTGTAGGAAACTTAATTGTCTTTAAAACCACACCAAATGAGAGTCTCTGCCAAGATATAGTATGCTCGATTTGTATGAGTAGTGTTCATTTGGATCTCTTATCGGGTTAGTTGGAAGTTGTTTGGATTCTACAACAACAAAAGATAGAGATCAAAGTAAAGAGTAGAGTAGCAAAATGAATGAACTATTACTTGTACACTAAATCAAGCCAGCTAAATAAATCATCATAAGCAACATGGTTGGCTATTTCTCAACAGGAGTAAATTAGATTGATTTGACCTTCCAAAACTGGTCAATAGTGAGGTTAATCTTCACCGAATTTTCTTTTACCTACCCTGGATTTGGTAGAGATATCAAGGGAACCAGAATATATTTATGGGAAGTGGACATTTTGAATGGTTTTTTTGGGCTATCTATTTAATGGTCAGGTTTTTTTTTTCCAATATCAACATGCTCTTCTTACTCTTCATTAAGGTCGAACTAAGATAAATGATTCAGCCTTTTAGTATGTCTTATAGCTTTGCACGTTATTACTATAAAAGGGTAAAGTGTTACAGGAAGTCCCTACATTGGGGTCGCTTATAGTTGAAATATTAGTATAATGTTTGTAATATTGATTCTAATGGAAATCTTATGATCATTTAGCCAGTTGTTGCTGTTGGATCGGTTAGGACTTTCAAAGCAGAAGCTCTGGGCCAAGGTAAAGGTAGGTTTGTAGTAAGTCTTTAAACTTGACTCTTGCATGTCATGTAATTATGCAAATTCTTATCTCTGAAAGATATGCACAAATGCGTAAATGGGGTGAACAATATGTAGCATGGTATAACATTGTATGATACATGTGCTGTTATTGGCATGTGTGCAGTCCTTGTTTAATACTTTCTTGTTACATGGGTTTAATATGTATCAATTTCGAGTTATGTTAAATGGTGAGAAAAAGATTCATTTGTGTTGCCTTCTGTAGGGAGGGTATATTGCTAACCGGATAGGCAGGTCATTGTGAAAAGAAAGATTTATTATGTAGCCTTTAGTAGAGCAACTGTAATACTAATTGGATTAGCAGCTCACGAAATAAATCTATGAATAGTCTATGGCCATGACACCATATGATAATACGTCAAGAGGAAGTGAATGTATAAGAACATATAGGAGAAACCTATGGCATCCATAGAGATGGTCCACCAGGACAGTAAACACAGATTTCTGAAAGGCCTTTGTGGCAAATTCTTAGGAAAGTCTTTATGGTGAACTCTTCCAAAAGCCTTTATGGCGTACTCTCCGGATGACCTTTTTGGCGAACTCTTCAGAAAGCCTTTATGGTGAATCCTTTGGAATGCCTTTGCGGTGAACTCTCTAGAAAGCCTTTGTGGTGTGTCATTTGGGAAAACCATAAAGTGAATTCTGTAATGATCAAGTAGTGAGATGCTAGTCTGCCTTGAGTAAGATCTAGGTATGCCTGTGAGGTATTTTCTGATAGAATTCTCGATAGAGTAACCTATTGATGAATCTGCCTTAGTAATTTGCCATGACAGAGTAACCAACATTGTCAACCATTTAACACCACTTTAATATAATTTTCATATACCAAAACTTAACTACCAAATCAAATTCAAAGCGAAACTCTCCTATCAATCCAAACTAGTTATGCCAACCTATGGAAAATTAGGACCTAGTCATTCATTAATCACAAATATGGCTCACCACAATGAAAATTTGTACACACACATTTTCACAACTTACCAATTCATCCTAAAGTTCATATAATCATTAGACCAAGCTTATATTCATTCAAAACCACATAAGTACAAACCCAATCTTATATACATGCCATATAACCTAGACTGGAACAAATAAAATGTTACCAAAATAGAGGTTGGATAGTGTGAGCTACGGATTGATCCGACCGATGCGTTCTGCAAAATAACCTATACAGAGATAGGAAAACAAGCTAAATAAGCATTATGAATGCTTGGTAAGCTCGTATGAAATTTACACAACATATATTGACTTTAGACTAAAATAAACGATTAAACCAAAATGGTAATTAATATGTCATCCTTGTCTTCCTTGTACTTCTGTATACACTCCCACAAAAACAACCAGTAGGTTAGTTTGTTTATACATCAAGAACTGTTGATGCAAAATACATATACTTATACAACGGATTAATATAGCAAATCATATGATATCCAAATTCATGCTCAATTTGTAAACAAATATACTTAAGTTCTTTTTCACATCACATTAAATAATGCTCGTTTTGTAACATTACAATTTAATACATTCAGTCTTTTATTCACTCTCAATTCATATGATTAGAAACCAATTTTCACATTTAATTTTTCTATTCATTTTGAATCCCTTTATTAACTATTTTCGCCTTGAGAACTATTGTAAATATACTTTGAACGCACGGGACAAGATTGCTTACATGAGCTATGAAAATAAATGCTCACACAAGCTGTGAAAATGAGTCTGCTCAGACCAGCTGTGGCTTAGGAGGGTAACTTTACATGATGCTGCGCGCACAAGTTGTGAAGATTCTGCAAGAAAATGCAGGACCTTAGCCATCGGTAAAACATCCAAGACCAGCACTCGAAACTGTATAAACCCTAATGACATGCAATTTGGATCCTAGCTATTACTATGTTTCCAAGAGCCTCATTCCTCATATTCAATCCATTTTCACTCTCTGTAGTCGTATACTTGCTTTTCATATTTCCAATAATAGTTCACATACATTTACGGTGATTTAGCATAATATACCCATTATTCCATCATATTACAACTTTGATCAATCAATACTACTCATCTATTCATTATTAACATTTAAACATCTTATTTTACAATTTAGTCCGATAAATGTTGTGTTAATAAAAATTACACTTGTATCTCTATAAAATTAATAGATACAAAAACACAAGTCAAACAAAATAATAGAATACAGTAAGTTCCATATGAAATTACCTAGAAAATGACAACCACAATGTGTTAGGGACGAATATGAAATTTCTCCTATTTCTCGATTAACTCTCGATTGATTTAATTCCAAATCTGGAATAATTCATTACAATTTATCAATTCCAATAGCCTTACAACATCCTATTATATGCATATAAAAACTTAATTTCATTTTACAAAATCTACTTAAAGTTTTGCATTTTATTTAATTTAGTCCTTAAAACTAAAATAACTATATATTTTAAATTCATGCTTCGTTTTACAATCCGATTTCAATTACTTCCCTGTAAAGCCCTCTAAATTCAATAATTATAGAAATATCTATAAATTTTGAAATATTTTATTTTAGTCCCTATACTAAAAATTAACAATTTTTACTTTACAAATTAATCCTTTTTCATATCTAAGTAGAATATTGTAACATCCAAAAATAGGGCTTAGTTGGAACAGTGGTTTTGGGACCACAAATCTGACGTTGAAATATTTATTTTATGATTATTATGAGGTCTAGAATATGAGAAGATGCATGTGTTAAAGTTTCATGAAGAAATTCTACGAGTAAGGTGTCCAATTGGAAAATAAAGACCAAATTTAATAAATTGTAAAACTTGGATTCTAGAAGCAATTTGTATGAAATTATTTTAGATTATTAATTATAAGGCCTTAAAGAGAAATTTACCCAATTTCTAAGTTTTTGGACAAAAATGGGCTTGTATGGTTGAAATCTTAAAGAAAGGACTTAAGGGCATTTTGGTCATTTGGCATTTTAATGAAATAAAAAGGGAAAAATAAGTCAAAAATCAACTCATTCTCTTCTTGGTGCTACCAAAACTTTAGGGTTCTCCATAGCTAGGGTTTCCAAGCTTTTCAAGCTCAATAGTAAGTGCTCCCAAGCCCCGTTTTTAATGTTCCTTGTATTTTTGAAATCCCGGTAGCTTGCTCTCTCTATTTCTACCCATATTTCATGCTAGGGTTCATGTTTAGAAATTTATCCATGCATGAGTTACTTGTATTTTGATGTTTTATGGAGGAATATGAAAGTTTAAAAGACAGTTAACAACTTTTACTAAGTGATTTTTCATGGAAATGGCTTTAGGGACCATTTTGTAAAAGTTGTAAAAATGGGTAGAAAGATGAGAAATAATGGAAAAATATGGGCTACCATAAGAGGAAAGAATATTCGGCAAGGCTTGGGTAAGGTAGAAATTGCATGCATTTCATTATATGAGCCTAGGGACTAAATCGTAAAAATGTGAAAGGTTAGGCGCTAAACGGTCATTTGGATCAGGGTGAAATTTAGACTCGAAAAGTGTAATGTGAGGTGTTAATGATTCATTGTTATTGTTATAGACCCTGAGGAACAAATTTCGGAGGTCGATCGAGGAAAACGAAAGGTTTCGGAATAACCGAAACAAGATACCGGAACGTGTACCAGGTAAGTTTCGATAACTGAAACTAAACTCATAATATGCCTAATTGCATGATCTATGAATGTATGATAATTTTATTTGATAATGGCATGAAAATCCATGAAATGCATCCTTAATAATGACATGTTGATAAATGTCCTGATCGAGGTTAAAAAGGGAAATTCGATGGATAAACCATGATTTACATGTGACTTGAGATCCTGCATGTGTTGCAGAAATGATTTAGCCTAGACGGGTAATCCGTTGATCTCAAATATAGAAAGGATCTAGCCCGGACGGGGTGTTCCTTGAGTGATCGAGCCTCCCGAAGAATATGTTTGCATTGTGGACTTAGCCCGGATGGGTAATCCGATTAGGGTCTGAATTTAGCCTGGACTGGTAATTTAGATCTGAGCTCATTAAGAGTGTTTGTTGCTATAAGGATTTAGCCTGGACTGGTAATCCCGACATCACCTTATGAGTTTATATTATGGGGGATTTAGCCTGGACTGGTAATCCCGCCGTAAGATGTGAGGTTCGCGGGAGTGCATAAATGAAATGATCGCTCTTATGACTTGACGGTAAATGGATAATCCATTGAGATTTCTGAGAAAATTAACGGGATAATATGAAATATGGATAAATGGAAATGTTGAATGATGAGCTCATCTAGGATTAATTACATGGTGCATTGTTATGTGACTAACTTGTTGATTTAGTTCATGTATTCTTGTTGGTTTTATTGCCTAATATGGTTGTATGCTAATTAAACAGTAAGTTTACTTTCTAGTTATTCAAGCTTACTAAGCATGTAAATGCTTACCCTTCTCTTTTTCCCTATTTTACAGAGCTCGAGGACTCGTAAAGATTGGAAGACGGTTGGAGAGTCAACACACTATCAACTAGTCCAGCTTTGGTATATAGACACTTTTATTTTGTTCAATGGCATGTATATAGCTTTTGTTTATTTTGTTATATGTGTCATTCAATTTTCCAAAATGAAGGCATGTAAAGGTATACACATCCATTTGTAAACGGCCATGGGAATTGGCTCATTATGATATAGGTTATGACCTACAAATTTGCGTATGTTTATGTCTAAATGTTCTTGTGATATTTAAATGTGGCATAACACAATTAGGCTTAAGTAATGTGACCAAATTATGTGGGATGACTTGGCCATAATTGGGAAGGAATTATAATAATGAGCCAATCTTAAAAGTTTTATCAGGAATAGAAATCCTTAATACAAGGGAAATAGCCTAGCATGTGTAAAACCGATGAAATGAAGTTTACATGCAATGAGGCTTATCGAGGTCATTTAAGTATATAATCAGGCCTTGTTATGTATTATGGAAACCTATAAGTGAGAGTAGATGATAGAGGGTGACCAAGGGCTTGGAAAATAGCCTAACAAGGTCCACACGGGTAGACACACGGGCGTGTCCAAGCCGTGTGTGACACACTGATAGCCCCATGGGCGTGTGGTATGGCCGTGTGTCCTTTGCACCTAAAATTTTGAAGTCAGAGTGCTTGGTAGTAAACACATGGGTAGAGAGACGACCGTGTGTCTCAACCGTGTACAGGGCAGGGCCTAGTACACGGGCGTGTGTATTGGCCGTGTGCCCCTATATGCATGCTGATGTCAGAAATAGAATACTCGAGTTTTTGGACACAGGTGACCACACGGGAGTGTCTAGGCCGCGTGAAGGACACTGGCCAGGGACACGGGCATGTGCTTGGCCGTGTGAAAACCCCTGTAGGTTCAAAATAGAAAATAAATTCAATTAATTCCACACGGGTAAGGGACAGGGGCGTGTGTATTGCCTTCACACGGGCGTGTGAGGCTTTACCTAGAAAATTTTTATGAACTTTCGTAAGTTCTTGATTTAGTCCCGGATCGTTTTCAATGTGTGTTTAGGGCCTCGTAGGCCTATAATAGGGACATTAAAATGAAATTTGATTTGTTTTATATTGGAATGAAACTTTATAACTCGTATTTTCTGAAAATGTTCGAGTACATGTCTAGTAACGCCTCGTATCTGGTCTCGGTCTCGGGTATGGGTAATGGGTGTTACATTTAGTGGTATCAGAGCTACAGTTTAGTCAGTTCTAGGACTACCGTAGAATGGATCGAGTTTAACTATGCATGCGCCATTGTACGAACGTTGATAGTGTGATATCTTCTAACTGTTTAAATTGTTTTTGAATATAGTAAATATCTTCCAACCAAACACAAGATGAGTCCGAGGGAGCCGAAAGTCATACTCTGTCTTCTGTATAATGAGCTGTTTCTAGTAGTAGTAGAAGGCCTATGTCCAAAGGCCGGGAAGAGGCCAGAGCCGCCTTCTTTAACATGATGGATGAGTGGTTTGGGGACTATTTGAGAAATTGCCCCAACATACCACGACCTCCCAGGCCCCTAATTGACCTGATGAGGAAGTGCCACGAGGTATGGCACCTGTAATAATTGGTAAAGCCCCTGTAGACAAGCTTAGAAAGTATAGGGCTGAGGAATTTAGAGCTAAGATTGATGATGATGCTGAACGAGCCGAGTTCTGGCTCGAGAACACTACACGAGTATTGGACGAGTTATTGTGAACACCTGAGGAGTGTTTAAAATGTGCTGTATCTCTTTTAAAGGATACTGCATACCACTGGTGGAAGATCGTATCTTCAGTGGTGCCAAAGGAAAACATCACTTGGGAATTTTTCCAAGCGGAGTTTAAGAAGAAATACATCAGTCAAAGGTTCTTAGACTTGAAGCAAAAAAAGTTCTTGGAACTCAAACAAGGAAATAAGACTGTAGCGGAATACGAAAGGTAGTTTGAAAGGCTAAGTCCGTATGCGACTGAATGGGTTCAAACCAAGTCAGAAATGTGTAAATGCTTCAAGGAAGGTTTGAATGAGGAAATCAAGTTGTTGATTGGAATTCTTGATATATGAGAGTTCGCTGCATTAGCTGATCGGGCCAAGAAGGCTGAGGAGCTCAATAATGAAAGGAAGCAAGCTAATAGAGAAGCTCGAGTTTCGAGAAAGAGATCCAACGGTAAGAAGCTCTCGTTTCCCACAAAGAAATCAAGGAGCCAACATAAACGCTCCACTTCATCGGTAGGATATTCGGGTAGAGCGAGAAGCTCCAAATGGCATAATTAGAAGTCTTCCTCCCCAATGGTGACTAGTGTGGGGAGCATAGATGATCAAAAGTTGAAGTACAAAAGCTGTAATAATTTTCACTTCGGGGAGTGCCGAATGAGAAGCGGTGCATGCTACAGATGTGGTTCTCTTGACCAGTTCCTCAAAGACTGCCCAGAGCGAAATGACAAAGAGCTGGAAGTAGCCTCGAAGTCGAGTACTCCTATTCCACGAGGTGGACCTTCGAGATATCCTAAAAGTGCTAGTGGCAATTAGGTTGCAGCTAAAGATACTGCAAAGTAAGAGGCTCGAGCCCCGGCAAAAATGTATACAATACGCGCTCGAGAGGAAGCCTTTGCTCCTGACGTCATCACAGGTACCTTTTCTGTTTTTAATACTTGTGTTGTTGCCTTAATTGATCCAAGGTTGACGCATTCATACATTTGCATAAGATTGGTGTCTAGTATGAATATACACATTGAACCTACGAAATTTATTATCAGAGTGTCGAACCCATTAGGCAAGTCAGTCCTGGTTGATAAAGTCTGTAAGAATTGTCCTTTGACAATTCAGGGTCATTGCTTTCTGGCTAACCTTATGTTATTACCATTTGATGAGTTTGATGTAATACTTGGTATGGATTGGTTAGCCCTGCATGATGTAACTGTAAAATGTGGTAGCAAGTATATTAAATTGAAGTGCCTAGATGGTAAGATTCTACGGGTTGATTCAAGAGAATTGGATACACCACCGGTTGTAATTACATCAATGGTTGCTCAAAGATATATAAGAAAAGGGTACAAAGCCTACCTTGGTTTTGTATTGAACACTAAAGAAACGGAGTTGAAGATTGAGTTCGTACCAATAGTATGTGAATATCCAGATGTGTTCCCAAAAGAATAACCCAGATTACCTCCTAATAGAGAAATAGATTTTGGTATTGAACTGGTGCCAGGAATAGCTCCTATTTCAATTGCTTCATATAGGATGGCACCAACGAGCTAAAAGAGTTAAAAGCAAAGCTGCAAGAGCTGACGGATAAAGGTTTTGCAAGGCCAAGTTTTTTGCCTTGGGGTGCTCTCGTATTGTTTGTAAAGAAGAAAGATGGTTCAATGAGGCTATGTATAGATTATCGACAACTGAACAAGGTAACTATCAAGAATAAGTATCCTTCGCCAAGGATCGATGATTTGTTCGACCAGTTGAGGGGAGCCACTGTGTTCTCTAAGATAGACTTGAGGTCCGGCTACTATCAGTTGCGAATTAAGGAATCGGATGTGCCTAAGATAACTTTCAGGACGAGGTATGGTCATTATGAATTTCTTGTCATGTCGTTTGGGTTAACAAATGCACAGGCCGTATTTATGGACCTAATGAATAGGATATTTTGGCCATACTTGGACCAGTTCGTCGTTATGTTCATTGACGACATATTGATTTATTCCAAGGATGAGACAGCATGCGAAGCATCTGAGGACTGTGTTGTAGACCTTACAGGAAAAACAATTGTATGCTAAGTTTAGTAAGAGTGAGTTTTGGCTCCATGAAGTAGGGTTTTTGGGTCACATTGTTTCGGGTAATGGCATCCGAGTTGATCTAAGAAAGATCTCTGCTATTGTTGATTGGAAACTGCCTAAAAATGTAACCGATTTTAGAAGCTTTTTAGGCCTAGCCAGTTACTACCGAAGATTTGTGAAAGGATTCTCCATGATAGCGGCTCCAATGACAAGGTTGCTACAAAAAGACATTAAGTTTGAATGGACAGAAAAGTGTCAACTGAGTTTCGAGAAATTGAAGACACTATAGACTGAAGCTCCTGTTCTAGTATTGCCCGAGTCAGAAAAAGAGTTTGTGGTCTATAGTGATGCATTCTTAAATGAACTAGGTTGTGTACTTATACAAGATGGCAAAGTAATAGCTTATGCTTCACGGCAGTTGAAGCCACACGAAAAGAATTATCCGACACACAACTTAGAGCTTGCCGCCATTGTTTTTGCCTTAAAAATTTGAAGGCATTATTTATATAGTGAGACTTGTCGTATATTCATAGACCACAAGAGTTTAAAGTATTTGATGACTCAAAAGGAATTGAATCTGAGACAGTGGAGATGGTTAGAATTAATTTAAGATTATGAGCTGATCATCGATTACCACTCGGAAAACGCGAACGAAGTCGCCGACGCATTAAGCAGAAAATCTTTGTTTGCACTGAGGGCCATTGACGCTCGATTGGTGTTGCTTGATGATGGTTCAGTCTTGGCAGAGCTAAGTGCTAGGCCGACATTTCTTCATGAAATTTATGATGCTTAGACTAATGATAGTGACCTGCAAGCTGAAAGAGCTCAATATGAGTCGGGTATCAAATTAGATTTTCAGATTGGTCCTAATGGATGTTTGATGTTCAGAGATAGGGTTTGTGTACCCAAAGATGATGAGATTATTCAAAAAATTTTGCAAGAGGCACATGATAGTCATTTGTCTATTCATCCGGGAAGTACCAAGATGTATAATGATTTGAAGAAAATGTACTGGTAGAACGGCATGAAAAGAGACATCTCTGAATTTGTGTTGAAATGTTTTATATGTCAACAAGTCAAAGATGAACATCAAGTACCTTCAGGTTTGTTACAGCCTGTGATGGTCCCCGAATGGAAGTGGGACAGAATCATTATGGACTTTGTGACCGGATTACCATTGACCCCGAAAAAGAAAGATGCCATATGGGTTGTGGTGGATAAGTTGACGAAGTCGACTCATTTTATTCTGATAAGGATAGATTACTCTCTTGATAAGTTGGCTGACTTGTACATATCTGAGATTGTGAGATTACACGGGGTACCGCTTCGATTATATCAGATAAAGATCCGTGATTCACTTCGAGATTCTGGAAGAATTTACAAGAAGCTTTGGGTACAAAATTAAGTTTTAGTACGGCTTTTCACCCACAGATCAATGGCTAGTTTAAGTGGATGATTCAGATTCTTGAGGATATGTTGCGATGTTGCATCCTCTAATTTCAGGGCAGCTCGGAGAAATACTTGCCATTGGTAGAATTCGCCTACAACAACATTTTCCAAACAAGTTTGAAGATGGCGCCTTATTAGGCCTTGTATGGCAGAAAGTGCCGAACTCTATTGTTTTGGATAGAACTCAAGGATAGTCAGATTCACGGAGTTAAAATTTCAGATTATAATGTGAAATTTAGACTCGATAAGTATAATGTGAGGTGTTAATGAAATTTCAAAGGTCGTTCGAGGAAAACGAAAGGTTTCGGAATAACCAAAACACGATACCGAAACGAGTACTAGGTAAGTTCCGATAACTTAAAGTAAACTCATAATATGCTTAATTGCATGATCTATGAATTTATGATAATTGTATTTGATAAAAATCCATGAAATGCATCCTTAATAATGACATGTTGATAAATGTCCTGGTTGAGGTTAAAAAGGGAAATTCAATGGATAAACCATGATTTACATGTGACTTGAGATCCTGCATGTGTTGCAGAAAGGATTTAGACCGAATGGGTAATCCGTTGATCTCAAATATAGAAAGGATCTAGCCCGAATGGGTGTTCCTTGAATGATCGAGCCTCTCGAAGAACATGTGTGCATTGTGGATTTAGCCCGGATGCGTAATCTGATTAGGGTCTGAATTTAGCCTGGACTGGTAATTCAGATCTGAGCTCTTTAAGGGTGTTTGTCGCTATAAGGGATTTAGTCTGAACTAGTAATCTCGACATCACCTTATGATTTTATATTGTGGGGGATTTAGCCTGGACTGGTAATCCCGCCGTAAGATGTGAGGTTCGGAAGAGTGCATACATGAAATGATCGCTCTTATGACTTGACGGTAAATGGATAATCCATCGAGATTTTTGAAAAACTTAACGGGATAATATGAAATATGTATAAATGGAAATGTTGAATGATGATCTCATCTAGGATTAATTACATGGTGCATTGTTATGTGACTAACTTGTTGATTTAGTGCCTGTGATAGGGAAACCATTCCATTATTGTTGGTTTTATTGCCTAATATGGTTGTATGCTAATTAAACGGTAAGTTTACTTTCCAGTTATTCGAGCTTACTAAGCATGTAAATGCTTACCCTTCCCTTTTTCCCTGTCTTATAGAGCTCGAGGACTCGTAAAGATTGGAAGACGGCTGGAGAGTCAACACACTATCAACTAGTCTAGCTTTGGTATATAGACACTTTTATTTTGTTCAATGGCATGTATAGAGCTTTTGTTTATTTTGTTATATGTGTGATTTGATTTGCCAAAATGAAGGCATGTAAAGGTATACACATCCACTTGTAAATGGCCATGGGAATTGGCTTATTGTGATGTAGGTTATGACCTACAAATTTGCGCATGTTTATGTCTAAATGTTTTTGTGATATTTAAATGTGGCATATCACAATTAGGCTTAAGTAATATGACCAAATTACATGGTATGGCTTGGCCATAATTGGCAAGGAGTTATAATAATGAGCCAATCTTAAAAGTGTTATAAGGAATAGAAATCCTTAATACAAGGGAAATAGCCTAGCATGTGTAAAATCGATGAAATAAAGTTTACATGCAATGAGACTTATTGAGGTCATTTAAGTATATAATCAGGCCTTGTTATGTATTATGGAAATCTATAAGTGAGAGTAGATGATAGAAGGTGACCAAGGGCTTGGAAAATAGCCTAACAAGGTCCACACGGGTAGACACACGGGCGTATGTCCAGGCCATGTGTGACACACGGATTACCCCATGGGCGTGTGGTATGGCCGCGTGTCCCCTGCACCTAAAATTTTGAAGTCAGAGTGTATGGTAGTAAACTCACGGGTAAAGACACGGCCGTGTGTCTCAACTGTGTAGAGGGCACGGCCTAGTACACGGGCGTGTGTCTTGGTCGTGTGCCCCTATATGCATGCTGATGTCATTAACAGAATGCTCGAGTTTTTGGACAGAGGTGACCACACGGGCGTGTCTAGGCCTTGTGAAGGACACGGGCAAGGGACACGGGCGTGTACTTGGCCGTGTGAAAACCCCTGTAGGTTCGAAATGAAAAAGAAATTCAATTAATTCCACAAGGGACACGGGTGTGTCCCAAGGGACACGGGCGTGTGTATTGCCTTCACACGGGCGTGTGAGGCTTTACCTAGAAAATTTTTATGAACTTTCGTAAGTTCTTAGTTTAGTCCCGAATCATTTTCAATGTGTGTTTAGGGCCTCGTAGGCCCATAATAGGGACATTAAAATGAAATTTGATTGGTTTTATATTGGAATGAAACTTTATAACCCGTATTTCCCGCAAATGTTTGAATACATGTCTGGTAATGCCTTGTATCCTGTCCCGGTCTCGGGTACCAGTAAGGGGTGTTACAAATATGGTAACATCAGTGTTTTAACTTAGAGTTCAGTAAATTGATGGATCGAGTCAAGAATTAATGCAAAATTTTTTGAAATATATTAAATATGAATTTTGAGTATTAAATTTGGACGTATTTAGACTTGATAAGAAATTAGAAAATACTTATTAGATAGGAAAATTTTAAATAGATGCATTGACTTAATTGACAGATTAGAGAATTTTTTATGGCCAAAGTAGGAAAAATAAAAAGTTAGGAGATACATAGTGGTGGTGGAAAGGAATGAAGGATTAAGAAGAAATTTAACCAAAGTGAAGTTTGAGTTATCCTAGGAATAATGAAAGATGAGGAATGATAAAGTGGTAATTAGCCAAATAGATATTTATTAGGGATAATGATTAGGGGCTATAGTGTAAAGATAGATGGCTTAAAAACTTATTATCAATTTGACCTTTTTAATAAAAAAAAAAGATAGGATATTTTTAGTGGAATTGTGTAGAAAATTTGAGAAAAGATGGAAAGTTGTCATCTTTTCATCTAACCAAACTATCACTTTCATCTCTATAATCACCAATATTTTGTTTTTATTTTCTTTGTGTTCTTCCTCCATTGTTTAACCAATCAAGCTCAAAATCTTCCTTTTTCTTTGAAATTTCTTTAATAAAAACTAAAAAGAAGGCTAGTGAGCATCTTAATCTCTTGAGAGAACCCCCATAGATGTGTTAAAGGAGAGAAAAAACAAGAGTTAGGGTTTTTGGTTTTCAAGTTTTTAAGGTAAGAGATGAAGAAACCAGGGGCGAAGCCAGGGGGCTGGCATGGGCCCCGGCCCCCCTAAAATGTAAATTTCCTCTTTTGGCCCTTAAAATTTTTTAAAAATTTTAAATTAGTAAAGGTAAAATTGCACTTTGGCCCCCTAAAATTATAAATATTCGATTTAATCCTTTACAAATTATAAAGATATAAACTATAAAAAATGAAAATTCTATCCGGCTCCCCATAAATATTTATTCTGGTTTCGCCCCTAGAAGAAACTATCATGCCATACATGTTTATTTTCATAATCTAGCATAGAATAGTTATTTGATTTTAGTTTTAACTTATAAATGTTATATGTTTTAAAGAAATTTAAGAAAAATAAAAGAAGGGAAAAGATCAAATTGAAGAAAAAGGGAAAGAGAAGGCCAATGAGTGAAAAGAAGAGAAAAATACATCATCTCAACTATTTTGTTTAAGTACTACAAGGATTTAAATTTATTTTCTTTAAATGTTTATGATTTTAGTATAGAAATTCTTTTTGATAGAAATATAAAATAAATATACATAACTATTAAACAAATGATTAAATTGTGAAATTATAAAATATGTAAAGAAAATTATAGGTGAAGAATATGAAATGATAAAATTTTTTGAATACTAAGTAATGATTTTGTGAAAGAAATATATGTGTGAAAAAGGTATTATACATGTGATTTATTTATTAAGGACTAAATTGTGAAATAGGGAAAATGTTTTTTACTCTTTTGAGACATATATTTATCATGAGAAATTGTACTAAATTCAATTTTTTATGCCCAAGCAGATGGAATTTAGAACTACTAGGATATTAGTGGCATGCCATTAAGCGACCTTAGCGCGCTCTCCAATTATTAGCACATTAGTGCTCCCCGCTTAGCACATTTGTGCTCTTTGTATAACACCTTGGTTCTCTTTGTTCATTAGTGCATAATAATGCACCTCTATAATTTTTTTCAGTATATCCAGAATGTTCTATAAGAGTCTACTATGGGCTAAGGATATGAAATGTGAACAAAAGTGAAACATGAAAGTGTTGAGGTAAGTTTACTAACTTTCAAGGTTAGGTTGAATTTTGTTAAAGTAAGGTATAGTTGTAGAAATTTGTATATATGTAAGCCTATTTATTCTTGTAGTGCTTACTAAGCCTTCACCGGCTTAATGCGTTTATTTCAATGCGTAGGTATAGTTAGACTTGAAGAACTAGATTCGAGCTGTAACATCCCGAATTAGGGCCTAGTCAATATAGTGGTTTCGAGACCACAAATTTGAAATAGAAATAATTATTTTATGATTCTTATGAGGTCTATGATAGGATTGCATGCTTGTGTGTAAGTTTCATAAAGAAATTCTATGCATAAAATGTCCAATTGAACTTTTGGGGACCAAATTGAATAGGATGCAAAACTTGTGTTCTAGAAGCTTTTAGCTTGAAATTGCTTTAGATTATAAATTAGCAGGTCCTAATTAGCAGTTTAATCAATTTCTAAAAGTTTGGACAAAAATGGACATGTATGGGAAAATTTTTAAAGAAAGACCCCTAAGGGCATTTTGGTCATTTGGTTGGTTGAAACTCTCAAGACACCATAGCTGGTTGAAACTCTCAAGACACCATAGCTGGTTGGTTGAAACTCTCAAGACACCATAGCAGTTTAATCAAAGCAAAAGTATGCTCATCTTCTTCATGCTTGGTTGAAACTCTCAAGACACCATAGCTGGGGTTTTGTTCAACTTTCAAGCTTGACTGTAAGTGCTCCCGACCCTCGTTTTTAATGTTCTTTACATTTTTGAAGTCCTCTTAGCTTGATTTACCTATTTCCACCCTTATTTTGAAGTAAGGTTTATGTATGAAAATTTACCCATGTGTGACATGCATGTATTTTGATGATTTGTGGAGGAATATGAGAGTTTAGTGTGTGATAAATGTAATATCCTGATTTTGGGCCTAATCGGAATAGTGGTTTCGTGACCACAAAATTCGAGATAGAAATAATTATTTTATGATTATTTTGAGGTCTATGATATGATTGCATGATTGTGTAAAAATTTCGTGACGAAATTCTATGCATAAAGTGCTTAATTTGAAATTAGGGGCTAAATCGAATAAGTTGCAAAACTTGCATTCTAGAAGTTTTTAGTATGAAATTACTTTGGAATATTAATTAGGAGGTATTAAATAGCAATTTTACCAATTTCTAAGTTTATGGACAAAAATTGGACATGGATGGAATTTTTTGAAAGTTTAGTAGTAAGGGCATTTTGGTCATTTAGGGGTAAAATGAATTAAAATACAAAATTAAAAGCCAATTTTGCTCATCTTCTTCACCATGGCCGAATATAGCAAGGAGAAACCATGGCTAGGGTTTTTCAAGCTTCCAAGCTCGATTGTAAGTCCATTCTAGCCCCGTTTTTCAAGTTCTTTACGTTTTTGGAGTCCCGGTAGCTCGATTTAGCTTATGCTAGCAATAATTTAATCTAGGGTTCATATTTGGAAAAATACCCATAGGTAAAATTTGTGTATTTTGGTGTTTTATGATAGAATATGAGGTTTTAAATTATGTTAGACAACTTGTGCTACTCGGTTTTAAGTGAAAACGAGCAAAAGGGCTTAATCGGTAAAAATAACTAATAGTCACAAGTACATGTTAGAGTGAGAATTTGATGTTTCCATAGAAGGGAAAAATGATCATCATGTCATAAAACATAAGAAAATAGGCTGAAGTTTAATTTACGAGCTTTGGGACAAAAGTGTAAATATGCAAAAATTTAGGGGCAAAATTGTAATTTTTCCAAAATATGATTTTGGGCCAATCTGAATAATGTGAGTCCTAATTAGACTATATTTTAAATGATAGAGCAAGGAAAACTGAAATTCGGGCTAAAATGGAAAAAATACCAAGTTGTGGACGAAATGGTAAAAGTAGCCATTTTCGCATACTAGGTAAGTTCATATGTAAATGTTGGTAACATAGTTATTATTTTAAATGTTTTTATGTTATTTAAATGATATGATAATTATTATGAAATATTATACTCGTGATAATTGTTTGATAATATGTCAAATTATGTGATATACTTGGAAAATGTGAAATACTACTGAGTATCGGTATCGGTATTCCGTAGAAGATGGTTGAGACACATGATTGGGAAAAAGGTCCCGTTGAACCTTAGGAATGGATTAGGATACAAGTGACATGTCACTGGGATATTTGGGCATCCGAACTCGTTGAGTTGAGTCCGAGTTCACTTATGGATGCAAATGTCCGAACCCGCTGAGTTGAGTCCGAGTTCGTGAGCGAACGCCCGAGCTCGTTGAGTTGAGTCTGAGTTCGCTTATGGGCGGGTTACATAGTAGCTTGGCTACATATGTGGCACTTATGTGCAAACTTTCCATGTATCCGAATTATATTCCGATGTGTTCAACGGGTAAAGTTCTACTCAAATGGAGGAATACTCAAGATGAAAGGGACGTATTGGTAAGTGTTGTGAAATGGATACTTTGAACAGGTATGTACTTAACCCTCGGGTTGAAAAATCGATATAACAACAATATGGTAAGATGATAAATGAAAATATGATATGAATGTCTTGGTGATGATTATGCAAATGATGTTTTATGTTTGCTTATATGGTTATGTTACTTGCTATTTGCATGTGAACTTACTAAGCATTTATGCTTACTCTCTCCTTTTCATTCCTTGTAGTGTTGACAAGCCAGCTCGGAAATCGGGAACGGTCGGAGGCACGCTTACACTATCCGTATACCATCTTGGCATAATGGCTTGTATATTTTGAGTATGGCATGTATAGCATTATAATCATTTTGTATACATGGTCTTATGATATGATTATTGAGTAGTATAAAAATTCTTGGTAATGATTAGCCATTGGAATGACTAATTATGATCATATTTGGTGTTATGTATGTCAAATTGCTAGTTAATCTATGGAAACCATGAAATAGGTAAATTTTACCATAAAATAGATTCAGACAGCAGTAGTGATGTGAATTTGAAAAATCATTAAAAATAGTAGAGATATAATTAGATGATGAATAAAATATGGAATTGAAGAATTATGAGTCTATTTTCATATGGAAGAAACGAAACAAGTATATGAGTTATATTTTATGATATGTTTAAATTTTTGTGAAATAGGGCCAGAGCGATTTCTGGATCCCCTATTCTGAATTTGGAAATTCACCATAAATTGTATAAAAATAATTATAAGTCATAATTTATATGTACAGATTTCTTATTGAGTCTAGTTTTAAGGGAAATAAAGTTCATAGTCATTTAAATTCTTTACAGAGAGATATCTAATTCGTAATACACAGAGGTCAGAGCAGTCGAACCCTGAAACAGGGGAGATTTAACTAATAAACTGTACTAATTGGCCTAGCGAAAAATTCTAGAAAAAAATTAGTAAATATATATGTGAGTCTAGTTTCAGGGAAAATTTACGGAATTGGATTTTGAGTTTCATAACTCGAGATATAAATTTTTAAGCGACTATGACGCAGTTAGCCAGCTTGTCTGGACTTTTAAAGTTAAATTGTTTAAGTTGTTTAAGCAATGGATTAAGTCTGTTAACACCTCGTGTTCGACTCCGGCAACGGTCTCGGGTACGGGGCGTTACAATAAACATCTTTTACTAGGTGATTTTCATGAAAACACCTAAAAAGGACCTTTTTGTAAAAATGGTAAAAATAAGCAGTTAAAAATCTGATTTGAAAGAAAATGGGGGCTGATATGAGTGTGTTAGAAGTTCAGCTAGGCTTGGGTACCAAAAAAATGAACACATTTCATTTTACGAGCCTAGGGACTATGTTGTAATTATGTGAATGTTTAGGGGAAAATTATTATTTTTGCTATTATAGATCAAGAAAAACGGAGTCCGGACCTAGACCGGAGAAAGAACAAGATTTTGGCCTAAATCGTATAAATTATTCATATTTTGTACCGAAGTAAGTTTATGTGTAAATAAATCAATGATATATCATGTTTTCAATATTTTGTTAATGTATGAGTTTATATTATTACTTATTATGTCAAGTGTATGAATGATGTTGTAACCTATGAGCACGAGATTATGAATGAATACGACAAACATGAGATGTCGAGAAAATCCCGTTTGAACCTTTGGAATAGTTTAGGATACAATGTCAAATGTCAGTAGGAACTATGTGGATATGAGCACATGAATATGTGTATATGTGATATGTGAATCCGGGTGCTAGTCTTGTACGTCCTACCAGTAGCTGGGTAGCCCGGCATGTGTTGCGGGTACTTGCCAGCTTGTGTGAGTAGCCCGAGTAGTTACGTCCTGAATGTCAACTTATGTGAGCAGGCCCGTGAGTAGCTCATGAGCGAGCAATATGTGATTGTGATATGAGGTAGCATGTGGCTACATTCGATGCACTATGTGCAAGTCTTCTGTGTATCCAATAATATTCCGAGTGTTCAACGGGTAAACTTGTGAGTTAATCGACAAGTAAATCAATGAAGAGAGAATATGACAGTGTGATTTGAGTGGGTACAGGTATGTACAATAAACTCATCTGAATGAGCTTGATATGTGATGAATGTTTGGTAAGATTGAAAATGTATAAGTTATGTTTACAAATTTGAGTTATATCTATGAATTCATGATAACACTTAAGTAAATCTAGGTTATGTCATAAATGTATATATATGTATGACCATGTTGCTATTTATTTGCATGTGAAATTACTAAGCTTTATGCTTACTCCCCTCCCTTTCTTACTTTCTTATAGTACCACCAAGACAACTCGGGGATCGAAGGATGTCAGAGGCCCGATCACACTATCAAATGGACATTTGGGGTATAGTTAGTGTCAATATTTTGAGTATGGCATGTATAGGGACTTGGTTTTTTTGTTATATGTCATATTGGTCTAGTAAAATGTGTTGGCTAATAGAAAATTTTTATTTATTTTGTATACGGCCATGTGATATGGTCAATATTGTTCATTTGGGTTGTAACCCTAATCAATTATACATGCATGCAATGTTTTATGCTTGATGTGTTTGTTTGTGGATGAGATGTGTGATGAATGGCACATGTGCTAAGTGAATGAATCATGGTTAATAAGTATGCCTAATCTATGGTATGATTAGGTAATTTAAAAGTAGGGTTAGCCTAATGAATGAATATGAAATTGGTGTGGAATGCCATATGAAAGTATGATGTTTTGGATAAGCGACATGTTGTCATTACAAAGGCATGGAATAATCATGTTTATGAGTTTTCAAGTGACTAAATATACTAGGTTGCATGCCATCTTAGATGAATAAGAAAATGAGCATTTAAGGGTGACAAATGGCTTGGAAAATAGCCTAAAATTTATCCACACGGGTAGATACACGGGCGTGTGTCTAGGTTGTGCGTGACACACGGTCTGCACCATGGGCATGTGGTTAGACCGTGTGTCCCCAGCACCCTAATTAATGCAAATAGAATGCCCAGTAGTAAACATAAGGGTAGAGACACGACCGTTTGTCTTAGCCGTGTGACAGGCATGGCCTTAGAACATGGGCGTGTGTCCAGGTCGTGTGAAGTCTGCACTTAATTTCGAGAATTTAATTCGCCACACGGCCTAAGCACACGGGTATGTGACTTGGCCGTGTGACTCTAATTGTATGATGACGTCATAGTTAGAGAATTACACGGGCTGAGGACACGGGCATGTCCCAAGCCGCACGGGCGTGTGTAACCACACGTACTACCCACACGGGCGTGTGACTGCCCAAAGTAGGAAATTTTTCCAAGTTATCCTAAAATTTTCTAAAGTCCTCAGTTTAGTCCCGAACCACCTTCGATGTATATTTTGGGCCTCGTAGGCCTTTATAACGGACAATTTACATGAAATTGAAAAGTTTTTAAATTTGAATGAATTTTTATGGTCGATTTTGTGTGAGTGCTATTGTTTTGGCTCGGTAATGCCATGAACCCCATCCTGACGTTGGATACGGGTAAGGGGTGTTACATTTTGTGGTATCAGAGCTACGGTTTAGTCGATTCTTAGAGTAACGTAGCATGTGTACGAGTCTAGCTATACATGCCACACATATATTAAGATAGTGTGACGACTTCTGACTATTTTAAAATGTGTTTTCATATAGTAAATGGATCCCGACAGAGTAGTGGCGGATGATGTAGAAAGAAACGCGCCTGCTCCCACTGAAGGAGCAGTGCCAGCTGAGTGTAGACCCGAAACTGTTAGTAAAGGAGAAGGAGGCAGAGAAGCCTAGCTCTACATGATGGACGCTTGGTATATAGAGTTCGTTCAAATGAACCCGAATGCTCAACCCTCTCCACCCCCACCATTGCTCAACCTATCCCTATAGCACCTCAAGGAATGGACTTTGTGAGATTGAATATACCTCTAGTGGATAAGATTCAGAAACAAGGAGCCGAAGAGTTCTGGGCTAGTAAAGATGACGACCCTGTGAGGGTAGAGTTCTGGCTCGAGAATACCATTAGGGTGTTTGATGAGTTGTCATGCACTCTCGAGGAATGCATGAAGTGTGTTGTGTCCCTCCTGAGAGACTCAGCCTACCAGTGGTGGAACACCCTTGTGTCGGTGGTACCAAGGGAGAGAGTTAATTGGGAGTTCTTCCAAGAAGAATTCTGTAATAAATACATTAGCCAAAGATTTATTGATCAGAAAAGGAAGGAATTCCTCGAGTTAAAGCAGGGCCGAATGACAGTAACAGAATATGAGCGTGGATTCGTGAGATTGAGCAAATATGCTAGAGAGTGTGTATCGATTGAGGCCATCATGTGAAAAAGATTTGAAGATGGATTAAACGAAGACATCCGATTGTTCGGGGTGTATTTGAACTGCGAAAATTTGTTGTGCTCATGGAGAGAGCCTATAAAGCCGATGAATTGGCTAAAAAGAAGAGAAAAGTGGAATCAGAGTTTTGAGATTCGAAGAAGAGATAGATGGGTAAATCATTTCAGTCCTCAATAAGAAACCGAAAGAGTTTAATACTCGATCGAGTGTTTCGGCTGGGTTTTCAACTAGGAACCATGGGAAACAGTATATTGGTCATATGGCCCAGACTACCTGAATAGCTAGTGTGGGTGATGCTCGACCTAATAGATTTGAGTGCCAACATTGGGGCAGACGTCACCCCGGTGAATGCTGGATAAATAGCCGGGCATGTTTTAAGTGCGGTTCACATGACCATTTTACCAAGGATTGTCCTGAAATGGTTGAAAAGGAAAAATTTCAGAGTGCGAGGTCGGGCAATTCTGCTTATGGAGGAAGACCACAGAAGAATCTAAGAAACGGAACAAGTAGCAAGGATGCCCGTAGAGAACCAACTGGGAGACTTGAAGGAAGAGAACTTACGAGGACTTACGCCATTCACGCTCACGAAGAGGCTTCATCCCCTAATGTGATTACAGGTACTTTTTCTCTCTATGATACTTCTGTTGTTGCTTTGATTGATCTGGCATCTACCCATTCATATGTATGTGTGAAATTGGCGTCTAGTATGAATATGCCAGTTGAGTCTACGGTATTCGTGATAAAAGTGTCAAACCCTCTAGGCAAGCATGTGATAGTTGATCAAGTATGTTGGAATTACCCTTTAATAATTAGAGGTCATTGTTTTCCAGCTAATCTCATACTTTTTCTATTTGATGAATTTGATATAATACTCAGTATGGATTGGTTGACCATGCATGATGTACTGTAGACTATGGAAAGAAAATTTTTGAGTTGAAATATGAAAGTAGTGATATCCTTCGGGTAGAATCGAATGAATCAGATAGCTTGCCTGTAGTAATTTCTTCTATGACTACTTAGAGATATATGAGAAAAGGTTATGAAGCGTATCTTGCCTTTGTGTTGAATAAGAAGGAGTCTGAGTTGAAAATTGAGTCAGTACCGGTAGTATGTGAATATCCAGATGTATTTTTAGAAGAGTTGCCCGGGTTACCTCCAATTAGGGAAGTTGAGTTTGTCATCAAATTAGTTCTAGGCACTGCACCTATTTCAATCGCTCCGTATAGGATGGCTCCAACAGAGTGAAATGAGTTGAAAGTTCAGTTACAATAGTTGACGGACAAAGATTTTGTGAGACCCAGTTATTCTCCATGGGGCTCACCGGTGCTATTTGTGAAAAAGAAAGATGGTTCGATGAGATTGTGCGTTGACTACAGACAACTTAATAAGGTAACCAGAAAGAACAAGTACCCCTTACCAAGAATTGATGACTTGTTCAACCAATTGAAGGGGGCCACAGTATTTTTGAAGATAGGCTTAAGGTCTAGTTACTACCAGTTGAGAGTTAAAGATTCAGACATACTGAAGACTGCATTTCGGACGAGGTATGGTCACTACGAATTTTTGGTTATGCCTTTTGGTTTAACGAATATGCCCACTGTATTTATGGATTTAATGAATTATATTTTCCGACCATGCTTGGATAAATTTGTCATCGTTTTTATTGATGATATCCTAATTTATTCTCATGATGAGACTAAGCATGCCGAGCACTTGAGAACGGTTCTGCAAACCTTGATAGACAAACAGTTGTATGCTAAGTTTAGTAAGAGTGAGTTTTGGCTTCAAGAAGTCAGATTTTTGGGGCACATTGTTTCGGGTGATGGCATCTGAGTCGATCCGAGTAAGATTTCGGCTATTGTTGAATGGAAACCGCCGAGAAATGTGTCAGAGGTTAGAAGCTTTCTAGGCTTAGCCGGTTACTACAAACGGTTTGTTAAAGAATTTTCCATGATTGCTACTCCGATGACGAGACTATTAAAGAAGGATGTTAAGTTCGAATGGACGGAAAAATGCCAACAGAGTTTTGAGAAGCTAAAGGCATTGTTGACTGATGCTCCAATTTTAGTACAACCTGAGCCGCGAATGAAATTTGTGGTGTATAGTGATGCATTCTTGAAAGAAGGCAGGGTAATAGCTTGTGCCTCGAGGCAGCTGAAATCGCACGAGAAGAATTATCCAACACACGATTTGGAGTTGGCTACCATTGTGTTTGCGTTGAAGATTTGGAGATATCATTTGTATGGTGAGAAATTTTGAGTGTATACTGACCGTAAAATTCTGAAGTATTTCGTGACTCAAAAGGACTTGAACCTACAGCAACGGAGATGGTTAGAGTTGATAAAAGACTATGAGCTAGTGATTGATTATCACCCGAGAAAGGCAAACGTGGTTACCGATGCCTTGAGTAGGAAATCCTTGTTCGCGTTAAGGGCTATGAACACTCAGTTGGCCTTAGAAAATGATGGTTCGATTCTAGCTGAGTTGAGAGCTAGACCAACGTTTCTTTAAGAGATTTATGAAGCTCAACAAAGTAACAGTTCATTGCAAGCCAAAAGAGTCCAATGTGAATCAGATATAGAATCAGGTTTTCGGACTAGTTTCGATGGTTGCTTAATTTTTCGAGATAGGATTTGTATTCCTAAGAATAATGAGTTGATTCAGAAGATTTTGCTTGAGGCCCATAGTGGTTGTTTGTCTATGCATCCTGGTAGTACGAAAATGTACAATGATATGAAGAAATTTTATTAGTGGCCAAGTATGAAAAGAGATATTTCAGTGTTCATTTTGAGATGCCTATTTTTCAACAAGTAAAAGCTAAACACCAAGTACCTTTAGGCTTACTTCATCCCGTGATGGTTCCCGAGTGGAAATGGGACCGTATTACTATGTATTTAGTGACGGGTTTGCCTTTGACACCAAGAAAGAAAGATGTCGTATGGGTTGTGGTTGATAGGCTGACCAAATCAGCTCATTTTATACTGGTATGCATCGACTATTCACTTGACAGGCTAGCCGAGTTGTATATTTCTGAAATAGTAAGGTTACATGGAATACCTTTATCGATTATATCGGATAGAGATCTGAGGTGCACTTCGCGATTTTGGAAGAAGTTGCAAGAGGCTTTAGGTACAAAATTGAATTTTAGTATTGCTTTCCATCTGCAAATCAACGGTCAGTCTGAGTGTGTAATTCAGACCCTTAAAGATATGTTGCGGTGCTATGTCCTTGAGTTCCAAGGTAATTGGGAAAAGTATTTACCGTTGGTAGAATTTGCCAACGACAACAATTTTCAGTCGAGTTTGAAAATGGCACCTTATGAGGAATTATATGGGCGAAAGTGTCGAACACCTTTGTATTGGACTGAACTCAGAGAGAATCAGATTCATGGAGTTGAAATCGAAGAAAAGGTAAAAGTAATTCGAGCTTGTCTGAAAGCCATTTCGGATAGACAGAAATCGTACGCAGATTTGAAACGGAAAGAGATTGAGTTTCAGGTCGGTGATAAAGTATTTTTGAAAGTATCCCCATGGAAAAAGATTTTGAGGCTGGTAGGAAAGGAAAATTAAGCCCACGCTTTATTGGACCATATGAGATTATTGAGAGAGTAGTGCCAGTTGCCTATCAGTTAGCCTTACCATCCGAATTAGAAAAGATTCATGATGTGTTCCTTGTGTCTATGTTGCGCCGATATCGATCCAATCCTTCGCACGTGATTTCATCGACAGAGGTCGAGATTTGACCGGATATGACATATGACGAAGAGCTGATTAAGATTTTGGCCCGGGAGGTCAAGCAGTTGAGAAACAAAAGTATTGCCCTTGTGAAAGCTTTATGGAAAAGACATGGGGTTGAAGAAGCTACATGGGAGACCGAGGAAAACATGAGGAACCAATACCCGAATCTTTTCACCGGTAAGATTTTCAGGGACGAAATCCCTAAGGGGAGAGAATTGTAACATCCCGAATTAGGGCATTGTTGGAATAGTGGTTTTGAGACCACAAATTTGAAATATAAATAATTATTTTATGATTCTCATGAGGTCTATGATATGACTGCATGCTTGTGTTCAAGTTTCATGAAGAAATTCTATGCATAAAATGTCCAATTGAGCTTTAGGAGACCAATTTGAATATGATGCAAAACTTATGTTCTAGAATCTTTTAGCTTGAAATTGCTTTAGATTATAAATTAGAAGGTCCTAATTAGAAATTTAACCAATTTTTAAAAGTTTGGACAAAAATGGACATGTATGGGAAAAATTTTAAAGAAAGACCCTAAGGGCATTTTGGTTATTTGGTAATTAAAAGAATAAAAAGAGAAAATCAAAGCAAAAATATGCTCATCTTCTTCATGCTTGGCCGAAACTCTCAAGACACCATAGCTGGGGTTTTGTTCAACTTTCAAGCTTGATTGTAAGTGCTCCCGAGCCCCATTTTTAACTTTTTTACATTTTAGAAGTCCTCGTAACTTGATTTACCTATTTCCACCCTTATTTTGAAGTAGAGTTTATGTATGAAAATTTACCCATATGTGACATGCATGTATTTTGATGATTTGTGGAGGAATATGAGAGTTTAGTGTGTGATAAACATCTTTTACTAGGTGATTTTCATGAAAACACCTAAAAAGGACCATTTTGTAAAAGTTGTAAAAATAAGTGGTTAAAAATTTGATTTGAAAGAAAATGGGGGCAAATATGAGTGTGTTATAAGTTCGGCTAGGTTGGGTATCAAAGAAAATGAACACATTTCATTTTACGAGCCTAGAGACTAAGTTGTAATTATGTGAATGTTTAGGGGTAAAATTATAATTTTTCCAAATTGTAATTTATGGATTACTTTGAAAAATGTGATGATTAAATGAGCGGAATTTGCTATTATAGATAAAGAAAAATAGAGTCCGAACCTAGACCGAAGAAAGAACAAGATTTTGGACTAAATCGTATAAATTATCCATATTTTGTACTGAGGTAAGTTCATGTGTAAATTATTATGTCAAGTGTATGAATGATGTTGTAACCTATGGGCACGAGATTGTGAATGAATACGACAAACATGAGATGTCGAGAAAATCCCGTTTGAACCTTTGGAATAGTTTGGGATACAATGTGACATGTCAGTAGGAACTATGGGGATATGAGCTCATGAATATGTGTATATGTGATATGTGAACCCGGGTGCTGGTCTTGTACGTCCTACCGGTGGCTGTGTAGCCCAGCATGTGTTGTGGGTACCTGTCAGCTTGTGTGATAGCCCGAGTAGTTACGTCCTGACTATCAACTTGTGTGAGTAGGCTCGTGAGTAGCTCGTGAGCAATCAATATGTGATTGTGATATGAGGTAGCATGTGGCTGCATTCGATGCACTATGTGCAAGTCTTCTGCGTATCCAATAATATTCCGAGTGTTCAACGCGTAAACTTGTGAGTTAACCGATAAGTAAATCAATGAAGAGAGAATATGACAGTGTGATTTGAGTGGGTACAGGTATGTACGATAAACTCATCTGAATAAGCTTGATATGTGATGAATGTTTGGTAAGATTGAAAATGTATAAGTTATGTTTACAAATTTGAGTTATATCTATGAATTCATGATAACACTTAAGTAAATCTAGGTTATGTCATAAATGTATATATATGTATGATCATGTTGCTATTTATTTGCATGTGAACTTACTAAGCTTTATGCTTACTCCCCTCCCTTTCTTACTTTCTTATAGTATCGCCAAGACAACCCAGGGATTGAAGGATGTCAAAGGCCCGATCACACTATCAAATGGACATTTGGGGTATAGTTAGTGTCAATATTTTGAGTATGGCATGTATAAGGACTTGGTCTTTTTGTTATATGTCATATTGGTCTAGTCAAATGTATTAGCTTATGGAAATTTTTTATTTATTTTGTATACAGCCATGTGATATGGTCAATATTGTTCATTTGGGTTGTAACCCTAATCAATTATACATGCATGAAATGTTTTATGCTTGATGTGTTTGTTTGTGGATGAGATGTGTAATGAATGGCACATGTGCTAAGTGAATGAATCATGGTTAATAAGTATGCCCAATCTATGGTATGATTAGGTAATTTAAAAGTAGGGTTAGCCTAATGAATGAATATGAAATTGGTGTGGAATGCCATATGAAAGTATGATTTTTTGGATAAGTGACATGTTGTCATTACAAAGGCATGGAATAATCATGTTTATGAGTTTTCAAGTGACTAAATATACTAGGTTGCATGCCATCTTAGATGGATAAGAAAATGAGCATTTAAGGGTGACAAATGGCTTGGAAAATAGCCTAAAGTTTATCCACACGGCTAGACACATGGGCGTGTGTCTAGGCTGTGTGTGACACACGGTCTGTGCCACGAGCATGTGGTTAGACCGTGTGTCCCCAGCACCCTAATTAAAGCAAACAGATTGTCCAGTAGTAAACACAAGGGCAGAGACACGGCCGTGTGTCTTAGCCGTGTGACAGGCATGGCCTTAGAACATGGGCGTGTGTCCAGGTCGTGTGAAGTCTGCACTTAATTTCAAAAATTTAATTCGGCACACGGCCTTAGCAGACGGGCGTGTGACTTGGCCGTGTGACCCTAATTGTATGATGACGTCATAGTTAGAGAATTACACGGGCTGAGGACACGGGCGTGTCCCAAGCCGCACAGGCATGTGTAACCATACGGCCTACCCACACGGGCGTGTGACTCCTCAAAGTAGGAAATATTTCTAAGTTATCCTATAATTTTTTGAAGTCCTCAGTTTAGTCCCGAGCCACCTTCGATGTATATTTTGGGCCTCGTAGGCCCTTATAAGGGACAATTTGCATGAAATTGAAGTTTTTTTAAATTTGAACGAAATTTTATGGCCGATTTATTATGAATACTAATGCTTTGGCTCGGTAATTCCTCTAACCTTGTCCCGACGTCGAACACGGGTAAGGGGTGTTACATAGGCTAGGTGACCTCTAATCTCATCACATATTCATGGGCGACGAATGTAGGTACTATATCTTGTGTTAAAATAGCATGTACATAGGTATTTCAAATGTGTTCCCGAGTGTTAGGGACTAAAATTCAAACCCTTTAAACTTTATCTATTTTGGTATTTTAAATTGAAGTATTTTGGTTCTACATGAATTGAATTGTTGATGGCCATATGTATGCTTGCGTTTGTGGTTTGATAATATGATAACTTGGTTGATTCAGAGTTGTTTTAAATTACTTCAAGACACCTTGAAATGATTTTAATTGTTGTAAAGAACCCAAAGCTTTTCATGGGATTTTTAGCGAAATTTACAGCTGATTTTTATCGAAATTTACCCAATGTATCGATACCAAAGGTATAGGTATCGATACTTATGCTTTGAAACTGAAAATTTCCAAAACAAAATGTAATTTTGGTATCGTTTTTGACATGGGTATCGAAATTTTGGTATCGATACTTATACTTATACCTATGCCTAAGGTATCGATACCGTCATCAAAATTTTAGCTTTTATTTCCTTAAAAATGATGAATTTAGGTGATAGAGAAGAAATGAGAAAGGTGATGATGTTTTATTTATTTTGTTTTTATAATACTTTATTTTAATAATTTTAACATAAAATAATCAAAAGAACCAAGCACTAACTTAACATACTTTTCCATTTTGGTCTATTTTCCATATAAGTCTTCACATATTTACCATTTAAGCCATTTAATTAATAGAAATCAATAATAATTAAATTTTATAGTTTTTACAATTTAGTCCATGTACTTTAATCAACTATCTAAGCACTATAATTTCTGGACTGAAATTTAATTCATCTATATAATAGCTCCGTAAATATTCAATGAAAATTTTTACAAGCTCAGTTTATAAAAACGAGGTCCCAATAACTCATTTTCTAAAATCATTGACTTTAGGGTCAAATCACTTGTTCCCTAATTAATCTACCAATTAACAAAATTACAAGAAAAAAATTCACTATATTATTATATTTGATTCGTAAATGGTAATTAATTGTATTTATGAAATCATTTGTCAAAATTGGGGTTCTGAAACCACTGCTTTTAACACCCCTAAAAACGGGATGTTTCAAATATTTAATTAGTTTAATCTAATGACATTTAACATCACATCCTACTATCATCTATTTAGGATTGGTCATTAGCTATTTTAGTCCCTTGGATAAGTGCTATCTATGTCCCCAAGCCTTTTCCTAATTTAAAATCTATAGTAATTGGACTTTTACAATTTAGTCCTAGGCCTTACTTAATGACATTTTCGGTTAAATTACTCAACTAAATTTCAATATATTTATATATTATCTTCGTAAATATTCATATTTATTTTTTTCAAACTCAATTTATGGAAATAAGGTTCCAAATTTGCAATTTTCAGCACCACTGGAAACCGGGTTGTTACAATTCTCCTTCCATAAGAAATTTCGTCTTGAAATTTTTCTTAGAAATGGGTGGGGATAATGGGATCTCATTGCCTCTTCTAGTTCCCAGGTCACCTCTTCACTGTTATGAATACGCCACAAGACCTTCACCAGCAACACGTGCTTATTTCTCAGTTCTTTTACTTCTCGAGCTAAAACCTCTACCAGTTCTTCTTCATATGACAAATTAGACTGAAGTTCAATTGATTCTACTCATAATATGGGATGGATCATATTGATACTGTTAGAGCATAGATACATGGAACACATCGTGAATCTTTTACAATTTCGTCGTAGAGCTAGATGATAGGCAACCGATCCCACTATCTCGATGATTTCATAAGGCCTGATATACTTAGGACTTAACTTTCCCTTGCGACTAAAGTGCAAGATATTTTTCTATGGTGAGGCCTTCAAGAATACCTTATCACCTAGACCATATTCAATATCTTTTTGTTTCAGATTAGCTTGAGATTTTTCTCTATTTAAGGCTATATTCAATCTGTCTCTTATAAGCTTCACCACATTTTCTGCTTCTTGAATCAATTCCAGGCCGATGATCATTTTTCACTCAATTCAGATCAACATAAAGGCATTCTGTACTGTCAGGCATATAATGGTTCATATGGAGCCATTTGAGTGCTCGATTAGAAACTATTATTATACAAAAATTCGGCTAGCGGTAAATAATGTTACTTGCCAGATTCAACTTCAATAACACATGCTAGCAACATATGTTCCAGAACCTAGATAATTCGATCTGATTGGCCATCAGATTGAGGATGGAGTGCTATGTTGAAATTCAACCTCGTACCTAACGATTCATGCAATTACTTCCAGAATCTTGAGATAAAACTGTAACATCCCGAAATAGGGCCTAGTAAGAATAGCGGTTTCGGGACCACAGATATGACATCAAAGTATTTATTTTATGATTATTATGAGGTCTAGAATATGAGAATATGCATGTGTTAAAGTTTCATGAAGGAATTCTTTGAGTAAGGTGTCCAATTGGAAAATAATGACCGAATTGAATAAATTTAAAAACTTGGATTCTAGAAGTAATTTATATGAAATTGCTTTAGATTATAAATTAGATGGTCTTGGAGAGCAATTTTCCCAATTTCTAAGTTTCTGGACAAAAATGGGCTTGTATGGATGAAATTTTAAAGAAAGGGTTTAAGGGCATTTTGGTTATTTGGCATTTTAATGAAATATAATGGGAAAAATAAGCCAAAAATCAGCTCATTTCCTTCTTGTTGCTGCTGAAACTTTAGGGTTCTCCATAGCTAGGGTTTCCAAGCTTTTCAAGCTCAATAGTAAGTGCTCCGAGCCCTATTTTTAATGTTCTTTGTATTTTTGAAATCCCAATAGCTTACTCTCTCTATTTCTACCCATATTTCATGCTAGGGTTCATGTTTAGAAATTTACCAATGCATGAGTTACTTGTATTTTGATGATTTATGGAAGGATATGAAAGATGGATGGGTGTTAAACATCTTTTCCGAGGTGATTTTCATGAAAAACCCTAAAAGGACCTTTTTGCAAAAGGTTTTAAAATGTGTGGTAGAAATGTGAAAATAATGAAAAATTTAGGCTACCATAAGAGGGAAAAACACTCAGCTAGGCTTGGGTAAGGTAGAAATTGCATGCATTTCATTATGCGAGCCTAGGGACTAAATCGTAAAAGTGTGAAAGGTTAGGGGCAAAACGATCATTTGGACTGAGGGTGAAATTTAGACTCGAAAAGTATAATGTGAGCTGTTAATAATTTACCTTTATTATTATAGACCCGAGGAACAAATTTCGGAGGTCGATCGAGGAAAACAAAAGATTCAGAATAACCGAAACACGATATCGAGACGAATACCAGGTAAGTTCGGATAACTTAAAATAAACTCATAATATGCCTAATTGCATGATTTAAGAATGTATGATAATTGCATTTGTTAATGGCATGAAAACTCATGAAATGCATTCTTAACAATGACATGTTGAAAAATGTCCCGGTTGAGGTTGGAAAGGAAGTTCGATGGATGAACCATGTTGTATGTGATATTGAGATCCTGCATGTGTTGCAGAAAGGATTTAGCCTAGACAGGTAATCCATTGATCTCATATATAGAAAGGATCTAGCCCGGATGGGTGTTCCTTGAATGATCGAGCCTCCCAAAGAATATATGTGCATTAAGGATTTAGCCCGAACGGGTGATCCGATTAGGGTCTGAATTTAGCCTGGACTGCCAATTTAGATCTGAGCTCACTGGGTGTTTGTCGTTATAAGGGATTTGGCCTGGACTGGTAATCCTGACATCACCTTATGAGTTTATATTATGGGGGATTTAGCCTGGACTGGTAATCCCACCGTAAAATGTGAAGTTCGTGGGAGTGCATACCTGAAATGATCATTCTTATGAATTGACGATTAATGGATAATCCATCGAGATTTCCTAGAAATTCAACGGGATTAATATGAGATATATGTTCAAAAGGAAATATTGGATGATGAGCTCATCTAAGACAAATTACATGGTATATTATTATTGTGACTAATTTATTGATTAAGTGCATGTGATAGGGATATCATTTCCATGCTTGTTGATTTTATTGCCTAATATGGTTTTATGCTAATTAATCAGTAAGTTTACTTTCCAGTTATTCGAGCTTACTAAGCATGTAAATGCTTACTCCTCTCTTTTCCGTTAATCATCGTATACAAACCGATTCATAATTTCACCCTAATTTAAAACTTTTTCAAACACATTCAAGCTGTCCCTTAAAAAGAGCTTACAAGGCCCATATCAAGCTTTAATTCAACCACACATATAGGCAAGCATGCACATTCATAAATTGCATCATTTAATTAATAACATAATCAAGACTATCTACATTAAATGACTTTATACAATAAAGACCTTCAAATAACATAAGTTAGTATTTTAGGCCAATTCCTAGCAACATAGTAACAATTAAACGAGTCTCCATACATGCCAAAGACTTAAAAATACTTTAAAACCTTTATATATCGATCAATAGTTTGGTAGTGTGATTTAATCTCCTGCGACCTCCAACTCGAGCTAACATCTGAGACACTATAGGAAAAAGGAAAGGAAGGGAGTAAGCATTATAGCTTAGTAAGTAAGTATGTAAATATTAATAAACAATACATTATCATACTTTAAATGAAGTCACAATATGTTCCCGGAATATTACCATCACAAACACACACATACTTTCACTTTTACAATCATAAACAGGTTCAAAATAAGTTGTCTAGCAGAGTACCAGCAGCTAAATTATTTATTTCTGGAGCTACAGAACTCCAAATTACAAACCGTTAATTTTTCTTGAAACTAGATTCACGTATATTCTTACCATAAAATTTTCAGAATTTTTGATCTAGCCAATTAGTATAGTTTATTCATTGAAGTTACCCCTATTTCACTGCTCAAATGTTCTGACCACTCTTCACTATGAATCAATTTTATCCTCGTACAGAATTCAAAGGATGTTCTTGTTTATTTTATTTGAAACTATAAATTATATCCCCTAATTATTTTTGTACAATTTTTAATGATTTTTCCAAGTCAGAACAGGGGATCACATAGTCATTCTGAACCAAACTCTCAAAAACTTAAATATCTCATAATATAGAATTCCTTTGCTTGCTCTGTTTCTTTCATATGAAAATAAACTCATTAAGCTTTAATTTGATATCTCATTCAGTCTCTTATTTAATTTCTACTATTTTTGGTAAATTTTTAGATTCACGTCACTGCAACTATCCATAACAGTTTTATTGTCAATTTTGATCTTTCACACTTCAATTGTATTCATCACTTACCCATAACAATCTTTCCAATTTCCAATCACATATCGAGCATATTGCTCATAAGTTACACACGTATATACTTACACTTATCATCACAAAGTCATACACAATTTCATTTAATCAATTTCCCGGTTGAACGCTTGAATAATAATGAATCTGCGATGGTATCGCACACACCCCCACCTTTAAAATCGAAGCTCTCTTGTACACATAGTGGCCTTCACTTAGCACCACTCATGTGACCTAGCTCGATTGTACACATAATTTAGGCTCTCTTGTACACATGGTGAACACTTAGTACCACCCATGTGACCCAACCAGTTTATCTCGTAGCTCTCTTGTCCACATGGTGTCCTTCACCTAGAACCACGCATGCGACCTAGCTACATTTATCCCGTAGCTCTCTTGTCTACATGGTGTCCTTCACCTGGAACCACGCATGCAACCTAGCTACATATATCCCGTAGCTCTCTTGTCTACATACCATCTGTATCATCCAATCTTTCCGAAGGTTCAACCGAGATTTCTCTCTCTTTCTAATACTTGATTCCATACTTCCAATAGTCAATTATGATTCCAAAATCAGTTACAATACATAAAATATGCTGAAATATAAAAACATAATAAAGATAATGTATTATTTACATACAAACTTACATACTTTCTCATTTCCATGTCGAATTAATATTGAATATTTAAATCATCATAATTATACTTACTTTCAACACCTCGGAAATCATAGTAAATATATCAATTTTACATTGAAACATGCATAAATTAATGCTTATTATACATATGAACTTACTTTGATACTAAAACGGCCATTTTACCAACTTTCCCGATTTTTGATTTTTCTCCCATTCTAGGTTCAAATCTCATTTTCCGGGATCTAAAACATCATATTTTACTTATTTAATTAATGTACTATTCAAAAAAGTCCTTAACTCAAACTTTGGAAAAATTACAAATTTGCCCCTAAACTTTTACATATTTACACTTTTGCCCCTAGGCGCGGGAATTAAACTTCATCCCTTATTCTTATGTTTTATTACATGCTGATCATTTTTTCCTTCTATGGAAACATCAAATTCTCACTCTAACACATAGTTATGAATAATAATAACTTTTACCAATTAAGCCGTTTTACTCATTTTTGCTTAAAACCGCTTAGCAAAAGTTGTTTAACATAATTTCAGCCTTCATATTCTACCATAAAACATCAAAATAAACTCATTTCACCTATGGGTATTTTTCCAAATATGAACCCTAGCTTAAATTATTGCTAGAATAAGTTTAAACAAGTTACCGAGATTCCAAAAACGTAAAGAACTTGAAAAACGGGGATAGACCGGACTTACTATTGAGCTTAGAAAGCTTGAAAACCCTAGCCATGGCTTCCCCATGCTAATTTCGGCCTCCATGAAAAAGATGAGTCAATTTTGGCTTTTTTTCCCCTTTTTATTTCTTTTAATTACCAAATGACTAAAATGCCCTTAAGGTCTTTCTTTAAAATTTTGTCCTATTCATGCCCATTTTTGTCCAAACGAAATATAATGGTCTAACTACCATTTAAGGACCTCCTCTTTAAACCCCCATTTCAATCAAGTACTTATGAATTAGAACACATATTTTGCAACTTTTGCAATTTAGTCCTAAAAGTCCAATTAAGCACTTTATCAGTAAAATTACTTAACGATATTTTTACACAATATTTTAATCAATAAATAAACCTTAAAACTTAATCGGAATAAATTTTTTGACTTTGAATTCATGGTTCTAAAACCATCGTTCCGTTTAGGCCCTAAATCGGGTCACATTCACGACAACTTCTGCAAATAAGCCCTAATAGGCAAATTAAGCATGCAATCTATAAAATTTCTTATCAATACTCTAACACATGCATCTAATCACTCGGTAAATCGTAAAAATTAATCGAAATAAACTTTTCTATCTCAGATTTGTGGTTTCGCAACCACTATTCCATTTAGGCCCTATTTCGAGATGTTACATTTGACTGAAGATAGTTAGGATTTTTTTATAGATATTTTATAACATGATCTTCCTAGCTTTTCCTTATTTCCCTTGTTCTATAGATGACCCCATTTGAATATCTCAATATCACCATTGACTTTCATAATTAGTTCATTATTTTCTAAATCGATGGTGGACCTAGATGTATCAAAGAATGGTCTACCTAATAGGATGGGTATGTCGTGGTCTTCCTCAAAATCTAGAATTACGAAATCGATCGCGATGATAAAACTGCACATCTTAACTAAGACATCTTCAAGTATCCCTTTCGGTTGTACCGAAGATCTATCAACTAATTGTAGTGTGATATGTGTGTTTTTAAGTTTCCCTAACCTTAGTTTTTCATATATTGTTAAGGACATTAAATTTATATTGGCTCTTAAATCACATAGGGCCTTACTAAAGTGAATATCCCCTATCTCTATAGGAATTGCAAAACTCCCTGGGTCTTTCAATTTTAGGGTATCTATTTAGAAATTATTGAACTACACGATGCATAAATATTAACTTGCTTTTTTGTTTTAATTTCCTACACCTAACCATAATTTTTATAGTACTTAGTGTATTTAGGAACTTTTTTAATTTATTGAATTAAAGGCAAGTTAACGTCAAGCGATTTAAATAAGTTTAGAAAATTTACAAACTCTATAATTGGCTCATTTGATCTTCAAGTTTAGTCAATGTCTTTGTCGTTTGGGTACACTAAGATGTCACATTTCAAACCAGGCCACCAATAGAGTTGTTTTAAGTTGTTATACATTTTCGTGCTTTCTGGATGAATAGATAAACGACTACTATGTGCTTCGTTCAAAATCATTTGAATCAACAGTGAATTTCTCTGTACACATATTCGGTCTCTGAATCTGAAACAATCATTAGCGTCAACTTGAAATTCTGAATCAGGGTTCGAATCACATTGGGCTCGTTTTGCTAACATTTCATTATCAACTTTCTGAGCTTCGTAAATCTATTATAAAAACCACAGTTTCACTTTCAACTGGGCTACAATCGAACCATCATCAGACAGAGCCAAGTGAGTATTCATTGTACGAAGAACAAACAAAGATTTCCGGCTTAATGCATCAGCAACACCATTTGCTTTTCCCGGATGGTAGTCAATCACTAGCTCGTAATCTTTTAGCAATTCTAACCATCTCCACTGTCGCAAATTTAAATCTTTCTGAATCATCGGATATTTCAAACTTTTGTGATTTGAATAAATATGACATTTCTCACCGAACAGATAATTGTGCCAAATCTTCAACGCAAACACAATAGCTGCTAACTCTAAATCGTGTGTCGGATAATTCTTTTCATACGACTTCAACTGTCTCGAGGCATAAGCTATAACTTTGCCTTCCTGCATCAAAATGTAGCCCAAACCATTCAACGATGGATCACTATAGATCACAAATTCTTTACCCGATTCTGGTTGTGTTAACACTAGAGCTTCAGTCAAAAGAGCTTTCAGCTAATCAAAACTTTTTTGACATTTCTCAGACGCTACAAACTTAACATCTTTTTGAAGCAATTTTGTCATCGAAGTTGCAATCATCGAAAAGCGTTTTACAAACCGTCTATAATATCCTACTAGTCCTAGAAAACTGCAGACTTTGGATACATTTCTCGGAGGCTTCCAATCCATAATCGCAGATATCTTACTTGGGTCAACTCAAATACCATCAGCTAGAACAATAAGTCCCAAAAATCTAACTTCTTGTAACCCAAACTCACATTTGCTAAACTTTACAAATAATTGCTTATCTCATAGAGTCTGTAGTACAATTCTCTGATGCTCAGCATACTCAGATTAATCATGTGAATAAATCAAAATGTCGTCAATGAATACAACAACAAATCGATCTAGATACGATCTGAAAATCTAATTCATTATGTCCATAAAGATAGCATGTGCATTCGTTAGTCCGAAAGGCATAACTAAAAATTCATAATGACCATACCTCGTTCTAAAAGCAGTCTTTGGCACATCAGAGTCTTTAACTCTCAACTGACATTAACCCGATCTCAAATTTATCTTTGAAAACACTGTAGCCCCTTTCAATTGATCAAACAAATCATCTATTCTGGGCTAAGGATACTTTTTCTTGATTGTCACTTTGTTGAGCTGTCGATAATCTATACACGTTCCCATCGTGCCATCTTTTTTTTCACAAACAATATGGGAGCTCTCCAGGGCTAAAAACTCGGTCGTGCAAACCCTCTGTCGGTTAATTCTTGCAATTGAGCTTTTAATTCTTTTAACTCTATCGGAGCCATTCTGTATGGAGCTATCGATATCGGCGTAGTTTCCAGCACTAACTTAATGCCAAACTTAACCTCTCGAATCGGTGGTAGACCTGGTAACTCTTTAGGAAACACGTCTGGATATTCACACATAACTGGCACTGATTCGATCTTCTTTTTAGTCACTTTCATATCAAGCACATAAGCAAAAAAAGCTTCACAATTTTTTCTCACATATTTCTGAGCTAACATCGATGAAATCACTGCTGGTAAACCATTCAAATCATCTGACTCAATCCGAATAATCTCATTATTCTGACATCTCAAATCAATCGTCTTTCGTTTGCAATTCATAATAGCATCATGCAACGTTAGCCAATCCATACCCAAAATTATATCAAATTCATCATATGGTAAAAACATCAAATCGGCCGGAAAACAAAAATCTCGAATCATCAACGGACAGTTCTTGCACACTTTATCAACCAACACACACTTGCCTATGGGGTTTGATACTCTAATTACAAATTCAGTAGACTCTATAGGCAAAGTCTTACTGGATACTAAATTCATATATATATACTAATAAGTTGATCCTGGATTTATCAGTGCAATAACTTTAGTATCATAGAGAGTAAAAGTACCAGTGATAACATTTGAAGATGACGCTTCTTCGCGAGCGCAAATAGCATAGGCTCATGCAGGTGCTCTGGCTTCAGACCTCACAATAGAGTCTTTTGTCATTCTCTGACTACCACTCACGTTAATAGCATTTCTGGGTGGTCTACCTCTAGTTGCAGTGTTACTCGGCCTTGTGCTCTAAACATTATATTTTTCAACTAACTCTCGGCAATCTTTGATAAAATGATCTAACGATCCATATTTAAAACAAGCCCGTTCTTTCAATCTACAATCACTGAAATGCTGTTTTCTACAATGTCTACACTTAGATCGATTTTGTCTCACACTGTCGACACTAGCAACAGATGTAGATTGAGCTTTAGAACTCATGGGTTGCTTTTAACGATCTCTGTTTGAATGTCCCATTGATGCATTAGGATGATTAAACGAGTCTCAGAATTTCTTCGATGAAGATTAATAAGATTTACTAGTTGATCTCTTTCTCGAATCTCTTGCTTTTAAATCAGCTTTTCTCTTTTCTTTGCTAAAATCCTCGACTTTAAAAGACCTTTCAACTAGAACGACAAATTCCTTCAATTTAAGAATCCTGACTAACGGTTTTATATCCTCGTTCAATCTACCAACGAACCGTTTGCACATGATCTCTTCAGTGGAAACATATTCCTGGGCATACTTGCATTATCGTACGAATTCTCTTTCGTACTCAGTGACAGTCATTTGGGCTTGTTTCAATTCTAGAAACTCTTTATGCTTCTGATCGAGGAATCGCTAACTTATAAACTTCTTTCGAAACTTGGATTTGAAGAACTCCCAGGTAACCCGTTCTCTAGGAACCACAAATGTCAATGTTTTCCACCAATCGTACACGTTATATCTTAGCAAAGATACAACACATTTGATACATTCATATGGAGTATAGGACAATTCATCGAATACTCTGGTCATGTTCTCGAGTCAGAACTCAGCTCTCTCAGCATCATCATCAATTGTAGCCCTGAACTCCACAGCCTCATGTTTACATATCTTATCTACTGGTGGCTTACTCACTCGAATTGAATCAATCACTTGTGGCACAATTAGGATTTGTTGAGGAATAGGTGGTGGAGGAGGTTGTTGAGCAGCCGGATTCATTCAAACGAATTCTGTGAATCACTCACTCATCATTTGGAAGAAGGCTTGCTTAGCCTCTCCCCCTTGACTACTTGAAATCGGTCTAGAATCAGTCGACGTTGCCCCTTGAGTGGGAGCGAGCGCATTACTTTCCACATTATCGGCTATTGCTCGTTCAGGATCCATTTACTATATTAAAACACATTTTAAGCTATCAGGAATCATCACACTATCGTAATTTATATATATGGCATGTATAGCTAGACTTTCACATGCTACGTTAGTCCTAAAATAGACTAAACTGTAGCTCTGATCTCAATAAATGTAACACCCCTAACCCGTGTCCGTCGTCGAATTAGGGTTATGAGGTATTACCTATCAAACACAACATTTAACTAACATTTCACAACTCAATTAACATTCATTGTCGATTAACATTCATTCACATACACAATGTCCCTTAAATAGGTTTATGAGACCTTAAAACATGCTTAAAAGAGGTTTGGGACTAAACTGATCACATATAAAATTCCCAAAAAACATAGACAATTTTCATAAATTCAGGGGTCACCTGCCCGTGTGAACAGGCTGTGTGCCTCACGCGGCCACCAGACACACCCGTGTGACAGGCCACGTGAAAATAGGGCTTACAAACTGACTTGCACTACACGGCCGGAGACACGCCTGTATGCCTTGGCCGTGGGAAATCTGGAGGGGTTACTAACTTGGGTCATACGGCCAACCACACGCCCGTGTGTCTAGCCCATGTGCCATTCGAAATGGCCACACACGCCCGTGTGCTAGGCTATGTGCCATTTAGGGGGTATACTAACTTATGTCACACGACCAGTCACATGCCTGTGTATCTAGGCCATGTCAAACCTGTAGGGTATACTGACTTAATTCGAAGGGTTACCCCAGGGGACACACAGCCGTGTGCCAAGGCCATGTGTCACACATGGTCGAGCCACACACCTATGTGCTTAGCCATATGGACTGAAAATAGGCTTGGTTTAAGCCACATTTCTCACCCTTCTCATGCCTTCCTACAACAAGACATTTCATGCCAGTTCAATACATATATAAGAAAACAAAACATGCTATTCCAAACACATATTATGCCATGTATAACCATTCTTTCTACTACTCAATTTCCATGATTAATAACATACCAAAATAATATGCCACAATCACCAAACTCACATAACTTCCAAATGCATTTTCTTATCATCTTAACAACTATTTCATACCCTAAAACATGCCATTTAAACATCACAACATCCATGACACACAAGCCAAAACATAAGGTCATTTACAAACATCATAACTCACTTACCAAACTCATAATATAAACCAACCAAAATGGCCAAATACATACCAACATTTACCTTATTAGCAAGCCAAATCTCATGGCTAAAATTATAGCTCAAAACATACCAAGATAGCACTAGCCTATACATGCCATTACCATATATACAAAGCTTCAAAAGTACCAATAAGATAATCGGTAGTGTGATGACGCTTCTTGACAATTCTTGAGTTTGAGTTAGCTTCGATTATCTATAAAACAGTGAAAAATACACACAATAAGCTTTAAAAGCTTAGTAAGCCATATACAAATAAATCATCTCATGAATCAGTATCATTTCCATCAATTAAGCAAGATATGAATAAGCACATCAAAATATACATTCAAGTTCACAAACCTTTTTCATGATACACATATTCAATATCATAATTGAATTCATCAAATACTTCCTTTTTCAATATTCGTGTGAATCTCGTATGTACTTGAGTCACTTAACTCATTCACACATCTTTCTCGACTTGACTTTGCCTGTTGAACCGTTCGAAATTGTTAAGGATACTCGACAATCACATATAGCTCGTACAATGTCATATCCCAGATATGGTCTTACATGTTATCACATATTGATGCCACTATCTTAGACAGGGTCTTACACGTAATCAATTAACGATGCCAATATCCTAGACATCGTCTTACACGTAATCACAATACAGTTCCAATGTCCCAACATGGTCTTACATGTAATCACATCTCGATAACCTAATGTCATGACATTCGTATCCTATACTATTCCTAAAGTTCGTACAGGATTTTCAGATGTCTTAACTCTGTCAATTCTTGCTCATATTTACTCGTTCAACATTCATAACAATTCAATGACCATTAAACATGTATAATTCAAATTTAAAGACATTTATTTGCATATGAACTTACCTTGTAGTCAGAATAGAGGGATTGGATCGACTATTCGATAACTTTTGATTTCCCTTGATCTAAATTTGATTTCTTTCGTTCTAGATCTAAATACATTCAAAATTAACTGATTTAATCACCTATTCATTAAATTTCATCCATAAACACATATTTGGGTATTTTTACACTTTGGCCCTTAACTTTCACATTTATTACAATTTAGTCCTTATTTCATAAAAACACAAATTACACAAAATTTAACAAAACACATACTTAGCCGAATTACCATAGTACCACTAGCAGCCCATATTTCACATTTATTTCACATTTCAACCACATAATTTACACTTTTCACAATTTAATCCATTTTTGACATTTTTGTCAAAAATCACTTTACAAAACTATTTAATCTATTAACAAATAGTCATTTTCCATTATCAAACATTCAAAAGCTCAAGCACTCATCAATGGCACTTCACAAAATCATCAACAAATTCAAAAATTAGGGCACGGGCTAGCTAGTACTCAAAGCAACGATCACAAAAACATAAAAATCATTAAAAATAGTACAAAACACATACCTAATTGCATAAATTTGTCTTAGCCGAATAGAAAAACCTATTTTATCTTCTTGTTCTTCAATATTCGGTGCATGGACATGGAAAATAACATTTTAATTCACTTTGTTTTATTAATATTAACATAATTATCAATTACCAATTTTAACCTTTAATAATAAACATATAAATCACTTAATATAAGGCCGTTTATGTTCATCTCCACTATCAATGGTTTAATAACAATGTAAGGACCTTTCATGTAATAAACCATAGCAAATAGACACTCTTAACTTATAGTATGCTACTTTTGCATTTTACGCGATTTAGTCCTTTATAAAATTAAGCATCCAAACGATAAAATTATTTCACGAAATTTTCACACATACATATTCACATGCTATAAACACCAAATATAATATTAAAATAATTTTTTAATCTCAAATTTATGGTTCCAAAACCACTATTCTGATTTAGCTAAAACCAGGCTGTTACAACTCTTCCCCCTTAGGGATTTTCGTCCCCGAAAATCTTACCAGTGAATAGGTTTGGATATTGCTTTCCCATAGCATCCTCAGTTTCCCACGTAGCTTCTTCAAACCAGCTTTGATGCCATAATACTTTCACTAATGCTATTATTTTATTTCTTAACTCACTGATCTCACGAGCTAAAATTGGGATCAGTTCTTCACTGTACGATAAGTTTGGTTGAATCTCAACCTCAGTCGAGGAAATAACATGTGAAGGATCGAATCGATATCTTCGTAGCATCGATACATGAAACACATTATGTATCTTCTCTAATTCTAACGGTAATGCAAATCGATATGCCATTGGTCCAACTCGTTTAATAATTTCATAAGGTCCGATGAATCTCGGGCTCAACTTTCCTTTTTTGCCAAACTGCAATATCTTTTTCCACAGCGACACTTTCAAAAGCACTCTATCCCCGATCTGAAACTCAATATCTTTTTGTTTCAAATCCGTGTAAGATTTCTATCGATTCGATGCTGCTTTCAATCTATCGCGAATTACTTTCACTTTTTTTGTCTCTTTAATTAGATCAACCCCATGAATCTTATTCTCACTAAGCTCTGTCTAATACAACAGTGCTCGAAAATTTTGACTATATAAAGCTTCGTACGGTGCCATTTTAATACTCGAATGAAAACTGTTGTTATATAAGAATTCAATCAACAGAAAATACTTGTCCCACATACCTTCGGACTCAAGAATGCAACATCTCAACATATCCTCGAGAATCTGTATAACCTATTTTGATTGACCATCCTTCTGTGGGAGAAATGCGGTATTGAAATGTAACTTTATACCCAATGCGTCTTGCAGTTTCTTCCAAAACCGTGATATAAACCTTGGACCTCTATCTAAAACAATAGAAGTAGGTACCCCGTGTAATCGAACAACCTCTGAAATGTACAACTTAGCAAGCTTGTCAAGCGAATAGTCCGTACGCACCGGAATGTAATGTACTGATTTTGTCAATTTGTCAACAGAAACCTAGATTGCATCTTTCTTTCTCGGATATAGGGGCAATCCTGATACAAAATCCATAGTCACTTTATCCCATTTCCACTCGGGAATCATAAACGGTGGCAATAAACCAGATGGTACCTGATGCTCAGCTTTAACTTGCTGACAAATCAAACATTTAGAAACAAACTCTGAGATGTCATGTTTCATACCAGGCCACCAATAGAGCTGTTTTAAGTCATTATACTTTTTTGTGCTTCCCGGATGAACAGATAAACGACTACTATGAATTGTAACAGCCCGGTTTAGGCCTTAGTCGGAATAGTGGTTTTGGGACCAAAAATTGGAGTCAGAAAAATATTTAATATTATTTTCTATTTTAATAGCATGTGAATTATTATGTGTGAAAATTCTGTATGAAAATTTTATTGTTTGCATGTCTGATTTAATAAAAAGGACTTAATCGTGTAAAATGCAAAAGTGGCTTTCTATTTGTTAAAGTATTTAATTGATATGTTTTATTAAAGTGAAAGTTCTTATAAAGATATTAGACCTTTTTTGTGATAATGAATAATAGTGGAGAGGTAGTTGGAGTAGTTTTAAATATTTTTGAAGGTTAATATAGTAAAATAGCTAATAAGTGTTTTATTAAATAAAACAAAATAAAATAATTTGGCTTCATTATCATCTATTGACGAAAGTTAAAAGAAAAAGAATCCATTGAAGCTTTAAAGTATTTAGCCATTGCATGAGTGAATAGGTAAGTCTATTTGCTCGGTTTTTGATGATTTCTATGTTTTTGAGATTGTTGCTTTGTGTTCTAGCTAGCCCGTGCTTAAATTTTAGAATTTGATGATGATTTTGAAATATGCCATTGATGATTTTGTGAGCTTTATGATAATAGTTGATGAAAAATGAAAGATACGTGTTGAATTAATATGTTTTGTGTTTGGATTTTGATGAATTTGAGTATTTTGGGCTAATTTGTGAAAATGAGAAATTGAGGGACTAAAATGTAAAATAAATTGAACTAATGGGCTGCTAGGGATCTAATGTGAATTCGGCCTAACATGGGCATAGTGAAAATTTGAGTATTTTGTGTTGTTTTGAAATAAGGACTAAATTGTGGAAAATGTAAAATATTAGGGACTAAAGTGCAAATTGCCCTTTTATGTATTTTTGAAATTGAATGAATATGTTATTAAACAAGCCAAATTTGTATTGAATTAAATAAAGAAATGAGGAAATCATATTTGAATCGGGAAAAGTCAAAAATTATCGAATAGTCATTTCGGTCCGTTCGTGTTAGTACGAGGTAAGTTCATATGCAAATAAATGTATTTAAATTGATTTATTCATGCTTATATGATATTGAAATGTATTGAATGTCTATGAAAGATGAATATGTAAAATTGAGAAATCATCGACAATGTTGCGACGTCCGAAAGCCCAGTACGAACAATAGGAATAGTATAGGATACATATGTCATGACATAGGATTTCGAGATGTGTTATCGTGTAAGACCACGTCTAGGACATTGGCATCGATTTGTGATTTACGTGTAAGACCATGTCTGGGACATTGGTATCTTATATGATTTCGTGTAAGACCCTGTTTGGGACAAGGGCATCGATATTTGATTTCATGTAAGACCACGTGTGAGACGTTGGAACTGTACGAGCTTATGAGCTATCCGAGTATCTTTATTGATTCTGAAAGGCTCAACAGGCATTCCAAGAAATAAATGAGTATATGAATGTGCATCCGATTCAGGTATGTTGCAATGTATATGAAATTGAGTAATGAAAGTGAGTATGATTATGATCTATGTGAAAATGAGATGTGGTTAATTGCAAGTGAACTATAATCAAATGAATTATATGGGAAATATGAAATGGTAATTGTGTTTTGTCATATATGATTCTGGTACATGTGAATTGTATATGAAATTCAGAAATGGTATGATTCATGATTGATTTGGTAAGGTTGTTATGATATTAAAATGGTTATAAATGTGATATGAATCATGTGTTCATGGTATGAATTAGGTACAAGGAATTAGTATGTTAGAGTTGGAATTATGTATGGAAATGATATTGAAGTATGAGTGATGCTTGTTTTGGTAATGATTTGGTTGCATATTGGGTTATGAAACGTGGTCTTAAAAGCTTGTGATAATAGGGTGGCAAAATGGCTCTTCAAGTAGCCTATTTTTGTAATAGTCAAATTTAGACCCTAATCGAAATGGTGGATTCGGGACTACGAATCCGAGTCAAAAAAATATTCTAAAATTATTTTCAGTGTATATTTTGTGTGAATTTATATCTGTTAAATTTTCGTGATTTAATTTTGTCGTTTAGGTGTCCGATTAAATAAAAGGACTTAATTGCGTAAATTGAAAATTTGGTAGTTTAAAATAAAAATGGCCAGATTGTTAGTGGCTTCCTAAATTGAAGGATTTAAGTGGTAAATAGCCCATTGATATATTGAATGGACGGCAATGGGCATATATTATGTGACTTTGTAATAATTTTAATAAGGTTAATTTGGTAAACTAATAATATAACTTAGTATAATATAAAATATAACATAAAACATAATGCTTATAATTTTAATTTACCATTGCCGAAACTAAATAACAAAGAAAAGGAGAAGAAACCTAGTTCGGCCATCTTCCAAGCTAAAATCAAGGTTCGTTCTTTGTCGGTTTTTGATAATTTCTACGTTATTGAGATCGTTGCTTCGAGTACTACAAAACCCATGCTTGAATTTTTTATTTTGATGAATATTTTGAGTTGTGCCATTGTTGATAGCTTGTGATTTTTGTTGTTTGATGATGAAAAATGAAAGATGTGTTTTAGATAAACATATTTTGTATTGGAGTCTTTGGTGATTTTGAGTAATTAGGACTTAATTGCAAAAATAATAATTTGAGGGACTAAAATGTGAAATAAATGAAATATTTGGACTTTTTTAGTAATGGGTAAGATTCGGCTAAGCATGGGTACCTTAAAATTTTGTGTATTTTGTGTTTTGTGCAATAGGGACTAAATTGGAAAAATTATAAATGTCGGGGATAAAATGGTAATTTTCCCATTTATGTGTTTTTGGACTAAATTGAATGAAAATATGTTTTAATGAGCTTAATTTGAATGTGTTTAGATCAAGAACCAAAGAAATCAGATTTTGATCGGGGAAAAATGAAACTTGTCGATTAGCTGCCCAATTTCGTTTTATATCGTCCGAGGTAAGTTTATAAGCAAATAGACGCGTTTAGTTGTAATTAAATTTTAAATATACATGCTGCTATGAATTGTTAGAATTTATATTTGTGATAGCCGAACATGAAAAGGCTTGGTTACTTCGTTTCTAAATTTGTTTCGATCGGGTTGCGATGTCCGAAAGCCCTATGTGAACCTTAGGAATAGTTAGGATATATATGTCATGACATAGGATTCTGATATATGTGTGCGAGTAAGACCATGGCATCGATTAAGACCCTGTCTGGGACAGTGGCATCGATAAATGGCTGCATGTAAGACAACGTATGGGACGTTGGCATTGTACGATTTATGTGATTATCCGAGTGTCCTATCCAATTCCAAATGGTTCATTGGGCAAAGGTAAATCGTGTACGGATTGTATAATCCAAGCTAAATGGTCAGGTATGATTTAGCTTGTTAGCTATCGATAATAAGGTATGTATGTGACTTGAAATTTAATAAGTTATATGTGATGTAAGGTTAGATATACATGAATTAAACAAGTGTATTCGGTTTTGAACAAATGGTGAGTATACTATGAAATTGATTTTAAATATGCATATATAAGTGATCATGTATGTTCGGCCACATAAGTGGTATAAGTATATGATATTGAATTATGGTTTTTGAACTTGTATAATTGTGTAAGTGTATGCTTGATTATATTAAGATATTTGGCTTTTGAAAATTCAACTAAGATTTGATGATTCTAATTTTGTAAGCATTCGACCAAGCTAATAGAGATATGTGTTAGGTATATCTTTACTAAAGTTGTAAGTTAAGAATAAACTTATTAATGACATTGTAGCTTAGTTGGTTAACCTAAGTTGATTATGTTATTGATTTGCTTGTTTGCTTATAACTTACTAAGCTTCAAAAGTTTACTCTCTGTTGTATATGTGTTTCTATTTTATAGATTTTGAAGTCAAGCTACAAGCTCGGGGACTGTCAGCCAAGCTCATCACACTATCTACTATTTTGGTACCTTATTTGCTAAACTTAAATTATGGCATGTATAGGTTGGTTATGTTTTGAAAGGTTGGATTTATTTTGGTTGTGTATAAAGCCATGCGAAAATGGCTAAATCCTTATGTTTAAAGTTGGTTATATTGCCTATGGTTTGTGTAAGTTTTAGTAAAAATGTTGTGTGCCTTGAATGCATGGTATTGTGGTAAGTATCATATACTTGAACTGATGATGAATTTAAATATTTATAAGCAAGTTTGGATATGAAATAAATATAATGACCGTACATATATATATAGATAAATTCTATGGTTTTGATTTTAATTTTGTATAATTTAAGTCATGTAAAAATGGCTTTATTTCTAAGCTTGAATTTAGTCATGTTTGGACATGGTTTAATCTATTTTTATTTGCTAAAATGTTATATGTTTAAAATTATAAGCTATATGTGTTGGACAATATATGTTTGATTCGGTTTATTGGTGATGAAAATTACTATGAGTAGTCGGTTTGTAACAAGCATTACTTGGAGATAATGTTCTCTGGCTTTGTATGTGTGGTGTGCATGGCTAGATAAATTGGTTTGAATATGGCTTGACTTGGTGTACGTGAACTTGCTGTTTAAATAGGTGTATATTCAAATGTTACATGTTACTATAATTTGACTATGATATAAAAAGGTGATAATAGTTTTTTCGGTTGACAAGTTGATCTAAAGAGATGTGGAATTTAATTAATGTATATGTTGAATTATGATTTTTAGTCTTTACATTTATGTGCTTTTGCATATGATGTCTCTCCTACAATATCAAGGTGTAATTATATTTAAAAAAACTATTTGATAGATTAATTTGATAGCCGAAATCATATCAAACTAATTCGGTTGTCTTTATGCAATTAGGGACATGATAATTATCATGAGATTTGAGGGTATTTAAAATCGTTATTAATGGCTTGAATGACAATTATTTGCATGTAAATGATTTGGGTTTATTTATTTTGATATGTGAGTTTGACTTGATATGTTTAAGCAAGGAAGGTTCGGCAATAATCCAAGTTTTGATATAGCTCCTTATGCATAACGAGTTTATTGATTCAGGAAATGTGAACATATTCATATATGATCATTCGGTGAGTTTGTCTATGATATTTATGTTTTAGATCGAACCACCATGTAAATTGTTTAGAATTAGTTGAAGTTGTGTATGTCTAATATTTAATCAGTTATATGTTTTATATATATTTATATGATTAATGTTTGAGTTATTATGAATGTATTCAGATTTGTACTTTTGTTAATAATGCCCTACAACCCATTATGGCAACGGATACGGGCTAGGGGTGTTACAATTTTTGTCCACACAGGTAGAGACACAGACGTGTGTCTCAACCGTGTGAGACACACGGTCATGTTACATGGTCGTGTGTCCCTCGGGGTAGTCCTACAATTTTAAGTTAGTCTCAAGCACGGCCTAGACACACGGGCATGTCTGGTGGCCCTGTGAGGCATACAGCCTTGGTACATGGGCGTGTGTGGCCATTTCGAAGGGTACACGAGCTAGACACACGGACGTGTGGTCAGCTGTGTGGCCCAAGTCAGTTTCAACCACGGCCAAGGCACAAGGTCGTGTCACCGGCCGTGTGGATAAGTTAGTATGTATGCTTTGTTTTACCACGATCTAGACACATAGGCATGTCTAATACCGTGTAAGGCATACGGGCTGTTCACCCGGGCGTGTGACCTTTGTAACTTTGGAAAAATGTTTAAGTTTCAACAAATTTTGTATGAGCTCGACTTAGTCCCAACCCCTTTCTAAAGCATGTTTAAGGTCTCGTTGACCTTCTAAAGGGACTCTTTGTGTATGATTTGCTATGATGATGATGATGTATAATATGTTTACGAAATGATTGAAAAAGGTTTTGATAAGTCTGGTAATGCCTCTCAACCCTAATCTGGTAACAGATATGGGTTAGGGGTGTTAGATTTATTGGTATCAGAACTATGGTTTAGTCAGTTCTTGGACTACCATAGCGTATGTGAGTCTAGCTATACATGCTACGTTTAACTTGTGACAGTGTGATATCTCCCGACACTGATGAATTTTTTTTTGATAAGACCACTTCATATAAACATAACCCACACTTATTGAGCTTCTTAAAAAGTGGCTTCTCACGCAACACTTACGACACAATTCTTAGATGTTTATCATGCTTGACCTTTGAATTTGAGTATATCAGGATTTCATCAATAATCACTACTAAAAATTAATAAGAAAACGGTTGGAAAATGCAATTCATGAGATCTATGAACGTCGCAGGTGCAGTCATTAGCCCGAATGGCGTTACAAGAAATTCATAGTGACCACACCATGTATGGAACGCTATTTTTTGTATGTCTTTCATTTTTAGCTAATAATATCCCAATCTTAGGTCGATCTTGGGGAAGGCTGGTGCACCATTCAACTAATCAAACAAATCATTAATACACTACAATGGATATCGGTTCTTGATTGTCAGCTTGTTCAATTATCGATCATCAATACAAAGCCGTATCGATTCATCTTTCTTCTTAATGAAAAATACTTGAGCTCCCAGGGTGATATACTAGGATGTATAAAGCCACGATCCAAGAGATCTTGTAAATAGAATTTCATCTCTTTTAAATTCGTTGGCATCATACGGTATGAAGCAATTGACACAGGACCTGTACTTGAGTAAACTTCAATTGCAAATTAAACCTCACCATCGAGATGCAATCTTTACAATTCCTTTGGAAACATATCCGAAAACTCACATATTTTCAGAATCTTGTTTAGCTGGCATTCATCTAAGTTCGAGTTAATAATGTAGGCTAAATCAACTTCACAACCTCGATTCAAAAGATTATTAGCTCGAACGAATGAAATGACATGATTAGAATCGCTCAATATGATGCCTTTAACTTCAAAATTTTTGCCTTCCAAACTTTGGACTAAAAACTTCTTTTTGTGACAGTCCAGAATCATTCCATGCTATGTGAACTAGTCTTTTCCCAGAATCACATCGAAATCACCAAACGACAAAATCAACAGGAAAAGATCTATTCTGGATTTCCAATGGTTACTACCTACACACTTGGTCAACAAGCATAATTTGTCCCAAAGGACTCGATACAACCATAGCTACCTTCAACATATCAAATTTCAAATTCCCCGATTTCATAAAGCTATATAAAAGCCAGGGTTAACTAAAGCATGGACAACTGTTGAATACAAAAGGAATATACCTTCTGCAAAATTTGTGGAATTATCTTCTTCTTGGGTTGGGACCACATAGGCTCGTGCGGGCGCGCTAGCCTTAGGTTGAATTTTTTATTCAATCCCTCCTCTCTAACTACCCCTTGATATAAAATTGCCATGAGGATTTCCTTAACCTCTAATTGCAAGAGAGAAACATTAAGTGGAAAAAGGAGAATCATTATCAATTTTCGGGCATTCACAAGAAAAATGCTCTAAATTCCCACAATTGAAACATGCGACGATTTCTTTCCAGCACTCATATCTGTTCTTTCCACTAAAGGGATCACAATTCAGAGCATCTGAGTCTCTAGTGGGACTGCTAACACTGACCATGGATACGAATGGTTGTTTGTCCCAACCTCTTTTTGACTTAACAATCCTCAAAGTCAACCTTCAAGGTTCCTTAGAATTTGTAGCTCACTTTGGCACATGATGCGAACAAGATGTCCCGACTCTATTTCTAAAGGCTTAGAAAGATTCAATCTTCTTATCTAGGACCATGGCCTGCTCAACCATTTTGTCCCGCTTAGTCAAATATGTGAATTCTTTTAACTTGTATGATACCAATTAAACTCGTATTTTATCATGCAATCCCTAAAGGAATTGCTTACAGCTCTCGTCTTTAGATGGTATAAATTCAAGAGTGTACTTGTCGACCACTAACATGTCACCCTATTTCAATATCATGAATTCCTTTTTTTGTATTCAAGATACAACTCACTAACATATTTCTTCAAGAACTCAACCTGAAAGAATATCCAAGTAATTTTGTTAGCTGGCACATGACGAGTAAATTTTAATCACCATTGATAGGCCTCCCATTTCGGGACGAATACAATGTACGTAACACACTCGTGCGAAGAACACTTTAACTATTTTAGCACTCGACTAATTGATTCTAGCCAAGCTTCAGCTAACAAGGGATCCACACCTTTCAACCCCTTGAGTTCAGTTGACCCATATTTTCGAAATTCTTTTACTAGAGCTCGCTAAGCTAGGTCTACTGAAGAAACTCGCGAAGTAATTTTCGCTACTTGTTGAAGAACTTCCACTATGGTATGAAACAAATTTTCATCTTTTTAACCTTCTTAACGAGGTCATTGAACCTATTCTGACGAGGACCAATTGAACCTACACTAGGTGACTCGATCCCAATTTTATTCTCACCCTTAACAGAGTGATCGTTGCTGTAATTGTTATCATCAACAACATTTCTTAATTCCCCAGACATTTTCAGCTACAAAAGAAATGAATTTATAATCAATTTCAGATATCAATTAAAATTTGACTCAAATTTGGCATGTACCTCTTGAATCAATTTTTATCTTGATTTAGTTTAAGAATTGACTAAACTTATTGCTCTAATAGCACTAAATGTAGCACCTCATACCTAATCGGTTGCTAGGTCCGAGCGACAGAATGCCAATTCATTGTTAGATCAACTACCAGAAAATATAATTGAAATTATATCATTAAAAATTTAGATACATGAATTACATGCTTAAAACACATTATATACTCATTTCTGGGTCGTATACAAGCTTATGAAAGCTTAATACTATCCCTGGGTTGATCAATGACTAAACTATGACATTTTCAAAACTTTCTTGGCTGGTGCTGTGATTTTTGAGGTTTGGTGTTTCTACATTGAAGACAATATGCAAGCTTCCCAACCTGAGGACCAAATTTTAAGTTTTTGATAAACAAAACAGAGCTGACGTTGCGACACTAAACACGAGACGTAGCAATGAGGAGGGCTAATAACCGCCTTCAGACGTACTAACGTCCAGAGTGTGAATACTACAGGAAAAGGTATATAAATAAGGCGGTATCTACAAGTATACGGGTCCAATTCTAACATAGTTACAATGGAGTAGGTGAGTAGTTCGAAGATCTTACCCAAGGGAGGCTAGTATTGTAACATCCCAAATTAGGGCCTAGTCGGAACAGTGGTTTTGAGACCAGAAATCCGACGTAAGAAAATTTATTTTTATTATATTTTTATGGTCTACGATTGTACGGAATGCTTTCGTGAAAATTTCGTTCGAAAATTTCGACATTTGGGCACTCAATTTGGTCAAAAGGACTAAATTGTAAAAAGTGCAAAAATTGAGTTCTACATGTTAGAGGTGTCTAATTGTTATGAAATTTTAAATGGTAGGTCCTTAAATGGTAATTAGACCATTGTATAACTTGTTGGACAAAAATGGCCTTGGATGGATAAAATTTCAAAGAAAGGCAAAAAAGGGCATTTTGGTCATTTAGGGGTAAAATGCATTAAAAGACAAATTTTAAAACCCAAAGGTGTCCCTTTCTTCTTTCTTCAACCGAATTTACCAAAAGCAGCCATGGTTAGGGTTTGGTCAAGCTTCCAAGCTTAATAGTAAGTGATTTCGAGCCCCGTTTTTAATGTTCTTTACATTTTTAAAATCTCGGTAACACGTTCTAGCTATTTCTACCATTATTTTGAGCTAGGGTTTGTGTTTAAAAATTTACCCATGAATTACATGCTTGTATTTTGATGTATAATGGTAGAAAATGAGTGTTGGGTGTTTAATAACCGACTTTTACTAAGCGGTTTTCGATGAAAACGTCCGAAAGGACCATTTTGTAAAAGTTGTAAAATTGGTCATAAATGGGTGATTTAGTGGAAATTGGGGGCTGTCATAGTTATGAAAAATGATCAGCGTGTCATAAAACATAAGAAAATAGGATGAAGTTTAATTTTCGGGCATTGGGGCAAAAGTGCAAATATGCAAAAGTTTAGGGGTCAAAATGAAAATTTGTAAAAATATGATTTTTGGACCCCTATGAATAATTAAACTAAATATTAGGCTAAATGTGATATTATAGATCAAGGAAAAATAAGATTCGGGCTTAGAACGAGGTTGAACAAGGTTAAGAACAATCTCGAAATAAATAGTGGTACTCGAAACCGAGGTAAGTTCATATGTCAATGATAATGAAATGATATTATTATTGTTCATGCTTGAACTTAAAATGATGTGTTTACATTGTGTGATGGATATTTATTTAGTTGATATGAAGATTATATATGGTAACAAATGTCAAATTATAATTATATGCAATACCATGTTTATTTTATGGACTAGTGTCTAAAATAACATGGAAATGTGTTGAATTGGATTTACATTGCATGAGCAGCTATGCATAATGATATACTTGATGGAAAGAGAAAATCTCGGTAAATAAAAAGGGAGATTTGATGGATAAACCATGATTTACATGAGCCTTGAGATCCAGCATGTGTTGCAGAAAAGAATTTAGCCTGGACTGGTAATCCGAAGATCTCAAGTATGAAAAGGATCTAGCCTGAACTGGTGTTCCTTAAGTGATCGAGCCTCCAGAAGAATATGCGTGCATTAAGGATTTAGCCCGGACAGTTAATCCGATTAGGGTCTGAATTTAGCCTGGACTGGTAATTCAGATCCGAGCTCAATAAGAGTGCTTGTCGTTACAAGGGATTTAGCCTGGACTGGTAATCCCGACATCACTCCATGAGTTTATATTACTGGGGATTTAGCCTGGACTGGTAATCCTGCCGTAAGATGTGAGGTTCGCGGGAGTGCGCACATGCAATAATCACTTGTATGAATTGACAGAGAATGGGATATCCATCGAGATTCCGAGAAATTCAACAAGATTAATATGAAAAATGAAATAAAAGTTCTTGCCATCATACATCATGTATGTTATATGATATTATTATGATGCATATGAGTTGTCATGTTTGGATGAGTGAAGTGCTAAATGATAGCACAGGTAAGTACTCGAAACTCATGAGCACGTGTTTGACATGTGAAATGAAAAGGACTTGTGACGATAGTGCAAATGAATAAATGATATTTATGAGAATAATTTCTATGACAAATTTGTGATGGTTATTATCTTGTTGCACTAAGATAGATTTGGTACAGTAGCCTTGGTTTGATTTTGAAAATCCACCAAAAATAGTCGAAATTGAGTTAGAGACTGAACTAAAAATTAAATTAAATATTAATGAGTCTAGTTTCATATAAAGGAAACGATTAAACCAAAAGAATTCTGTATCATGAGATATTTGAATTCTTGTGAGACAGAGTCAGAGTGATTCCAGACTCCCCTGTTTCAATTTTGGAAAATCACTAAAAATTGTACAAAAATAATTAAGAGTTAAAATTCATATGAATAAAACCCTTAATGAGTATAATTTCAAGAGAAAGAGACGGGAACATTATCCGAGTCTCATACTATGGGATAAGTAAATTTTAGTGAAGAATGGTTGAAGCTATCAAACAGTGAAATAGGGAAGACTTTGAATAATAAACTGTACTTATTGGATAGGCCAAAAAAATTTTGGAAATTTTATAATAAGAAGATATATGAGTCTAGTTTTAGGGAAAATTAACGGATCTTAATTTGGAGTTCCGTAGCTCGAGTTATAAATAATTTATCGACTATGAATCGAGTAGACAGTTTGACCAGAATATGAATAAAAGTGTAACTATAGTTGTTTTACTTAAGGAAACATGTTATATTGATGCTTATTATTTTCATATGGACTTACTAAGCGTAAAGCTTACTCCCTCCTTTCCATTTCTTTTAGTTTTGACAGGTCAGCTCAGGTTAGAGATCATCGGAGGTAGCATCACACTATCGAGCCATTACCCTTGGAGTATTGACATGTATATGTTATACGTTTTCAAGTGAGTGGCATGTATAGGGACTTAGTTTTTCTATGATCGATGTTGTTATGATTAGCCAAATGTATTGGCTTATAATGATTTGTTGTATGTTGCCATGAGATGTGGCTTATAATGAATTTGGCTTGGTAGCCTATTTATCTATGATATGGGTAAATGTCTTGTGATGTGGGTATGTGATTATGCTTGTTCACTATGTTTAAGAAGTATATGGCATATGTACATGGTGAATGCCTTAAGACCATTCGAGGTGGTCATGGCCATGGAATAAATGTGTGATATGGTAATAAGTTGTTAGTGCCCTGGACATGGGTGCTTAATTTATAAGTTAGTAAACATAGTATAATGGTATAAGTGATTAATAAGATGACAAGGTCACATGAATGTGTAACGATGTGGCTAAACTATTTTATCACAAGTAGGAGGAACAAATGCATAATAACGAACTATTGAGGAATGCCATAGAAACCATGTATATGTGTGCTTGTAAAGATGACAAAAAAAAAAGAAAATTAGCCTAAGTTTTGACTACACGGGCAGGCCACACGGGCGTGTGTCTTGGCCGTGTGACTTTAACAGAATGTTAAGGATTAAGTCAGAGAGTTACACGGGCTGAGGACACGGGTGTGTATATCGACACGGCCTACCCACACGGGCGTGTGACTCTCCAAAGCTAGAAAATTATTAAGTCGCCCAAAGTTTACCGAATGTTTTTGGTTTTGTCCTGAACCGCCCTAATGTATGTTATAGGCCTCGAAGGCTTGTATAAAGGGACGATATGCATGTGTTCGAAAAGTTTTAATTTTGGGCAAAATTTTGGTGACCCAGTTTTATATGTTTGTGAATGTTTAAGTCCAGTAATGCCTCGAGCCCTGTCCCGGTGTTGAATACGAGTGAGGGGTGTTACAAGTGCCAAATTAATTTTAACCTGAATATTGAAAGATCTAATTAGTACTCTAAATCAGTTATAGTATGAAAACATAAATAAAAGGGATTTTTAGGATTTTTATAATATTAAAATAACAATAAAGAAATAAATAGAAAGATATTGTACTTATCCTCTATTCCTGGGGAATCCTATTGATAACTCTTGAAAAGAGTTATATTTCTGGCCTCTAAATTGAAGTATTTGCTTGTAATTAAGAAAATATGCTTGCATTTTAGACTTATTACTAGAGCATTACATATTAAGGCTTGGATTGTGTTTTAACTGTAAATTTATGTTACTTTCAATTATTGGAAAGATGTTTGGTAGCCTTTGGTGGTAGGTGAAGGTAGGATGAAAGAGGCACGAAGAAGGAAAAAAGGAAGAGGAAAAGAGAATGAAGGAGTTGAAACATTGCTATGAAAAATGGTGGGATAGATTGCCAACATAAATGCCATGGCAACTTCAGGAAGATAATGCAGCACTCAATCCACATCACTCTCATCCAGCTGTATGTGTACCAGATAAATCACCCTGAAAAAGAGGAGCAAAATGTATGTGTTGAGAGGGACGGATCTACCCTAGAAAACGAGGAGAGAGAAGAGATGAAAAACACACGAATTGTGAGGATAAAAGAAAAGAAAGAGGGTGGTTACTCTCTCTACAACAGAATCGTGTGGAAAAACTGTGTGGAAAGTTCATAGAGAAGAAGAAGGTAGCAGCTAAAAAGAAGAGATCACAGATGCAAAGAAAGAGAAGAGAAATCTGCCCTGGGTTTTGTGTAAAATCTTGAGAAGAAACTGGAGTGCAGCAAGAACTTCCTGTAGTTCTGCCTTTGTTTTTTTTTGGTTTTAATATCTATGATTCGTAAAACTTGAAGAAATTTGATGAATAATTTAATTTTGGATTTCATTGCCCAACCCATTAGCTAATTATCTTTGTGTTGGAATTATTTGGATGAATATTAAATTATTTGTAATGCCCATGATATAATTTTGATTGAAATTACTGTTTCATTCAATTTATGCTTATTCTGAATGCATGCATGCACGCTCTAGACATAATTCACTGTATGTTATGTTCTTAGATAGATTTGAACATGAAAGGATTAAATACATCCGATTATTAATTAATTGATACAAGTAAGTATTTGAAAGAATAATTGCAACACTCTACACATAGAATTTGCGATTTGTACAGGTGAATAATGTTATTGTGATTATCATTCGTGAGTCTTGTAGACATGCAAAGACTCAGGAATATAGCAAAAGTATGACTTTTGAAAGAAGTAGAATGCGGTAGTAATTCTCTGGGCTGTAGTTTAGTCAAAATTTTGCCATGGCATTATTATGTTATGAAAATATTCCCCGAGTAATTCCAACCTTTATCATTCAACAACAGAAATACTCTTTACTTATTCTTTGTGAATTGCCTCGACATGTAGATTGCTTTGTCATTTTTCAGTTATAATTGATATTATTAGTTCATTCATTAATTCCCTTCATCGATTTATACGTTGTTTCTTTTGCACAGTTTCATTAGTTTACTCTGTAGTAATACTTACCAATTCTAATCAATTTCCAATCCCTGTGGAGGCGATACTCACTCATCATTATATTACTTGAATCGACGTGTACACTTGCATTTTTGCATTACATATTTACATGCAACAAGTTTTTGGCGACGTTGTCGAGGATCGACAACAGTGGTGAAAATTGGTTTATTATTATCTATTTAATTTCTGTGAGTTTAGTTTAATTACTTGTTTTCATTTTTCTTTTTTAAATCTGTGCTAGTGCATGCATAGAAATATTCTGGAGAATACAGAGTACTATTTTGATCCAAAGATTGAGAGAACCTAAAGGCGAAGGTGAAAAAGGGTTGCGAGAGGTGGAAAGAATTAGAAATGATCAGGTTAGAGAAGAGTAACTACATTAGGAAAGAAGGGATGTTGATATTCCTCGAATTGTAGAGACAAACCTATCAAAGAACATATGGTGTCAATATTAGATTATTTAAATCCAGGATTTGTCAGGCCTCATATTCAGGCTCAACATTTTGAATTAAAGCCAGTAATGTTTCAAATGCTGCAAACTGTGGGGCAATTTAGTGGGTTGCCTGCTAAGGATCCAATGTTGCAGTTACGACTTTTTTTGGAAGTCTGTGATTCATTCAGGCAACACAATTGTAACAGTCCGATTTTAGTTAATTCAGAACAGTGGTTTTAGAACCACAAATCCGAGGTTGGAAATTTATTTTAATATTATTTTTGGTGTTTATAGCATGATAGTATGTATGTGTAAAAATTTTGTGAGCTAATTTTGTCGTTTAATAGCTCAATTAGAGAAAAAGGACTTAATCGTGTAAAATGCAAAAGTTGCATGCTATTAGTTAAAGGTGTCAAATGGCCTTGGCTTTTAAATATGATGGCCTTAAATGGTAATTAGACCGTTTATAATGTGGATGGACATTAATGGACATCCATTATGAGATTTTATATGTTAATTAATAAGGTTAATAATGTAATTAGTTAATAAATGATATATTAAATAAAACCAAAACCGAAATTATGTTTTGTCATCATCTTTTTAACCGAATTTAGAAGAAGAACAAGAAGAACTAGGTTTCTTCATTCGGCTAGGCATATTTAAGCAATTAAGGTACGGTTTTAGCTCGATTTATGATGATTTTTATGTTTTTGAGATCGTTGCTTTGTATTCTAGCTAGCCAATGCCTTAATTTTTGAAGTTGTTAATGATTTTGTAAAGTGTCATTGATGAATGCTTGAGCTTTTGAATGTTTTATGATGAAAAATGAATATTTGTTGATAGTTGTACAAGTTCTGTTAAGTGATTTTGAGTAAAAATGCTTATTAGGGGTTTGGTTATGAAAAGTGTAAATTAAGGGGTTGAAATATGAAATAAATGAAAGTAGGGACCTATATGAAATTCGGCTAGTCTTGGGTTTAATGAAATTTCATGAATTTTGTGTTTTTGTGGAATAGGGACTAAATTGTAAAAATGTGGAACTTTAGCGGCTAAAGTGTAAAAATGCCCAAATATGAGTTTATGGACTGAACTGAATGATTTGATGAATAAATGAGTTAATTTTGAATGTATATAGATCAAGAACGAAAGAAACAGAATTTAGATTGGGGAAAATCAAAGGTTATTGAATAGTCGATCCAGTCTGTTTATTCCGAATACAAGGAAAGTTCATATGCAAATAAATGTCTTTAAATTGAATTATATATGTTTAATTATTATTAAACTAGTATGAATGTTGAATAATCAAATACGAGTAAGAATCGACAGGGTTAAAATATCTTAAAGTCCAGTATGAACCTTAGGAATAGTATAAGATACGGATGTCATGACATTAGGATTAACGAGATGTGATTATGTGTAAGATCATGTCTGGGATTGTAACACCCCGTACCCGAGACCGTTGCCGGAGTCGAACACGAGGTGTTAACAGGCTTAATTCATTGCTTAAACAGCTCAAACAATTTAATTTTAGAAATTCCAGACAAGCTGGCTAACTACGTCATAGTCGCTTAAAAATTCATATCTCGAGTTCTGAAACTCAAAATCCAATTCTGTAAATTTTCCCTGAAACTAGACTCATATATCTATTTAATAAGTTTTTTCTAGAATTTTTGGCTAGGCCAATTAGTACAGTTTATTAGTTAAATTCTCCCCTATTTCAGGGTTTGACTGCTCTGACCTCTGTGTATTACGAATAAGATATCTCTCTGTACAGAATTTAAATGACTATGAAGTTTGTTTCTCTTAAAACTAGACTCAATAATAAATCTGTACATATAAATTATGACTTCTAATTATTTTCATAAAATTTGTGGTGAATTTACAAAGTCAGAACAGGGGATCCAGAAATCGCTCTGGCCCTGTTTCACAAAAATTTAAACATCTCATAAAATATAACTCATATACCTGTTTCGTTTCTTCCATATGAAAATAGACTCATAATTATTCAATTCCATGTTTTATTCATCATCTAATTATATCTCTACTATTTTTAATGATTTATCAAATTCAGGTCACTACTGCTGTCTGAATCTATTTTATGGTAAATTTTACCTATTTCATGGTTTCCATGGATTAACTAGCAAATTGACATACATAACACCAAATATGATCATAATTAGCCATTCCAATGGCTAATCATTACCAAGCATTTTTATACTACTCAATAACCATATCATAAGACCATATATACAAAATGATTATAATGTTATACATGCCATACTCAAAATATACAAGCCATTATGCCAAGATGGTATACGGATAGTGTGAGCGTGCCTCCGACCGTTCCTGATTTCCGAGCTGGCTTGTCAACACTACAAGGAATGAAAAGGAGGGAGTAAGCATAAATACTTAGTAAGTTCACATGCAAATAGCAAGTAACATAACCATATAAGCAAACATAAAACATCATTTGCATAATCATCACCAAGACATTCATATCATGTTTTCATTTATCATCTTACCATATTGTTGTTATATCGATTTTTCAACCCGAGGGTTAAGTACATACCTGTTCAAAGTATCTGTTTCACAACACTTACCAATACGTCCCTTTCATCTTGAGTATTCCTTCATTTGAGTAGAACTTTACCCGTTGAACACATCGGAATATAATTCGGATACATGGAAAGTTTGCACATAAGTGCCACATATGTAGCCAAGCTACTATGTAACCCGCCCATAAGCGAACTCAGACTCAACTCAACGAGTTCGGGCGTTCGCATCCATAAGTGAACTCGGACTCAACTCAACGAGCTCGGATGCCTAGTTACATTTCACGAACTCGGACTCAACTCAATGAGTTCGGACATTTGCATCCATAAGTGAACTCGGACTCCACTCAACGAGTTCGGATGCCCAAATATCCCAGTGACATGTCACTTGTATCCTAATCCATTCCTAAGGTTCAACGGGACCTTTTTCCCAATCATGTGTCTCAACCATCTTCTACGGAATACCTATACCGATACTCAGTAGTATTTCACATTTTCCAAGTATATCACATAATTTGACATATTATCAAACAATTATCACGAGTATAATATTTCATAATAATTATCATATCATTTAAATAACATAAAAACATTTAAAATAATAACTATGTTACCAACATTTACATATGAACTTACCTAGTATGCGAAAATGGCTACTTTTACCATTTCGTCCACAACTTGGTATTTTTCTCATTTTAGCCTGAATTTCAGTTTTCCTTGCTCTATCATTTAAAATATAGTCTAATTAGGACTCAAATTATTCAAATTGACCCAAAATCATATTTTGAAAAAATTACAATTTTGCCCCTAAACTTTTGCATATTTACACTTTTTCCCCAAAGCTCGTAAATTAAACTTCAGCCTATTTTCTTATGTTTTATGACATGCTGATAATTTTTCCCTTCTATGGCAACATCAAATTCTCACTCTAACATGTACTTATGACTATTAGGTATTTTTACCGATTAAGCCCTTTTGCTCGTTTTCACTTAAAACCGAGTAGCAAAAGTTGTCTAACATAATTTAAAACCTCATATTCTATCATAAAACACCAAAACACACAAATTTCACCTATGGGTATTTTTCCAAATATAAACCCTAGGTTAAATTATTGTTAGCATAAGCTAAATCGAGCTACCGAGACTCAAAAAAACGTAAAGAACTTGAAAAATGGGGCTAGAATGGACTTACAATCGAGCTTGGAAGCTTGAAAAACCCTAGCCATGGTTTATCCTTGCTATATTCGGCCATGGGGTTGAAGATGAGAAAAATTGGCTTTTAATTTTGTATTTTAATTCATTTTACCCCTAAATGACCAAAATGCCCTTACTACTAAACTTTCCAAAAATTCCATCCATGTCCAATTTTTGTCCATAGACTTAGAAATTGGTAAAATTTCTATTTAAAACCTCCTAATTAATATTTCAAAACAATTTCATACTAGAAACTTCTAGAATGCAAGTTTTGCAATTTATTCGATTTAGTCCCTAATTTCAATTTAAGCACTTTATGCATAAAATTTCTTCACGAAAATTTCACACAATCATGTAATCATATCATAGACCTCAAAATAATCATAAAATAATTATTTCTATCTCGGATTTTGTGGTCACGAAACCACTATTCCAATTAGGCCCTAATTCGGGATATTACAGGGATATTGGCATCATTATGTGATTATGTGTAAAACCATGTCTGGGACATTGACATCGTTATTTGATTTCGTGTAAGACCATAGCTGGGCTATCAACATCGATTTGTGATAACATGTAAGACCATATCTGGGATATGGCATTATAAGAGCTATATGTGATTTTTGAGTATCCTTAACAATTCCAATAGGTTCAACGGGCAAAGTTAAGTCGAGAAAGAGTGTGTGAATGAGTTAAGTGACTCATGTACGTACAAGATTCATACAAGTATTGAAAAGAGAAGTATTTGATGAATTCACTCATGATATTGAATATGTATACATTGGGAAAGGTTTGTGAGCTTATATGTGCTTACTTATAATTTGCCTATTGATGGAAATGATGTTGATTCATGTGGTAATTTTATTTGTATATGGCTTAATAAGCTTTTAAAGCTTACTTTGTGTGTTCTTTCCCTGTTTTATAGATAATCGAAGCTAGCTCAAACTCGGGGATCATTAGGAACACGGTCACACTATTGATCAACTTGTTGGTACTTTTGTTGCTATGTAAATATAGTATATGGCATCTATAGGCTAGTGATATGGTGATGTGTTTTGAGATATGATATTAGCCATGAGATTTGGCTCATAAATGATGTAAATATTGGTGTGTATTTGGCCATTTGGGTAGGCTTATTTTATGAGTTTGGTAAGTGAAATATGATGTATATAAATGGCCTTGTGTTTTGGCATGTTTGTCATGGATATTGTGATGATTAATTAGTATGATTTTAGGTTTAAAATAGATGATAAGATGATGAGAAAAATGCATAGAAAAGATAGGTGAAATTGTTGGTAATGACATATTTTTTTGGTATGTTTTAGATTTTGATTTGAATAGTGAAATGGATGGATTTTAAATGGCATGATTTGTATATGAAATAACAAGTTTTTCTTGCCTATAAATGTATTGAAATGGTATGAAATGATATGGTTTTGGTTTGCTTAAGGAGGTTGAGAAATGTGGCTTAAACTAAGCCTATTTGCGCCCCACACGGTTGAGCACACGGGTGTGTGACTCGATCGTGTGTTTGCTATAACTTAATTAAACAAGTCAGTGAGTTACACAACTTAGACACACAGGCATGTCTACTGGCCATGTGTGACACACGGGAAGGCACATGGGCGTGCGGTCGGCCGTGTGACCCAAGTTAGTATACCCTTTAGATTACACACGGCCAAGACATACGGGCGTGTCTTCAGCCGTGTGATGCAAGTCAGTATGTATGCCCTGTTTCCACACGGCTTGTGACACGGGCGTGTCTGGTGGCTGTGTGAGGCACATAGCTTGTTCACACGGGCATGTGATCCCTGTAGCATGAAATTTTTTTAAGTTTCCCAAAATTTTCAAATGTTATCGGTTTAGTCTTGAACCTGTTCCAAGCATGTTTTAAGGTCTCATAGAGCCTTATAAGGAACAATGTGACTATGTTGGATTGGTGTTTATGTATTAATGGATTCTTGGATGAAAAATGTATGTTGTATGTTGTGTTTTGATAGGTAATGCCTTGTAACCCTATTCTAGCGACGTATACGGGTTAGGGGTGTTACAACGGTGTTCTTAAAGATGCATTGCGACTTAAGTTACTCTCTTACTCATTGTGAGATTGTGCTAGAACATGGTTAAATGTGTTGCCATCGGGTATGGTCACATCGTGGAATGAGCTATGTCAGAGGTTTTTGTTAAGATATAATCCTCCTAACATGAATGCTAAGTTAAGGAATGACATTACATGTTTAGACAATCAGAGAATGAAACATTATATAAAGCATGGGAGTAGTTCAATGAGCTATTAAGAAAATGCCCGATGCATGGTTTCCAGGATTGGACGCAAATGAAAATGTTTTACAATTGATTGAATGCTCATACAAGAATGGTTGTTGACACATTTTCCAATGAGACTTTACATGATAATTCATAAAATGAGACTTATGAAATTTTGGATAGGATAGCAAATAATGATGATCAATACCCTATTACCAGAGTTGGAACTGGCAATGGAGCTTGATGCAATTACCTCTCTAACATCTTAGGTATCATCTTTAACAAATATGATTAAAACACTGAAAAGGCCATTTGCAGTGTAGGAAATGAAAGTAGCAGAGTTAGCATGTATTTACTGTGGAGAAGACTATGTTTTTGATGAATACCCATTGAATGTAACTACTGAAAAGGCCATTTGCAGTGCAGGAAATGAAAGTAGCAGAGTTAGCATGTATTTACTGTGGAGAAAACTATGTTTTTGATGAATGACCATTGAATCTAGCCTTACTTTACTACATGGGGAATTTTAATTGCAACAAAAACAACCCATACTCCAACACATGCAACTCGGGGTGGAAATAACATCCTAATTTTAGTTGGAGCAATCAAGGGGTAGGAAATGCTAGTAATGCAATTCGACAGAATGTTGCGAGTATACCACCTAGGTACAATCAATCTTTACATGGCAAAATGCCCAGCAAAATTCAGCTTCAAGTTCTTCATTTATGGAAGCTTTATTGAAAGAATATATTGCCAAGAATGATGTCGTCATTCAGAGCCAAGTTGCATCTTTAAGAGCTTTTGAAAATCAAGTAAGGCAAATTGCTACTGCATTGAATTCCAAACATCAAGGAACATTGCCGAGTGACACCGATAATTGTCAATCTCAAGGGAAGGAATAGTGCAAAGCCATTACACTTCGAAGTGGTACTCAACTACCTGGAGTTGTGAATGACACCATTACTGAAGAAGGAATTTCAACTTTTGAAAATGAAAAGAATTCTGAATTAGTAGGGAGCAAGCTACAAAGGAAAATAGCAACCATAAAAAAGCTGAAGTAGATACAACTTGTAATGATGATAAAAATGCCATAGAAAAACAATTTAAACAAATGGAAGGAAGGCCATCGCCTCTTTTTCCTCAGCGGTTCCAAAAATTCAATAAAAGGCTCAATTCAAGAAATTTTTGGTGGTCCTGAAACAATTGCATATTAATATACCATTGGTGAAAACATTGGAGTAAATGCCTAACTACGTGAAGTTCATGAAAGATATTTTGTCAAAGAAGTGAAGGTTAGGAGAATTTGAAACTATTGCTCTCACTGAAGGGCGCACAATAATGCTCAGAAATAAATTGCCACCAAAACTGAAGGATCCAGGGAATTTTACTATATCTTGCTCTATTGACAATCATTATGTAGGAAAAACATTATGTGATTTGGGTGCAAGTATAAATCTAATGCTTATGTCTGTTTTCAAGAAACTTGGGATAGGAAAGGCGAGACCCACAATTGTCACATTGTAGTTAGTTGATAAATCTTATGCACATCCAGAAGGTAAAACCGAAGACATGCTAGTAAGAGTTGAAGAATTTATTTTTCCAGCAGATTTTATTATTCTGGAATGTGAAATTGATAAAGAGGTTCCACTCATACTCGAGAGACCTTTCTTAGCAACAAGTAGAACATTAATTGATGTCCAAAAATTGAATTAACTATGAGAGTTAATGATCAACAATTAACTTTTAATGTCTTTTATGTTATGAAGTGTGCAAATACTGATGAAGAATGTCATGCTATTGAGATTATTGATACAACAATACAATAAAAAATTGAAGATTTTTTTTCTAACAATTCAAAAAATGATGCAGATGTATGTGAGGTAACTGATGCAGACATAATTACAGATCTTTATAAATTGATGGAAGTTCATCAAATTCGAAGTGGATCAAAAAGAAGTTTTGAGTCATTAAATTTGTCTGATCATTCGTTTAAACCTCCTCGACCATCCATAGAAAATCCTCCTAGGTTGGAATTGAAGCCTTTGCCAGTACACTTGAAGTAAGCGTATCTAGGAGATAACAACACATTGTCAGTAGTTATCTCTGCTGAGTTAGCAACAAATCAAGAGGCTCAATTGTTGTAAGTCTTAAGGAAATCAAAGAAAGGCTTGGGGTGGTCAATTGCAGATATCAAAGGAATCAATCCAACAATTTGCATGTATAAGATAATACTGGCGGATTGCCATGGCAAATCTATTGAGCAACAGAGAAGACTTAACTCTATCATGAAAAAAGTGGTGAAAAAGGAGATTATCAAATGGCTGGATGCTAGAGTCATATACCCAATTTCTAATAGTTCTTGGGTGAGCCCTGGTCAGTGTATCCCTACAAAAAGTGTCACTATAGTAAGCAACGATAGCAACAAACTTATTCCCACTCGTACTGTCATGGGATGGAAAGTTTGAATGTATTACTGGAAACTCAATAACGTAACAAGGAATGACCATTTCCCTCTGCCATTTATTGATCAAATGTTAAATAGACTAGAAGGTAAAGCCTTCTACTGCTTTCTGGATGGATACACAGGGTACAATAAAATTGCTATAGCTCTTGCTAATGAAAAGAAGACCACATTCACATGTCCGTATGGAATTTTTTTTATTTTGAAGAATGCCATTTGGATTATGCATTGCCCCTACAACTTTTCAATGTTGCATGAAGGTAATATATTTAGACATGGTGGAGGAATTCTTAGAAGTATTTATGGATGACTTCTTGGTGTTTGGCAATACATTTGAAGACTGTTTGCAAAATCTGGAGTTATTTTTTTATCGATGTCAAGAAACCAATCTTATGTTGACTTGGGAAAAATGCCACTTCATGGTTTGTGAGAACATTGTTCTTGGACATAAGATTTCATAGTAAGGAATTGCCGTTGACAAAGAAAAAATTGAGGTTATTGAGAAATTGCCTTGTTCTTCAGTAAAAGGTATCCGAAGCTTCCTCAATCATGCAAGATTCTATCTTTGATTTATCAAGGACTTTTCCAAAATATCCAAACCTCTTTGCACATTATTGAAACAAAATAGATATTTTAATTTTGATTAGCCATGCTTGCAAGCATTTGAGGAATTGAAGAAGTGATTGATCACAACACCAATAGTCACTGCACCAGACTAGACTTTACCGTTTGAACTGATGTGTGATGCTAGTGACTTTGCCGTAGGAGCTATCCTGGGACAAAAAAAAAGCCAAAGTATTTCATGCTATATACTATGGCAGCCATACGTTACATATTCATAGCTCAATTACACTACCACTGAGAAGGAGCTGTTAGTTGTAGTTTTTTTCTTCGACAAATTCAGAGCTTTTCTCTTGGGCACTAAAGTCACGGTGTATACAACCCACTTTGCTAATAAGTACTTGGTGACCAAGAAAGATGCCAAACCCAAATTAATTCGATGGATATTGCTGCTAAGGGAATTTGATTTGGAGATTAAAGATTGGAAGGGGACAGAAAATCAAGTGGTTGATCATTTATCACACCTGGAAGCGAAGAATGAATATGTAATATTCAAATGATTAAAGATGAATTCCATACTGAGCAATTTCTGGTTGCAGTGGTATTGCCATGGTATGCTGATATTATTAATTTCTTGGTTAGAGAATTGTTGCCACCAAAGCTCTCTAGTCAAGGAAGAAGGAAATTCCTCCACAATGTTAAGCAGTACTATTGGGATGAGCCACTCTTATTCAAGCAATGTGCAGACCAAATCAATCGAAGATGTATTTCAAATGATAAAATTGAAAGTGTTCTACACCATTGTCATTCAGCACCATATGGAGGCCACTTTGGGGGTATGCAAATTGCTACAAAAGTTCTCTAGTCTAGTTTTTATTGGCAGACAATTTTTAAAGATGCTCATGACTTCTGTAGGGCGTGTAATTGTTTTCAAAGGACTGGAAATTTATCCAGGAGATATGAAATGCCTTTGCAAAATATTTTAGAAGTGGAACTATTTGATGATTGGGGAATTGATTTTATGGGGCCATTTCCACCCTCTTAGGGGCAATATCTATATATTGGTCGTTGTTGATTACGTCTCCAAGTGGGTTGAAGTTGCTGCTCTGCCAACAAATGATGCTAAAATTGTATTGAAATTTTTGCATAAAAATATTTTTACGCAGTTTGGTACCCTTCGTGCTCTAATTAGTTGTGAAGGTTCACACTTTGATTGTGAATTAGTTGCCAATGCTTTTAACAGAGATGGGGTGCAACATAAAATTGCAATGACATATCATCCCCAGACGAATGAACAAGCAGAAATCTTTAATAGCAATATTAAAAAAATTCAGGAGAAGGTAGCCAATCCCAACCACAAAGATTAGTCAGCAAGACTGGATGAAGCTTTGTGGGCATATCAAACAACTTTCAAGACACCATTGGGTATGTTACATTTCTAGCTTGTTTATGGAAAACCATGCCACTTGCCTGTTGAACTGGAACACAAGGCATTCTGGGCGATCAAGAAGCTAAATATGGATTAGAAATCTGTTGGAAGTAATTGCTTATTGGGACTGAATGAGATGGAAAATTTTCGAACTCAAGCCTATGAAAGTGCCAAGCTATACAAAGAAAAGACCAAACGATGGCATGAGAACAAAATTTTGCCACGACAATTTGTTCCTGGACAATAAGTCTTGCTTTTAAATTCCAAGCTTAAATTGTTTCTTGGCAAATTAAAGTCTCAGTGGTTGGGCCGATTCGAAGTTGTTCAGGTATATCCTCACAGAGCGGTAGACATCAAAGACCAAAAAAATGGGTCTACTTTCAAAGTCAATGGCCAGCGGTAAAAGCATTACTTTGAAGCTCCTATACTTTGTGATGAAACTTCCATCATTTTTTCAAACTAATTAATATCTCTCTCTTGCGCTGTTTATTCAATTATTTGATGTTTAATCTCTTTGTTTCAATTGATTCAATAAATTTAATGAACTTTTATTTTCTTTTTGTCGAAGGTACATTGCGGGCCAGGTGTGTAGGCCTTAACCCATTCATTTTATTAACCATTTTTTAGTTTCATAAATTAAATTAGTATTTCATTTTTTCTTTACTGCTACTTATGTCAGACCATGATTAAGGCCTAATCTTATCACCCACGTCATGAATTATTTCCCCTCATGTTTTTACCCTAGTTGATTTTGTTTCCTCTTCACTATTACGTTCACTCTATTTCTAGGTTATCTTACTCTCTGTTTTCATCTAACACTTTTAAAGGTCTCACCTTTTGCACTCTTACAGTTCCCATCTTCTTTGCAATGACTCGTTAAGCACCATCTACTTCTACTGCTACATAGCCACGTACATTCTTCAGTAAGATAATGAAAACCAAATACCACCAAAACATCTCCAAACGCCCTCTGTGCATGGAAAAAATGATTCCTTTCTCAATATTGCCCCTTTTATGGACTATATGTAAGACATTTCTTTAGTCGTGGAGCAACATGGATTGCAGATTTTCTATCTCCATCTTAACAATGTTTTCCCTAAAGTAGTAAATGAGTTATACACTCACCTTACCTCCCCTGAAAATGTTTTTATATATGTGCGTGGAGCTACAGTACTGTTTGATGCCGACTCAATAAATGAACAAGATGGGTTGTTTGATCGTCTTGATGAACACACTGTTGTAGTCAGGACAATTACAGCAGAAAGATTAAACAATGTGCTTACTAATGTCTGTGTTGAAGGCACAAAATGGATGGTCACAAGGAATGATTGTTACATCATTGACAGGGTAACTTTGAAACCCCACTGCAGGGTTTGGTATCATTTCCTCAAAATTTCTCATTCCATCCACCCAAAATTCTACCATCTTGAGGGAACATCTATTCCTACTCCATCCGATCATGGTGGGACGAAATATATATACGGGGAACATTATCTTTCGAGAGATCCACTGAAGTGCTCTAAAAAATGATGGTACCTTGAACTTTCCATCGTTTATCATTGTGCTTTTTCAGAAGGTCAAAGTTCCTTGAAGCCGATGTAGACTAAATCCCTAACAAAGGTGATATCATTAAGCACATTGCTCTAAAATTTTCTGGCAAAGAATTGCCACGACATTTGAATCCTTCCTCGACATCTAGGCCCAACGATGTTACTCCATCAACCTCTAAGAATGCGTTTGAGCAGAAGGTGGTCAAGACTCTAGGTGTCTTGCAACAATAATAAAAAAAATTGAAAAATAGCTAAAGCTGAGAGCCATTTCCACTTGAGCTTTTTGGGGTTATGTTAGATGAAAAACCAAAGCCATTAATAAGTCCCTGATTTTCCTAAATAGTTGTTGTTGGAGCCTAAGGAGGATGGTGATGAAGGTGAAGAACCTACTGCTGAGAAGCAGACCACCGAAGAAAAAGGAGAAGCAGAGAAAACCAAATTTGTCCATGTTAAATCTGAGAAGGAAGATGATAACGTGACTCAAGCTACTATACCTGCAAGCACTACCACTACTGCCACACCAAGATCGAAAGCACCTATGAGTGCACAAGAACATGCAGTTCATCAAATGATTGATGAACTCATGAAATCAGATTCTAATGATGAAGAAGAGGTGCCTATTAATCACATTAAAATGAAGCATTACAAGACAACTGTTGGAAAAGCAATTCAAGCTAATAGTGGTGAAATAGAGAGGCAGCAATGTTACAAGCGTGCAACCAAGAAGTTAACCAAACCAAATTAAGAGTAACAAAAATTCTGTCCAAGCTTTTATTTTTGACATTTTTATGCATTGAGGACAATGCATCCCTTAGGTTTAGGGGTGTGTTGTGCATATAGGTTGCATTAGATATATATGTTAACATTTGTTGTTTTGTCATTCATTTTTCCATGGCATAAAATTGCCAAATAATTTCTAGACTTTGCTAAGTATATTTTTGTGTATGATGTTCGATGAGCATAATAACTCTTCGATAAATTTAGAAAATTATGATAGTTGACTAGGTATGTTTAGTTTGGGATAGCTATTTGAAAATTGATCCTTAAGGGTAGAATGTCCTACTTATAACTGCAATTAGTTTATAATAAATTTCTTTTAATACACTCAGGATTTATTGAACCAAAATTCTGTAAACTGGCAGTAACAAATAATGCTTATCAAGGTAAAATACATAGTTTTACACTCTAATGTGGAACCTTCCAGGCCGTGTAACTTTCAAACAAGAGACACACGGCTGTGTTTGAGCCCGTGTCACATGCTCGTGTTCCAGGCCATGTAACTTTCTAAGTTGCCACACACGACCGTGTGCCAGGCTGTGTAACTCACTGACATGAATACTAAGGAACTCTTATATGACATAAGGTCGTGTCGCCAGGCCATGTGCCTCACACGACTGAGTCACACGCTTGTGCCTCAGGCTGTGTGGATCCAAAACTACCTAAAAATCAAGCCATCTCAAAAATTTTCTATGCACAAGTCTTCAACCCATTCATACACACTTTAAATGGATCTAAACATCACCTAAACACACATCAAAATGCCATTTCAAACATCCTAAGTCAACTAACCAATGTGCCATTCAAAGACACCACATTTGCATTCAAACATCATCTATCTAACATGTCGATGTTCCCTTATTTCAAGCATGAATACCTAATTCCACTATGTAACAAGAACACATTACAAAAGACCATTTCCAAGCCAGCATTATAACACCATATAACCATGCACATTAATTATCTAAACATGTCCATAAGCTACATTTCATGCTTACCAACCTAGTCCATATAGGTACTAAAATATACTACATTTAACCACCAATCAACCATTCAAATCATACCATAAGATCATGATTTCCCATCACTAAAAATGGTCAAGATGACCTTACTTATCAGGCCATACAAGTCCATCATATAAACATAAAATTCAAGACATAAGTATAATAATTCAACCATTTAATACATTCATGAGCCATCAATACAAAAGACCTATACATGCCATCATAAACCTAAGCCATAATACTAAAAAAAAAATTAGCAAATTGATTGCTGGATAGTGTGACAGATCTCTGACGAGCTTCCAACCAAATCAAGCTTTCGATGACCTAAAAAGAACACGGAAAGGAAAATACGTAAGCAACGAATACTTAGTAAGCTCGTATAATCTTAAACTAAACTTACCACTTCATTAATACAATTCATAGATGAAGCATATCATTACCAATGCCATAAACTTAGTATAGGCCTATTTGAACACCATCAAACTCACAAATTAGTAAGTTCATCAACATCCCATATAAACTCATTTATAACATAAATGGATTTCATAAGACATATCACATATTCATCAACCTTTTCATGAGATTATGAACCATTCCATTTACTTACTTACCATTCCATTCCAAATGCTTAATATAAGCCTAAATGACATCACCAATTCACAAGTTAGTTGTAACACCCCAAACCCGGCCCAGACGCTATGGCCGAATCCAACGTGTCACATTGAAGTTTTTAAGAAAACCCATGCCTCTTTCAATTTTTTTTCTCAGTGTTTTAAAAGATAGTCTTTGCTAAGTTAATAAAGTGAATGGAAGCTATGCACCAGGTAGGTATCCGAAACAGGGGAGGTGAGCCATGAAGGCCGCTTAAGTACCAAGCTCTTAACTGGATCCAATCCTAGACATGCCCACAACCATTGCCACACTTTGGTGCGAGGTTAGGTTTGAAAAAAAATGAGTTGGAATTCATTTAAGTAGATATTTTTGGTAAACCGATTAATTATATCATTGCGCTATTTTGAAAACAAGTATCATTTTGAAAACGTGCCTTAAGTCTAACCCATTTTGGAGTATTATCAGTAAAATATAGTGTATAAAATAAAATAATCCCAGAAAGATAATTAAAATGGCCTTATTACAATCCAAAACCAAATAATAATAATTTAAAGAAAAAACCGGATTCCTTATTGCAAAGTTCAAAAGCGATCATCACGACCACTCTGAATCCCCTCCGGCTCCAAGTCTCCACATCAAGGCTCACCTGCAAGGTTAAGGAAAGGGGTGAGTTTGGAAACTAAGTGTGGAACAAGCCCTTTTCGAGCCCCAAACTAATATCAAATATCTTTGGGCCTAAGCCCTAATTCGATCTCGACATATCTTTGGGTGAAGCCTTTTCATAAATCATATCATCACTAAAGTCTTTATCAGACCGGTATGGCCCATAGGCCCATTTAAATATCACATATAATACCAATGAATGTATGCAAGCCCATTTGGGGAGACTACTAAACCCACCATCCGCTACTCTCCACCCGTACCAACCAAGCTCTCCATGTGGGGAATAACTCAACCCACCCAACCAAACTCTCCACGCAAGATATAGTTTGCTTATCATATAACTGGAGGCCTAGCCTCTTTAATAACTAGGGCAAAGCCCTTTTTGATAAACTGAGGCGAAGCCCTTTAAGCACTTCCTCTGTTTATATAAAACCCAACCCATGCATATAATGAGTATATCATGTGCATCTCATAACATATCATGTGCATATCATGTCATATCATGTATATCAAAATCTCATGCATCATATTCATAATTAAACCCTAGGGGGTATAATGGTCTTTCTTACCTAGGGGCAAAATAGACATTTTTCATATTATAAGGGTAATTTCGTAAATTTACTAAATATCAGGGTTTTCCATGTTCATTAATCAATTATCAATATTTTCGAGCGTTTAAACAATAATCTTTAACCCACTTTATCAAATTTGGGCTTTTGGGCCCAAAACCCCTAATGGGCCCTACGAATGCCGATTTAGCCCATTAAGCCCACATAATCCAAATTTTTCAATAGTACTAACTGTGTTAACATGCAACCTTTCCAAATTCCATTTTCTATCAATTTCACCCAAATGGGCCTAAAAGCCCATTGGGCCCAATTCCAGCCCATTGAGGCCCAACTTACCATCGTGCACAAAATTGCGCCCTTACCTGTTCTGTTGATCCAAACACCGATCATATTGTATTTATCGCATCTAAAACCACTTGCAAAATCTCAAATTCTCGGAATGCCTGAATTTTAGCATTTCGGCTTTTTAGTAAATATTAATCTAAGCTACTATGAGGTTTGTTACACACCTGTTTTGTGACGTTTGCTAACAAAGTCTCCCACGACAACCTACAATTAATCACCATCGTTCTTAGTTTACAAATCATGCTTATCAAACCCAAAATTCACCTTACCATAGTCGGCCAAAGAACCCCCTAATGGCCATAGATCACTTACCTTCACAGGGTCTGATGATTCGATTCAAGTTTATCCAAACCGATACTCCAAGCCTTGTTGTTGCTCCAAAGTTGTCTATAACAGTACACAAATCATAAAAGTCGAAAGAAAAGGTCCTAGTGAGGCCTAAACCACAAATCGATACCCTCCCTAAACTATAGGGGGTTCGGCTTTACTTAATATTTACACTACTGAATCGATTTGGAAAATGAGTACTTACCAGATGAAGGGATCGGTCACCACAAATAAGGAGAACAGGAAAAATGCTGATCTAAAAGCAAACGGCACAACCAATCTTCAAAGGTTTCGGTTCTTGTGACTATTCGGCAAGGGTGATGAAAAGAAAAGAAGTAGTAGATGAAAATAAAGGGAGTATTGGTTTGGTTTTGGTAATAAAAGAGAAAGAAAACTGGATGAAGAGAGTGGTGATTTCAGCTAGAGAAGAAAAGGGAAGAAAAGAATAACCCTTTGATGCTTAAACAGAAGAAAAATGGCAGAACTAAAGCCCCTAAGCCGATTTCTCCTCCCTAATTCCCACTATTCGGCCAACTCTAAGCCTCCCTTCAAATCCCCAAAATCTCTCCCCTTATCACTCCTTAATCCACGCATTTGATGATTCAAACTCTCTCCAACAAAGTTCCATTTGACTTCAAACTCCTGCATGCTCAAGACATAAAAATAACACACAATTGCCAGCTTAGTGAATCAAACCTTGGCCTTCCCCCAACCACTTACACGCCACTTTTTTAGCTCCTTAGTGACATCACTTAACCACTTTGCTAGGGGCTCTCTTGTGTTACATTTTTCCCAAATCTTTTAATAAGGCCACCTATCCAAAGCCCCTAACTCCTTAAGTCCAAAATTCAAAAATTCAACTGAGTTTTGGCCAACACATGGGCCTTCCATAGGCCCATTCCACCCTCCAATTATGAATTTCACAACCAAATACCAAATTGTAGAAATTTTACCAAATTCTCGAAAATTACTAAAATCCCGAAAATCAGGGTGTTATAACTCTACCCTCCTTAAAGAAATTTCGGCCTCAAAATTTTACCTGATCCAAACAGTTGAGGGTATTGTTGACGCATCGCCTCCTCTGACTCCCAAGTAGCTTCTTCTTTTCCATGTTTTCTCCAAAGTACCTTCACCAATGGGACTGACTTTCTTCTCAACACCTGGACATCACGATCAAGTATCTGCACAGGTTCTTCTTCGAAGGTCAAATCTGACTGTACCTCAGTTTCTGCAACTTGCACAATATGAGTAGGATTAGAACGATATCGCCTTAGCATGGAAACATGAAAGACGTTGTGAATACGATCCAGCTCTGGAGGTAACTCTAGCTGATAAGCCACCGACCCTATCCACTTAAGGATCCGATAAGGCCCAATGAACCGTGGACTCAACTTGCCCTTCTTACCAAACCTCAAAATCTTCTTCCACGGTGAAACCTTTAAAAAGACCATGTCCTCTACAGCATACTCAATATCCTTATGCTTCAGATCAGTATAAGACTTTTGTCGATCCACTGCCTCCTTTAACCGATTTCTGATCACCTTAAATTTGTCTTCAGTATCCGCTACTAACTCCGGTCCAAATACTTGCCTTTCGCCCAACTATGCCCAACAAGTAGGCGAACGACACCTTCGTCCATACAGTGCCTTATAAGGAGCCATCTGAATACTTGCTTGATAACTGTTGTTATACACGAACTCCGCCAATGGCAAGTAATCCTCCCAACTGCCCTTAAAATCAATAACACAACCTCTCAACATGTCTTCTAGAATCTGAATGACCCTCTCTGATTGCCCATCCAACTGAGGGTGAAAAGCCGTACTAAAATCCAATCGCGTTCCCAACGCCTCATGCAACTTCTACCAAAACTGAGATGTAAACCTTGGGTCTCGGTCAGAAATTATCGATACTGGCACCCCATGCAACTGCACTATCTCTGCCACGTACAACTTGGCCAACCTCTAAAGTGAGTAATCGGTTCGGACAGGTATGAAATGGGCAGATTTTGTCAGCCTGTCCACAACTACCCAAACTGAGTCCTTCTTGGATGGTGTCAATGGCAGACCACTCACAAAATCCATGGTTACCCTTTCCCACTTCCAAAGTGGTATCTTCACTGGCTGTAACAATCCTGAAGGCAGTTGATGCTCGGCCTTTACTTGTTGACACGTCAAACATCTTCCCACAAATTCAGCCACTTCTCGCTTAAGCCCAGACCACCAATATAGCTCTTGCAAGTTTCGATACAACTTACTCCCTCTTGGATGCATAGCATAAGGTCCACCATGAGCCTCTCTCAAAATCATCAATCTCAAATCAGAGTCTTTCGGCATACAAATTCTTCCTCAAAAACAAAGAGCCCTATCACCATTTAATCCAAAGTCTGGATTCTCCCCCTTCTCAACTTGCTGAAACCGAGAAACCAACGACTCATCCACCAACTGCTGCTTCTTAATCTGCTCCACCCAAGTTGGTCTCACTTGTAATTCTGCCAATAAGCTTCCATCATCATAAAAGCTTAAACGAGCAAACATTACCTTCAATTCCGTCACAGTCCTTCGACTCAACACATCAGCCAGGACATTTGTCTTACTTGGATGGTACTCAATTGAACAGTCATAGTCCTTTAACAACTCTACCCACCTTCGCTATCTAAGATTCAGCTCTTTTTGACTCAGTAAGTACTTAAGACTCTTATGGTCCGTATAGATAATGCATCTCTCCCCATACAAGTAGTGCCTCCATATCTTAAGCGCAAAGATCACCGCTGCCAACTCCAAGCCATGAGTGGGATAGTTTACCTCATGAGACTTAAGCTGTCGTGAAGCATAAGCGACCATTTTACCCTCTTGCATCAACACACAACCCAAACCTACATGTGACGCGTCACTGTACACAGTGAAATCCTTACTAGACTCTGGCTGAATCAACACTGGTGCCTCAGTCAAAACCTTCTTTAACTTCTCAAAAGCCTCTTGTTGCCTATTTGTCCAAACAAACGTTGCTCCCTTCCTTATAAGTTTTGTTAACGGTGCTGCCAACACAGAAAATCCTTCTACAAATCTTTAATAATAACCTGCCAACCCCAAAAAACTTCGGATTTCTGTTACTGACCTTGGTGGCTTCCACTCCAGAATCGCTTCAATCTTCCGAAGGTCTACCTTGATCTCCTCAGTAGACACAACATGCCCCAAGAAAGTTACTTCACTCAACCAAAACTCGCACTTACTGAACTTTGCATAGAGTTGCTTTTCCCTTAGCACTTGCAACACAATACAAAGATGCTCATCATGCTTCTCTTCCGTTTTTGAGTACACCAAAATATCATCAATAAATACGACTACGAATTGATCCAAGTATGGCTGAAATACCCGATTCATCAAATCCATGAATGCTGCCGGTGCATTAGTCAAACCAAAGGGCATAACCAGAAACTCATAATGACCATATCGAGTTCTGAATGCAGTCTTATGAATATCCTCTTCTTTGACTCTTAACTGATGATATCCTGACCGAAGGCCGATTTTAGAAAATACTGAAGCTCCTCTCAGTTGGTCAAACAGATCGTCGATTCTTGGCAAAGGATACTTGTTCTTGATCGTCAGTTTGTTCAACTGCCGATAATCAATACACATCCGCATGGTCCCATCTTTCTTCTTTACGAACAACACTGGTGCGCCCCACGGAGAAACACTTGGTCTTATAAACTCTCTATCCAACAGTTCTTGAATCTGAGCTTTCAGTTCCACCAACTCCTTTGGTGCCATCCGGTAAGGTGCAATGGACACTGGAGCTGTTCCAGGTAACAAGTCGATTCCGAACTTGACTTCTCTATTCGGAGGTAGTCCAGGAAGTTCCTCCAGAAATACATCTTGAAATTCTTTGATAGTCCTAACCGACTCCACAGTCATCCCCTCAGGTTTAGCTTGACTCACAAATACTAAAAATGCCTCACAACCTTTCCGAATCAACTTCTCAGCCCTTAAAGTCGAGACAACATTGGACAAATAGTTCCTTCGCTCCCCTATGACCATTACCTCTTCATCCTCGGTAGTTCTTAGCACCATCCTCTTAATAGCACAATCCAACGTCGCTCTATGCTTAGTTAGCCAGTCCATTCCCAAAATAAGATCAAATTCCCCAAATGGTAGCTCCATCAAATCTCCTACGAATATCCTATTCTGTGTCTCTAAAGACACCTCCCTAAAGAGTTTATCTACCTTAGCCGAGTGTCCTAAAGGACTTATCACTGATACCCCACTCACAGTCTCTTTAGGAAGCACACCCAACGCCCCAGATACATTACAGGCAACATACGAATGAGTGGAACCAACATCAATCAAAGCAGTGTAAGGCGTGCTGTGAATGAAGAACGTATCGATTATAACATCAGGAGCATCACCCTCCTCACGACGCCGTGCAGCATAAACCAACGCCGGCTGTCGAGCTTTAGCATGTCCAGCACCCCTCCCAGGTGCCCCACGTCCCCGTCCATTACCATTACCACCTCTACTTTGCCCACGGCCTCTCTGTGGTGGTGGTCCTCCTCATAGCGGTTGGACACCTCTTTGCTCCGCAACTTTATCCTGAGCTGCTCTCCGAGGACACTCTCTGAACTTATGTTTCTTTGACCCACATCGAAAACATGCTCCAGTTCGCTTCCAGCACTCCCCCATATGCACTCTGTCACAATCCCTGCAAGCTCGCGGTCTAAAGGTATTCACCGGAACTACTCGAACTGGTTCCTCCATTCTAGCTCTTTTAACATTCCTATGTGCAGCACCCGAGGGTCCAGAATCCCTCCTGAATCTGGGTTGATCACTCTCATGATTCTACCGTTCAGTTTGTTTTACTTCCTCGGCTATCTTAGCCTTCTCTACCAACGCAGCGAAATCACGCTCCCTCTGTGGAGCTATCAGCACCCTAAGCTCATCGCGGAGGCCATCCTCAAATCGAACACTGGGCTCATATTCGGTCACAACTATCCCGCTAGCATATCGACTCAACCTCAAGAATTTCGCCTCATACTCCGCAACAGTCTTATTACCTTGAGCAAGATTCAAAAATTCCTTTCAACGGGCATCCACATAACTAGCTCCAACATACCTCCCCTTAAAAGCAATCTTGAACAGTTCCCAAGTTACTCGTTCGATCGGGGTACTCTCCCTTACAGTGATCCACCACTAGTATGCCTCATCTCGAAGTAACGACACGGCCCCCTTCAGCTTTTGCTCTACAGAGCAATCTAGGTCGTCCATAATCCGCTCTGTTGCCTCTAGCCAATATTCAGCCATGTTTGGGGCTACTCCAGATACGCCCCTAAAAACCTCAGCTCCGTTAGCCCGGAGTCGCTCAAAGATGGATCCCCTATTCACTGTCCCAGTGCTAGCTCCAGCCACCCTTTCTAAAACCCTTAACATCGCCTAGGACAAAGCATCATCCCCCGCAGCCCGATCATGTGACCCAGTCTCAGTTGCCTGTGGCACGGATGCCTCCTCAGCTGGCCTATGCCCTGAAGATTCAGCTTGAACCCTTCCGAGACCACGTCCATGGCCTCGTCCACGAGTTCCTCTTGTACTCATATCGAATTATTTGTTTACGAATTTTATGACATTAGTTTAATATTTCTATTGTCTATTACAAGATGTCTTATGGAAATATAGCAGTTCAGGGATTGTTTTCGTAACGTCGTAGCCTAGCTACAGTCTCAATCCTACTGTTTTACAACTCTACCCTATCTAAAGTATCATAATAGAGTCCCAGTTCTATCTATAGCATCATATCAATATCACACGGTGTAAAAGAAAGTACACTTGCAGACTTGGTGTCGGGGATTCAGTGTGCCACTTCTTTCTCCAAACCATTTAAAACTCAAAAATATGTATCTGGTCAAAGAAAATAAAATAAATAAATAAAAATTTCTTTTTAGAAATTCTTAAAAATTTATTTAGAATACCTTTGTTTTAAAATTCTTGATTTTAAACCCGTTTAAAATCCACAGCCGAGTTGTTGCAACCTGGCTCTGATACCACTAAATGTAACACCCCAAACCCAGCCCAGACGTTATGGCCGAATCCAACGTGTCACATTGAAGTTTTTAAGAAAACCCATGCCTCTTTTAATTTTTTTCTCAGTGTTTTAAAAGATAGTCTTTGCTAAGTTAATAAAGTGAATGGAAGCTATGCACCAGGTAGGTATCCGAAACAGAGGAGGTGAACCATGAAGGCCGCTTAAGTACCAAGCTCTTAACTGGATCCACTCCTAGACATGCCCACAACCATTGCCACACTTTGGTGTGAGGTTAGGTTTGAAAACAAACGAGTTGGAATTCATTTAAGTAGATATTTTTGGTAAACCGATTAATTGTATCATTGCGCTATTTTGAAAACAAGTATCATTTTGAAAACGTGCCCTAAGTCTAACCCATTTTGGAGTATTATCAGTAAAATATAGTGTATAAAATAAAATAATCCCAGAAAGATAATTAAAATGGCCTTATTACAACCCAAAACCAAATAATAATAATTTAAAGAAAAAACCGGATTCCTTATTGCAAAGTTCGAAAGCGATCATCACGGCCACTCTGAATCCTCTCCAGGTCCAAGTCTCCACATCAAGGCTCACCAGCATGGTTAAGGAAAGGGGTGAGTTTGGAAACTCAGTGTGCAACAATCCCCTTTCAGAGCCCAAACTAATATCAGCATACTGGGCCTAAGCCCTAATTCAGTCTCGACATATCTTTGGGTCAAGCCTTTTCATAAATCATATCATCACCAAAGCCTTTCAGACCTCGGTATGGCCCATAGGCCTATTTCAATATCACATATAATACCAATGAATGTATGCAAGCCCATTTGGGGAGACTACTCAACCCGCCATCCGCTACTCTCCACCCGTACCAACTAAGCTCTCCATGTGGGGAATAACTCAACCCACCCAACGAAACTCTCCACTGGCAGCATAGCTGCTTTATCATATAACTGGAGGCCTAGCCTCTTTAATAACTGGGGCAAAACACTTTAAGCACTTCCTCTGTTTATATAAAACCCAACCCATGCATATAATGAGTATATCATGTGCATCTCATAACATATCATGTGCATATCATGTCATATCATGTATATCAAAATCTCATGCATCATATTCATAATTAAACCCTGGGGGGTATAATGGTCTTTTTTACCTAGGGGCAAAATAGACATTTTTCATATTATAAGGGTAATTTCGTAATTTTACCAAATATCAGGGTTTTTCATGTTCATTAATCAATTATCAATATTTTTGAGTGTTTAAACAATGATCTTTAACCCATTTTATCAAATTCGGGCTTTTGGGCCCAAAACCCCTAATGGGCCCTACGAATGCTGATTTAGCCCATTAAGCCCACATAATCCAAATTTTTCAATAGTACTAACCGTGTTAACATGCAACCTTTCCAAATTCCATTTTCTATCAATTTCACCCAAATGGGCCCAAAAGCCCATTGGGCCTAATTTCAGCCCATTGAGGCCCAACTTACCATCGTGCACAAAATTGCGCCCTTACCTGTTCCGTTGATCCAAACACCGATCATATCGTATTTATCGCATCTAAAACCACTTGCAAAATCTCAAGCTCCCGGAATGCCCGAATTTTAGCATTTCGGCTTTTTAGCGAATATTAATCTAAGCTACTACGAGGTTTGTTACACACATGTTTTGTGACGTTTGCTAACAAAGTCTCCCACGACAACCTACAATTAATCACCACCGTTCTTAGTTTACAAATCATGCTTATCAAACCCAAAATCCACCTTACCATAGTCGGCCAAAGAACCCCCTAATGGCCATAGATCACTTACCTTCACAGGGTCCGATGATTCGATCCAAGTTTATCCAAACCGATACTCCAAGCCTTGCTGTTGCTCCAAAGTTGTCTATAACACTACACAAATCATAAAAGTCGAAAGAAAAGGGCGTAGTGAGGCCTAAACCACAAATCGATACCCTCCCTAAACTATAGGGGGTTCGGCTTTACTTAATATTTACACTACTGAATCGATTTGGAAAATGAGTACTTACCAGATGAAGGGATCGGTCACCACAAATAAGGAGAACAGGAAAGATGCTGATCTAAAAGCAAACGGCACAACCAATCTTCAAAGGTTTCGGTTCTTGTGACTATTCGGCAAGGGTGATAAAAAGAAAGGAAGTAGTAGATGAAAAGAAAGGGAGTATTGGTTTGGTTTTGGTAATAAAAGAGAAAGAAAACTGGATGAAGAGAGTGGTGATTTCGGCTAGAGAAGAAAAGGGAAGAAAAGAATAACCCTATGATGCTTAAACAGAAGAAAAACGGCACAATTAAAGCCCCTAAGCCAATTTCTCCTCCCTAATTCCCACTATTCGGCCAACTCTAAGCCTCCCTTCAAATCCCCAAAATCTCTCCCCTTATCACTCCTTAATCCACGCATTTGACTGATTCAAACTCTCTCCAACAGAGTTCCATTCGACTTCAAACTTCTTCATGCTCAAGACATAAAAATAACACACAATTGCCAGCTTAGTGAATCGAACGTTGGCCTTCCCCCAACCACTTGCACGCTACTTTTTTAGCTCCTTAGTGGCGTCACTTAACCACTTTGCCAGGGGCTCTCTTGTGTTACATTTTTCCCACATCTTTTAATAAGGCCACTAAAGCCCCTAACTCCTTAAGTCCAAAATTCAAAAATTCAACCGGGTTTTGGCCAACACATGGGCCTTCCATAGGCCCATTGCACACTCCAATTATGAATTTCACAACCAAATACCAAATTTTATAAATTTTACCAAATTCTCGAAAATTACTAAAATCCCGAAAATCAGGGTGTCACATTAGTGCACTTATACATGATTCAAATGCATTCATCTATAAAGAAGTACATTTATACATGTAATCACACCATTTAGTTCATAAAACCTTTTCATAAGTTCATTATTCATTCTATTTGGATACTTACCATTTCGTTCCCTTTTCATATCCGTTGAACCATTTAGAATTACATCGCATACTCTGGAAAGCTCACACTAAGTGTGCCTTTACATATAACCGTAACCTTTCTTTTATATCATTGCTCACACGAGCTGTGGGTTGGAACGTAAGCTACACAATGCTGCTCACATTAGCTTTGGTGTATCTGCAACAAATGCAGGACCTCAGGCACCGGTAGGACATTCAAAACCAACACACGAAACTTGAAATCCCTAATGACATGTCATTTGTATCCTGAGAATTCCTAAGGTTCAACCGGGCTCAGTATCCGTCAAATCGTCATAGCGTTGATACATTTGTATATCGATTGATTTACATTAAAACAATACAATAACCATTCAATTTAAACTAAATTAAATCAAATACAGGTAATATGAACTTACCTCAATAGTTAGAGGTGTAGTAAAATAGTCGAACCAAACCGAAGCTTGAACTTTTCCTAGATCTAAATCTGAACATGGTTTTTCTTGATCTAAATAGATAATTTTAATCAATTCAATACTTCTAGAATTCAATTTAATCCATAATTCATAATTATGCAAAATTACAATTTTACCCTTAACATTTTAACTTTTACAATTTTTCCTTAATCTCATAACTTAGAATTTAACCATTTAAATCTAAATCCATGTTAACCATAGATACAAAGGACCTTGATCAACCTATATTTACCATCATTTCACAATAAAACCCATAGATTTACATATTTAACAGTCTAATCCCTAATTGCCATTTTCATACAAATCACTTAACAAAACTTGCTTATTTTTCAACAAAGATTCATATTCTACCAATTAACATGAAAAATAATTAAAAACATTCATGGAATAACCTTCAACCTTTAACAATTTTACAAATTAACCCCCAGGCTCGCTAGATTAAGCTAAAAGAGACTCAAAAACATAAAAATTATTAAAAACGGGGCATAAAATCATACCATGCAAGAAGAAATTCAAATCAAAGCTCTCCCTCTTCAACAATGGAGCATCTGATCAACAAAGAAGAAATTGGAAAAGAGGATAACCTTTAATAGGTTTAATTAACCTATTTACCATTTTACCCTATAAAAATAATCAAAATTTCATTAATACCTTACCCATAAATATCCACTAACACTTTAATTGGTCTATTTACTATTCAAGTGCTTTAGTTTAAGATTCCAAGCTATTGGACCCTTTTAGCTAATATAATTCAACTTTTACCCTTTTTACGATTTAGTCTTTTTTACTTAATTAACCATTTAAACGTCAAAATTTCTTACCGAAACTTTCATATGACCTTAATAATATTCTAAAACCACTTAAATTTAGGGTCTGACCACTTGAACCTAATTGTTCTTCCATTTAAAATATATCATTAAATCAAAATTTATTATTATCCCATATATTACTCATAAATAGTAAATAATAATATTTACAGACTCACACGTCGGGTTTCTGGCCCCGAAACCACTATTCTGATACCATAGAGAAATGGGCTGTTACATGTAATGCTCGTGATATGATTTTGTTTAAAATTTCTATTTCATTCAATTTTTGCTTATTTTGAATACATGCATGCAAACTCCAGACATAGTTGATTGTATGTTATGTTCTTAGATGGATTTGAATCTTAAAGGATTAAATACATCTGATTATTAATCGATTGATACAAGCAAGTATTCAAAAGAATAATTGCAGCACTCTAGACATAGAAGTTGTGATCTGTACAGGTGAAGAACGTTAGTGTGGTTATCATTCGTAAGTCTTGTAGACATACACAAACCCAGAAATATAACTAAAATTTGACTTTCGAAAAAAGTAGACTACAGTAGTAAATCTCTGGGCAGTAGTTTAGTCAAAATTTTGCCATGGCATCATTATGTTATGAAAATATTACCTGAGTAATTCCAACCTTTATCATTCAACAACAGAGATATTCTCTTCTTATTCCTTGTGAATTGCCACGACATTTAGATTGCTTTGTCATTTTTAGTTATAATTTATATTATTAGTTCATTCATTAATTCCCTTCATCAATTTTATACTTTGTTTCTTTTGCACATTTTCATTAGTTAAATCTACAGTAATACTTTCCAATTCTAATCAATTTTCGATCCCTGTGGAGACGATACTTACACATCATTATATTACTTGAATTGACTTGTACACTTGCATATTTGCATTACATATTTATATGTAACACCTGTGCATCCGCTCCATCTTTAGAGTCATCTCCTTCATCGCTCCCTTCTTTGTTAGGTGGATAATCCGGGGCTCACAATCCATTGAACGTTGCAAACTCCTGAAGTATTGGCCTCATTTCCTACATTTATCAAATCATCCCATCAAGTTTCTCCTCAACACTTCCATTTGCACTGCTTCTCTTTACTTGCTTCTTTCATTTAAGTGATTTTGGAATGTCTATCTTCTCTTTCTTTCTGTGGTTTCATTCGGTGATTTGTTTTCTTTAGAGCTCAATATATTAGATATACAACAAACCACCAATTACACTTTTTTTGGGCTTTAGAAATTACTCATTCTCACTCATCTAAACTCCTACCTTTTGACTTAGTGTCGTTACAAAGTGAGGAAAGAAGAGTTCAACTTTTTGCCCACTCACGTAATGTTTATTTCTCAGATGATCCACCTTTCTACGCATACATATTGTCGCTGCAAAAAGTTTCTTGGAAAGTATTAAAATTAGAAACATTCAATACAGGTGCAATTCTAGTACCTATAAATTGCATCCATATTTTTGCTACGAGAAAGATTATAGCCTGATTAAAATTTGTTAGGAACCCAATAACTGGTCGATAGCTCCATGTACCTCTACCTTGAGACAAATATTTTATAACACTCTCCATATCAATATTTCTAAATTTATGCAAATTAGCACAATTAAAAAAGTTGTTTTCATAGTACAAAGTGTCATAAAAACCACATATTTCTTGGGGTTATGGAGACTTCTACCGCTCGAACTATGACATCTCTCACATAAAACCCAGTTCCATCTTGAATTATCTGGTGTTTAAGAGAAGCATAAAATTCATGGACTATGGGAATAACTACGTTTTCTTTGGGAGTGATACAAAATCGCTCCCTACAATGGTATCAAACTAAAGTCCAAATTTCTCTACAATAGACCATGGAGGGTTCGAACCCTTGCTCATGTATAAGAGCTTTCCCTTGAAACTTGAGAAAATATTTCTTAACATTTAAATGATGAAATCTCATAGGGTCTAAAACTTTCGGAGTCTCTGAGACTGTAGCCTTGTTGCTCTTCCTAGAAGGCATTTTCAATGATTTGAAAGCAAGTAACTAGAAAAGAAAAATTCAATGGAACATTAAAACGAGTAAGGAACTACTTAGCCTTAACCTCTTTACAAATGTTTTTATAGATTTTCTGAATGATTGATGAAGCTTTCCCCACTAGAACCTTAGAAGTAAAAATGGAGATTGGTATAATTAGGGTTTTAGGTTGGAAAAGGGGTTTTGGATTTTGACATTTTGAGAAAGGTTTCAATGTTAAAAAGTGTTAAGAGTTTGAGTTAGGATGTTTCTATGTTAAAACTAAGAGATTTTAAGCTTAATGACCGGGTAATATGAGGGTTATACAACCGGGTTACGCGAATGGATCTGGTCAGCCTTGTAGAAAATTGGAACGATGTCATGACACAACGGTTCCGTGTTACTACATTTCTGCCAGTGTATTGAAGTTATGACACAAGGGTTTTGTGTCGCAATACATTTTGCAGATTGGAAAACTTAATGAAACTATCTTTTATGTTGCGACGCAGATGTGCCATGTCGCGACATCGAGGTGCTTTTTCCAAGTTTTGCATTCTGTGCAGGGCATTGCGACACAGGGTTACTGTGTTGTGACACTGATTCTGTTTCAACCCAAATTTCCATCTTGAGGATGTCTCGGTCTAAAAAAAGCATATATGAAATAAAATTTAGAATCTAAGCTACATGATTAGTTAAATATATGATAATATACAAGAAAACTAAATTTTAAATTCTGTCATGTTTTTCTGCCAGTAGGGGTGAGTGTTCGATCGAATCGAGTAAAATCAAGTTAAAACTTTTCGAGTTAATCGAGTTCAGGAGTCCTGTTTTATCATCCTAGCTGGATTTGAAAATTTTTCAAATCGAGTTGAATGAACTGAAATTCGGGTCTAGTCGAATCGACTAAAATCGTTCATGTTAAATTAAAAAAACAAAATATGTCAAATTAATATATTGTTATAGTATAATTAATTCAATGTTAGAGCATATCAATTTCAAACCATATATATTTAAAAACTCTTTCAAAGCAAAATAATAAAAAAATAAGATTATTTAATATGATAAGCTTGAATAATTAATTCGCTTATTTAGGTCCCCAAAATTATTATTTTAGAAAAAAAATTATAAATATTTTAAGTTTTAAAATTATTTTGAAAATTTTAAAATTATTTTGAATTATTTTGTAATTTTTGTTGAGAGAGAAACACCAATTTGCTCATTTTCAAAGTTGAGAGGGTCAAAAATAACATTTACACTAATCTGTTATTTCAATTATTCGAATTGTAAAATTCAACTCTGTCACACCCCTCACCCGTATTCAACGTCGAAATAGGGATACAGAGCATTACCAGACTTATAACATATTCAAACATACATTTCATTCAGAACCAATCATTGTGTCCCTAAATCGAGCCTGCGAGGCCCAAAACATACATTAGGAGTGATTCAGGACTAAACTGATAACTTTGGAAACTTTTTGAACACTTAAGAAATTTTCTCAAAAATAGGGGACACGCGCCCGTGTGGCCCATCCGTGTGAACAAACATACCCGTGTCACAGGTCGTTTGAACATTTGAATTGGGAGCACATGACCATGCCCTAGCCCGTGTCTGACCTCGTGTAGCTCTCTTGCAACACCCCTAACCCGTATCCGTTGCCAGAGTAGGGTTACGAGGTATTACTGATCAATTTACAACATATAGCATACATTTATCAAACATAAAGCATTCATTCTCATAAATCATTCAACACAATCATATTGTCCCTTATAAGGGCCTCCGAGGCCTTAAACATGCTTCAGAAGTGGTTCGGGACTAAACCGATAACATATGAAAATTTTGAAAACTTAGAAAGATTTCAACCATACAAGGGTCACACGCTTGTGTGAACAGGCCGTGTGCTGTACACAGCTCCAGACACAGCCGTGTCTCAGGCCATGTGGAAGCAAAGCATACATTTTGACTTGGGTCACATGGCCAACCACACGTCCGTGTGTCTAGCCCGTGTGCCCTTCAAAGTGGCCACACACGCCCGTGTGCTAGGCTGTGTGCCAATTAGGGAGTATACTAACTTGTACCATATGGCCAGTCACCCACCCGTGTGTGAGACTGTGTGGAGCATACTGACTTTAATTCAATTTTAACACCAGGGGACACACGGCCATGAATCATGACCGTGTGTCACACACGGCTGAGACACATGCCCGTGTGGACAAAATTAGGCCATTTGCAAGGCCAATTTGCCACCCTTATTCATGCTCATCTAATCAACCAAAATGGTACCATTTCATCATACAATTAGACAACCAAAATCATCAACCAAATGCATAATTCATGCCAATATAATTTCATCTATTCCAAATCTCAAATCACTACCATTTACTTAGCCAAATACATGCCAAAACTATATCAATCTATATAGTCCATTTACCATAATTCACACTCACATAACTTCCTTACAAATAACCACCCAACATCTAAAATCATACCTCACCAAGGCATTTCTCAATCATTTTATACTCCACAATTCAATTAACCATTTGATCAACTATAAAACCATAACCACATTCATACTAAACATACCAAAATAAGCCATCACTCATGGCTAATATACAAATCAAAACATATACAATTTACAAGCCAAATCTCATGGCTATAATCACAACCAAAAGATCACATCTAGTCTATACATGCCATATGCCAAAGATGCATAATCCAAAAGTACCAACTTAGGTGTTTAATAGTGTGATGATTGTAACAACCCGATTTAGACCCTAATCGGAACGATAGTTTTGGGACCACGAATTCGAGTCAAAAAAATATTTTAAAATTATTTTCTGTGTTTATTTTGTGTGAATTTATATCTGTGAAATTTTTTTGATTTAATTTTATTGTTTGAATGTCCGATTTAATAAAAGGACTTAATCGCGTAAAATGAAAATTTAGTGGTTATTTCTAAAAGGGGTTAAATTGTTAGTGGCTTTCTAAATTGAAGCCTTAAAATTTTAATTATGCAATTTTTAATATAGTTGGACGGTATAAGGCTTATATTATAAAGTTTTTACATTAATTAATTAAGGTTATATGGGTAAATTAAACTTAAGTTATAATATGGTATAATATATATAATAAAACATAAAATAAACTTAATATATGTGTTTTTATCATTGTTCTTGCAGAAATTAAAATAAAGAAAAGAAATAAGAAACCAAGCTAGGGTTCGGCACTTATTCAAGCTCAATCAATGTTCGTTTTTGTTTAGTTTTTAATAATTTCTACGTTTTTTAGATCGTTGCTTCGAGTACTAGAAAACCTATGCTTGAATTTTTTAATTTTGTGAATATTTTGAGTTCTGCCATTTTTTAGAGCTTGTGATTTTTGCTGTTTGATAATGAAATATGAAAGATATGTTTTAGATTAACATATTTTGTATTGGAATTTTTGATGATTTTGAGTTATTGGGACTAAATTGCAAAAATAAAAATTTGAGGGACTAAAATGTGAAATAAATTGAATATATGGACTTGTTTGAGAGTGGGAAAAATTTGGCTCAACATGGGTAAGCTGAAATTTTGTGTATTTTGTGTTTTGTGCAAAAAGGACTAAATTGTAAAAAGTGTAAAAGTTAAGGGTAAAATGGTAATTTTCCCATTTATATGTTTTTTGACTAAATTGAATGGAAATATATTTGAATGATCTTAATTTGTATATGCTTAGATCAAGAATCTAAGAAATCAGATTTGGATCGGGGGAAGGCAAAAGTTGTCGACTAGCTGCCCTGTTCCGTTTTGTATCATCCGAGGTAAGTTTATAAGCAAATAGAGGTGTTTAATTGTAGTTTAATATTAAATATGGATGCTGGAATGAAATATATGAAGTTATATATGCTATGGCCGAATATGAATAAGCTTGGTTACTACATTTTCGAGTTCGTTTCGACCGAGTTACGAGGTCCGAAAGACCCGTATGAAAGTTAGGAATAGTTAGGATACATATGTCATGACATAGGATTCCGATATACATGTGTGAGTAAGACCATGGCATCGATATGTGATTTCGATATATGTGTACAAGTAAGACCCTGTCTGGGACAGTGGCATCGATATGTGATTACATGTAAGACCACGTCTGGGACGTTGGCATTGTACGATACATGTGTGATTATCTGAGTGTCCTACCTAATTCCGAATGGTTCATCGGGTATCGATAAGTGGGGAAAAAATATGTAAAATTAGCTAAGTGATCAGGTATGTATTAGTTTAGTAATAATTTGCAGCAAGGTAAGTGAGTGTTATGATATTAGTTACAAGCATGTGTAACATGAATGAAAAGTATATGTGTGAATATGTCATGTGTATTCGGCCTTATGAACAAGAAGTATGATCCTCGTTGATATGATTTTATTTTCACATATATATAATGATTTTGCATATTCGGTTATTTAGTTAATGTGTGTATATAAAATTTTATCTTGATTTAAAACCTTATGTATACAAAGGAATGTGTATTAGGTTTATAATGACAATTTGGCTTTTGAAAATTGAACAATGATTTGATGAATTAACCTTGTGAATTTTCGGCCAAGGTAATAGATATATATGTTCAGGTATATTATTATTGAAGTTAAAAGTTGAGAATAAACTCGATAATGATATTGTAATTTGGTTGGTTAAAAGAAGTTGAATAAGTTGATTATATTATCAGTTGGTTTGTTTGCTTATGACTTACTAAGCTTAAATAGCTTATTGTGTGTATATTTGACTTTGTTTTATAGATTTTGGAGTCAAGCTACGAGCTCGGGGACTGTCAGCCAAGTTCATCACACTATTTACTGCTTTGGTACCTTATAAGCTAAACTTAAATTATGGCATGTATAGGCTGGCTTTGGGGTTAGTTATTTTGAAAATGAATGTATATTAGCCATGGGAAAATGGCTTAACTACCTTGCTTGATTTCGGTTTCGGTTTGGTTATGGTTTAAGTCTATTTTGGTCAAGATGTCGTGTGCTATGAATAGTTATAAATTGTGTTATGTGATTGTATATTAAGGTTGGTTATGATCTTGTATGTGGCATGGTAGAATCGGTCATAAGCATGTTTAATTAGTTTGGATGTGTTTGTATTAAGATAAAGTATACATATGAGAATATGGTCATTATGCTTTGACTTAGTCTCGTATGTGCATAGATATAATGTTTAGTGAGTTTAGATTTAAGTATTTCAATTCGGTGATGAATGGTAATAAGAATTGAATATGTTCCATAATTGTTTTGGTTAATTATTTGGTATGTAAACATATGTTAAGTGTGGCCTTAAATTTTTGGGTAAATGAGCATTAGATATATGTATGTTTTAAGTACAGGTATGACCCTGGTATACTGCATCAGTGATGCACATGTGATTTTTATTTAAATTATGTACTACGAATTCTACTAGTTTATTTATGAACGTGTGCATAGGTTGTTATTTGAGATTAAATGGCAACTTGATGATTTAGTGAATTATGCATGATTTGGTATTATATTATCAATAGGGTTCGAAAATGGTTTAGGTTAAATGGTAAGATGTGTTTGAGCTCAGTAACATATGTTGTATCTCTTATACGTTTGTTGTTTATTAAATAGTAAACATGACTTGTTATAAAGCTTAATTCGAAAATGCTTAGATACCTTATTTAAATTAAATATTTTTGAATGGATGCAAATAAATTATATTACTGAATGAGATAGGAAATTCGCATTTACAAACATGGAAATGTTGCAGGAATGAATGACAAGTATAATATGGAAGTTAGCTTCATATATGGTACAACTTATACGTGTGCAAGATTTTTTTAGAAAAAATAGGTTAATATTCCATTACCGAAGTTGTTGATTTGTTATATGTTCTATTTATAAATATATGATCTGTTCAATTTATGTTGAATCATGTTTTAAATATATTATCATGTGAATGACATGAATCTTATGATTTAATATTTAATACTGTCAAGAGCATCAAAGCATTTAATACATTTTGAATTGTAAAATATAATACATATTAGTATGAACCGTGATATGATCAGTAATGCCTCGTAACCCTAATTCAGTGACAGATACGGGTTATAGGTGGTACATTTTACTGGTATCAGAGCTACGATTTAGTCGGTTCTAGAACTAACGTAGCGTGTGTGAGTCTAGCTATACATGCCATATATATATTGTGATAGTGTGATGACTTCTGACATTTGAAAATGTGTTTTCATATGGTAAATGGATCCTAATAGAGCTGTCGCTGATGATGTCAAGAGTGTAGCGCCTGCTCCCGCACAAGGGACAGTGCCGACTGATTCTCGACCGATTTCGAGTAATTAAGAAAGTGAGGCAAAACAAGCCTTCTATCAATTGATGAATGACTGGTTTACTCAATATATCCGGACTAACCTAGCTGCACAATAACCTCCACCCCCGACTAATCCATCTTCGATGCCTGCTATACCTCAAGTAAGTGATCTATTGAGATTATATAAGCCACATGTTGATAAAATCAGAAAATATGGGGCTGAAGAGTTTAAAGCTACTGATGATGATGATGCTGAGCGGGCTGGGTTCTGACTAGATAATGCTATCCGTGTGTTTGATGAGCTGTCCTGTACCCTAGATGAATGTTTGAAATGTGTCATATCCTTGTTTCGAGAAACAGCATACCACTAGTGGAATACCCTAGTATTAGTGGTTCTGAGAGAGCAGGTGACCTGGGAATTCTTTCAGACTGAGTTCCGTAAGAAATATATCAGCCAAAGATTTATTGATCAGAAGTATAAAGAATTTCATGAGTTGAAACAGGGTCGGATGACCGTGACAGAGTTCGAGCGAAAATTTGTGAGACTCAGTCGGTATGCTCGAGAGTGTGTTTCTACTAAAGCCATAATATGTAAAAGATTTGAGATGGGCTGAATGAAGACATTAAACTGTTAGTTAGCATACTTGAGATAAAAGAGTTCGTGGTATTGGTTGAGCGAGCTTGCAAAGCTGAAGAGCTTGGGAAGGAGAAAAGAAAAGTTGACTTTGAAGCTAGAAATGCACGAAAAAGAACATCTGGTAAGTCATTCCAGTCGGCACCAAAGAAGTTTCGAGATGATTTCAGCCGTTCTAAAGCAACTGCAGGTTACTCTAGACGGGATCAGAATAGACCACTAGTGAGCTCGAGAGCTACCTCAGTTGCGAGTGTGGGTAATGTCAGATCAAATCAACTCGAGTGTAAACATTGTGGCAAACAACATCCCGGAAGTTGCAGGTTGCATGATTAGGCTTGTTTTAAATGTGGATCTATAGATCATTATATTCGTGATTGCCCAATGTTAGTTGAGAAAAATCTAGTACAGAATATGAGATCGGGTAATACTGCAGCTCGAGGTAGACCACCCAAAAATACTGGTAATGCGAGTGGCAGTCAGAGAGGGACTAAAGATAAAGCAGTTAGATTTGAGGCTCGCACGAGAGAAGGTTTCATCCCCAGATGTTATTACTGGTACATTCACTCTTTATGATACTAATGTAATTGCATTGATTGATCCTGGTTCTACTCATTCTTATGTGTGTGAGACTTCAGTATTCAGCAAGACTCTGCCTGTTGAGTCTGTTGAGTTTGTGATTAGAGTGTCAAACCCCTTGGGCTGGTGTGTTATGGTTGATAGAGTGTGTAAGAATTGTCCTTTGATGATTCGAGATTTGTGCTTTCCAGGTGATTTGATGTTGTTGCCATTTGATGAGTTTGACATAATTCTGGGTATGGATTGGTTAACTCTGCATGATGCTGTAGTAAACTGGAAGAGAAAGACCATTAACCTGCAGAGCCAGAATGATGAGGTTATTCAGATTGAACCTAATTATCTGAATGGGTTACCACTGTGGTTTCTTCAATGTTAGCTCAAAAATATGTGAGAAAAGGCTGCGAAGCTTACTTTGCATATGTGCTTGACAGTAAAGTGGCCGAAAGAAACATTAAATTAGTACCTGTTGTATGTGAGCATCCAGATGTGTTTCCTGAAGAATTATCGGGTTTGCCACCTATTCGGAAGGTAGAGTTTGGTATTGAGTTAATGCATGGGACAACTTTGATATCCATAGCTCCGTACAAAATGGCACCTACAGAATTAAAAGAATTGAAAGCTCAGTTGCAAGAGTTGACAGATAGAGGTTTCGCGCGATCGAGTTTCTCTCCTTGGGGTGCACCAGTACTGTTTGTGAAAAAGAAAGACGGAACTATGAGGATGTGCATTGATTATAGACATCTCGATAAGGTGACTATAAAGAATAAGTATCCGTTGCCACGGATTGATGATCTGTTTGATCAACTGAAAGTGGCTACAGTGTTTTCGAAGGTAGATTTGAGATTAGGCTACTATCAGTTGCGAGTTAAAGACTCCAATGTGCCAAAGACTACTTTTTGAACGAGGTAAGGACATTACAAGTTTTTAGTTATGCCTTTTGGACTCACTAATGCACCTACTATTTTCATGGATTTGATGAATCGGATCTTCAGACCGTATCTAGACTGGTTTGTGGTTGTATTTATAGATGACATTTTGATCTATTCCCGTGATGAAACCGAACATGCCAAACATTTGAGACTTGTGTTACAGACTTTTCGAGATAAGCAATTGTATGCGAAATTCAGTAAATGTGAGTTCTGGTTAAGTGAAGTCAGATTTCTAGGTCATGTGGTATCAGCATCAAGTATTCGGGTTAATCCGAGCAAAATTTTAGCTATACTTGATTGGAATTTTTCGAAGAATGTTTCTAAAGTTCGAAGCTTTCTGGGACTTACTAGTTATTATAGACGGTTCGTGAAAGGTTTCTCTATGATTGCAGCCCCAATGATGAAGCTATTGCAGAAAGATGTTAAGTGTGGGTGGTCAAAGAAGTGCTAGAAAAGCTTTGATAAGTTGAAAGCCCTTTTGACCGAAGCTCCAGTGTTTGTTCAACCAGAATTGGGTAAAGAATTTATTATTTATAGTGATGCATCTTTAAATGGTTTGGGCTGTGTATTGATGCAAGAAGGCAAAGTTATAGCTTATGCCACGAGACAGTTAAAGGCACATGAAAAGAACTATCCAACACATGACCTAGAGTTGGCAGCTATTGTGTTTGCGTTGAAAATTTGGTGTCACTGTTTGTTTGGGGAGAAATGTCATGTTTATTCTGATCATAAAAGCTTGAAATACTTGATGACTCAAAAAGATCTAAATTTGAGACAACGCCAATGGTTAGAATTGTTAAAATATTACGAGCTTGTGATTGACTACCACCTGGGGAAGGCTAATGTTGTTGCTGATGCTTTAAGACAAAAATCACTGTTTGCTTTGTGTGCAATGAATACGCATATGGCTATGTCTGATGATGGTTTGATAATATCTGAATTGAAAGCTAGACCGTTATTTGTTCAACAAATTTGTGATGCCCAGAAGGTTGATAATAAATTACTAGCAAAACGAGCTCAGTGTGATACAGATGTCGATTCTGAATTCAGAGTTGATGCTGATGACTGTTTGAGATTCAGAAACCGAATATGTGTTCCGAAGAATTTAGAATTGATTCAGATGATTTTGAATGAAGCTCACATCAATCGGTTATCGGTTCACCCAGGTAGTACAAAGATGTATAATGATCTGAAATAGCTTTATTGGTGGCATGGTATGAAACGAGACATTTCTGACTTTGTTGCAAGATGTTTAGCCTGTCACCAAGTAAAAGCCGAGCATCAGGTACCTTTAGGATTACTTCAGTCGATTATGATACCTGAGTGGAAATGAGATAGAGTCACAATGGATTTTGTATCTGGTTTACTGTTGACACTGAGTAAGAAAGATGCAATTTGGGTTGTTGTAGATAGATTGACTAAATTGGCTCATTTTATTCCGATAGGTACAGACTACTCGCTGGATAAGCTGGATGAATTGTATGTTTCTCATATTGTGAGATTACATGGTGTGCCTATATCTATTGTTTCGGATAGAGATCCGAGGTTTACATCACAGTTTTGGAAGAAACTGCAAGATGCACTAGGTAAGAAATTACATTTCAGTACTGCTTTCCATCTGCAAACTGATGGCCAGTCTGAGCGAATCATTCAGATACTTGAGGATATGTTGAGATATTGCATTCTTGAGTTTGAAGGTACATGGGAACAATACCTATCTCTGATTGAATTTGCGTATTGTAACAGCTTTCAATCAAGTATCAAAATGGCACCTTATGAGGCTTTGTACAGTCGTAAATGTCGTACACCATTGTACTGGACTGAGCTTAGTGAAAATAAGATACAGGGGGTCGACTTGATCAGAGAAATTGAATAGAAAGTGAAAGTAATCCGTAAAAGTCTGAAAGTAGCATCGGACCCTCAGAAATCTTATGCGGACTTGAAACGCAAGGATATAGAGTTTCAAATCAGAGACAAAGTTTTCTTGAAAGTTTCACAGTGGAAGAAAATACTCAGATTTGGATTCAAAGGCAAATTGAATCCGAGGTTTATTGGGCCGTACGAGGTAATAGAGTGTATCAGGCCAGTTGCTTACAGATTATCGCTGCCACCTGAGTTAGAAAAGATCCAAAATGTATTCCATGTTTCGATGCTCCGTAGATATTGTTCTGACCCTTCACTTGTGATTAGTCTGTCTGAGATCGAGATTAAGCCCAATATGACGTACGAAGAAGAACCGATTCGCATTCTGGCTCGTGAGATTAAAGAGTTACAAAATAAGAAGATTCCGTTAGTTAAACTACTGTGGCATAAACACGGAGTTGAGGAAGCAACGTGGGAGCTAGAAGATACAATAAGAGGACGCTATCCGGACCTATTCACTGGTAAGATTTTCGGGGATGAAAATCCCTGAAGGGGGAGGGTTGTAACAGCCCGATTTAGACCCTAATCGGAACGGTGGTTTTGGGATCACGAATTCGAGTCAAAAAAATATTTTAAAATTATTTTCTGTGTTTATTTTGTGTGAATTTATATCTTTGAAATTTTCGTGATTTAATTTTATTGTTTGAGTGTCCGATTTAATAAAAGGACTTAATCGGGTAAAATGAAAATTTAGTGGCTATTTCTAAAAGGGGTTAAATTGTTAGTGGCTTTCTAAATTGAAGCCTCAAAATTGTAATTATGCCATTTTTAATATAGTTGGACGGTATAAGGCTTATATTATAAAGTTTTTACATTAATTTATTAAGGTTATATAGGTAAATTAAACTTAAGTTTTAATATGTTATAATATATATATATATAATAAAACATAAAATAAACTTAATATATGTGTTTTTATCATTGTTCTTGTAGAAACTAAAACAAAGAAAAGAAATAAGAAACCAAGCTAGGGTTCGGCACTTATTCAAGCTCAATCAAGGTTTGTTTTTGTTCGGTTTTTGATAATTCCTACGTTTTTGAGATCGTTGCTTCGAGTACTACAAATCCCATGCTTGAATTTTTTATTGGTGAATATTTTGAGTTATGCCATTGTTTAGAGCTCGTGATTTTTGTTGTTTGATGATGAAATATGAAAGATATGTTTTAGATTAACATATTTTGTATTGGAATTTTTGATGATTTTGAGTTATTGGGACTAAATTGCAAAAATAAAAATTTGAGGGACTAAAATGTGAAATAAATTAAATATATGGACTTGTTTAAGAGTGGGAAAAAATTCGCTCAACATGGGTAAGCTGAAATTTTGTGTATTTTGTGTTTTGTGCAAAAAGGACTAAATTTTAAAAAGTGTAAAAGTCAGGGGTAAAATGGTAATTTTCCCATTTATGTGTTTTTGGACTAAATTGAATGAAAATATATTTTAATGAGCTTAATTTTAATATGTTTAGATTAAGAACCAAAGAAATCGGATTTGAATCAAGGGAAGGCAAAAGTTGTCGATTAGCTGCCCTGTTCCATTTTGTATCGTCCGAGGTAAGTAAGCAAGTAGACATGTTTAATTGTAGTTTAATATTAAATATGTATACTGGAAAGAAATGTATGAGGTTATATATGCTATGGCCGAATATGAATAAGCTTGGTTACTACATTTTCGAGTTCGTTTCGACCGAGTTACGACGTCCAAAAGCCCTGTAAGAACCTTAGGAATAGTTAGGATACATATGTTATGACATAGGATTCCGATATACGTGTGCAAGTAAGACAATGGAATCGATATGTGATTCGGATATATGTGTATGGGTAAGACCCTATATGGGACAGCAACATCGATATGTGATTACATGTAAGACCACGTCTGGGATGTTGGCATTGTATGATACATGTGTGATTAACCGAGTGTCCTACCAAATTTCGAATGGTTCATCGGGTAGCTATAAGTGGGGAACAAATATGTAAAATTAGCTAAGTGATCAGGTATGTATTGGTTTAGTAATTTTTTTCAACAAGGTAAGTGAATGTTATGATATTAGTTACAAGCATGTGTAACATAAATGAAAAGTATATGTGTGAATATGTCATGTGTATTCGGCCTTATGAACAAGAAGTATGATCCTCGTTGATATGATTTTATTTTCGCGTATATATAATGATTTTGCATATTCGGTTATTTAATTAATGTGTGTATATAAAATTTTATCTTGATTTAAAAGCTTATGTATACAAAGGTATGTGTATTAGGTTTATAATGAGAATTTGGCTTTTGAAAATTGAACAATAATTTGATGACTTAACCTTGTGAATATTCGGCCAAAGTAATAGATATATTTGTTTAGGTATATTATTACTGAAGTTGAAAGTTGAGAATAAGCTTGATAATGATATTGTAATTTGGTTGGTTAAAATAAGTTGAATAAGTTGATTATATTATCGGTTTGTTTGTTTGCTTATGACTTACTAAGCTTAAATAGCTTATTGTGTGTATATTTGACTTTGTTTGATAGATTTTGGAGTCAAGCTACAAGCTTGGGGACTGTTAGCCAAGTTCATCACACTATCTACTGCTTTGGTACCTTATAAGCTAAACTTAAATTATGGCATGTATAGGCTGGCTTCGGAGTTATTTATTTTGAAAATGAATGTATATTAGCCATGCAAAAATGGCTTAACTACCTTGCTTGATTTTGGTTTCGATTTGGTTATGGTTTAAGTCTATTTTGGTCAAGATGCCGTGTGCTATTAATAATTATAAATTGTGTTATGTGATTGTATATTAAGGTTGGTTATGATCTTGTATGTGGCATGGTAGAATCGGTCATAAGCATGTTTAATTAGTTGGGATGTGTTTGTATTGAGATAAAGTATACATATGAGAATATGGTCATTATGCTTTGACTTAGTCTCATATGTGCTTTGACTCTACCTGTTGAGTCTACTAAGTTTGTGATTCGAGTGTCGAATCCTTTGGGCCGTTATGTGCTAGTTGATAAAGTGTGTAAGAAATGTCCCCTGATGATCCGAGATTCTTGCTTTCCGGCTGATCTAATGCTATTACCTTTTGACGAGTTTGATATCATTCTCGGTATGGATTGGTTAACTATGCATGATGCCGTAGTGAATTGCAAGCAAAAGACAATTGACTTGAGATGTTCGAATGATGAGATAATCCATGTTGAGTCTACTGATTTAAATGGATTACCGGCAGTAATATCTTCGATGTTAGCTCAGAAATATGTGAAAAAGAAGTTTGAAGCTTATCTTGCATATGTATTGGATAGTAAAGAGTCAGAAAAGAAACTTGAGACAGTGCTAGTGGTTTGTGAGTTTCCAGATGTATTCCCTGAGGAATTACCTGGATTACCACCTGTTCGGAAGGTAGAGTTTGGTATTGAACTAGTACTAGGGACTACACCTATTTCGATAGCTCTGTATCGTATGGCACCAACCGAACTAAAAGAATTGAAATCTCAGTTGCAAGAGTTGACTGATAGAAGTTTTGCTCTGGGGTGCACCAGCGCTGTTTGTGAAAAAGAAAGACGGAACCATGAGAATGTGCATTGATTATCATCAGCTTAATAAGGTAACGATAAAGAATAAATATCCGTTGCTGCGAATCGATAATTTGTTTGATCAACTGAAAGGAGCCTTAGTATTTTCGAAGATAGACTTGAGATTGAGTTATTATCAGTTGCGAGTTAGAGACTCTGATGTGCCTAAAACTACTTTTAGAACGAGGTACGGACACTACGAATTCTTAGTGTTGCCGTTTGGGCTTACTAATGCCCCTACAGTTTTTATGGATCTAATGAATCAAATTTTCAGACAGTATTTGGATCGGTTTGTAGTCGTGTTTATAGATGACATTTTGATCTATTCACGCGACGAAACCGAGCATGCCGAACACTTGAAGTTAGTATTGTAGATTTTGTGAGACAAGCAGTTATATGCGAAGTTCAGTAAATGTGAGTTCTGGTTGAGGGAAGTCAGCTTTTTGGGGCATGTTGTATCCGCATCGGGTATCCGAGTTGATCCGAGTAAAATTTCAGCTATACTCGATTGGAAGCCTCCGAGAAATGTTTCGGAAGTTCAAAGTTTTTTGGGACTTACCGGGTACTACAGACGGTTTGTGAAAGGTTTCTCGATGATAACAAGACCGATGACAAAGTTGCTTCAGAAAGACATCAAATTTGAGTGGTCAAAAAAGTGCAAGAAAAGTTTTGATCAATTGAAAACTCTTTTGACCGAAGCTCCAGTGTTAGTTCAGCCAGAATCCGGTAAAGAATTTGTGATCTACAGTGATGCGTCTCTGAATGGTTTGGGCTGTGTGTTGATGCAAGAGGGTAGAGTTGTAGTGTACGCTTCGAAACAATTGAAGCCACATGAGAAAAACTATCCGACTCATGATCTCGAGTTAGCTGTTATTGTTTTCGCTTTGAAAATTTTGCGCCACTACTTGTTCGAGGAAAAATGCCATGTGTATTCTGATCACAAAAGCCTCAAATACTTGATGACTCAAAGAGATTTGAATTTGAGACAAAGACGTTGGCTAGAATTATTGAAAGATTATGAGCTTGTCATTGATTACCATCCGGGAAAGGCTAACGTGGTTGCTGATGCTTTAAGCCGTAAATTACTGTTTGTTTTGCGAGCAATGAATGTGCACCTGTCTGTGTCCATTGATGATGTGTTAGTAGTGGAGTTAAAAGCAAAACCGTTATTGATGCAACAAATCCATGAAGCTCAAAAAGGTGATGATGATTTAATTGCAAAATGAGCATTATGTGTTTCGAAAGAGAATTCAGAGTTTTTGATTGATAGCAATGATTGTTTGAGGTTCATAAATCGATTATGTGTTTCGAGAAATTCAGAGCTTATTCTGATGATTTTGAACGAGGCTCATAGGAGCCGAATGTCAGTTCAGCCGGGTAACACGAAAATGTACAACGATCTGAAATGTCAGTATTGGTGGCACGGTATGAAACGAGACATTTTTGACTTTGTTTCAAAATGTTTGATATGTCAACAAGTGAAATCGGAACATCAAGTGCCTTCGGGATTACTTCAGCCGATCATGATACCCGAGTGGAAGTGGGATCGAGTCACTATGGATTTTGTATCTGGGTTGCCATTGTCTCCGAGCAAGAAAGATTCAATCTAGGTTATTGTTGATAGATTGACTAAATCGACCCATTTCATTCCCATTCGCACCGATTATTCACTCGAAAAGCTAGCCGAATTATATATTTCTCAGATTGTGAGATTACACGGGGTGCCCATTTCTATTGTGTCGGATAGAGATCCGAGATTCACATCGCGGTTTTGGAAGAAATTTCAAGAAGCATTGGGTACTAAGTTGCATTTTAGCACCGCTTTTCATCCCCAGACCAATGGTCAATCCGAGCGAATTATTCAGATACTCGAGGATATGTTGAGATGTTGCATCCTTGAGTTTAGTGCCTCGTGGGAACAATACTTGCCTTTGGTTGAATTCGCATACAATAATAGTTTTCAATCAAGTATCAAGATGGCACCTTACAAAGCTTTGTACTGTCGTAGATGTCGTACACCTTTGTTTTGGACTGAACTCAGTGAGAATAAGATTTACGGAGTTGATTTGATTAAAGAGGCCGGACAGAAAGTAAAAGTGATCCGTGAAAGTCTGAAAGCAGCATCAAATCGTCAGAAATCGTATGCGGACTTGAAACGGAAAGATATAGAGTATCAAGTCGGAGACAAAGTGTTTCTTAAAGTTTTACCGTGGAAAAAGGTACTCAGATTTGGCCGTAAAGGCAAATTGAGCCTGAGATTTATCGGACCATACAAAATTACAGAACGGATTAGGCCGGTTGCTTATAGACTAATTTTGCCACCTGAACTTGAAAAGATTCACGATGTTTTTCATGTTTCAATGCTCCGTCGGTACAAATCCGATCCTTCTCATGTGATTAATCCATCAGAGATTGAAATTCAGTCTGATTTGAGTTATGAAGAAGAACCGGTTCGTATTTTGGCTCGCGAAGTAAAAAAACTACGAAATAAGAAAATCTCATTAGTGAAAGTACTGTCGCTCAAACACGGGGTTGAAGAAGCGACTTGGGAGCCAGAGGACTCAATGAAAGAACGTTATCCTAACCTTTTCGCTGGTAAGATTTTCGGGGACGAAAATCCCTATGGGGGGAGAGTTGTGACAGCCCTAATTTGACCCTAGTCGGGAAGTGGTTTCAGAACCAAAAAGCTGAGTTACGAAAATAATTAGATGTTATATTTTGTGCTTATTGTATGTGGAATTTGTATGTGTAAATATTTCGTGCCTTGATTTTATCAATTAGGTGTTAATTTATAAGAAAGGACTCATGTGATAAGACCTGAAAATGTGATAGGTGAATTTTAAAGTGGCCAAATAATGCAGGAATTATTGACATGGGGGACTTGCATGTCAAATAGACCACTTTTAATATAGTGGCCAGCCATAATGATGGTTGATAGGTAATATATGCATTTTATTTTAGTATTATAATAGTTAATGGCTTTATATTATGAAATAGAGAATAATTAAAATAAGAAAAGAATGATAAAAACAATGTATGTTCATCTTTTTTTTTCCCATTGCCGTAACTAGTGAAAGAAAAATAGAAGAAGAAGCCAAGGCATTCAGCCATGGTTATTTCATAAATCAAAGGTATGTTAATGTGATTTTATGTAATTGTTTATGAAATTAAATTGATGAGTGCATTCTATAGTTAACCCATGGTTTAAATTCATGAATTATTGAACATATGTGCATTCAGAAATTTGTTAAATTGTGATAATTTGATAGCTTTTGAAAGGTGTTGTTTAGATGTTAACTTTGCTTATATGATGGCCGAATGAGTGTAATGTTAATGAATGATTAAGTTGAATTCATTGTTGGGAGGTATGAAGTTGAAGTTGCTGTATATATATGCTTTTGGGAAAGGAAATTTGTTTTTATTAATTTAAATTAAGCATGTTCTTATTAAATTGAGCTTTGAATTGATGTAATTAAGTGAAAAATGAATTGATGGAGTTGTGAGTGTATAAATTTCCTTAGTTGGGGCAAAGCATATATTCGGCCATGTGGGTAAAATGTTAGATTTCGAACGTTTGAAGTTTTAAATTATAAATGGTTATTAGATGAGCCCTAAGCTTGTTAATCTTTGTTTGTGAAATTGTCAATTGATATCTTAATTAGGGAATTGAATATTGTTTATAGTTTGAGGTTATTGAAAGTCGAATTAGATGATAAATAACAATCGGCTATTGTGTTTATGTGAATATATATATGCTGAATGTAGTCTTGGATAAGTAAATTTTGATGTATTAGATTGGTAACATGGTTATGCCAATTGTGAAAATGTGATAAAGGTGCCAAGAAATAATTTAGTTGTTGGTGTTTTAAAGTGAATTGAAATGAAGTTTTGTCGAATATGTTTATTGGTGTGTGAAAATTTGAATTGTAACGTTAAATCGTTAATATGTGTTCTATGATTTCTGAATGTGAATTAAGGTAAGTATTTTGGAGAAGGATGAGTTGAGTTGTAAAAATTTATGTATATGAATTAGTGGTTAATGGACAATCGGTCAAAGTGGTTAATATGCATTTGTATATGTTATAATGGCCGATTGTAATCAAGAATAAAGATGTGAATGAATGGTTGTTAATGAGTTGTCGTATGTTTCTTATTAAGAAAAATTGTTAATGTTTGAATCTAAATAAATTAGTTAAGTAATTAAACAAACCGATTTATTTTACCTAGCTCAAGAGCAAAAGGAACTTAACTCGGAAAAGGGAAAAGCGAAACAAATAGAATAGTCGATTCGTAGTTGTCCGACGACATTTAAGGTAAGTTCTTAAGTGTTTAATTTGATTTCATATACTTATTGATTAAATGAAAATAGCTAAGAGGATGTTGTTTTTATTTAGCTAATATGCCGAGTGAGAATGAATTAACACTATAAACCAAAGATAGCTAGTATAGCTAAGTTGAATTGGATATGGAATTATAACATGTTAAATGAGATTTATGATCAATGTACCATGTTGCATGAGTGATGAAAGAGGTTTCACCATTTGTGATTATTAGAACCTAAGGGTAACCATGTTTGGATGTGATATTATTATTAACGATGTGTGATTTCCGAACGTAATTGAGGTATGGAATTCGAGTATAATACCTTATATCAAACGTGTACTTTATTCGAATGATGAAAGTCTTTGTACAAATGTATATGTGTTTCAGCCATAATTGAAGTTGAAGCATAAGTTGTGAAAGTATGAAAGAACATGTGAATTGATTTTTTTTTTTTGTAATGTGACATTCGGGCTTTGAGCCTAGCAGGCTATAATGCCGGTGAGATGAAACTGGGCTTCGAGCCTAGCAGGCTATAATGCCGGTGAGATGATATCGGGCTTCGGGCCTAGCAGGCTATAATACCGGTGAGATGATATTGGGCTTCGAGCCTAGCAGACGAAATGCCGGTGAATGAGTTCAGACTTAAAGTCTAGCAGGCTTCGGGCCGGTGATGAATTCGGGTTTAAAACCTAGTAGGCTTAATGTCGGTGATTTGATAAAAGTCTAAGACTATAATACTTCGTGTTAGAACGACAATTGAATACATTCAATATATTAAGTTGGCCAGGTACGTATCATGTAGTTATATATGAGTTTGATTTGAATTGAATCATAAGTGTATAATGTGATGCATATGTGAATAAGTGTTATAACTATATATATGACCATGGTACATTCAGCCAAAGTGTGAAGTTATTTGAAAATATTTGATTTACTTATGTTATATGAATTCAGATTCAAGTGAAGTTAATATGCTAAATAAGCGTTAAATGTTTGTATATATTCAGCCAAATGGCAATATACCTAAGAAATGTCACTTGAGAATTTGATTAATCGATTTATAATTGAATTTAATTGTTTGCATTGCTTAAAACTTACTAAGCTTATGGAAGCTTACTCTGTTTGTTATGTTTCTCTGTTTTTAGACCGTTGACTCCAGCCACTTGCTCGGGGATTGTCAGCAACTCGTCACACTATCTATCGTTTTGGTACTATTATGTTTTGGAATTCGTATGGCATGTATAGAATAGACTTAAGTGAATGATATTTTGAGATGTTGTTGTATATAAGCCATGTGAATATGGTAACTTTTGAATGTCAGTATAAGTCTGAATTTTGATCTTTGATTTTGTTTGGCTATGCATATAATTGCTAATGAACTTCTGTAAATGTGAATGTACAAATGTAGTGTTTTGGATTGGTAACTCTTCATAACCCACTCTGGCGACGGATACGGGTTATAGGGGTGTTACAACAATGATGTTCCCGACTATTCCCGGATTCGAGCTAGCCTTGATTTACTATAAAAACATAGAAAAATAACACGAAGTAAGCTTCATAGCTTAGTAAGATCGTATGATATAAACTTAACTAATCACAAATACAGCATTCATCAATCTAACGTATTACCATGTACTTTATGATTTCTAACAAACCTTTCAACTGCTTATTCATAAGCTTATATACAAACTTTGTAACTTCTTCTATTTTAAGCTCATAATGTACATGTACATACCTGTACCAATCCATAAGATGTTCATACATACACGAATTTCATTGAATACTCAATGCCTAGCACACTAAGTGCCATACTCTATATCTCGCACACTAAGTGCCGTACATAGTCGAAGCTATCTTAAATCGCAAACTAAGTGCCATATATAGTCGAAGCTATCTCGAATCACACACTAACTGCCACTTATAGCTGATTTGTTGTCAAACATGACTGTAGTCTCGTACATACAATTTATGCAATATCAAAGCCTTTAAAGCATAATTAAAACAATGCTATTACGTACGAACTTACCACAGATGCTTAAACAGCGAATCGAGTCAATTAGTCGATAACTTTATCTTTTCCCCGATCTAAGTTAGTATTATGCTTTTCTTGATCTAATTATATTCAAAATTAACTTATTCAATTATCTATCCATTCAATTTAGTCCAAAATACAATTTAAAACACATTTACATTTTTGCCCCACAAATTTCACATTTTTCACAATTTAGTCCTTATTTCACAAAATCACAAATTAATGAAATTCAAGACTAACCCATGCTAGGAAAATTACCATGATTCCCCTAGCAGCCTATAATTTTCATTTATTCACACTTTTAACCACTACATTTCACATTTTCTCAATTTAACCCCTTTTTGACATTTTTGTCAAATATCACTTTACAAAAAATATTAATCTATCATTAAACCTTCCAAATCTATCATCAATCATCAAATTACTCAAAAATTCAACAATGGAAACATGTTAAATCTTTAACAATTTCAAAATCTAGGGTATGGGCTAGCTAGAATATGAAGCAACGATTTCAAAAACATAGAAATCATGAAAAACGGGACAAAAATCACTCACCAATTTAACAATGAAGTAGCCAAACCAAGGAACCCTAAAAATGGTTTCTTCTTCCTTCAATTTTGGTGGATGAATGCATGAAAGAAGATGACTATTTTCTTTTCTATATTTTACTTCAGTTAATTTATTAATTTACTATTTTAACTTTTAATTAAAACATTAAAATCACTTAATAATGTTTCCAAATATGTCCACTCACATTAACCATGGTCTAATTACAACATAAGGACCTCTAATTTAATGATCCATATTTATTTAATACCTTTAACTAATAGAACTCAAGTTTTACGCTTTACGCGATTCAGTACTTTTTACCGAATTAACCATTCAAACAGTAAAATTTCTTTACGAAATTTTCACATACATACTTTCATGCTGTAAACACTTATAATAATATTAAAATAATTTTTCAATGTCAGATTTGTGGTATCGAAACCACTACTCTAATTTGACTAAAACTGGACTGTTACATCTCTGACTTGGGTCACACGGCTAGCACACAAGCCCGTGTGCCCTAAAAATGGCCATACATGCCCGTGTTCCAGGCTGTGTGTTAGGCCGTGCCAATCCAGTAGGGTACACTAACTTATGCCACACGATCGAGTCATACACCCGTGTTTGAGGCCGTGTGGAGCATACTGACTTGATTTTAATTTCAACACCAGGGGACACATGGTTGTGTAACATAACCGTGTGTCACACACGGTCGAGGCACACGCCCGTGTCTCTACCCGTGTGGAATAAAATAGGCTATTTACCAAGCCATTTTGCCACCCAAACTTGCATGTAACTACACCACATCAATTATCACCAGCACATAGCATATCTAATCATCTTAACCGGCCAATTCAAACATAAATCATGCACATTCCATACCTCCATTTTACATATACACAAATCACCAAAATGTACCCTACCAATTGTACCAAACTTTACTTTCTTAAATCATCAACAATGGCTAAACTCAAATATGCAATATCAAGCCTAATTTCATAAGCATACCATTATCTTTAACTCAACCATTTGACACTCATAATACTTGTAACATCCCGATTTTAGCTAAATCGGAACAGTGGTTTCATAACCACAGATATGAGGTTGTAAAATTATTTTAATATTATTTTTGGTGTTTACAGTATGTGACTATATATATGTGGAAGTTTCGTGTAATAATTTTATCGTTAAAGTGGTTAATTTGAGAAAAGGACTAAATCGCGTAAAATGCAAAAGTTGTATTCCACTTGTTAAAAGAGTCTATTTGCTATGAGGCATTAAATGGGAGGTCTTTATGTTGTTATTATACCATTAATAGCTTTAGTGGACCATTATGGACATGAATTAGTTAATTTTGATGTTATTAATAAATGTTAAATTAGTAAAATTGGTTAATAAGTTAGTATTAATAAAACAAAAATTAAAAGATGAGTATTGTTCATCGCTTTGACCATGTATAGCAAAGAATAACACCATTTTACGGTTGGTGATATTTAGATACTTCATTTCTCAATTGTAAGTCCATTTTTGATCGGTTTTTGATGATATCTATGTTTTTGTGATAGTTGCTTTGTGTACTAGCTAGCTCGTACCCTAATTTCTAAATTTTTTGATGATTTTGTGCAATGATATTGATGAATCCATGAATTTTATGATTGATGATGAATTGTGCAAGCTTGGTATTGATATACATGTTTTGTAAAGTGATTTTTGACAAAAATGTTAATTAGGGATTAAATTGAGAAAAGTGTAAATTGAGGGGTTAAATTGTGAAATAAATGAAAATTATGGGCTGCTAGGGACCTATAGAGAATTTTTCCAAGCATGGGTTTTGTCAAATTTTGTGAATTTTGTGTATTTATGAAATAGAGACTAAATTGAATAAATGTTTATCTTTAGGGGCTAAAGTGAAAAAATGCCCAAATATGTGTTTGTGAATGAAATTGAATGTGTTGATGAATAAAAGGGTTAATTTTGAATGTATATAGATCAAGAACGAAAGAATTTGGATTTAGATCGGGGAAAACGATAGTTATCGAATAGTCGACCCTGTCCGTTACTTCCGACTACGAGGTAAGTTCATATGCAAATAAATGTCTTTATATTGAAATATATGTAATTACTTGTCATTTAAATGCTATGAACATTGAACAAGCAAATACGAGAACAATCGACGAAGTTACGATATCCAAAAGTCCCGTACGAACCTTAGGAATAGTATAGGATACGAATATCATGACATCGGATTATCGAGTTGTGATTACATGTAAAACCATGTTTGGGACATTGGCATCGTTAATCGATTTTGTGTATGACCCTGTCTGGGACTGTGGCATCGATATACGATAACATGTAAGACCATATCTGGGATATGGCATTGTACAAGCTTATGTAATTTTCGAGTAACCTTAATGATTCTGAATGGCTCAACGGAAAAAGATAAGTCGAGAAAGAATGTATTAATGAGTTAGATTACTCAAGTACGTATGAGATTCATACGAGTATTGGAAAGTGAAGTAATTGATGAGTTTACAGGAGAAAATGCATATGTACTTATTGAGAAAGATTTGTGTATCTATATCTGTTTACTTGTACTTGGCCCACTGATAGAAATGTTGTGATTCATATGATAGCTTTATTTGTATATGGCTGACTAAAATTTTAAAGCTTACATCGTGTGCTCTTTCTATGTTTTATAGATTATCGAAGCTAGCTCAGACTCGAGGATCATCGAGAATACGTTATCGCACTATCAATTATCTCGTTGGTACTTTTGGAAGCTTTTAAATTGGCTTAAATTGTGTTTGGTAAGATATATATACATGTAATGTGAATAATGCCTTATATGTTGGCTTGTTTTGGTACGATTATGTGTAACAACCCGATTTTAGCTAAATTAGAACAGTAGTTTCGGAACCACAAATCCGAGGTCAAAAAATTATTTTACTATCATTTTTGGTGTTATCAGCATGTAAATATATGTGTGTGAAAATTTCATAAGCTAGTTTTTATCATTGTTCTTGCAGAAATTAAAACAAAGAAAAGAAATAAGAAACCAAGCTAGGGTTCGGCACTTATTCAAGCTTAATCAAGGTTCGTTTTTGTTCAATTTTTGGTAATTCCTACGTTTTTGAGATCGTTGCTTCGAGTACTACAAATCCCATGCTTGAATTTTTTATTTTGGTGAATATTTTGAGTTGAATACCAGAGCCTCTTGTAACTTCTTCCAAAACCTCGAGGTGAATCTCGGGTCTCAATCTGACCGTGAAGCCTCACAATCTCAAAAACATACAAGTCAGCCAATTTCTCAAGGGAGTAGTCGGTACCCACTGGTATAAAAGGCGTTGATTTTGTTAGCTGATCAACAACAACCCAAATAGCATCCTTTTTCCTTGGAGTTACCGGTAGACCCGTCACAAAATCCATAGTGATCCTATCCCATTTCCATTCGAGAACCATAATAGGCTGAAGTAACTCGGAAGGCACTTGGTGTTCAGCTTTTACTTGCTGACACACTAAACACTTAGAGACAAACTCCGAAATGTCTCTTTTCATTCCCGACCACAATACATTTTGTTCAGGTCGTTATACATCTTCACGCTACCCGGGTGGATGAAAAAACAACCACTCTGTGCCTCTCATAAAATCTTCTGAATGACCTCACTATCTTTAGGTATACAAACTCTATCTTTGAACATTAAACATTTGTCGGTACCAATTCAAAAAACTGATTCAACACCTAACTCACACTAAGTCTTCTTGGCTTGCAATTCATCGTCGTTCTTCTAAGCTTCATAAATTCCTTGTAGAAACACTGGTCTAGCTCTCAAATCTGTTAAAATTGAATCATCGTCCGATAAAGCCAAATGGGTGGTCATAGCTCTCAATGCAAATAAGGACTTTCTACTCAATGCATCGGTGACCACGTTCGCCTTTCCCGGATGGTAGTCGATAATCAACTCATAATCTTTTATTAACTCTAACCATCGTCGTTTCCTCAAATTCAACTCTTTCTGAGTCATCACATACTTTAGACTCTTGTGATCAATAAATACTCGGCATCTCTCACCATACAAATGGTGTCGTCAAATTTTTAATGTGAACACTATGGCTGCTAGTTCCAAATCATGCGTCGAATAGCTTTTCTCATGTGCCTTCAACTGTCTTGAAGCGTAAGCTGTGACTCTACCCTCTTGCATAAGTACGCACCCCAATCCATTTAAGGAGGCATCACTATAAACCACAAATTCTTTGCCCGATTCTAGTTGCACTAACACTGGGGCTTCAGTTAATAAGGCCTTTAATCTCTCAAAACTTTGTTGACATTTTTCGGTCCATTCAAACTTGACGTCTTTTTACAGCAGCCCAGTCATCGGGGTAGCTATCATGGAGAATCCATCTACAAATTGTCTATAGTATCCCGCTAGCCCTAGAAAACTACAAACCTCTGTTACATTCCTCGGCGATTTCCATTCCACATTAGCTGAGATCTTACTTGGGTCGACTCTAATCCCGTCACTGGATACAATATGTCCTAAAAATTCGACCTCATTGAGCCAAAACTCGCTCTTACTAAACTTGGCATAAAGTTGCTTATCCCTCAAGGTCTATAACACAGTTTTCAAATGCTCCGCGTGCTCACTCTCATCACGTGAATAAATCAATATGTCATCGATAAAAATGACGACAAATCTGTCCAAGTACGATCAGAAGATGCGATTCATCAAATCCATAAATACCACCATGGCATTTGTAAATCCAAAAGGAATAACAAGAAACTCGTAATGCCTATATCTCGTCCGAAAAGCAGTCTTCGGTACATCTTGTTCCTTGACTCTTAACTGGTAGTAACCCGACCTCAAATCTATCTTAGAGAATACAGTGGCTCCTCTCAATTGATCAAAGAGATCATCGATTCTCGGCAAGGGATATTTATTCTTCACTGTCACTTTGTTAGGCTATCTATAGTCGATACATAACCTCATCGATCCGTCTTTCTTTTTCACAAAAAGTACTGGAGCACCCCATGGTGAATAACTCAGTCTAGCAAAGCCCTTATCTGTTAATTCTTGCAATTGTACTTTCAACTCTTTCAACTCGGTGGGGCCCATTCTATACGGTGCAATCGAGATTGGCATCGTACTAGGAACTAACTCGATACTAAACTCAATTTTTGTCTCTGGAGGTAATCCGATAACTCTTCTAGAAAAACATCTATAAACTCACAAACCACTAGTACTGATTCAATCTTCAACTTGGACACTTGAGTATTCAGCACAAAAGCTAGATAAACCTCATACTCTTTTCTCAAATATTTTTCAGCGGTCAAGGATGATATTACTTCAGGAAATTTATCCAAATCATCTAGTCCAACCCGAAGAATATTCCCATCTTCACACTTTAACTCAATAATTTTCTTTCCACAGTCCACTACAACATTATGAGGAGTCAACCAATCGATACCGAGGATTACATCAAACTCATTGAACGGCAATAACATTAAATTAGCCAGAAAACAATGACCTCTAATTATCAAAGGACAATTCCTACATACTTGGTCAACTAGCACATGTCTGCCTAAAGGGTTGGATACTTTTATCACAAACTCAGTGGACTCTACTATCATATTCATATAGGGTATCAAATCCATACAAATATAAGAGTGGGTAGACCCCGGATCGATCAAAGCAACAACAGATATATTGTAAATAGAAAAGGTACCCGTGATCACGTTGGGAGACTCTGCCTCTTTACGGGTACAAATAGCATAAGTCCTCGCAGGCGCTCTGCCCTCAGACCTCGCCACAACATCTCTAGTTGCACCTCTGTTGCTAGCTCCACTGCCTGGGTTCTTTTGTGGCTCGCCTCTCAAAGGAGCACTACTCGCCCTCACATCTTGCTTTTTCTCCTTGTCATCAATTTCGGGGCAATCTCGGATGAAGTGGTCTAATGATCCACACCTGAAGCAACCTCTTTCATTCACTCGGCACTCGCCGAAATGGCGTCTACCACACTGTGGACACTCCAATCTATTTGGCTGAGGGCTGCCAACACTCGCGACAGAAGGGGTCTGAGCTCTCGATGACCAGTTTTGCTTATTCTTGTTTCTACTTGGAAACCCCACTGAAGCATTTGATCTGGTAATGAACTCTTTTGATCTCTTGGATGAGGACTGATGTGATTTCCCCATCTGTCTCTTCTTTGAATCCCACGACTCAAAGGCCGCCTTCCTCCTCTCTTACACATGATGGCTTCAGTAGATACACATTATCGCACATACTTACTGAGTTTTACAAACTCACGTTCATATTCTGTCACCGAAAACCGGCCTTGCTTTAGCTCTAGGAATTCCTTTCTCTTTTGATCTATAAATCTTTGGCTAATATACTTTTTCTGAAACTATTCTTGGAAGAATTCCTAAGTGATCCTCTCTCTCGGTACAACGGACACGAGAGTGTTTCACCATTGATAAGTTGAGTTTCGTAGAAGTGACACGGTACACTTCACAAGCTCTTCAGGTGTGCATAACAATTCATCGAATACTCTTATGACATTTTCTAACCAAAACTCTGCCTTCTCCGGGTCATCATCTAAGTTAGCTCGAAATTCCTCAGACCCTTGCTTCCGGATCTTGTCAACTGGAGGCTTCTCTCTTCTAAGCATGTCCGCATCGAACAAACTCCGTATACCAAGTGTCCATCATTCGGAGGTAGGCTTCTCTAGCCCCTCCGCCTTGGCACATACTTATTGGCTCACTCTCTATTGGTGCGATCCCTTCTGCGAGAGTCGGTGCATTACTTTCCACGTCATCCGTCGTGGTTCTATCAGGATCCATTTACTATATAAAAACATAATTTAAAATTCTCAGGATTTGTCACACTATCAATGTACATCATGGCACGTATAGCTAGACTCGTACTCTCGCTAGGTTAGTCCTAGAACCGGCTAAACTATAGCTCTGATACCACTAAATGTAACACTCCTCGCCCATATCCAACGCTAGAACAGGGTTTTAGGTGCTACCAGACTTAAACTTGACCAATCTTAGAAAATAGGGCCATATAATTTTTGATCAGTTTAAAACTTTTCATTTCATAGCCAATTTGTCCTTTAATAGAGCTTACAGGGCCCAAAACATACATTTCAAGTGGTTCAGAATCGAACTGAGGGCTTGAGAAAAACTTAAAAAAATAATGCTTTAAGGCTTCACACGCTCGTATAGGTATAAGGCACACAGCCGTGTGCTAGGGACACATCCATGTCCCATACTTGTGTGACCAATTTAATTTCAAAATTTTTCATAAAACAAGTGCAGACTTCACACGGCCTGGACATACACCCGTATTATTTGCCCGTGTCCTTTCACACGGCCACGACACGCTCGTAGCGCAGCCCATGTGCAAAAACCTGGATATTTTGTTTCTGACGTCAGCATTACACGACCATGGCACACGCCCGTGTACTAGACCGTTCCCTCCACACGGCTGAGACACACGGCCGTGTCTCTGCCCGTGTGATAAATACTATGCATTTTGACTTGAAATTTTTAGGTGCAGGGGACACATGGCCTTCTCACACGCCCATGGGGCTGTCCGTGTGTCACACATGGCCTAGACACATGCCCGTGTGTCTACCCATGTGGACAATATGAGGCTATTTACCAAGTCCCATTACCACCCTACCATGCCTATTTTCATGCCAACACAACCAATACCAAACCAAGCATGATAGACATTTATTTAACCATGAAGATGCATCTATTATAGACTCAAAATGAATGTTACCTTCATTCAAGGCTTAGTGTAAAATGTGGAAACTATTTCAAGCCAACACATTTGGCCAATTCTCAAAGACACAAAATAATAAGATCTAGCCTCTATACATGCCATAATCAAAAAATATAAATCCAACTATACCGAGTATTTCGACTGATAGTGTGATCGATATCTTTGACTTTAAGGGATCATTGAGTTAGTTAAGCGGCACTGAAAGAAAAAGGAAAGGAAAGAGAGTAAGCATAAAGCTTAGTAAGTTGCATATAAACAAATATACAACAACTATTTCACCATTAGTCATCATGCTCATAGCTCAAAGGTAAGCATAAACTTGACTTACTCATTACTGTCTACTCAAGTCACATTTTCTAATTTGAGCTCATTACTCATGCATACCAAATAGGTACCTATACCACTCACAATATTATTATACTTTCTTTATTAAATCACTTTTGTAACCTTTAAAGTTGAACCTTCGGAATACTATCAGACATTCTATAAGCCTCAAACATGGAATAAATTATCGATGCCATGTCCCAGACATAGGCTTACACTGGCTATCATCATCGAGGCCGATGCCATGTCCCAGACATGGTCTTATACTAGCTCTCGTATATATACGTGCTGATGCATGTCCCAGACATGTCTTACACTAGCACAACTTTTAGCCGATGCATGTCCCAGACACGTCTTACACTAGCGATCATCATTGAAGCCGATGCATGTCCTAGACATGTCTTACATTGGCACTCATCTCTACGCCGATGCCATGTCCCAGACATGGTCTTACACTGGCACACAAATAATCCGAATGTCATGGCATGAATATCCGGTTTGTTTCCTAAGGCTCCAACTAGATCTTTCTACTAACTCAATCGTTAATATGCATTCTCAGTTCACAATCTAGCAATTTATACCATATCAATTCAATGACAATTCGAATACATACATCAACAATGTAGTTTTATTATTTACATACAACTTACCTTGGATTACAAAATGTACTCGACTAGTCGATTAGTCAATTTGCTTGGCTTTCCCCTGGTCTAGGTTCGGGTCCGGTAAATCTTGATCTATAATAGCAAAAATGCACTTATTTAGTCATTAAACACAATTAGGCAATGTAGAATTCACAATTTTGGGTAAAATGACCATTTGCCCTTAGACCTTAGCAAAATGACCATTTTGCCCCTATGATCAAAATTCAATTTTTATCAAATTTCTTGGTATCTCAAGCTTAGCCAAACTCTTTTTATTCTTATAGTAACCTCAAAATCTCACTATTTCACACACTTAACCCTTATCTTGCAACTTTTGCAAAATATCCCTTTTTGGTGTTTTCATGCTAACACCTTTCACAAAAGTTGTTTATAACTTAGCTAAGACTCATGCTCTTCCATAAAAACTCAGCAAACACTACAATTTCATTCATGGAAAATCCCTAAACTCTTAAACATTTTGCAAAATAGACCCTTCATTCGGAAGCTCATGCTTCAAGGGTCCTAAAAATGCAAAAATTATTAACTAGGGACATGGAAATCACTTACTTGTTGAGGTAATAAGTTGCTGAAAATTAAAATCTTCAAAAACCCCTTTTTTCTAATATTTTCGGTGGGGAGAAGGCATGGAGAAGAAAGAAATTGATAGCTAAGTTCATAGGTATTATTTTATCATAAGATTATGTCATCAAGTCACCTAACATTGACTTTTTTACTAAATTTGCTTCTAATGGCTGGCCACCTTGTTCCTAGGGGTAAAATTTCTCTTTAAAAGCCCCTAATTTTAGTTCTTTATCTATTTAACACATCTTGGTACTAAAACACAACTTTTGCCTTTTATGCGATTTAGTCCTTTTTCGCAATTGATCTCTCAAACATCAAAATTAACTTACCAAAATTTTTAAGCACTAATGAAATCTTACTATAACCCCATAAAACTAATAAAAATAATTTTCCCGACTTCAAATTAATGGTCCCAAGACCACTGTTTCGACTACGCCCTAAATCGGGCAGTTACATCTCCTATCTTCAAATTTCGGTAATTGTGAGGAAGATGAACAAAATTTTGATTTTAGTTATACTTATTTTAGTTTTATTTCATAATTTACAAATATAACCTTAAATACTTTACACTAATGATGTCTAAAAATGTCCATTACCATTTTAAATGGTCTAATTGCCACATAAGGACTTCCACCTTAATATTCCATAGCTTTTAAACACCTTTAGCTAATAGAACACAAGTTTTACATTTTACGCGATTTAGTCCTTTTTACCAAATTAAACACTCAAATGACAAAATTTCTCAATGAAAATTTCACACAATCATATTTTCATGCTATATACATTAAAATATTAATAAAATAAATATTTTGACTTTAGATTTGTGGTCCCAAAAAAACTGTTCTAATTTGACTAAAAACGGGTTGTTACAAACTCGACTCAAACCCGAAACTTAAATTGAGTTATTTGAGTTGACTCGCGTAATTCAACTAAATCGATTAACTCAAATCACTTAACTCGAAAAATAAGTTTTTTTCGAATCAAATTGAGTTGTGCTCACCCCTAAATACCGGATTCATCCTGCAAGCCTACCATCTTGTTCCCATTTGTGTCTCTGCTCGCATTTGTCCATCGACCGTCATGTCCCTTTATACTTCTCCTCTTGTATTTTCCTTTATTCCTACTTTTTAACCCTGCATTAATCACATTAGGCATATCCCTAGATTTAGAGTAGTTGGATTCAAAGGTAAATATGGAATGACATTGGTCCCCCAATTTCTTTCAATTTTTCTCACTTTGGTGAGATTCGCATCTGAAAGTTTCAGTTTCACCAGTAATTCTCAATTTTAATTCATTTTTCTCTAAATCAATGTTGGCTCTAGATGTAGCTAGAAAAGGTCTTCCCAACAAAATTAGTATCACCCGATCCTCTTCGAAATCTAACATTATGAAATCTACCAGGACAATAAAACTTTGCACCCTAACTAACACATCCTTTACCACTCCCTTCGGTTGGGTAGCAGATTTTTCAGCTATTTGTAATGTAATTTGAGTGTTTTTGAGGTCGCCTACCCTGATTTTTTCATAAATAGATAAGGCATGAGGTTTATACTAGCTCTTAAATTGCATAGGTCATTCTTAAAATAAATGTTCTCTATCTTTGTCAAAATCGTAAAGCTTCCCGTATCTTTCAGGTTTTGGGGGTACCTATTTGGAAATGATAGCACTATAGGACACATTTATAATGACTTGCTCCCATTTTGGGACTTTCTCGATTAGTTAAATTAATGGTAGGTTGACATTCAATGTTTTGAACAAGTTTAGAAAACTTACAAACTTGTCCTCATCCTTTTCTATTTCTTTTCTAATCTAGAAAGAAACAGTACCTGTGTGTTGTTGGCCGTGTCTTTTATCCTCTCTTCTGGTTCAGCTACTAGTTCAATGACCTCCTCTAACTCTGCTTGATCAAATTCTTGGGTTTTTTTGGGAAGGCCTTATGCATCCTCTTTTGCGTCCTTTGGTGTCAAGTTTTTCAGGTTACTTAAGATTTTGCCTGATCGGAGCGCAATCGCTTTTACTTACTCCTTCGCTTCTTTTCGAGAATTATCAAGTATTGTTGGGTATGCCTGTGCAAATCTTCCTTTTAATATCTCCCATCGTACTCATCAATTGGCTCATTTGGTCCTCTAGTTTAGTCAATGTCTTCAATGAATTAGTGCACTCAAATTGCACTTGCTTTACCTCTATTATCAATGATTGCATCTCCCCTTTAATTCAATCCAAGTGTTGACCACCAACAATATGGTCATTTGGGTTGGCCCTGTCTTAAGGTTTCTACAAATAAGAAGGTTGGTAATTAGTGGTTTTAGGTGGATTTCAATTATTATTACCTCCTCATTGATTTCCTCCCCGTCTCAAGTTCGGGTGATCTTTCCAATTGTGGTTTTAGGTATTTGAATTACGATTTCCACCCCAATTCCCGATGTAATTCACATTCTCAGTAGGATTATTGATGTAATGGAAGATCATTTTGTCTCCTCCATACACAAGACGCATTATTTGCAGATTCAATATGGTTAAGTCTGTCCATTAACTGTTGGTATTTATCATCTTTCTAGATAGCTTTTATCGTAGTTCGTTTCTGGCCATATGTGCATCACTTAATTGGCCTCTGACATGAGTTCAACACCATGTTTTCTATAAATTCGTACGTATCCTCGTACATTCTATTCATGAGGGCTCATCCTGCTACTCTATCTAATCCAGATCATGCTTTTGTGTCCAACCCGTTATAAAAAACCTACAATCACATCCACTCAGGGACTCCGTGGTGCGGGCATTTTTGGATCAACATCTTAAAATGTTCCCAAGCCTCATGAAAACTTTTCCCTTCCATTTTTCTAAAAACAAAAATTTCTCTTCTTAGTTGAACCGCTTTGCTAATAGGGAAAATCTTCCGTAAAAATTTTCCAGCTAGCTCATATCATGTCATGATAAAACCTAGTGCCAGCAAATCTAATCAAGAAAAGTCTTTATGAATCAAAGAAAAGAACCAAAGACAAATATCGTCATCACTGATCCCATTATACTTGAAAGTATAACAAAGTTGGAGAAACCATTTTAAATATTGATTCGAATCCTCTAACATTATGCATCTAAATTGCAGCTCACTCTGGATTATTTGAATCATTGCAGGTTTGATCTCAAAATTTTTAGTTGTACTAGCCATCCTTATTATTGTCTCCTAAACCGTGTCTAGACTTGGTAATGCATAATCTCTTAATGTTCTCTCGTTACGAGCCTTGTTTAAATTTGCAAGTAGCTGTGCTAGTGTTGGTGCATCTCCTAAAACATGATCGTTAGCTTCATCGAATAATGGATTCTCCCGTGGTATGTTGCCTACAGTAGGTGGTGGTAGATCTTGCATCTATGAAAGCATAAAGTTTAAGAAAAATCATGATTTGTATTAAAAATAAATGCGAATCCACAAGTTTGATTGTCTCCACAAATCAGATCTCTTTAGATGAAACAAAGAATAAATTGAAAGAAAACCTAAGTCCTAAGAAAACATAAAAACTTAACCAAAATTAAAAGATAAATTCTAAGCTAAGTAATTCGTGTCCATAACTTGTGACAAGTGAGCCTAGTTATAGATTTTAGGTGGACGTCGTTCTTAATCCAAGGTTAGCTGATGTTCTGGAGCTTTAAGTTTGATTGTGTGGACAAACACGCCTCCTGGCTCATATTAATTCCCATCTAGAGCAAATGTCGTGACACATCAAGACCTGTGTTGTAACACCCCTAACTTGTATCCGTCGTCAGAATAGGGTTACAAAGTAATACCGTAAAATCTTAAATAGGGTTACAAAGTAATACCGTAAAATCTTAACATTAAAACATAAATTTCCAAACGTTGATATAAAAAGAGCATAATCTATTCATATACATCCATATCATCCTTTAATCGAGCCCTTGAGGCCTTAGAAACATTTTAGAAACTATTTGGGACTAAATCAAAAACATTTAGAACATTGAGGAAAACGGTAGAGATTTTAATCTGTAGGGATCACACAACCGTGTGGCCGGGCCATGTGACTCACACGCCTGAGATACACGTCCATGTCTTAGGACGTGTAACAATCAAAATCGTGACACACGACTGTGTCCAAACCCGTGTCCTTGCCCATGTAACTCTCTGCGTTGGGTCACACGGCCAAGCCACACGCCTGTGTGCTAGGTCGTGTAACTCACAAAATGGCTTCACATGTCTCTGTGCCAGATTGTGTGCCAGGCCATATAAATACCTTACTTGGAACCTTTGAAATGAGGGAAATGTGAGTAGCATTCAGAGAGGAGACACAGCAGTTCGATCTGAGGCTTGTGCACCTATCAGAGCTTATGCTATTCACGCTCGCGAGGAGGCTTCAACCCCTTAGGCCGGTATATTCTAGTTGATAAAATGTGTAAGAATTGTCTGTTGATGGTTCAAGATTCATGTCTTCCGGTCGATTTGATATTGTAATCATTCGACGAGTTCGATATAATTCTGAGCATGGATTGGTCGACTTTTTACAATGCTATTGTAAACTACAAATGAAAGATTATTGATTTGAGATGCCAAAATGATGAGATTAATCAGATTGAGTCCAATGATCTGAATGGTTTATTGTTAGCTTAGAAATATGTGAGAAAGAGTTCTGAAGCTTACTTTATTTATGTGATTGATTCTAATGTAACTGAAAAGAAAATTGAATCAGTACCAGTTGTGTGTGCGTATCTAGATGTATCACTTGAAGAATTATCGAGTTTTCCACCTATACGAGAAGTAGAAATTGGTATTGAGTTAATACCGGGAACGACTCCGATATTGATAGCTCTGTATAGAATGGCACCTATTGAATTAAAAGAATTGAAGGTTCAGTTCCAAGAGTTGACAGATAGAGGTTCCACGCGATCGAGTTTCTCTCATTGGGGTGCACCAGTTTTATTTGTGAAAAAGAAAGAAGAAACTATAAGAATGTGTATCGATTATAGATAGCTCAATAAGGTGACTATAAAGAATAAATATCCTTTGCCATAGATTGGCGACCTGTTCGATCAACTAAAAGGGGCTACTGTGTTTTCAAAGATAGATTTGAGATCAGGTTACTATCAGTTGCGAGTTAAAGACTCTGATGTGCCAAAGACTGCTTTCTGAACAAGGTACAGATAATATGAGTCTCTGGTTATGCCTTTTGAACTTTCTAATGCACCTGCTGTATTCATGGATTTGATGAATGGAATTTTCAGATAGTATCTGGATCGATTTGTAGTTGTATTCATTGATGAAACTTTGATCTATTTCTGTGATGAAACCGAGCATGCCGAACATTTGAGACTTATGTTTCAGATTTTACGAGATAAACAGTTGTATGCAAAGTTCAGGAAATATGACTTCTGGTTATGTGAAGTCAGTTTTCTGGGAAATGTTGTATTAGCATCGGGTATTCGGGTTGATCCGTGTAAAATTTTAGCTATACTTGATTGGAAACCTCCGAGAAATGTTTCTCAAGTTTAAAGTTTTCTAGGACTTGCTGGTTATTATAGACGATCAGTGAAAGGTTTCTCTATGATTGCTACTCTGATGATGAAGCTATTACAGAAAGATTTTAAGTTCGAGTAGTCAGAAAAGTGTCAGGAAAGTTTTGATCAGTTGAAAGCCCTTTTAAGTGAAACTCTAGTGCAAATTCAGCCAGAATCGAGTAAAGAATTTGTTATCTATAGTGATGTATCTTTAAATGGTTTGGGCTTTGTTTTGATGTAAGAAGGCAAAGATATAGCTTATGTCTCGAGGCAGTTAAAGCCACATGAAAAGAACTATCTGACACATGATTTACATTTGGCAGCTATTATGTTTGCATTGAAGATATGGCGTCACTATCTGTTCGATGAGAAATGTCATGTTTATTCTGATTACAAGAGCCTAAAATATTTGATGACTCAGAAAGATCTGAATTTGAGAAAGCGTCGATGGTTAGAGCTATTAAAAGACTACGAGTTTGTGATTGATTACTATCCAGGAAAGGCTAATGTTGTTGCCGATACTTTAAGTAGAAAATCATTATTTGCTTTGCGTACAATAATAGTTTTCAATCAAGTATCAAAATGACACCTTATGAGAATTTGTACGGTTGTAAATGTTGAACACCATTATATTGGACTGAACTCAATGAAAATAAATTACACGGGGTCGATTTGATTAGAGAGACTGAACAGAAAGCAAAAGTGATTCGTGAAAGTCTGAAAACAACGTCAGATCATCAGAAATCGTATGTTGACTTGAAACAAAGAGATATAGAGTTTTAGATCAGGGATAAAGTATTTTTAAAAGTCTCGCCATGGAAGAAAATACTCTGATTCGGTCATAAAGGCAAATTGAGTCCGAGATTTATTGGGCCGTATGAGATTATTGAGCGTATCGGGCCGATTATGTATAGACTATTGTTGCCACTTGAGTTAGTAAAAGTACTGTAGCATAGACACGGAGTTGAAGGGGCAACGTGGAAGTTAGAGGATACAATGGAAGAATGTTATCCGAATCTATTCAATGGTAAGATTTTCGGGGACGAAAATCCTTAAAGGGGGAGAGTTGTAACAGCCCGATTTAGACCCTATTCGGGATGGTGGTTTCGGGACCACGAGTCTGAGTCAGAAAAATATTTTAAAATTATTTTTTCTATTTATTATGTGTGAATTTATATTTGTGAAATTTTCGTATTTTATTTTGGTCGTTTGAATGTTGATTTAATAAAAAGGGCTTAATCACGTAAAATGAAAAATTAATGGTTGAATGTGAAAGGATCGAATTGTTGTTGTCTTTTTAATTTGAGGTATTTAATATGAAATATAACCATTGTTTAAGTTATGTACGGTTATAACCATGACTTATAATGGTTTAAAATTTTAGTTAAAAGGTTAAAATTGTAAAATAGTAAATAAGTTATTATAATAAAACATGTAATATAACATCATGCATTTGTCTTTTATTTTTTCCATGACTAAAAGTCAAAATAAAATAGAAAGCATAAAGTATTCAAAGTTTCGGCCATTTTTTAGCTTAATCAAGGTATGTAACTAGCTCGGTTTTTTATAATTTTTACGTTTTTGAGATCGTTGCAATGTAAGTACAAAGCCCATGCTTGAATTTCTGATTTTGATGAATATTTTTAGTTATTCCATTGATGAATAATTGAGAGTTGTGATGTTAGTTGATGAAATATGATAGATATGTTTTGGATTAACATGTTTTGTATTGGAATTTTTGATGATTTTGAGTAATTAGGACTAAATTGCAAAAATAATAAATTGAGGGACTAAAATGTGAAATAAATGAAATGTGTGGACTTTTATAAGGAAGATGAATATTCGGCCTAAGCATGATGTACTCAAATTTTGCATGTTTTGTGTTTTGCGCATTTTGGACTGAATTGTAAAAAGTGTAAAATGTTAAGGGTAAAATAGTAATTTGCCCATTTATGTTTTTTTGACTAAATTGAATATAATTATGTTTGAATGAGTTTAATTTGAATATGTTTAGATCAAGAACTAAAAAAATCAGATTTGATCGGCAAAAAACCAAAGTTGTTGAATAGTCGTCCCGTTCCAATTACTATTGTCTGAGGTATGTTTATAAGCAAATAGATGTTGATTACTTTAAGTGAATACGAGCTTATTATGCTGAAATGGATTATGTGAAGTATATATATAAATTGTTAGCCGAATGTGTATGTGCTAGGGTGCTATATTTACAAATTTGTTCCGACCGAGTTGTGATGTTTGAAAGCCCCGTGTGAATCTTAGGAATAGTTAGGATACATATGTCATGACATAGGATTCTGATATGTGATGTGCAAGTAAGGCCATGGCATCGATATATATGTGCGAGTAAGACCATGTTTAATACGTTGGCATCGATATGTGATTTTGATATATGTGTGCAAGTAAGACCTTGTCTGTAACATCCTGAATTAGGGCCTAGTCGAAACAGTGGTTTCGTGACCACAAATTTGACGTAATAAAAATTTATTTTTATTATATTTTTATGGTCTACGATTTCACAGAATGATTTCGTGAAAATTTCGTTCGAAAATTTTGACGTTTGGGCACTCAATTTGGTCAAAAGGACTAAATTATAAAAAGTGCAAAAGTTGAGTTCTACATGTTGGAGGTGTCTAATTGTTATGAAATTTTAAATAGGAGGTCCTTAAATGGAATTAGACCATTAGTTGATTGTTGGACAAAAATAGACATGAAATGGGTGTAATAAAATATTTTTAAGTTAGGGGCATTTTGGTAAACTAATAATTAAAAGAATTAAAAAGCCAAAATAGCCAAAATTTGGTCATCTTCTCCATGTATCGGCCGAAACCCCCATGGAAGCCATGGCTAGGGTTTGGTTCAAGCTTCCAAGCTCATTTGTAAGTGATCTCGAGCCCCTCTTTAATGTTCTTTACAATTTTGAAATCCCGGTAGCACGTTCTAGCTATTTCTACCATTTTTTTGGAGCTAGGGTTTGTGTTTAAAAAGTTAACCATGAAGGACATGCTTGTATTTTGATTCCTAATGGTAGAAAATGAGTGTTGGGTGTTTAATAAATGACTTTTACTAAGCGGTTTTCGATGAAAACGTCTGAAAGGACCGTTTTGTAAAAGTTGTGAAATTGGTCATAAATGGGTAATTTAGTGAAAATTGGGGGTAGTCATAATTATGAAAAATGATCAGCATGTCATAAAATATTATAAAACAGGATGAAGTTTCTTTTTCGAGCATTGGGGCAAAAGTGCAAATATGTAAAAGTTTAGGGGTCAAAATGACAATTTGTAAAAATATGATTTTTGGACCCCTATGAATAATGTGACTAATTAGTAGGCTAAATGTGATATTATAGATCAAGGAAAACAAGATTCGGGCTTAGAACGAGGTTGAACAAGGTTAAGCACAAACTCGAAATAAATAGTCGTACTCGAAACCGAGGTAAGTTCATATGTCAATGATAATGCATTATTATTGTTCATATTTGAACTTAAAATTATGTGTTGACATTGTGTGATGGATATTTATTTAGTTGACATTAAGATTATATATGGTAACAAATATCAAATTATAATTATATGCAATACCATGTTTATTTTATGGACTAATGTCTAAATAAACATGGAAATGTGTTGAATTGGATGTACATTGCATGAGCAGCTATGCATAATGATATACTTGATGGAAAGATTAAATCTCGGTTGAATAAAAAGGGAAATTGGATGGATAAACCATGATTTACATGAGACTTGAGATCCTCCACGTGTTGTAGAAAAGGATTTAGCCTGGACTGGTAATCCGAAAATCTCAAGTATAAAAAGGATCTAGCCTGGACTGGTGTTCCTTGAGTGATCGAGCCTCCCGAAGAATACATGTGCATTATGGATTTAGCCCGGACGGGTAATTTGATTAGGGTCTAAATTTAGCCTGGACTGTTAATTTAGATCCGAGCTCATTGAGAGTGCTTGTGGTTACAAGGGATTTAGCCTGGACTGGTAATCTCGACATCACTCCATGAGTTTATATTACAGGGGATTTAGCCTGGACTGGTAATCCTGCCGTAAGATGTGAGGTTCACGGGAGTGCGCACACGAAATGATCACTTGTATAAATTGACGGCGAATGGGATATCCATCGAGATTCCGAGAAATTCAAAGAGATTAATATGAAAAATGAAATAAAAGGTTCTTGCCATGATACATCATGTATGTTATATGATATTATTATGATGCATATGAGTTGTCATGTTTGGACAAGTACAGTGCTAAATGATAGCATAGGTAAGTACTCGAAACCCATGAGCACGTGTTTGACATATAAAATGAAATTGACTTGTGATGATAGTGTAAATGAATGAATGATATTTATGAGAATAATTTCTATGACAAATTTGTCATGGTTATTATCTTGTTGCACTAAGACAGATTTGGTACAGTAGCATTGGTATGACTTTGAAAATCCACCAAAAATAGTGAAAATTGAGTTAGAGACTGAACTAAATATGAAATTAAATCTTGATGAGTCTAGTTTCACGTAAAGGAAATGGTTTAAGCAAAAAAAAAATTTAGTATGAGATATATGAATTCTTGTGAGACGGAGTCAGAGTGATTCCAGACTCCCCTATCTCAATTTTGGAAAATCACTAAAAAATTTACAAAAATAATTAAGAGTTAAAATTCATATGAATAAAATACTTAATGAGTCTACTTTCAAGAGAAAGAGACGAGAACATTATCAGAGTCTCGTACTATGAGATAAATAAATTTTAGTGAAGAAAGGTCGAAGCTGTCAAATAGCAAAATATGGGAGACTTTGAATAATAAACCGTGATTATTGGATAGACCAAAAATTCTGGAAATTTTATGGTAAGAAGATATATGAGTCTAGTTTCAGTGAAAATTAATGGATATTAATTTGGACTTATAAATAATTTATTAACTATGACTCGAGTAGATAGCTTGACCAGAATATGAATAAAAGTGTAACTATAGTTGTTTTACTTAAGGAAACATGTTCTATTAATGCTTATTATTTTCATATGGACTTACTAAGCGTAAAGTGTACTCCCTGATTTCAATTTCTTTTAGTTTTGACAGATCAGCTCAGTTTGGAGATCGTCGGAGGCAGCATCACACTATCGAGCCTTTACGCTTGGAGTATTGACATGTATATGTTACACGTTTTCAAGTGAGTGGCATGTATAGGGACTTAGTTTTTCTATGATCGATGTTGTGTGATTAGCCAAATGTATTGGCTTATAATGATTTGTTGTATGTAGCCATGAGATGTGGCTTATAATGAATTTGGCTTGGAAGCCTATTTATCCATGATATGTGTAAATGTCTTGTGATGTGGGTATGACATTATGCTTGTTCACTATGTTTAAGAAGTATATGGCATATGTACATGGTGAATGCCTTAAGACCATTCGAGGTGGTCATGGCCATGGAATAATTGTGTGATATGGTAATAAGTTGTTAGTGCCCTGAACATGGATGTTTAATTTATAAGTTAGTAAACATAATATAATAGTATAAGTGATTAATAAGATGACGAGGTCACATGAATGTGTAATAATGTGGCTAGACTATTTTATCACGAGTAGGAGGAAAAAATGCATAATAACAAACTATTGAGGAATGCCATAGAAACCATATATGTGTGTGCTTGTAAAGATGACAAAAAAATTAAGAAATTACCCTAAGTTTTGACTACATGGGCAGGCCACACGGGCGTGTGTCTTGGCCGTGTGTCTTTAACAGAATGTTAAGAATTAAGTCAGAGAGTTACACGAGCTGAGGACACGGGCGTGTATGTCTACAGGGCCTACCCACACGGGCATGTGACTCTCTAAAGCTAGAAAATTATTGAGTCACCCAAATTTACCGAATGTTTTCAGTTTTGTCCCTAACCACCCAAATGTATGTTCTGGGCCTCGAAGGCCTGTATAAGGGAAGATATGCATGTGTTCGAAAAGTTTTAATTTTGGGCAAAATTTGGTGACCCAATTTTGTATGTTTATGAATGTTTAAGTCCGGTAATGCCTCGAGCCCTGTCCCGGTGTTGGATATTGGTGAGCGGTGTTACACTGTCTGGGACAGTGGCATCGATATGTGATTACATGTAAGACCAGGTCTGGGGCATTGGCATTGTACGATATGTGTGTTTAACCGAGTTTCCTATTCAATTCCGAATGGTTCAACGGGCAATGATAAGTTGCGATCGAATGTGTAAAACAAGCTAAAACGATCAGGTATGAGTTAGTTGATTACCTATTTGAAAATAAGGTAAGTTGGATATTTGATATGTGATGCAAATTGTACAAGTTACTAATGTAAACATATGTATATTTGTGTATTATATTCGGCCATATGCTATGAATATGTATGTGATGTTATATTTTGATTCAAGAGTATATGTATATGAGTGTGAATGTATTTAGTTATATCATGATATTCTGGCTTTGAAATCGAATAATACCTTGTTAATATATATATGTACATTCGGCCATGATAAAGTTTCTATGTGAATGTATATGTTATACATGACATTGTAAGCTTGAGATTAAATGTGACTATGATAGTATAATTTGGTTTGGTTTAAATGAGTTGATTATGTCATTAAGTTGTTTATTTGCTTATGACTTACTAAGCTATGATAGCTTACTGTTTGTGTTTATATTTGCCTCTGATTTATAGATTTTGGAGATTAGTTACGAGCTCGGGGATCATCAGCAAAGTCCATCACACTATCGATTGTTTTTGGTATTTTATAAATTTGAACTAGAAACTATGGCAAGTATAGGTTAGATTATATTTGGTTAAGTTTGAAGTTGTGTACATATTAAGCTATGCAAAAATGGCTTGTTTATTTTATTAGATTCAGTTTTAAGGTATGATCAAATTTTGGTTATATTTGATATGGTTGGAGTTTATTTTGGTATGCATATTTTATGATATGTATGATTTGTTTTTTGGTGATATGTTTGTGATGATGATTATATGATTGAAAATGAAATGTGTTAGTGATGAATCATAATCAGCTATGAAAGTAGCTCAATTTGGATGTATGTTTTGTGGTATATTTTGTGAGGTGATTGATTATAAAATTTGACTTAAGTGAGGTTAATTAGTTGATAGATATAGCTAGGTATGATGTTTAAGTATAAGAAAGTTTCGATCTTGGTATATATATATATATGTGTGTGTGAGGTGGTTGGCATATTTGGTAATGGTTGTGTAATTATGGTTATAGTTTAAGCCTATTTTGATAAGAACATGCATACTATAAGTATATAATATACTTGGTATATGGATGATGCTATAGTCATGAGAGTTGGTATGATTAAGTATATGAAAAGTTTATGTTATATGTGTATGAAATTGAATTAATTAGTTAGGTTTGGATTATAAATGATTTTGTAGGTTGTACGAATGATGTTTAGACATGTTTCATAGTATATGAAAAAGACAAGATATGATTTAGTGTGATTGTTCGAGTATGACCAAAATTGATGTGTTCCTATGTGCATAGATTTGTGATGAGTTAAAACAGAATATTTGATCTTAATATAGTGCTTGTTATGTACTAGAAATATAAATGTATGCCTAATATGTCGTGTGAATTTTAGAATATAACTTAATATAATGGCCGATTAGATGATGTTATGAATAGCAAAGTAGATGTATGTTTTATGAATAATTGGTTGGCTATGTAGGTACGGTGATGTTGGAAAATAATTATTAAGATTTATATAACCTTAGTATTTGATAAATAGGTGTTTTGGGTATGAATATATTTCAGCAAGTATGTTTAAGTTGGTGAATAGCACTTTGGAAATATGCAAATTGTATAATGACATCAAATATACATTTGAACTAATCATCAAATTGTTAATGTCGCATATATGATTAGTCTGAATATATATATGCATTGGTTTGATTAGTTTCAATAATTGCATGTGTAAGGGTATTAAAATGAAATATTTAATATTATAGCAAATGCATAAAGGTTTACTTAGTGATGGTTTTCTCTTAATTTTCATTCAAAAATATATTTATGAAATTTCTTTCTATGAAATGGAAAAATGTTTGATTTATGTTATGTGGGTATTCGAATACCATTATAGAGATAAATATATTGGTTGAATTATGTATTTATAAAGTGTATAATATATGACATTGAGATATGTTTATTGACTTGAGAATATGATGTATATTTGATATGAAATCGTTTGAACTTTAAGATATGAATAATTTATGCAGTATGCTTTCTGTTTATTATTTAATTAGTAATATTTTATTATATGTATGAATATGATCTGTGTTTTGCTTGATTGTTAAATATGTTATTATGTCTGGTAATACCTCTTAACCTTAGTCCGTCGACGGATACGGGCTAGGGGTGTTACATTTGATTGTATCAGAGCTACGGTTTAGTCGGTTTTAGGAGTAACGTAGCACATGTGAGTCTAGCTATACATGCCGTAATTATAAATTGCGATAGTGTGATTTAAAAATGTGTTTTCTTATAGAAATGGATCCCGATCGAGCCGTAACAGATGACGTAGAAGATAGTGCTCCCGCTCTTACTCAGGGGGCAATGCTGGCTAATTCAAGGTCGATTTTGAGTAATATAGAGGAAGAGGCTAAGCAAGCCTTCTTCCAGTTAATGAGTGAGTGGTTTATGGAGTTCGTTCGAATGAATCCTGCAGCTCAACAACCTCCACCCCCTCAAGTTTTTGTAACTTCCCAAGTTATATGAAAAGAAAAGAAAAGAAAAACTGAGTTTGAAGCCGGAGATTCCCGTGAGAGATCATCAGGTAAATCATTTCAGTCTGCATCAAAGAAATTCAAAAATGATTATAGCCGTTCAAAGGCTAATGTGGGACACTCGAGTAGAGATCGTGCTAGATAATATTCGAGCTTCAGAACTTCAACTACTTCGATTGCTACTGTTGAAAAAATTAGATCTGATCGACCTGAGTGCAAATGTTGTAGTAAAAGACATTCGGGTATTTGTAGACTGAATAATCAAGCTTGTTTCAAATGTGGATCCTTAGATCACTTTCTCTGAGATTGTCCCGAGTCGGTTGAGCAAGAGATTGTGCAAAACCTGAGATCGAGTAACACTTCAGCCAAGGATAGATCTCCTAGAAATGAGGGAAATGTGAGTAGCATTTAGAGAGGAACTAAAGACACAACAGTTCGATCTGAGGCTCGTGCACCTATTAGAGCTTATGCTATTCACGCTCGTGAGGAGGCTTCAACCCCAGATGTTATTACTGGTATATCCACTCTCTATGATACTAGTGTAATTGCATTGATTGATTCTGGTTTGATTCATTCTTATGTATGTGAGACCTTAGTATCCAGTAAGACTTTGTCTGTAGAGTCTGCTGAGTTTGTGATTAGAATATCGAACCCCTTAAGCCGATATATTCTGATTGATAAAATGTATAAGAATTGTTTGTTGATGGTTCAAGATTCATGTCTTCCGGTTGATTTGATGTTGTTATCATTCGATGAGTTCAATATAATTCTGAGTATGGATTGGTCGAATTTGCACAATGTTGTTGTAAACTGCAAATGAAATATTATTTATTTGAGATGCCAAAATGATTAGATTAATCAGATTGATTCTAATGATCTGAATGGTTTACTGGTAGTGATATCTTCGATGTTAGCTCAGAATTATCTGAGAAAGAGTTCAGAAGCTTACTTTATTTATGTGCTTGATTCTAATGTAACTGAAAAGAAAATTGAATCAGTACCAGTTGTGTGTGAGTATCCAGATGTGTTACCTAAAGAATTATCGTGTTTGCCACCTATACGGGAAGTAGAAATTGGTATTGAGTTAATGCCAAGAATGATTCTGATAGCGATAGCTCTGTATAGAATGGCACCTACTGAATTAAAAGAATTGAAAGTTCAGTTGCAAGAGTTGACGGATAGAGGTTTCGCGTGATCGAGTTTCTCTCCTTGCGGTGCACCTGTTTTATTTGTGAAAAAGAAAGACGGAATTATGAGAATGTGTATCGATTATAGACAACTCAATAAGGTGACTATAAAGAATAAATATCCTTTGTCATGAATTGACGACCTATTCGATCAACTGAAAGGGGCTACAGTGTTTTCGAAGATAGATTTGAGATTAGGTTACTATCAGTTGCGAGTTATAGACTCTGATGTGCCAAAAACTACTTTCTGAATAAGGTACGGATATTATGAGTCTCTGGTTATGCCTTTCGAACTTACTAATGCACCTGCTGTATTCATGGATTTGATGAATGAAATTTTTAAATAGTATCTAAATCTATTTGTGGTTGTTTTCATTGATGACATTTTGATCTATTTCCGTGATGAAACCGAGCATGCCAAACATTTGAGACTTGTGTTATAGATTTTGTGAGATAAATAGTTGTATGCAAAGTTCAAAAAATGTGAGTTCTGGTTATGTGAAGTCAGTTTTTTAGGACATGTTGTATCAGCATCGGGTATTCGGGTTGATCCGAGTAAAATTTCAGCTATACTTGATCGGAAACCTTCAAGAAATGTTTCTGAAGTTCGAAGTTTTCTAGGACTTGTTGGTTATTATAGACGATCAGTGAAAGGTTTCTCTATGATTGTAACTCCGATGATGAAGCTATTAGAGAAAGATGTTAAGTTTGAGTGGTCAGAAAAGTGCCAAAAAAGTTTTGATCAGTTGAAAGCCCTTTTGACTGAAACTCCGGTGCAAATTCAGCCAGAATCGAGTAAATAATTTGTTATCTATAATGATGTATCTTTAAATGGTTTGGGCTGCAAGATGGAAAAGATATAGCTTATGTCTCGAGATTGTTAAAGCCGCATGAAAAGAACTATCTGACACATGATTTAGATTTGGAAGCTATTGTGTTTGCATTGAAGATATGGCGTCACTATCTGTTCAATGAGAAATGCCATGTTTATTCTGATTACAAGAGCCAGAAATATTTGATGACTCAGAAAGATCTGAATTTGAGAAAGCGTCGATGGTTAGAGCTATTAAAAGACTAGAGTTTGTGATTGATTACTATCTGGGAAAGGCTAATGTTGTCGCTGATGCTTTAACTAGAAAATCATTATTTGCTTTGAGTACAATAATAGTTTTCAATCGAGTATCAAAATGACGCCTTACGAGACTTTGTATGGTTGTAAATGCCGAACACCATTATATTGGACTGAGCTCAGTGAAAATAAATTATACGGGGTCGATTTGATGAGAGAGACTGAACAGAAAGAAAAAGTGATTCGTAAAAGTCTGAAAACAGCATCAAATCGTCAGAAATCATTTGTTGACTTGAAACGAAGAGATATAGAGTTTTAGATTAGGGATAAAGTATTTTGAAAAGTCTCGCCATGGAAAAAAATACTCTGATTCGGTCATAAAGGCAAATTTGAGTCTGAGATTTATTGGGCCGTATGAGATTATTGAGCGTATCGGGCTGATTATGTATTGACTATTGTTGCCACCTGAGTTAGTAAAAGTACTATAGCACAGATACGGAGTTGAAAGGGCAACGTGGAAGTTAGAGGATACAATGAAAGAACGTTATCCGAATCTATTCACTGGTATGATTTTCGGGGATTAAAATCCCTAAGGGGGAGAGTTGTAACAGCTCGATTTAGACCCTATTCGGAACAGTGGTTTCGAGACCACGAATCTGAGTCAGAAAAATATTCTAAAATTATTTTCTGTGTTTATTATGTGTGAATTTATATCTATGAAATTTTCATATTTTAATTTGGTCGTTTGAGTGCTGATTTAATAAAAAGGGCTTAATCGCGTAAAATGAAAAATTAATGGTTGAATGTGAAAGGACCAAATTGTTGTTGTATTTTTAATTTGAGGTATTTATTATGCAATATAACCTTTGTTTAAGTTATGTACGGTTATAACCATGACTTATAATGGTTTAAAATTTTAGTTAAAAGGTTAAAATTGTAAAATAGTAAATAAGTTATTATAATAAAACATGTAATATAACATCATGCATTTCGCTTTTACTTTTTCCATGACCGAAAGTTAAAATAAAATAGAAATCATAAAGTTTCAAAGTTTCGGCCATTGTTGAGCTTAATCAAGGTATGTAACTCGCTCGATTTTTTATAATTTTTACGTTTTTGAGATCGTTGCAGTGTAATGTACAAAGCCCATGCTTGAATTTCTGATTTTGATGAATATTTTTAGTTATTCCATTGATGAATAATTGAGCGTTGTGATGTTAGTTGATGAAATATGATAGATATGTTTTGGATTAACATGTTTTGTATTAGAATTTTTTATTATTTTGAGTAATTAGGACTAAATTGCAAAAATAATAAATTGAGGGACTAAAATGTGAAACAAATGAAATGTGTGGACTTGTATAAGGAAGATGAATATTCGGCCTAAGCATGGTGTACTCAAATTTTTCATGTTTTGTGTTTTGTGCATTTTGGACAAAATTGTAAAAAGTGTAAAATGTTAGGGGTAAAATAGTAATTTTCCCATTTATGTGTTTTTGGACTAAATTTAATATAATTATGTTTGAATGAGTTTAATTTGAATATGTTTAGATCAAGAACTAAAGAAATCAGATTTGGATCGAGGAAAAACCAAAATTGTCGAATAGTCATCCCGTTCCGATTACTGTTGTCCGAGGTAAGTTTATAAGCAAATAGATGTTGATTAGTTTAAATAAATACGAGCTTATTATGCTGAAATGAATTATGTGAAGTATATATATTGTTAGCTGAATGTGTATGTGCTAGGGTGCTATATTTACAAATTCGTTCCGACCGAGTTGTGACGTCCGAAAGCCCTGTATGAATCTTAGGAATAGTTAGGATACATATGTCATGACATAGGATTCTGATATGTGATGTGCAAGTAAGACCATGGCATCGATATATATGTGTGAGTAAAGACCACATTTAATACGTTGGCATCGATACGTGATTCTGATATATGTGCGCGAGTAAGACCCTGTCTGGGACAGTGGCATCGATATGTGATTACATGTTAGACCAGGTCTGGGACGTTGGCATTGTACGATATGTGTGATTATTCGAGTATCCTATTCAATTCTGAATGGTTCAACGGGCAATGATAAGTTGTGATCAAATGTGTAAACTGAGCTAAAACGATCAGGTATGAGTTAGTTGATTACCTATTTGAAAATAAGGTAAGTTGGATATTTGATATGTGATGCAAATTATACAAGTTGCTAATGTAAACATATGTGTATTTGTGCAGTATATTCGGCCATATGCTATGAATATGTATGTGATGTTATATTTTGATTCATGAGTATATGTATATGAGTGTAAATGTATTTGGTTATATAATGATATTCTGGCTTTGAAATCGAATAATACCTTGTTAATACATATATGTACATTCGGCCATGATAAAGTTTCTATGTGAATGTATATGTTATACATGACATTGTAAGCTTGAGATTAAATGTGACTATGATAGTATAATTTGGTTTGGTTTAAATGAGTTGATTATGTCATTAAGTTTTTTATTTGCTTATGACTTACAAAGCTATGATAGCTTACTATTTGTGTTTACATTTGCCTCTGATTTATAGATTTTGGAGATTAGATACGAGCTCGGGGATCATCAGCAAAGTCCATCACACTATCGATTGTTTTTGGTATTTTATAAATTTGAACTTGAATCTAGGGCATGTATAGGTTAGATTATATTTGGTTAAGTTTGAAGTTGTGTATATATTAAGCCATGCAAAAATGGCTTGTTTATTTTATTAGATTCGGTTTTAAGGTTTGATTGAATTTTGGTTATATTTGATATGGTTGGAGTTTATTTTGGTATGCATATTTTATGATATGTATGATTTGTGTTTTGGTGATATGTTTGTGATGATGATTATATGATTGAAAATGAAATGTGTTAGTGATGAATCATAATCGGCCATGAAAGTAGTTCAATTTGGAGGTATGTTTGGTGGTATATTTTGTGAGGTGATTGATTATAAAATTTGACTTAAGTAAGGTTAATATGGTTGATAGATATGGCTCGGTATGATGTTTAAGTATAAGCAAGTTTCGGTCTTGTATATATATATGTGTGTGAGGTGGTTTGCATATTTGCTAATGGTTGTGTAATTATGATTATGGTTTAAGCGTATTTTGAAAAGAACATGCATACTATAAGTATATAATATACTTGGTATATGGATGATGATATAGTCATGAGAGTTGGTATGATTAAGTCTATGAAAAGTTTATGTTATATGTGTATGAATTGAATTACTTAGTTAGGTTTGGATTACAAAAGATTTTGTAGGTTGTACGAGTGATGTTTAGACATGTTTCATAGTATATGAAAAAGACATGATATGATTTAGTGTGATTTTTCGAGTATGACCCAAATTGATGTGTTCATTTGTGCATAGATTTGTAATGAGTTAAAACAGAATATTTCATCTTAATATAGTGCTTGTTATGTATTATAAATATAAATGTATTTCTAATATGCCGTGTGAATTTTATAATATAGCTTAATATAATGGTCGATTAGATGATGTGATGAATAGCAAAGTAAATGTATGTTTTAGGAATAATTGGTTGGCTATATAGGTACAGTGATGTTGGAAAATAATTATTAAGATTTATATAACCTTAGCATTTGATAAATAGGTGTTTTGGGTATGAATATATTTCAGCAAGTATGTTTAAGTTGGTGAATAGCACTTTGGAAAAATGCAAATTGTATAATGACATCAAATGTACATTTGAACTAATCATCAGATTGTTAATGTCGCATATATGATTAGCCTGAATATATATATGCATTGGTTTGATTAGTTTCAATAATTGCATGTGTAAGGGTATTAAAATGAAATATTTAATATTATAGCAAATGAATAAAGGTTTACTTAGTGATGGTTAAACTCTTAATTTGCATTCAAAAATATATTTATGAAATTTCTTTCTATGAAATGGAAAAATGTTTGATTTATGTTATGTGGATATTCGAGTACCATTATAGAGATAAATATATAGGTTCAATTATGTATTTATAAAGTGTATAATATAAGACATTGAGATATGTTCATTGACTTGAGAATATGATGTATTTTTGATATGAAATCATCTGAACTTTAAGATATGAATAATTTATGCAGTATGCTTTATGTTTATTATTTTATTAGTAAAATTATATATATATGAATATGATCTATGTTTTGCTTGATTATTAAATGTGTTGTTATGTCTGGTAATACCTCTTAACCGTAGTTCGATGACAGATATGGGTTAGGGATGTTACAATTCTACTCCCTATGTTGCGACATCGAACCCTCTGTGTTGTGACATAGTGACCAATATCAGTTTAGCACACCTTCTAACAGTCTACTGCACACTTAAAATGTTCACTAGCTCACCCTTGGGCCTCAATCGGCCTTTAAGGTCAATAAAGGACTCAATTTGCACATTTTATGGTCTTTAGGAAAACTTATTAAAACATAAACAAATTCTAATGAAAATGCTTGATTTCAAGCTCCTAAAGCGTGAAAATTTGAATTGTTGCATATAAGCTAGTGTCATGACATTCAGGGTGTGAAGCCGTGATATCAATCCACTAACTCCCAATTTCATACAGTCCTAAGCTAAACATATGGGAATCATGGTTGTCCCTATGGCCTCAAATGACCATTTAACATATATACAAGTTGTTTAGCATACCATTTTCGAAACATCAACACCATCATCATGCATAATCATTAAATATTTCTTTCATTTAAAATAACATCATTCAAATTAACCATCTGCAACATTAAACAAAGTAAAACTGATCTGTCGTAATTTGTTATAGCAGATTAAACTAGTTTTCATACTTAAGGAGCTTGAATATAAGCAATTTCATTAGGTTTTACTTAGTTTTTTCAATTTTAGTTTTTGATTAATAAAAAATGTGATTTAAGCCGTTTATATGACCTTAGGGGCCAAATTGGGCCTAAAGGAAGGTTAACATATTTGGTGAGTGTGCAGCACATCATTCGGAGGCATGAGAACACGAGACTGGTTGCCCTGCAACAACACAGAGGGTCGACGTTGCAACATAGTGATAATGTGTAATGCCCCGTACCCGAGACCGTTGCCGGAGTCGAACACGAGGTGTTAACAGACTTAATGCATTGCTTAAACAGCTCAAACAATTTAATTTTAAAATTTCCAGTCAAGCTAGCAATCTGCGTCATAGTCACTAAAAAATTCATATCTCAAGTTCCGAAACTCAAAATCCAATTCCATAAATTTTCTCTGAAACTAGACTCATATATCTATTTACTAATTTTTTTCTAGAATTTTTTGTTGGGCCAATTAGTACAGTTTATTAGTTAAAGTTTACCCTGTTTATGCATTCGACTGCTTTGACCTCTATTCACTACGAACCACTTTTATCTTTGTACAGAGTTTCAATGACTATGTAGTTTGTTTCTATTGAAACTATACTCAATAAGAAATCTGTACATATAAAGTATGACTTCTAATTATTTTTATATTTATGTTGAATTTCCAAAGTCAGAACAGGGGATCCAAAAATCACTCTGACCCTGTTTCACCAAATCGTAAATATCTCATAAAATACAACTCTTTTACCTATTTTTTTTTTGTACACATGAAAATAGATTCATTAGGCTTTAATTAAATATTTTATTCATCATCTAATTCTATTTATGCTATTTTTAGTGATTTTTAAAATTCACGTTATTGCTGCAGTAATATTCTGTTTTATAGCAAATTTTACTTTACTATAAATTTTCATGGACTAAATAGCATTTTAAACATACATGGTATCAAATATGATTTAGATTGGCCATTCCAATAGCTAATCATTCACAAACTCTTTTCTTGCCAAAGCATAATCATATCATAAGATCAATTACACAAAGTGAGTATTTTGCCATACATGCCACATTCAAGATACACAAGCCATTTTACCAATTTAGGCCTTCAGATAGTGTGAACGAGTCTTCGACCTATCCCGATTCTCAAGCCAGTTTGTCAAAACTACAATGAAGGAAAAGGAAGGAGTAAGCATAAATGCTTAGTAAGTTCACATGCAAATAGTAAGTAACATAATCATGCAATTCCACATAAAAACATCATTTGCATGAACAACACCAAGATATTCATGTTACATTTGCATTTAATATTATGCTACGATTTCATCATACCAAGTTCTCAACCTGAAGATTTAAGCACATACCTGTCAAATTTTCTCATTTACCACACTTACCAACATGTCACCTTCATTTTAGGCATTCTCCTTATTCTCTTAAGATTCACCCGTTGAACACATCGGAATATAATTCGAATACACGGAAAGTTTGTACATAAGTGCCACATATGTAGCCAAGCTACCATGTAACCCGCCCATAAGCGAACTCGGACTCAACTCAACGAGCTCAGGCATTCGCATCCATAAGTGAACTCGGACTCAACTCAACGAGCTCAGATGCCTAGTTACATCTCACGAACTCAGAATCAACTCAACGAGTTCGGACATTTGCATCCATAAGTGAACTCGGACTCAACTCAACGAGTTCGGATGCCCAACCATCCTAGTGACATGTCACTTGTATTCTAATCTATTCCCAAGGTTCAAACGGGCTTTTTCCACGATTACACATCTTTGCCATCTTCCACGGAACATCGAAACCAATACTCAGTAGCAATTCATAATTTACATATTATTCAATAATAACCATAAAGCATAATATTTCATGATATTAATCATCATATCACATAAATAACATTAAATTACTTAAAATGACAATTATGTTACTACATTTACACATGAACTTACCTCGATACAAAATATTAGCAATCAAGCCTATTCCTCGTAAACTTTGTTTTTCCCTCGATCACGACTTGAATATGGTTTCTCTTTATCTATAATGCCAAATTAATCTTATTTAATACATACATTCATCAAAACAGCCCCAAATACGAACTTTGGAAAAATTACCATTTTACCCCTAAACTTTTGCAAAATTACACTTTTGCCCCTAGGCTCGGGAGTTAAACTTCATCCCACTTTCTTATGTTTTATGACATGCTGATCTTTTTTCCCTTATATGGCAACATCAAATTCTCATTCTAACATGTACTTATAACTATTAGGTATTTTTACCGATTAAGCCCTTTTTCTCGTTTTCACTTAAAACCGAGTAGCACAAGTTGTCTAGCATAATTTAAAACCTCATATTCTATCATAAAACACCAAAATACACAAATTTCACCTATGGGTATATTTCCAAATATGAACCCTAGGTTGAATTATTGCTAGCATAAGCTAAATCAAGTTACTTGGACTCCAAAAACGTAAAGAACATTAAAAACGGGGCTTGGAATCACTTACTATGGAGCTTGGAAGCTTGAAACAAACCCTAGCTATGGAGAACCCTTTAATTTTCGTCCTAATGAAGAAGATGAACATTTTTTGCCATCTTTTTCCTTTTTTTACTCTTTTAATTACCAAATGACCAAAATACCCTTAATACCTTTCTTTGAAAATTTTCATGTACAAGCCCATTTTTGTCCAAAATTTAAGAAATTGGTCAAATTTCTATTTAAGACCTCCTCATTAATATTCCAAAGTAATTTCATACTAAAAACTTCTAGAATGCAAGTTTTGCAACTTATTCGATTTAGTCCCTAATTTCAAATTAAGCACTTTATGCATAGAATTTCGTCACGAAATTTTCACACAATCATGCAATCATATCATAAACATCAAAATAATTATAAAATAATTATTTCTATCTCGGATTTGTGGTCATGAAACCACTATTTCGATTAGGCCCTAATTCAGGATATTACATAATGACACAAAAATAGCAAGACTGCCTTTAGTGTTGCATCACGGCCCTGAACCCAAGCTTGATCCAAGTAAACTGCCAATAATGTCGTGACACCGGCCCTGTACATGAAGAAGTAAGAAGTTGAGAGCATTTTGGTCTGTACAATGAACTTTAATAAAGAAACGTCAGGCAAACTAGGGCTAAGGAATACAACCAACCCTAAAGTTTTAAATAGGCTTCATTAAACACTTCATGAACATCTTTTCTATATCTTAAAAATTTTCTTTTATTTTAGGTTACAAATTTTATTTTATTTTTTGGTTTTAGTGCTTAGGATTTTCTTTCAGTTGTATTTCACACTTCTATTCGTAGAGAATATGATTTGTGGATTCATCAAACTATTGTGGGTTTCTGCGCTTTCAATCATCAATATAATTTAGGATTTCTCTTCAACTTTTATTCTTAATTTATTTTTCATGTTTATTTCTTTTATCAAGTGTATGTTTTTTTAAAGGATGCATGAGGAACTAATCCTCTTATGTAGGATTAGCGAGTGGATGTGGGAGTAATTAATTTCTATGCAGGGTTTCTTAGCGGATCAGCTGTTTGGGATAGGAAGAACTTAAACCCTAGGCTTGACAATCCTAGGAAGTCATTTAGGCAAGAATGAACCTAAAATTAGTATTTTCTATCCGTGGACACCTTACCCCAATCCGATCTAGACTGTTGATCTACCACGAGTTATAATATTATTTACATCCTTTTCGCACATAACTTTAGCTTATTTGATAACTAGATAAAAGCATCTTAGCATATATTTAGGTTTTCGTACTTAAAGTGGTAATTTATGCTTTCTAGTAGTTTTTATTACATTCTATATATCTAAATATGATTACATGGTCTTGTAGGTCAAGTCGGGAGCTAAAGATGCATATTTTAGCCAAAATTGATGCCTATGTCGCAACACCAAGACAATAATGTCTCAACAATGAAGACGAAATCCAAAAAAAAAAAAAAGTTCTAGAGAAAAACTTCTGTCGTGTCGCGACATCGAACGCCAATGTTACAACACTACAGCCATGTGTTGCAAAATCACCCCTACGCTGCCCAAAAAGTCCTTGTATGTAATAGTTATGTTTTTTTTAAGGAAATTAAGAGTCTTAGCCTTGCTCTAAAGACTCCCAGAATATTTTAGGCACTTTAATATTCCAAGTTTAGCCTACATAAATGCCATTGTAATAATTTTAAACGCACAATTGGAGGTAGACATAAAATATACTTAGGGTTTTTATTTTATTCTTATTTTTTACTTAGGATATTTTATGTTCTTGTAACCGGAAGATCCTATTTCGAAATGAGACTCTTGTAAGCGGAGATTGTTCCAGAGTCACACTTTCACCGATAAATCCATGAGCATCTCTTTTCATTTATTCTATTCTTTATATCTCTTTCTTTAACATTGCTTAATTGAATGATTGTGTGAAGATTAGAATCAATTTATGCTTTATACCTATCTCACATGTTTCAACTGTGCTAATCTTATTAATTGATTGAAGGATAGAGTATCTTAGCAGATCAACTGTTTGGGAGAGGAAAAACTTAAACCCTAGGATTGACAACCCTAGAAAGTCATGTAGGTGGGAATTAACCCTAAATTTGTATGGCCTATCTTTGAACACCTTAACCCCGACCGATCTGGACTGTAGGGTCGGAATATAAGTAGTTCTTGTTGACTCGCTATTCTAGTGGATGTATCAGAAGATCCTGCTAGGGTATCGACTAGTTGATTAATTAAAACCTTACATCAATAATTAATTAGGTAAAACAATTACGTCTAGGCTAAAGGAACTCGTATAGCCGAAACAAGGGATAGGAGAAGCTGATATATGAACTTATGAGTAGATTTAGACTAAATTCAATTTATTTATTTTATTTTTATTATCACCATCTTACTTCTATAATAACACTACTAATTAGTGACCCAAGTAGATTAGTAATTATTTCTAGTATTTAGCTTGTACTTACCTACTTTATTGTAACTATATTACAACCTAACCTGTATACTTGCGGACACTGCCTCAATTCCATATATTTTGTAGCAGTATTCACACAATGGGCATTACTACATTTGGAGGCAGTCAAGTTGTTGGCATCGTTTCCGGGGATTGCAACAATGATAATCGTTATTAAATCGATTACTTGTAAATAATATTAGTCAAAAGATGAACGAGTTAGATAGTGTACTAATTTTTATATTCATTAATTTTGTTATTTTCTCATTTTTTATTTACCTTGTTGACTAGATTATTTAATTATAGAAAATTTTGATTATAGGTGGATTAATGATGAAAGGATTTCTAGAGACAACGGATGGAATTACATAACAGGTTGGTCGAACAGAGCCACGACAAACCAATGGAGCAATGATAACCAGTGTGAGGATGATGAGTACTTATACGAACCTCTTTACGAGTCATACCAAAAAGACAATAGTATACCTAAACATCCAGATGAATCTCTTTGTGATATGCATAAGATTCCTTCATGTGAAACTATTGAGCCGTCCAATTCTAAAAGATTATCAAACATATTAGACAAGATGGAACAGATGAGGAAAATGGTCTAAGAGATATCTGAGGTGCTACCTCCAAGGGAAGATGTCGTGCATGATGTTCCCAACCTTTATCCCGAGGACCTATGTTTTAATGTTGACTACCTTCAATTAGATGATAATAGTCAACAAGAGTTTGGAATCGAAGATCCTGGGGATGAATTGAATACCAGTCCCCGATCTAATTGACGTAGAATCAGGCATAACAATAGATGTAGTTCCTAACGTAAAAGTAGAAGTAACCACTAACATGGAACATAAATCAATTCATAATGAAAGTGGAAAAAAGTCTATACACTTTTTGGCCATAGCAGAGAAGGTATCATCCAGAGTGATCCATAAGTTCGATTCCTTCTCATTTGACAAGGGAAACAAAGCTCAAGTGACCAAAACTTCACGTGACATAGAGGAGTGGAACCTCGAGCCAATAATACCCCAAAAATGATTTGGGGTTGGCTTAGATTTGGTACCAATTGGCTTGTAATGTGGACGTCGCGTCGATAAAAAATGGAATAAACAACAGATCAAAGCGTCAAGGACCAGTTGGAAGTTCTTCTATGGTGGGGACACAGATCTTGCCAGTTTTTAAATAATTTATATTTCCTATTTAAAATTTTGTATCATTTTTATTTCTCTTTTTATTCATTTATTTTATTTTTATAAATATTCGTTGTGTTTAGTTTTCCCACAACAGATGTAGATACCTTGGAGTGACAGAATTGAAAAAAATTGAATAAGGTAAAAATTGGGCTCGATGTCATAACATCGCACCCTACTGTTGCGACATCTTAGATAGAATAGACTTTGCAACATTGAAGGCCCAAGTTCATCAGAATATTTTTAGACGTTCTGTCATCTATTATCGACACTTTTTTTTATTTTCTTTATATTATATTTCATATTTCTTGTCATAATATATTTTTTAGGTACTATTTTCCTCCGTTTGGAGCACACAAATCCCGAGATTATCATAACAACAAGGATCTAGCCTACTCAAGGAAGTTTTCTTGTTTGCAGTTTAATTATTTTTCGTTAAAGGCAATGTATGGTCGAAAGTGTGGTGGAAAGTGAAGAGGATTGGTTTGTGTGTTTTAATTTATGTGTTTAATTTGCTTTTGTTGATTATTTATTTAAAAAAATTGCTTCGTTGCATGGTGCTTGGATTATATTAACACTGTGAATAGTGGTCGAAATAATGATTTTTTTCAAGCATGAAATTTCTTACTAATATGAGATAATTTGATTATTTTTAAAGGGAATTGATTAGGTCACTTACTTAAATTGCATAATTGATTAGAAGTACCTAAGTAAGAATGTTTGACGATGCCATATGAGATATAAGTCTTTTAGATAGTCTTAGAGACATGAGCACTTGAATTGATTATTATTCATTCAGTTTAATTTGAAGCATGAAAGAAATTGTGCATTGTGGGATGGTTTTGGGATGACCTAAGATATTGTTTGAACAACCAGTTTTCAAATGACCATACTTTAATGCTATGAATCCCTAGTCTCCTTATTTGAGCCTAATAACTCATTTTTGATGAACTAAAAAAATTGAAAGCCGAAGACCACACATAAAACTTGAACTCTTCCCTATACTTGGTCCTTTAATACATTACAAAATAGATGTGAGGCCGTAGATATTGAGGGTTTAGGTAGATACGTCACCATGATTTCAAAAAAATGAGCAAAAAAAGGAAGAAACAATGTGATACAATGATTATAGGTCAGGCAAAACTGTGCGAAAAAGAAAAATTTAGAAGAAGTCTGAAGTAAAAAGGGAAGAAAAAGTATAGAACAGAAACAAAAGCACTGTGATTGAGAAAAGAGTAAAAAAGTCAAAGTGACAAAGTAAAAAGTCTCAAAAGTGAGAGGAAACTCATTCATCAGTGCACTAGAACTCTTTAAGCCGACCATATTTGCTAGTATTATATTGTATCTTCCTATATGGAGAGATAAGGTAAGTCAGAGAGGGAGACAAAAGGCGGTGAGCTTGGATGGGATATTAAAGGAGAAGAAAGGGAACAATGTCATGTGCCTAACTATTTCTAGTGTTTGAATCGTTTTGAGCCATATTTTTGTTTGAACTCATACCGTCCTAAGCCTCAAAACATTACAAGCCTAGAAGATCAATGTGACTTAAGCATTCTCTATGCATAATTTTTTGGAATTGCTAACAATTTTATTTAATGAATGTTTTTGATTCACACGATTGTGTCTGCTACATATATGCTTGATTTATGTTAATGGTGGTATTGTTAAACATCTGCTCATGGGAATTATTTTTAATTTTTTAGTAATAGAGCTTTGCAAAATAATCCTAATATAATTTAATTTTTTTCAAGGCATCAAACTATCAAGAATAAGTTACATATGCAATACGAATTGTTATACCTTTGCACCATATTTGGTTGGCATGAATGGCTTTTCCATTCATACCTTATTTAGCACAATAGTATTATTCCATTGTTTGGTTTAACTAAATGAGTGAAACGGCACGGAATACCCATTCATTGCTACAACTAAAGAATAGTCATTCCATCCTTTCACCGAATGGCCACCAATTTTTTTTCCAAAAAATACTCCAAACCAAAAACATCATATTAACCACAATTTCAGTTTATGAATTATAGCTATGAAAGAAAAATCAAGAAGAAACAATAATAAAAATCTATAGTGATTGAACTTTTAAAATTTAATCCTTGGGCATTAATTAACCATATTTTTAGCTAAATTACTAATCCAAATTTAAATATATCTATATATTCCTATTTAATATTTATGAACTTGATTTATGAAAATTAGGTTCCAAAATCGTAATTTTTAACATTATTGGAAACCGAGCCGTTATAGGGCACAAGCCTTAGAATGAGAGTTTCCCTTATAATGAAGAGAATGAGATTTCTGACATCTTCCATAGGGATATCCACACCCATAGAACTTTTTAAAACTTAGAGAGATTTGCCTAAGGTTTGAATAGAGGGTTCCAAATGATAGGGAGGTTGGATATTTACCACTTGTTCCTCCGCATGGCAGCCATTTTTGTGATATATGTGACTAAAAAGAGAATGAAATCACCGAAGGGAAACTTGTGATTCCTGGCTATTCTAAGAAATAGAAATAACACTGTTATATTATCGGTTGTTTAATGCCACAACAATAATGTGCAAGCATATACTGTCGATGCAGGTATAGTAGACAGATGTGAGTCTGTCGAATATCGATCCTATAGGGATGGTTGTCTTTTGTCTATTAATGTCAGTGCAATAACTAGATAGAAACGAGATAAATTGTGAGGATAGTTGTCAGAGCAACAACTTGAAAATAACAAAATAAAATATGTTAATGATAAACTGGGATCACCAACATGAATCTTTTTTAGAATACTAAGTGCTCACAAGATATAAAGGGATAGGTGATTATCGAGGCAATAAATTTCAATGTATATCTTACCAAGCGTCACCTCTTCTATTTAATTTGAGACTTAACATGCACATTAACCCTAACTTCTGATGATGGAAATATGACACTGTTAAGAACAAGTGGACTAAATTCCTTTAATCCTAACTTCTTTTTCCATTAATGTTCGCTCGAACTGTCACTGCAGTTTCCAGAGTCAGTGACTGCAATAACACTTTCGTGTTAAGAAACATTCAGACCCCAAGATTAAACAATAAAAATAAAATTGAATAAGATAACATTTAACCAAGAATTCATGTGTACTTCTGTACAAACATAAAACAGAGAGTAATCACAATCATTTAGAAAGAAATAAGAAAGAATCAAATGAAGAATACTATTCCTAAACAACTCGACTAAATCTCTCTATTCCCTATTGTACACTTAGGTCTCCTCGTCAAAAGCTAATCTGCATCAATTTTCACGTTGGCTCACCTGTAAGAGGCTTAAGCAGCCATAGCCATAAGCTTCAAGGTAGGATGAAGAAGATGATGGTCAAGGAAAAGCTATTTTTTTTTCAAACATCAACATTTTATGTCCTCCTCCAACATTACAGGTATCCTTTCCTCATAATTATTTTGTCCTTGTACGTACAGGTTGGTTATACCAGACTGGATAGCTCACGCATTTTTAGTTCTTCTCCAGAAAACTGTCAAGTGTGGTGACAATTCTGGATTCAATCTGGAATTAACTCATGCAACGACATTAATGGAAAAAGATAGCAAAATTAAGGATAAAAAGGGCTAGGATTTACTAAGTTATAAAATGCAATTTACAAAACTAAAAATGCTAAAATATATGCTAAGGACAACTAAATGGGAACAATTTGACCAATAAGTAAAACAGAAACTAGTGCTATCAAGGCTTCAAACTTTAGTTTTTACTTGTCCTCAAGTAAAACAGAAACTAGCAAGTCTACAAAAATTTTACTAAGGCAAATGATCATTCTAGCAACTTGAACCCTCTAAATTCCCAACGAATGAATCACATTCAGATGAAAGAATATTGCATCGACAATGCATAAGCATGAATGAATAAGGTTACAACTTCATCAATGCTAGCATCATGCTTCAAACCCTAAGTTTAATCTACCAGTATAACATTTATTGTACAATACTAAGTATTTATATTATAGATATTTTTCGGAATAAGGAATATCATTGTATTAATGTACCCTTGTTCCTAAGAAGTAATGATGGAGTGCAACAAACTCCCAAGGAGTACATAATTGCGCTGACACACACTCATGCAATGATAGCCTTTGGCCAGATTGATTTTTCTAATGCTTGTATTGGAGTGTTCCCTCTTTCACATTCCATACTACACCCACTTTGGAGTGTCTCTAATTTATAACTATATATATAAGTAACTATAAAAAGCAAATTTATTCAAGATTTAAGGAATGATAGCAGTCATCTATTACTAATGCAACCTAATCCATTCATCAAAGAATTCAAGCTGCAACCTTCTGTCAAATTTATCCAACTCATTCACTGATAACTCATATGATTCAAGAATTAAGCATCGAATGTAACAAAAATTTTCAAACAATTTTCATTAACTATAATTAAACCTTGCATGCTTCATTATTTTTTTTTTTTTGAAATGTGGGTGCATTTCCAGGCCCCATGTGCATTCCCCCAAACTTAAAGTTTGCATTATCCTCAATGCACTAACATGAAAATGTAATGACAATAAAAATACAGTGACAAAGTGTACTTATCAAAATAAAACTTACAGCTACATGCAATGCATGAATACTACAGTTAAAGCTTAAAATAAACTAACTCAATTATCCTCAACCATCGATGTGGCTGCACGATGTTTCTTCCTCCTTTTCTTCTCCTCATTCTTTCATTTTTTATCCTTGGAGCGCTTTCTCTTCTTTTCTTTGGGCTTCGCATGGTCTTCGGATTGCTCCTCAATTTCTAGTTCTGCCCCGACATTATCGGCTACTTCTTGTATAGGAGAGGCCACCTAGAGTGCTCCAGTGTAGACCACTATTGCCAATGAATTGCATTGCTCGTCACAGGTTACCTCAGCAACTTCCGCTGGTCTCGCTCCATCTCTATAACAGCCCGATTTTGGGCCTAGTCGGAACAGTGATTTTGAAACCACTATTTTGAGGCCGGAGAAATTATTTTTAATATTATTTTTTGTGTTATAGCATATTTATATGAGTGAATAAAAATTTTGGTGAAATAATTTTAGCGATTTCATGCTTAATTGCAAAAAAGGACTAAATCGCATAAATGGAAAAAGTTTTGTTTTGCTAGCTAAATGCGTTAAATAGCTAAAGAACCAAAATTAGGGGTCTTTAAAGAGAAAATAGGCCTTTAATAATGAGATGGCCAGCCATATGGACAAAGAAAATCAAAATGTCAAGGTTAGATGAGCTTTTAGTGACTTATTTGACTAAAATAAAATAAAGAAAAGGGAGGCTATAGTGTTCTTCTTCTCCACCAAAATTCTCAGCAAAAATAAGGGGTTTTAGAGCTTAAAACTTCAGCCAAGCTATCCTCTGGCAAGTAAGTTATTTAGATGGTTATTTTTTATGATTTTTGTACTTTTGGGACCCTTGTAGCATGAGCTAGCTAATGGGGGGACTATTTTGCAAAAGGGTTGCGAGTTTGGAGGTTTAAAATTAGATTATTTATATTGTTATCTGAAACTTTATGGGAGAAAATGAGTTATGGTTGTTAAGTAAACAACTTTTGGGAAGTGATGTTCATGAAAAACACCTAAAAGGGACCATTTTGTGAAGTTTGTTAAATGGGTAGTAATTTTGTGAAACATTTGAAATCTTGAGATGCTATAGGTATAAAAAGAATTTGGCTAAGCTTGGTTAATGAGGAAATTCGATAAAAATTGATTTATGAGCCTAGGGTTAAAATCGTAAATGTTGTGAAAGTCTAGGGGCAAAATGATCATTTTTCCAAAGTATAAATAATGAAATGTATTGGTTAAAATGATTATTAAAGTAGTGGATTTTATCATTATAGATCAAGAAAATCGAGATTCGAGCTTAAATCAAAAAGCACGAGGTTATGGACTAAAAGGGGATAATTAGCCATTTTTGCATTCGAGGTAAGTTCGTGTGACTAAATAAGCATGTTATCCATGTTATTGTTAATATACTTGAAATCTATCTTGCTATGATTGTATTGAATTACATGTTGATGATATTGAGTATGAGAAAGTGATGCCAAATGTTAATAACATTTATGTGATGATTTAATACATTGGAAATTTGATGGAATATGATATTCCATTGAAATGAGTAAGTTGTGCGTAAATATTACAACTTTATTGTTACTACACATTGAATGATTGATATCGCATAAAATGTTTGAATGTGACTAAGAACTATGTATGATGAAAATTGATACGAGAAATCCCAGTTGAACCGTAGGAATAGGCCGAATATTCATGCCATGGTACTAGGGTGATATGTGCGCTACTGTAAGACCATGTCTAGGACATGGCATCGACCACATTTCGTGTGCCAGTGTAAGAGCATGTTGGACATGGCATTGGCATGGAGAAGAGAGCTAGTGTAAGACCATGTTGGACATGGCATCAGCGTTGATTGAGAGCCAGTGTAAGACCATGTTGAACATGGCATCGGTGTTGATTGAGAGCCAGTGTAAGACCATGTTGGACATGGCATCAATGTTGATTGAGAGCCAGTGTAACACCATGTTGAACATGGCATCGACATGGAGACGAGAGCTAGTGTAAGACCATGTCTGGGACATGGCATTGGCCTCGACATGTGAGCTAGTGTAAGACCATGTCTGGGACATGGCGTCAACCTCTTACCCTATGCTTGAGGCTTATTGAATATCCTGTAATATTCCAAATGGTTCAATGGAAAATTTATAGTTTATGTCAGAATAAGAGAGGTTATGACCATGTTGTGAGTGGTACAGGCACTTACATGAAATTCATAACATGCGTGCTCAATTTATGTTAAGCTATGTTTATGATCATGTTGAAAGGGTACAGGTATGTACTAAAAATTCATGAGTGACGAGCTCGATGTATATTGGACTTTTGGTAAGAATGTAAATGAGTATGTCATACCTATGAGAACGACTTTATGATGAACTTGTAAATATTAGGTCAATACCTATGGTGTATAATTACGTGCTAAATTTCATGGATGATTATGTGCGTGGCTTTTAGGTCGAATTAAATTGGGACATGATATGTTTATCCCTTCACCTTATGGCCTAATGAATATGAAAAGAGAAAATAATTGCCATAAAAGCTTGTTTAAAGATAACTATGAAAGGGTAAAATTAGCATTGAAAAAGTTTTGGATAGCAGCAGTAGTCCAAATTAGAAAATCCACCAAAAATATTGGAAATCTAATTAGAGGCTGAATAAAATATGACATTAAATCTTATTGAGTCTAGTTTCATATAGAAGAAACGATGGCAGCAAAAGAAGTTTATATTACGAGATATTTGAATTGTTGTGAAACAGAGTCAAAATGATTTTGAAATCCCTTGTTCCGATTTGGGAAAATCATTAAAAATTGTAAAAAATAATTATTTGTTTAAAATTATATTCTTATAATCTTTAATGAGTCTATTTTCAAAAGAAACAAAAGGGAACATCATTTGAGTCTCGTATAAGGAGATAATTAATTTTTAGTGAAGAGGGGTCAGAACTGCCAGATAGTGAAATAGGGGTGAATTTAAAGAATAAACTGTACTTATTGGCTAGACCAAAAATTTTGAAAATTTTATGGTAAGAAGATATGTGAGACAAGTTTCAGAGAAAATTAGTGGATCTTGATTTGGATTTCCATAGTTCAATATGTAAATAATTTAGTAACTGCAACACAAGAAAACAACTTGACATTAACATAAGTAAATGTGCAAATATGGTTGTCTTACCTTGAAAAGCAAGTTGATAAATTGCTTATTATTTTCATACGGTATTACTAAGCAATAAAACTTACTCCCTTCCCTTCCTTTTCTTTATTTTTGACAGGTTAGCTCGGGGTTAGAGATCGTCGGAGGCAGCACCACACTATCAAACCATCACCTTTGGAGTATTGTTATATACATATTAAGCGTTTTCAAGTGAGTGGCATGTATAGGGGCTTGGTTTTTATTATATGTGTAATTATGATTAGCCAAATGTATTGGTCTATATTGAGTTATTTGTATATGGCCAAAAGGTGTGGCTCATATGGATTATTGTTGTGAACCTATCTATCAATGCTATGTTCTAATGCTTGTGAATGTGTCTTATTATGGGATGCTAAATCATTGAAATGATGTCATGATATGTGTCCTCAGTGTTTATATAGATGTGAAAGATTAAGGGTAACATAAAGGCTTGGAAAATAGCCTAAGTGTTGGCCACACGGGCTGAGACACAGCCGTGTGTCTCAATCGTGTAGGGAAAACGGCCTTAGCACACAGGCGTGTGGCTTGGCCGTATGGTTCAATTTATTTGCTGACGCCATAGTCAGAGAGTTACACGGCCTTAGGATACAGGCATGTCGAAGGCACACGGGCGTGTCCCTGTGTCCACAAGGGCGTGTGTCCTTGTGTCATGGAAAAATTTTCTATATTTTCCCAAAACTTTTTAAGGTTCTCGGTTTAGTCCCTAACTACTTTCAACGCATGTTTAGGTCTTCGTAGGCCGGTGTATGGGACATTATGCATGTGTATGAAAATTTTTGATGCAAATGAAATTTTGTAGCCTGGTTTTTGCATGTTTGTGAATGATTAATTTCGATAATGCCTCGTACCCTGTTCTAGCGTCGGACTCGGGTAAGGGGTGTTACAATCTCGCTCCAAATTATCAATATTTGCACCCATAGAAAATGTTCACAACATAATCCTCCTCTTATTTTTCTTTTTCATCTTTAGCAACTTCTTCTTCTTTACAACTTCCTCTTCTATAACAGCAACTTCCTTCTTAACAACAATGTCCTCTTGATCAGCAAAAATACCATCCTTGAGCAAGCTATCAATCTTTCGTAGTTATTCTTCAATGTCTCTAGATTCCTCTTCTTTGTCATTACCAGAGACCTACACAATGGGAGGGGATGCCTCCGATCTATCTCAGACTTCTAAGTAGTCATCCGAAGATGAGAGCTCATAATTTCGAATGATTAGTGGAAACACTGGGAATTTTGGTAGTGGGGATGGGCTCAATTGGCTTAATGTGGCTACCATAGAACTGTTCCAGGCTTTGGTATAAGCATAAAACAAATTTTGGGATTTCTCTATATTCTCTATTGTAGCGATAAGCTTGATCTACCTATTGTTGATAGAATTGACCATTTTTTTGACATCTTTCATTCTACGCCATAATGATGTCTTTGCATTCAGATTTGTTCCTTTGCTATTAGCTTTGGTTTTGCCCTTCCTTGTTTTGCTTGTCTTTTCCATGTGTCATTCTTTCTATAGAGGATTCATTTATTAGACCCTTATTTTTCAGGACTTCCTCACCATCATGGGGCACGATTCCTCTTTGTTGGCACAATAACATCACCAATGATGGAAAAACCAAGATTCTAGTTTGCCTTGTGGTGCAGTCAGTAATTTCCTGTGGAGTATTGTGCTGACATGAATCTTTCTACCCCTGACGATGGAAAGTATCAGACACATTCTATTGAGGGTGACTGTGGTGCTGTGAGTAGAGGGCTTTAGCCTGTAGTTGACAAAATGAAACCAAATTTTTATTTACAACATCAGGAAATGATGGTGCATCGTGTAATTTTTTTGATGGGAACCTATCCACAATACTCCTTCGACACACAAGTCTTTCATCAACAGGTCTCATTTTTCAGTTGTGATATCCTCAATGAACTCGAAGTGTTCGTGTACACCTACCTTGGTTTTGTATAGCTTGTTATTTCTTTAGTGTTCCATGATATTAAGCCTTTTCGAACAAAAATGAAATCTAACTCATGATCGTAAAGGTTAGCATAAAACTCACGTACTAGTGAAGGAGAATAGCTTCTAGGATAGGTGTAAAAAGTTTCCCACTTCAACTTTGAGATGGTTTTGTAGACTTTCTTACCCAAGTCTTATTGCTGCGAAAGGGAAATGCCCTGATTGGGGTGGAAGTTTCACTTCAACAAGTTGTCTTGAAATCGTTCCTTTTCTACTCTATTCAAAAAGATTGCTGGCTTCTTTTTTTGCACTGGCCTGGGAGATTTCGATTCATGAACTACAGTAGTAGAGGACGCATGTTCTTCAGCAGATTTGGTGGCTTTCTTGATCGAGCCTTTCATTTTTGCCATCTTTTATTGAGGGAAAATGGTTTAAAGTTGAAAATATATGATCTTAAGAAGAGAAAAGAAATAAAAATGGTTGCTTGAATACGTTACAGTCGGTACAGTGGGGAAGGATTTATAGTGAGTGACAGAGAAATATGGAGAGGCATGTTGTTTTGTGGAAAGAAATAAAGCTGGCGGGAATAATTGTGTCTAATAGAAATTGTGCCCACTCAAAAGGATCAAATGACTAAGTGATTTTTGATCCAATGGTGGAATCTGAATTTCTCTAAATTCTGATGAGTTATACATGGTACTATAGAATTACGGAATACGTTGACAGCAAAATTTCAATTCGTCAACAAAGGTACCTAATTATTCTGAAAAAAGGAAAACAAACTTTAGCAATACATAAATAAAATAAACTAAAATCACAGAGTAATAATTAAAAATTAAAACTTTTCAACCAATTTAATGGTCTCTGCCTACTTCTAATCACTATTGCTAAAATAGTGTTTCAGTCTCTATCCATTTACTTTGAACTGGTGTCCATCACGTAAATCACGAATTGTGACTGCACCATAAGGAAATACGTTGACAACTTCAAAAGGTCTAAATCAATGTGAACGCAATTTACCTGGGTGAAATGTAAGCCGAGAATTGAATAATAAAACCTGTTGACCCACAATAAATTGTCGCTGTAAAATAATCTTGTCATGCCATCATTTGGTCTTTCTCATATAAATCATAGCATTTTCATAGGCATTTCTCCTAATCTCTTCTAATTTAGTGATATCCAACAGCCTTTTCTTTCCAGCGGCTTCATAATCCATGTTCACTTGCTCAATTGCCCATATTGCTTTGTGTTCTAGTTCAACTAGCAAGTGACACACTTTCCCAAAAACCAATTAATACGGTAACATCCTTAATAGAGTTTTGTATGCTATCTACAATGCCCATAAAGCGTCATCCAATTGGAAAGACCAATCTTTCCTCGAAGGGTTTACAACCTTCTCAAGAATGTTCTTAATTTTTCGATTCGATACTTCGGCTTGTCCATTGGTTTATGGATGATAATTAGTTGCCATTCTATGATTAACTCCATATCTCTTCGGTGTGGTTACCACTTGGTTGCAATGAAAGTGTGTACCCTGTTCACTAATCAATGCCTTTGGTGTGTCGAAGCGGATGAGTATATACTTGCGAAAAAAATTTAGCATTGTCTTTGCATCATCCTTTAGGACTGCAACAGCTTCAACCCACTTCAAGACGTAGTCAACAGCTACTAATATATAAAGATTTCCAAATCAACTCAGAAATGGTCCCATAAAATCCATACCCCAAACATCGAATAATTCAACCTCCATAATTGGCTGCAATAACATTTCATTGCATCAGGATATAGAACCGGTGTGTTGACACCTATCGTATTGATTCACAAAATTGTGGCCGTCTTTAAATAATGACGACTAGTAGAACCCTAATTGGAGAACTTTACCACCATTCTCATACCACCGAAATGACCTCCATAAGGAGCATCATGACAATGCTTCAAGATTGAAAGCATCTCCTCTTCCGGAACACAACGTTGAATGATGTTGTCATTGCATACCTTGAATAAATACGGCTTGTTCTAATGATACTTCACAACGTCACTAAGAAATCTTTTTTTATGGCCTGTGCAACCAATAGGAGTTTTCCACACTCTAGATAATTAACAAAATCTAAATACCAAGGAGTTCCATCTACAAAAAAATAACTTCTTATCTAGGAATGCATCGACAACTTGAAGTATGCTTCCGTCTTCATTGCTAACTTCCAATCGAGACAAATAACCCTTACGGTCTTTTATCTCAATGTCAAATTCTTACAACAATAATATCCAGCGTATTAGTCTTGATTTGACATCCTTTTTTGCAAAGAGATATCTCAACACTGAGTGATTAATGAATACAATAACCATTGCGTCGATAAGATAGGAATGAAACTTGTCGAAAGTAAAGACTACAACTAGCAATTCTTTCTCTATGGTGGTATAATTGAATTGAGCCTCTGTAAGAGTTTTGCTAGCATAATAGATGGAGTGAAATATTTTTCTCGTTGTCCTAGAACCACACCCACAACAAAGTTGCTTACATCGTACCTAACTTCAAAAGGTTGAGGCCAATCTTGTGTAACGACAATGGGTGCATTCACTAGTTATTTTTTTAACCGAATAAAGGCATCTAGACATGCATCATCAAAGAAGAATTTTTTATTCTGATCCAGCAATGAGCATAAGGGCTTTGCAATTTTTTAAAAATCTCTAATAAACCTTCAGTAAAACCCCACATGTCCAAGAAAACTGTGAATACTTTTCACGTTTGTTGGTGGAAGTAATTTCTCAATGATTTCCACCTTAGCTTTGTCTACTTGAATGCCTTGACTAGAGATGCGATGTCCTAATACAATGCCTTCAGTTGCCATGATATGACAGTTTTCCCAATTCAGGACAAGATATGTGTCATCATATCACTTCAATACTTTATCCAAATTGTCAGTGCAATGATCAAAATTATTCTCATAGACTGAGAAATCATATATAAAAATCTCTAAAGAGTCTTCGATCATATCTAAGAATATTTCCATCATGCACCTTTGAAATGTGGCTAGTGTGTTACAAAGACCGAAAGGCATACGGCAAAAAGTGAAAGTACCAAAGAGGCAAGTGAAGGTTGTTTTCTCTTGATCCTCTGGTGCAATAGCAACTTGCTTGTACCCAGAATAGTCGTCTAAAAAGCAATAATAGGCATTTCCAATAAGCCGATCCAGTATTTGGTCAATGAAAGGGAGTGGGAAGTGATATTTCTTTGTGGCCACATTCAATTTGCGATAATCCATACAAACTCGCCATCTCGTAGGAATGCATGTAGGATTTAATTTGTCCTTATCATTGCGAACCACATGATGCCACTCTTTTTAGGTATGCATTGCACTAGACTTACCCAATTGCTATCAGAAATCGGGTGAATAATTCCAGCATCAAGCCATTTTATGATTTTCTTTTTGACAACTTCTTTCATCTTCTTATTTAATCTTCATCTTGTGCATGCAAAAAGAAGGACTAACACCTTGAATATTAGCAATACTCCAAGCAATATCTTGTTTATGTTGCTTGAGAATATGGACAAATTTCTCTTCTTGAGTTACACCTAGTGTTATAGAGACAATAACTGGGAGCGTATTGTGATCACCGAGAAATACAAATTTAAGATGCGGAGGTAGTGGTTTCAATTCTAGAGTAAGAGCTTCTTCAATAAATGGTTTGAAAATTGGGGTTGTTCTATTGGCTAGGTCTAAGGATTCAATCTGCTATCCATGCTTGAGTTCAAGATTATTAGTTTCAACCATGTTGTCACAATCGTCTAAGAATTTGGCATAAGATGTCACTACAAACTCTGTAGAAAGTACTGTGCTTTGGTTATTGAATTCTTCCTAAACTAGATCATCCAGCACATCAACAGTATGGCATTCTTCTTTTTTCCTTGCATTGAATAGATTCAAAAACACTGAAGGTGATTTGCTCATCATTAAGTCGCATGGTTAGTTCACCTTTGTAAACATCAATAAGAGCTCGACCAGTGGCTAAAAAAGCTCGTCCCAAGATTATGGGAACCTCTTTGTCTGCCTCACAGTCAAGTATGATAAAATCAGTCGGGAAAACAAATTTACCCACACAAACTAAGACATCTTTGATTTACCCTTCAGGTTAAGCTAAGGACCGATCGACTAGTTGTAATATTACTGTAGTAGATTTCATGTGATCAATTCTCAACTTTCTGAAAGTAGATAGTGGCATTAGGTTAATGCTAGCTCCCAAGTTGCATAAAGCTTTGACCAAATAAAGATTGCCAATTGAACATGGAATGGTAAAACTCCCAGGATCTTTCAATTTAGGGGCTACTTGTTTGTCAAAATAACACTACAGCCTTCTATGAGTGTAATAGTTTCAATATCATTGAGCTTCTTCTTCTGGGACAAGAGGTCTTTCATAAAATTCCCATAACTCGAAATTTTTACCAGAGCGTCTACTAAAGGAATGTTGATCTGTAGTTGCTTTAGTGTGTCCAGGAACTGCTGATACTGCTTGTGATGCTCATTCTTCCTGAATCTTTGTGGGAAAAGTAAAGTTAGAGATACATCTGCTTATGCCAACACCTTTGATTACGTCGACAGTTTCGAAGGTCAGACATTAGGCATATGAGTGACAATTTGTGGAACTTCTTCATCTGATGCATCGACAAACTCTTCAGATTCAACTTTCTCACCAGTAATCACTCCATCTATTTCTTGAGGTGCTACAGTAGAGTCTATAAATGGTTCACCAGTTTTTCCCTCTCGGACTGGGATTTTTCGTGTCATTAGGTAATGTGCCTGGTGGTCGAGTATTCAAATTTGAAGCATGTTGTCCTAATTGTGCCCTCAATGCTAGAATGGATAATGAATTCCCTTGTATGATAGCTTCTGTGCAAGTAATATGCTCTCGCACAAATGGGTCAGAAGTAGAAGCTTGAGTGTACGGTTGCTATCAATGTTCTTGAACATGCGATTCAGTATTGAAGGGTGTTGTGGCTGCATCGGATTTTGGTGTGGATGTGACTGGCATTGTTGTGGCTATATCTCAGGGTGTTGATTGTAGTTCTGTTGCTATTTATTGTAATTCCCTTGTCTTGGATTATAATTTCCCTGAGTAGATGTATATCCATATCTGAATATCACAGCATTTTGTCAAGCATTATGAGTTCCCCAAAACTGTTGGTTGCGTGTAGAGTTGTTGTAAGAGTTACCATAATAATTGTTACAGATGTTACTAATACAACAGGCATTCTCTGCATGTTGTGGACAATCTTCATAGTTATGGTTGTCACTACTAATCTCACAACAAAAAGTAGGAACATCAACTTGCTGAGTGACTTGTATAGGTGCAACACCACTAGTCCCTTGTATATTTTTAATCAGGTTTGTGAGAGAAAACTTGAGCACTTAGTGTGATTATTGCATCCAATTCAATAACTCCTGGAGTAGTTTTTGCTTGTGCAGCTTTGGAGATAGTGTATTGATAATCATTTTGAGCAATTCTCTCAAGAATTCTCATAGCATCATTATAAGTACAATCTAGCAGAGGTCCATTAGCTGATGTAATGCCCCAAAATCCTAAGTATTTATTTTTTTATGTTTCTGTTATATAAATGCATGTCTGCTTTAGTGGTTAAGTGTCTTGGGAGGAGTCTGAGAAGTCTTGGGTTCAAGCCTTGGCTTGTGCAAATTTTTTGTTTTTATATGAATAAACCTTTGTCTCTAGTCAGTAGACTTTTAAATAAATGTGGGTATTTTGTGTCAGAAAGGGCTTGCTGGTCTAAGGGATGAGTGCCGTGTTACTAATGTCTGAGGTCTAAAGTTCGAGTCTTGGTTTATGCAATACATTTTATTTTGTTGTGAGTTCGTGAGTGTTCTAGCTTAACCGAAACTCTAAAGAGTTTCAAGGGGTTCAAATTGGATGGTTGAGAGATTGGAGGAGAGATTTAAGGAGTGGATCAAGGGATTAGGGGAGTACTGGTGCCGAAATTGGATTCTCCTCAACCATTCGGCTTGTCTTTTGTTTGACATTTTACCGAATTGAGAGTCTCGTTTTGGTCAAGAATCGATCATAGCTCACCTTTCTGCCTTTGTTGCCGAAATTTTGCTTCTATTTTCTTTTCTCTTTGCTTCTCGTTTTATCTTTTTCTCTCTTTTTGGGGTCGATTTGTGCTATAGATCATTCGGGTTTTTTGGTTTTTGGTTTATTCTAATTTTTCTCTTCCTTTCAACCCCCTTACCTACCGATTCTTTTTGCTTCTCTCTCTCTCAAGCTTTGGCCGAATACACTCTCTTCCCTCTCTCTTAATTCTTTCCTCTTTCACCTTGTTGCTAGCCGAATACTTCATCTCTATTCTTTTAGCTTTTGGCAAGTTTCCCCTCTCCTTATCTTACTTTGTTAGGGTCGAACACCTTCTTTTCTTGTAGTCGAACCTTGCCTTATCTCCAACAATCTCTCCCTCTCCTTCACTATCGAATCTCTTCCTCTCCTTCTTATTGGTTGTGTTCCTCTCGGTTTCTTGTGTGCTTCGCTTGCGTTTCTAGGTGTAGGTCGATTGCTTCATTCTTCAATCTTTGGTTTTGAAATTTCGGTAAGTGGTATGCGTTTGATTCAAGCTATTTGTTTGAGCATTATTGATTGATAGAATTCAGTTGTAATGCAGTTAATCGCCAAGGAGTGTGTAATCAACATTTGTCAACGGTTTAAGTGGGCTGAGCCACATTCGTTCTATTAAGGCAAGTGACAATCTACCTTTTGGATAAGTAATATAAGAGGCGTCGTGTTAGCCCTATTGTGAAGGGACTAATGGTGTGTTATGTTGTTTGGAGTGCTCGTGGATTACTTGCGCAACTTTCGCAAACAAGGTGTGTACAGACATAACCCCGACTATAGAAATTGACAAAAGCTGAAATGAGTGAATGTCGACGCCACACGGGTGCGCTCGCGGCCGTGTAAATGGGCCTTGTGATTAAACATGGGCTTATTGTCGACATGGCTGCCCATGAGCGGTTTCTTGGGCTGAGGCTGTACTGGGCCATAATGGGCTGAATTGGACCGCGTGGGCCCCACGGGCATATGGGCCCCACAACGGTAAACTGCACAGACATGTGGAGAATATTGGGCCAGGTTGTGTATACACACGGCCAAGGCCATTATGGGCGATGTGGGCCACACGGGCATGTGGGCCAACATGGGCCCGCAATATGAGCCGTGGGCCCATTTTTACTATTTGACTGTTAAGGTTGCATGGGTCGTTCAAGACGACTGTGGACCTACTGTTGGGTCAATAAGTTTATCTAGACCCCCTAATTGATAAAATAACTGTTATACCCCTATGTGGTAAAATGACTGTTATGCCCCTACGTGATGTATGATTGTGTTAAGCATGCCATTTTAGACGTATTGACTACATGTATGATATTATGACATGACATGACATGATGCATGATGTATTGCATGGGGTTGGGTCTTATTATTTGGAGGAAGTGTACTGTACTGGCAGCTCTACTACAAATACTGTTTAGTGCCGCAACCGGTACTATTTGGAGTGTAGGGATGGGTAGGTTGATTATGTCCCCACATGGAGTGTAGGGTTGGATAGAGATGGTGTGTAGAGGTTGGCTGGGTAGGATGTCTTGATTGCATATTTGTACTGTTACTGTCACGGAGATGGGCTCAGGCCCAAACTGATACTGATACTGTAATGGGCTAAGGCCTTGACTGAGACTGAACTATTACTGAATTGGGCTTAGGCCCAGACTGTATTTGCACTAAATGGTTGTTTGATATGGGATTACAAACTGAGTTTTTGTAAACTCACCCTTCTGTTTACTTGTGCAGGTAATCCCTAGGCTTAGGCGGATCAATACTGTGAGGGACTCAAAGGCGACCACAAAACTGCAACTACTTTCATATTTCCTTTATTTTTATAAGTAATTTAGTTTTGGGTATTTCACTGTAATAAGGCCTTTTGATTTTTATTTGTTTTGATTTATAACTGCTAGCAATAGGGAAGGACGCGAGTGTTCAAAAAAAATAAATGTTTTTCAAAGATACCACGAATACGCAACTTGTTTTAAGAGCCTCCGCAAGAAATAATCTTTTAAAAATATAAAGATGTTTTAATATGATTAACTTTTTGACAAATGACTCACATTTTTGAAAATGAACGACACGTCTTAAAATCATCTTTAAAATCACACAAAGAGAATAAATAAAGAATAGGGTTTTCAACGGTATCACACTTTATGAAAAACACTTCAATGTGACATCGCCAGATTCGGCCATAACGTCCAGGACGGGTTTGGGTTGTTACAGCTGATCCGTCGACAAGATTCCTTGTATGTGAATTCAATACATTATAAAAAATCCCAATTTGTGTTTTTGGTTGAATGTCGTGCATGGAACAACATTGAAGTAAAGATTTATAATGTTTCCATGTAGTGTGAGATTTTCATCATCCAGTTGATGATAAGCAGTAATATCATTTCAAAGATGAGCATTCATTGTTGACGGGTTAAATCGCAAGTTGACGGGTTAAATCGCAAAACAAACTGTGTTGCTAGTGTATTCCAAGAAGTAATTGATCTGATAGGTAGCCCAAAAAAACAAGTATGGGCTATTCTCTGTAACGAATAAGAAAACAATTGCATCTTCAAGGCATCATTAGGAACACCTTGTTAACTAAAGGAAGCACAGATCAATAAAAAGGATTTAAGATGTTTTCTCACATCTTCATATGGCAGTCCAACATATTGTTTATTAGAATTCAGCATTTGAAACAATACTGGCTTGAGTTCAAAATTCAAGGCTTGGATTGCTGGCCTAACAACTCCCAGTTGTAAATCATTCAAGATAGGTACTACAAAATCTCTTATAGTCCTATTTTCTCTGTGACCATCTTGCGGCAATAATGTCTTATTAACATTTTACTGTTGCATCAGGGGTATGGCTGCATTTTTCCCTGGTAGAATCGTATTTCTTTGTTCTTGAAGTCTACTCTGAACAGTCCTTTCAATTTCTGGATCAAAATCGGCAAGAAAATCTGACTTACTTCAGGTCATAAAACACCTAAAATGAAGTTGAAGAAATAACAACAAAGAAAACAAGATAGTGCATACTCAGTATTATATAAGGAAAATAAAGCCCAAAAACACACAAAAACAAAAATAAACATCAAATCAACGCCATCCCTATCAACGACATCAAAAACTTGATCAACTGTTTAACGTCACAGCAATAATGTGCAAGTGTACACTATCATGTAGGAATAGTAGACAGATGTGAGCTTGTCGGATATCGATCCTACAGGGATGGTTGTCTTTTGTCAATTAATGTTGGTGCAATAACTAGATAGAAGCAAAATAAATTGTGAGGATAGTTTTCAAAGCAACAACTTGAAAATAATAAAATAAAATATGAGAATGATAAACTAGGATCCCCAACATGAATCTTTAGTAGAATACTAAATGCTCACAAGGTATAGAAGGATAGGTTATCGTAGAGGCAATAAATTTCAATGTATATCTTACCAAGCGTCACTCCTCTATTTAATCTAAGACTTAAACATGAATATTAACCCTACCTTCTGATGATGGCAATATGGAACTATTAAGAACAAGTAGATAAATTTCTCTAATCCTTACTCAACTTCCGTTGTAATGCTTGTTTGCTCGAACTATCTCTGCACTTTCCAGTGTCAATGATTTCAATAACACTTTCGTGTTAAGAAACATTCAAACCCCAAGATTAAACAATAAAATAAAGATTAAATAAGAAAACATTTAACCAAGAATTCATGTGTACTTCCATACAAACATATAACAGAGAGTAATCATGTAATATCCTGATTTTAGGCCTAGTCGGAATAGTGGTTTTGTGACCACAAAATCCGAGATAGAAATAATTATTTTATAATTATTTTGATGTTTATGATATGATTTCATGATTGTGTGAAAATTTCGTGATGAAATCCTATGCCTAAAGTGCTTAAATTGAAATTAGGGACTAAATCGAATAATTTGGAAAACTTGCATTCTAGAAGTTTCTAGTATGAAATTGTTTTGAAATATTAATTAGGAGGTCTTAAATAGCAATTTTACCAATTTCTAAGTTTATGGACGAAAATTGGACATGGATGGAATTTTTGGAAAGTTTAGTAGCAAGGGCATTTTGGTCATTTAGGGGTAAAATGAATTAAAATACAAAATTAAAAGCCAATTTTGCTCATCTTCAACCCCATGGCCGGATATAGCAAGGAGACACCATGGCTAGGGTTTTTCAAGCTTCCAAGCTCGATTATAAGTCCATTCTAGCCCCGTTTTTCAAGTTCTTTACATTTTTGGAGTCCCGGTAGCTCGATTTAGCTTATGCTAGCAATAATTTAACCTAGGGTTTGTATTTGGAAAAATACCCATAGGTGAAATTTGTGTATTTTGGTGTCTTATGATAGAATATGAGATTTTAAATTATGTTAGACAATTTGTGCTACTCGGTTTTAAGTGAAAACGAGCAAAAAGGGCTTAATCGGTAAAAATACCTAATAGTCATAAGTACATGTTCGAGTGAGAATTTGATGTTGCCATAGAAGGGAAAAATGATCAGCATGTCATAAAAAATAAGAATATATGCTGAATTTTAATTTACGAGCTTTGGGGCAAAAGTATAAATATGCAAAAGTTTAGGGGCAAAATTGTAATTTTTCCAAAATATGATTTTGGGTCAATTTGAATAATGTGAGTCCTAATTAGACTATATTTTAAATGATAGAGCAAGGAAAACTGAAATTCAGGCTAAAATGGGGGAAAATACCAAGTTGTGGACGAAATAGTAAAAGTAGTCATTTTCGCATACTAGGTAAGTTCATATGTAAATGTTGGTAACATAGTTATTATTTTAAATGTTTTTATATTATGTAAATGATATGATAATTATTATGAAATATTATACTCGTGATAATTGTTTGATAATATGTCAAATTATGTGATATACTTGGAAAATGTGAAATACTACCGAGTATCAGTATCGGTATCCCGTAGAAGATGGTTGAGACACATGATTGGGAAAAAGGTCCCGTTGAACCTTAGGAATGGATTAGGATACAAGTGACATGTCACTGGGATATTTGGGCATCCGAACTCGTTGAGTTGAGTCCGAGTTCACTTATGGATGCGAATGTCCGAACTCATTGAGTTGAGTCCGAGTTCGTGAGATGTAACTAGGCATTCGAGCTCGTTGAGTTGAGTTCGAGTTCACTTATGGATGCGAATGTCCAAACTCGTTGAGTTGAGTTCGAGTTCGTGAAATGTAACTAGGCATCCGAGCTCGTTGAGTTGAGTCCGAGTTCGCTTATGGGCGGGTTACATAGTAGCTTGGCTACATATGTGGCACTTATGTGCAAACTTTCCATGTATCCGAATTATATTCCGATGTGTCCAACGGGTAAATTTCTACTCAAATGGAGGAATACTCAAGATGAAAGGGACGTATTGGTAAGTGTTGTGAAATGGATACTTTGAACAGGTATGTACTTAACCCTCGGGTTGAAAAATTGATATAACAACAATATGGTAAGATGATAAATGAAAATATGATATGAATGCCTTGGTGATGATTATGCAAATGATGTTTTATGTTTGCTTATATGGTTATGTTACTTGCTATTTGCATGTAAACTTACTAAGCATTTATGCTTACTCCCTCCTTTTCATTCCTTGTAATGTTGACAAGCCAGCTCGGAAATCGGGAACGGTCGGAGGCAAGCTCACACTATTCGTATACCATCTTGGCATAATGGCTTGTATATTTTGAGTATGGCATGTATAGCATTATAATCATTTTGTATATATGGTCTTATGATATGGTTATTGAGTAGTATAAAAATGCTTGGTAATGATTAGCCATTGGAATGGCTAATTATGATCATTTTTGGTGTTATGTATGTCAATTTGCTAGTTAATCCATGGAAACCATGAAATAGGTAAAATTTACCATAAAATAGATTCGATATAAGCAGATAGTGACGTGAATTTGAAAAATCATTAAAAATAGTAGAGATATAATTAGATGATGAATAAAATATGGAATTGAAGAATTATGAGTCTATTTTTATATGGAAAAAAGAAACAGTATATATGAGTTATATTTTATGAGATGTTTAAATTTTTGTGAAACAGGCAGAGCGATTTCTGGATCCTGTTCGACTTTGGAAATTCACCATAAATTGTATAAAAATAGTTAGAAGTCATAATTTATATTTATATTTATTATTAGTCTAGTTTTAAGAGAAACAAACTTCATAGTCATTGAAATTGCATGCAGAGAGATAACTGATTCAGTAATACACAGAGGTCGAGCGCAAATGAACCCTAAAACAGGGAGACTTTAACTAATAAACTGTACTAATTGGCCTAGCAAAAATTCTAGAAAAATTAGTAAATAGATATATGAGTCTAGTTTCAGAGAAAATTTACGAATTGGATTTTGAGTTTCGAACTCGAGATATGAATTTTTAAGCAATCAGACGCAGATTAGCCACTTTGTCCGGAATTTCTAAAATTAAATTGTTTGAGCTGTTTAAGCAATGAATTAAGCCTGTTAACACCTTGTGTTCGACTCAAAAAATGGTCTCGTGCACGGCGTTACATTTGGTGGTATCGAGCAGGTTTAGTCGGTTCTCGGACTAACCTAGCATGTGTAAAAGTTTAGCTATACATGCCACCGATCCGTGATAGTGTGATGTCTTCCGACGCGTATGAGTACCGTCTTATTTAGACAAGGTACTCTCCAACCGAGCTGCGCCGACCATGTTCAATGTTATGTGAAGGTATTTGAGTAAAATTATGATTATGATAAGTATCGGTTTAGAAAAGTATGAATAAAGGTTTATGATACATATGTGATAATATGTGAGATGAAAGTTCATGTTGTGATAAATATCCATATTTGCTTAATGCTCATATGATGTAGTGTATATGGCTTACTTGATAAGATGAACGGAATAAATAGAAAGTAGTGGAGGTATGAATAAAAGTTATAATATTATGATACGAATGAAAATGTCCTTGTTTTGAATTGGACGTCGAATGTTGATGAATGCTAATGATATAAATTTTTATGAGATAAAGGATTATAATGAAATGAACTTATCTGTGTTAAATTGTTGGACTGAATTATATGATTGTAATGATATGTACATGATGATGCACAAAATGAAAGTTATGATTGTGGTGCAAATATCTATGTTTGTTTGGCCTTATATGATGTCATGAGCATGACTTAATTTAATTAAATGAATGGATAAGTAAAGCTATCTAGAAAACATAGAATGTATGCATAAGTATATTATCTAAATGGGACAATAGGAAAATTGGTGTAAGCCAACATGAATGAATGACATGATTTTGATGATGTTGTTATGATGATGGAAGTTGTGTCATATGTGTATGTATAAGAAAGTCAAGTCAGAGGTCCTACAACCGCTCCCCCTTACCGGAATGGTACTTATAATGGAATTTCATGAGATTTGTATTGAATAAGTTTCCGGTTGAGAACCCAAAGAGTTCAATGATAGAATAATTATAAGTATGGTCAGAGATTGAAAATGAGCTGATAAGTAAAGTCAGAGCCAGTAAAGTATCGGATTGATGTAAAGATTATTGGAATTATGCACTGCTCCAGCTTAGAAAAGGAATTCTCCTTGGTAAACCGAATTACTCAGTGCAAGGTCGAGAAAAGTGTAAATCGAAATTTATTCAGAATCGCCTTCTTTAGTGAATGGTTTAATATGAAATTTGTGACGGCAGTATAGTTGGGGAAATGATATTTGAAATGTGAACTATCTCGAGTGTGACAATTATGACTGGACAGATTTAGCGATCTCTTTTGAGATGTTCTATGTGTTTACCTGTTCTCGAAATATTTCTATTTCTATTGATCTTCTCAAGAAATTCTTGTTATATGGGAATGTCTTTTAATCCCGGTGTTGGATGAAAGCATTGGTAGTCCGACTGGTTTATAATTTATATTGCTCTATTTCATCTGGTATTCTATTTCATTTCGTCGATAAGAATTAATGAGAGAATACATATGATATTATGATTCTGCTTTCTTCTACTTGATGTCAGCATCTCGATATATATGTATGGGAAGATATATTGTTCTTGTTATATTTGATTCCAAAGGGGATTAAATGATGTTTTCTTTTGGACTTTCTTTCTTTGAAGAATTATCGGGGTATTTCGTATTTTCTCTATGAGTTTGGTTTTCGATTCTCCGCTTGGTTTTCGATTCTCCAAATATAGTATCGTATCTTGGGTTTCTTTATTCGGATTTCTTTATTCTGGATTTCTCTATTTTGGATTTCTTTATTCGGTTTTCTTGTTATCTTTGTTCCATAATTTGTCAATTATGACTCGTGTTTCAGTGCGTTCTTCACTCGTGATAATCATGTCAAATATGACTATGCTTCTAATTTGATCTTGGTAATGTGGTGATTTTAGTATTGGGGTTTTTTTTCTAATTTACGTAAAGGATTTGACATCGATAAAGGCATAAGTGATAAAAGCGCGAGTTTCATCGGTATGGTGAATTATCTATTTGAAAGATTTCATGCGACAATTATTTCAGGATTATTTTTCCGAAGTCTGATAATAGAATTTCATTTTGTACGGATAAAAGAGTAAATAGTCTGAACGAGAAGTGTATATTTATTAGAAAGAGTTGGATATTAGTTAAAGTCACTACGAATGAATAGGTTTTCGTCTTGTGAAAGCTGAAAAGTTTATTACATGTTGACAAAGTTCGGATAGGTGAGAATATTGGTAACCGAAGCGTCTGAACTAGACTAGTCTACATTGAGTAAAGACTTCCTGACTTTCAGTAATGTACTATGGTATGAATTGTGATGTGTTTCAAGACGGTGAGGTAATGTGATAGTTTAGAGCATTCGATGTTACATAAAATCGGAGTTGTTAAAGGGGTTAAAGCCGAGCATTGGGATCTATCAAAATTATCCTTGTCAGTGTTGATATTGGGATGGAAATGAGAAGGATTATTCTTGAGGCCATATTAGAATTATTTCCATGGCAGAAAGAGGAAAATGTGATGTATCCTATTGTTAAATGTTTGGCGAGATCTATAAATCATATTTGTATTGAATGAATTCCTACTCATCAAATTCATGGAATTTCAGGTCTCTTTGATTGTTGGATTTCTTGGAATTCTGGTCTCCATTAATCAAGTTAAGATCCGGGTTTTATGTCATGATATCATGGGAACCGAGAAGGGTTGAAAATTTAAGAACAGTTGAGAGTTGAGATGTAAGCTTTCAGATCATATGAGAAATTAAAGAGATGTATTGGAGGTACAATCTAAGTGAAAGTTCTTCGGCACCGAATATGAGATTAAAAGTGAAGACCACTTTTCTGGTAAGATTTTCGGGGACGAAAATCCCTAAAGGGGGGGAGAGTTGGAATATCTTGATTTTGGGCCTAGTCGGAATAGTGGTTTTGTGACCACAAAATCCGAGATAGAAATAATTATTTTATAATTATTTTGATGTTTATAATATGATTGCATGATTGTGTGAAAATTTCGTGATGAAATCCTATGCCTAAAGTGCTTAAATTGAAATTAGGGACTAAATCGAATAATTTGCAAAACTTGCATTCTAGAAGTTTCTAGTATGAAATTATTTTGAAATATTAATTTGGAGGTCTTAAATAGAAATTTTACCAATTTCTAAGTTTATGGACAAAAATTGGACATGGATGGAATTTTTGGAAAGTTTAGTAGTAAGGGCATTTTGGTCATTTAGGGGTAAAATGAATTAAAATACAAAATTAAAAGCCAATTTTGCTCATCTTCAACCCCATGGCCGAATATAGCAAGGAGAAACCATGGCTAGGGTTTTTCAAGCTTCCAAGCTCGATTGTAAGTCCATTCTAGCCCCGCTTTTCAAGTTCTTTACGTTTTTGGAGTCCCGGTAGCTCGATTTAGCTTATGCTAGCAATAATTTAACCTAGGGTTTGTATTTGGAAAAATACCCATAGGTGAAATTTGTGTATTTTGGTGTTTTATGATAGAATATGAGATTTTAAATTATGTTAGACAATTTGTGCTACTCGGTTTTAAGTGAAAACGAGCAAAAAGGGCTTAATTGGTAAAAATACCTAATAGTCATAAGTACATGTTAGAGTGAGAATTTGATGTTGCCATAGAAGGGAAAAATGATCAGCATGTCATAAAACATAAGAAAATAGGCTGAAGTTTAATTTACGAGCTTTGGGTCAAAAGTGTAAATATGCAAAAGTTTAGGGGCAAAATTGTAATTTTTCAAAAATATGATTTTGGGTCAATTTGAATAATGTGAGTCCTAATTAGACTATATTTTAAATGATAGAGCAAGGAAAACTGAAATTCGGGCTAAAATGGGGGAAAATACCAAGTTGTGGACGAAATGGTAAAAGTAGCCATTTTCGCATACTAGGTAAGTTCATATGTAAATGTTGGTAACATAGTTATTATTTTAAATTTTTTTATATTATTTAAATGATATGATAATTATTATGAAATATTATACTCGTGATAATTGTTTGATAATATGTCAAATTATGTGATATACTTGGAAAATGTGAAATACTACCGAGTATCGATATCGGTATTTCGTAGAAGATGGTTGAGACACATGAGTGGGAAAAAGGTCCCGTTGAACCTTAGGAATGGATTAGGATACAAGTGACATGTCACTGGGATATTTGGGCATCCGAATTCGTTGAGTTGAGTCCGAGTTCACTTATGGATGCGAATGTCCAAACTCATTGAGTTGAGTCCGAGTTCGTGAGATGTAACTAGGCATTCGAGCTCGTTGAGTTGAGTTCGAGTTCACTTATGGATGCAAATGTCCAAACTCGTTGAGTTGAGTTCGAGTTCGTGAAATGTAACTAGGCATCCGAGCTCGTTGAGTTGAGTCCGAGTTCGCTTATGGGCGGGTTACATAGTAGCTTGGCTACATATGTGGCACTTATGTGCAAACTTTCCATGTATCCGAATTATATTCCGATGTGTTCAACGGGTAAAGTTCTACTCAAATGGAGGAATACTCAAGATGAAAGGGACGTATTGGTAAGGGTTGTGAAATGGATACTTTGAACAGGTATGTACTTAACCCTCGGGTTGAAAATTCGATATAACAACAATATGGTAAGATGATAAATGAAAATATGATATGAATGTCTTGGTGATGATTATGCAAATGATGTTTTATGTTTGCTTATATGGTTATGGTACTTGCTATTTGCATGTGAACTTACTAAGCATTTATGCTTACTCCCTCCTTTTCATTCCTTGTAATGTTGACAAGCCAGCTCAGAAATCGGGAACGGTCGGAGGCAAGCTCACACTATCTGTATACCATCTTGGCATAATGACTTGTATATTTTGAGTATGGTATGTATAGCATTATAATCATTTTGTATATATGGTCTTATGATATGGTTATTGAGTAGTAAAAAAATGCTTGGTAATGATTAGCCATTGGAATGGCTAATTATGATCATTTTTGGTGTTATGTATGTCAATTTGCTAGTTAATCCATGGAAACCATGAAATAGGTAAAATTTACCATAAAATAGATTCAGATAGCAGTAGTGATGTGAATTTGAAAAATCATTAAAAATAGTAGAGATATAATTAGATGATGAATAAAATATGGAATTGAAGAATTATGAGTCTATTTTTATATGGAAAAAACGAAACAGGTATATGAGTTATATTTTATGAGATGTTTAAATTTTTGTGAAACAGGGCCAGAGCGATTTCTGGATCCCCTGTTCTGAATTTGGAAATTCACCATAAATTGTATAAAAATAGTTAGAAGTCATAATTTATATGTATATATTTCTTATTGAGTCTAATTTTAATAGAAACAAACTTCATAGTCATTGAAATTCTGTACAGAGAGGTAACTGATTCGTAATACACAGAGGTCAGAGCAGTCGAACCCTGAAACAGGGGAGACTTTAACTAATAAAATGTACTAATTGGCCAAGCCAAAAATTCTAAAAAAACATTAGTAAATAGATATATGAGTCTAGTTTCAGGGAAAATTTACAGAATTGGATTTTGAGTTTCAGAACTCGAGATATGAATTTTTAAGCGACTGTGACGCAGTTAGCCAGCTTGTCTGGAATTTCTAAAATTAAATTGTTTGAGCTGTTTAAGCAATGAATTAAGTCTGTTAACACCTCGTGTTCGACTCCAGAAATGGTCTCGGGTACGGGGCGTTACAAACCACTAGCATTTAGAAAGAAATAAGAAATAATCGAGTAGAGAATACTATTCCTAGACAAATCGATTGAATCTCTCTATTCGCTTTAGTCTCGCACTTAGGTCTCTTTGTCAGAAGCTAATCCGCATCAATTTTCACGTTGGTTCACCCGTGAGAGGCCTAAGCTACTATAGCCGCAAGCTTCAAGGTAGGATGAAGAAGATGATGGTCAAGAAAAAGCTCTTTTTTTTTCTTCTCATGTCAACCTTTTATGTCCTCCTCCAACAGTACACATGTCCTTTCCTCAGAATTATTCTATCCTTGTACACACAAGTTGGTTATACCAGATTAGACAGCTCACACATTTTTAGTTCTTATCCGAACAGCTGTCAGGTGCGGTGACAATTCTAGACACAATCTGGAATTAACTCATGTAACGACATTAACGCAAATAGATAGCAAAATTAAGGGTAAAATAGGCTAGGATTCACTAAGTTATAAAATGCAGTTTACTAAATTGAAAATGCTAAAATATTTGCTAAGGATAACTAAATGGGAACAATTTAACCAAAAAGTATGGAGGAAAACCTATCTTATTTCTAGTGCTATCATATATGCTTCTTGTGTTTTATTTATGCCAATACTAATATTGTTCTTATTTTTATTTTTTGTGTAGGCTTAATCAAGGTATGACGGGTACCAAAGATCATGTCACTGGTTTCACTTTTCCTACTACCTTGGGAAGGAGAGGTTTTATTCCCCCAAAGCCTCTTCGGGTCCCTCGGGCTCCTTCAGATTTGAAGGAGAAGTCCCCTCTGTGTCCCTCTACTAAGATGGGTAGGATGGGATAACCAAGAAGTCTTTTACTATGGGAGATGCTGCATGGAAAGCTCCCTCTAGGCTAATTCGAGGGGTAGGTCAACGAACACCCCTTTAGATGGTAAAGGGTCCACTACTCTTGCCGCAAGGAGTTAGGAGAAGAGCCTTACTAACTTTTTTGCTCATTTTATCGATATTTCTGTACTAGTGTTATCTAGTGGCCTACAACTACTTTAAAGGCTCTACCTAGTAAGCAACCTCTTATTTTTTATGGTTTTATTAAAGCACTTTCAGTGGTCGTAATGTGATATTTGTGTGGAAGTTTTGAAGATCTCTTCAAAAGGATAAAGGTTGCCACTAAGATGTCTATACAGGCTATCCTAGACTGCATGGGTCATCCAATATTGCTAAAGCTACAAAGGATATGGCTTTAGCTACTGTAAGGAACTAGATTATTGTTGAGAAGAAAGCCTGTGAGGTTGCCAAGTTTTGGCAAGACCAGGTTGAGAAGTACAAGGTTGAATAAGACACAACTTAGGCAACTTTAGCTTAGAAGGGGGAATAGTTAAAAGAAGGGCAGTAGGCCATTCCCTATGTCAATCCTATATGGATGAGAAGGTTGTTGATGCTACAGATTTGGGCATGAGAAAGGCCATCTTGGGGGATGCAACTACACCATGAGCCTATCTATGTTATATAATTTGGATCTTAGTCCTTTCAAAAGTATTATGATTTACGAAGAAAAGGACATCGGGTTTGATATTTTCAATCTTAATGGTTTTAAGTGGGATGTGTATTCAAAGAAAATGAGGCCCTTGCATGTATCTAAAATTTTAAAAATGGAAAGGTTAGAGGCCCAAGATAGTGTATCAGGTGGGGAACCTAAGGCTTTAGATGGTGTTGGGGATTCTAATAATGAGCTTGCTGAGGGTTTTGAGGGAAGGGTTGAAGTTGAGAAATAATTTGTACTTTGTAATAATTTTATCATATTAATAAAAAATTTATTCTTCTCTTGGTAAGTTTTATTGATTTGTTATCTTTACTTCGGATGGTATGCAAGAAACTTTAAGTTATAAACTTATGCTCCTACCTTAAAAAATTATTAGTACTTCAACCTTTGGTTTCTTTACAATGTGAGTAACTATTTTCGTTTGTGTTAGGTGTTGTAAGAAGATATTCGAGCCATCTGTTGGTAATAGAATGTAAGAGCCGTGAACTACTTATTGAAACGTAATAAATGTATATTGCTTGAAGAAGATTTCGTGTACTTTTAGATTCTCAGAGGGGTTTGAATGTTTCAAATGTTATAATGAGCTTGTTTCTTGACATACGAAGGGAAGGCTTTATGAAAGATAATAAAATGGCCTTGCTCCCAAACTCATGAGGGAAGGCTTACAGGAAGTAATAATATGCTTTTGCTCCTAAATGCATGAGGGGAAACTTACAAAAAGTAATAATATGGTCCTGAACCTAGACACATGGGGATGTTTATCGAAAGTAATAATATGGCCCTACTTCAAGGCTCTTTAGGGGAGGCTTACCAGAAATGATAATATGGCCTTGCTCCCAAACGCATAGAGGGAGGCTTACAAAAAGTAATAATATGACCCTTCTCCCAAATACTTAGGGAGAGGCTAACAGAAGATACTATTTGTCGACTGTATCACCCTTGAGTCTTGAACATGCACAAAAGATCAATAAATTGAGCTTTTATTACTGAAAGACATAATATATCCACTAAACATGATATTGTAACACAAGGAATGTATGAGAATATTGGAATATATAATGTAAGAACTATTTTAAATGCAAAGCTTGTAAATATTATGCATAAAATTTGCGAAGGTTGTGGGCATTCCATGTTTGTGGCATGTGAATTATGTATAGTTGTTCAATTTTATATGTACTGCATCCCAATGAAGCTATCACCTTATAGGGTCATTCCCTAGTTCCCCTTTGGTTGGCTGGTTCTAGCTTCTGTGTTTCACATTACTAAGTCCCCTACCTGGTACTATCTGTTAAGAATCTTTAAATTGTAGTATTGTGCTACTTGTTAAGCTTGTATAGACATCTATATATATGCTTTCTCTTTTATTTTATCTAAGAAATCTAGATTTTCTTAGAGCTTTGCTTAGTTGGTTTGATTCATATAGTGGACCATTCGATGTGTGTTGAGGCTGATTTCAGTTGGTATCACCACTTTAGTTTGAAACATAAGATTAAATAGGGCTTCCCTTATTCCTGAGTATGATGTGGATCGTAAAGACTAATAGATACTTGGCTGCTTTTCTAACCATCCATTTTTCACATCTTCTAACTTCTTCTTTAGTCCTTGGAATATCTTTTTGTTTGTGGCTTCCGCCTGAGCATTCGTTTGTGGAGTCTTTATTGCACTATGCACCAAGGAGATATGGAGTTATAGTAGAATTCCTTGAATTTACCTTGGAATTGCATCCCATTCTCAGCAATTATGATACGAGGTTCTACATCTACAGATTATGGTCTTTCAGACAAATTTTTCCACCTTTTTTTTTTATGGTAGCGAATGCTTCTGCTTCCATCCACTTCCTAATGTATTCAATGGTTACCACAATATAATTTTTTCATGTCATGGCTTGTGGAAATGACCCTATAATGTTAATTCCTCATGTTGCAAAAGGACAATGACTTGAAATGTTATATAGGGGCTCTACGGGTGTGTAGGGTATAGGTGAGAATTGTTGATGGGGTTCATATTTTTGGATAAAGGTTGTTGTGACCTTCTTCATAGTGGGCCGATAATATGCTTGTCGTAGGATTTTTTGTGCCAATGCTCTTGAACCTCAAATGGTGGCCATAGATAACTTCATGCACTTCCCACATAACATATTCTTATTTAGTTGATCCAAGGCATCATAAAAGAAATTGGTGGAAAGCTTTCTTGTATAGGACCTCGTAAATAAGCATGTAGCAAGAGGCTATGCAAGAAATTCGGTCGAGCTCTCTGGGTTGGAGGGTATCGAGTTATTTGACAAGACTTCTATCCAAGGTGTCATCCATGTATTCCCAAAATCTATGTTGAAGATTTTCCCTTTTTTTTATAGCTGAGGGTTCCTTTATGTTCCAATAGGATTTCGCCCCTTTATCGGATTCCTACCGCAAATGCCACTTGGGATAAAGAATCAGCATTTATATTTCTAGATCTGGAAACTTTATCAACTTGGACTTCTGAGACACTTCGCAATAGCTTCATCACAATGGTGTAGTATCTTGATAAAACGAGATCCTTAACTTCATATTCTCCTTGAATTTGCTTTTCCATTAATTGGGAGTTGGTGTGAACATAAAGCTTCTAAGCTCCCAATTTTTGGATACAATGAAAGCAAAAGAAATACCATACTCCTATTTGTACCCATCTGGATCAACTAACGGGATACCCTCCTTGGAGTCCAATTTTCTTGAAGAACCATCTATATGTAAAATCCATGGAGTGTCATTCTTGGGTTGTTTTTTGATGGTAGGTTTTGCAGTAATCTATTGACCCTCCTATAGGCTCAACATATATTTTGCTTTTTAATGATTGATGAAGGAACATTTGGCAATGAAATCTACTAAAGCTTGTATTTTGGTCGCCTTGGAAGGTGAGAAATCTAGCTCAAATTAACTTACCACACAACTAGAGGCATCATTTTTTTTAAGATGTCCTGCAACAAGAACTCTAGTAGGACAATGATTGGATGAGCTTGAAAATATGAATGAAGCTTTCTTGCAGCTATCACCAGAGCAAAGACAATTTTTTCCACTTTAGGATACCTTAGTTTTCCATCTTGGAGGACTCTACTCACATAATATACTATATGTTATTACCCTTTCATATCATTTATTGATATTGCAACTAATATTTTATCTATGGTTGTTAGGTTGACATACAAAGTATTTCCCAAGAATGGTGATACTAGCAATGGTGACATACTAAGGTATTGCTTTAGTTGTTCAAACAATTGTTGAAACTTTTCTTACCACTGAAAAGATGATTTCAAGGCTTTAAAGAAGGGCATGCACCTATCCACCATTTTAGAGACAAATGGTTTAATGCAACAACCTTGCCTACTAATCATTAGACTTCCTTGGCCTTTTTTGGTGGAGTCATTTCTAGATTGGCTTTAATTTTCTCTAGATTGACTTCAATCCTTCTATTGGAGATCATGAATCCCAAGAAATTTCATGCTTGGACTACAAAGGCACATTTAGCAGGATTGACCTTCATGTTGTATCTTCTCAAGACTGTGAATACTTCTCATAGATCATTCACATGTTACTCCATCGTGACACTCTTTACTAACATATCATCTATGTATACTTCCATACACCTTCTGATTTGGTTAGCAAATTGCTTATTCTTTAGTCTTTGGTGAGTAGCTCTTGAATTCTTCAACCCAAAGGGCATCATCTTATAATAAAATAGCCCGTCTTAGGTAATGAATGTGATTTTTCTTGATCATTCGGATCCATGAAAATCTGATTATATAAAAAAAAAGCATCCATAAAGCTCATGAATTCATGTCCAGCCAAGGAATATACCAAATGATCAATTGTAGAATGGAAAACTATCGTTCGTGTAGGCCTTATTTAAATTTTTTTAAGTCTACACAAATCCTCCATTTGTTCCTAGGCTTGGGTACCATTTCTACATTTTATACCCAATTGGGTACGTAACTTCACTAATGAATGCAACGATGAGTAAATTATTTACTTCTTACCTTATAGATGCTACCATTTTTGAAGAAAATCGTCGCTTCTTTTGTTTAATATCAAATATTCAGTTACTAAAGAGTGCAACAACTTTTTCTTTTAGGTCAGGAGGGTAATGGTCATCTTTGTGATTTTCTTTAGAGTACTTAAAGATAATGATTCTATGGCTTTTGTAGCTTCAACTTTGTGGAGGTTAGTTTGAGCCATACTTCTAAATTGTCCAAATATATCTTTCTCTTCCATCATTCAAGTTTATTCCAGCTAATAAGTTTTATAGGATATGATTGCAACATACAAGAGAGGGAGAAGGAAGGATCATTCGTTCTCCTATAAGAATTAGGGATATTATGTGACATTCTTGAGTCTTCTTCTGATCGAACTTTAGGTACCCTTCCCTTGATTGTGTTGGGAATCTTAACATCATGCAGAAAGTGGCCACGACCATCTTTGCCATTCGCATAATATACTTCTTTCGAAACTCTTCTTGGAAGAATTCCCAAGTCACTCTTTCTCTCAGTACTACAGACACGAGAGTGTTCCACCACCGATGAGCCGAGTCTTGAAGAAGTGACACGACACACTTCACGCACTCTTCAGGAATGCATGACAGCTCATTGAATACCCTCATGGTATTTTCTAGCCAAAACTCTGCTCTCTCCAGTTCATCATCTACACTAGCCTGAAATTCCTCGGCCCCTTGCTTCTGGATCTTATCTACCGGAGGCTTCTCTCGTCTGAACACATCCACACCTTGCAGAGCCTTTGGGGCGTATTGAGGAATCGAAGGAGGTGAGGGTGGTGAGGTGTTCGGGTTCGCACGAATGAACTCTGTATACCAAGCATCCATTATTCGGAGGTAGGCTTCCCTAGCCCTTCCACCTTGGCCCATACTTACGATCTCACTCTCTATTAGCGCGGTCCCTTCTGCGGGAGCCGGCGTATTACTTTTCACGTCACCTCCCGTGGTTCTATCAGGATCCATTACTATAATAAACACAATTTATAATCGTCAAGAATCGTCACACTATCAATATGCATATACGTGGCATGTATAGTTAGACTCGTACTCTAGCTAGTTCAGTCCTAGAATCGACTAAACCATGCTCTGATACCACTAAATGTAAGACCCATTGCCCATATCCGACGCCGAGACAGGGTTCAAGGTGTTACCTTTCTTGACTCAACCAACTACACAAAACCAGGCCATAAAAAAGTTTCAAACAATTTAAAAACTTCTCCTTTCATATGCAATCTATCTCATATACGAACTTACGAGGCCCAAATTATACATCTGGGGCGGTTCAGAACCCAACCGAGAACTCATGAAAAACTTAGTAAAGTTTCATGCATCAAGATTCCGCACGCCCGTGTGGATATAGAACACACGGCCGTGTGCTAGGGACACGCCCATATCCCGAACCCGTGTCTAAAAACCTAGGCATTCTGCCAAAACCACACGGCCCAAGCACAAACCCGTGTCCTATAACCGTGTCCTTCACACGGTCGGGACATACGGCCGTATATCTTGCCCGTGTTCTACTAGCATGCATACTGACTTTATGGCATGGCCTGGGCACACACCCGTGTGGCTTGCCCGTGTACTAAAATGACATTAAAGTTTTAAGTGTCGGGAAAGCACGGCCACAACACACACCCATGGGCGTGAGCTGTGTGTCACACACGGCCTAGACACATGCCCGTGTGTCTTACCCGTGTGGACAAACTAGGCTATCTTCCATGCCATTTTGTCACCCATTTTGCACAACCTACACAAGATCATTTCAATATACAAATTTCATCCATAGAAAGAACATTGTATACATTCATCAAAGTGAATAATAGCCATTATTTCAGGCTTGATACAAAATGAAGGGCTTTTCACTTGAGCCAAAATACATAAATAATTCTCTTAATCTAACATCCTAGTTTAGCCCTATACATGCCACTTTCAAAAATATAAATCAGGCTATACCGAGTATTGCAGCTGATAGTGTGATTGATATCTCTGACTTTAAGGGATCCTTAAGCTAGCTTGGTGACACTGAAAGAAAAAGGAAAGAAAAGGGGGTAAGCATAAAGCTTAGTAAGTTGCATATAAATAACTATACAACAATCTCACCATTTACCATCATGCTTATAGCTCAAAGGTAAACATAACTTAACTTACTCATTATCATCTACTCGAGTCTCATTTTCTAAATTTAAGCTCGTTACCCATGCTTATCATATAGATACCTGTAACACTCACAACATGATCATCCTTTCTTTATCAACATTGAACTATAACTTTCACCATTGAACCGTTGGAATACTACTGGATATTTCAAGAACCTTTAACATGGGATATATTGTCGATGCCATGTCCAAGACATGGTCTTACACTGGCTCTCATATATACGTGTTATTGCATGTCGTAGACATGTCTTACACTAGTACAACTCCTAGTCGATGCGTGTCCCAAACACGTCTTACACTTGCTATCTCTGTCGAGGCCGATGCATGTCCCAGACATGTCTTACTCTAACGCTCATCTCTGTGCCGATGCCATGTCCCAGACATGGTCTTACACTAGCTCTCATAATGTGGCCGATGTCCCAGACATGTCTTACACTGGCGCACAAATCACCCAATGTCTTGGCACAAATATCCAGTTCATATCCTGAGGTTTCAACGGGATATTTCTACTATCTCAATATTACAAAGCATTCTCAATTTATAACTTAACAACTCGTACAATATCAATTCAATGACAATATGAATACAAGTATTAACAGTGTAGTTGTATTATTTATATACAACTTACCTCGGTTTACAAAAAGTACTTGACTAGTCAGTTTATTCGGATTACTTGGCTTTTCCCCGGTCTAGGCCTTGGCAAAATGACCATTTTACCCCTATACCCGAAAATCAATTTTTATCAAATTTCATCGTATTTCAAGCTTATCTAAACTCTTTTTACTACTATGGCAATCCCAAATTCTAACAATTTCACACACTAACCACCTATTTTGCAACTTATGCAAAATAGTCCTTTTAGGTGTTTTCATGCTAACACCTTTCAAAAAAGTTGTTTATAACACAACTAGGACTCATATTCTTTCATAAAAACTCAGCATATATCACAAATACATCCATGGAAAAATCCTAAACTTTTGACCATTTTGTAAGATATCACCCTCATTTGAAAGCTTATGCTTTAAGGGTCTCAAAAATATAAAAATCTTCAAAAAAAAACTCATTAAAATCACTTCCTTATAAGTGATTTAAGTTGCTGAAGATTTTTGAGCTTTCAAACCTCTATTTTTGCTGATATTTTCGATGATAGAGAAGAAAATGAGAAGGTTATATCATATTTTTCTTATTTTATTCCTATTTTAGTCAAATTAGCCACCAAACCCAACCAAACTTGGACTTTTTAACCAATTTGTCTCCCATGGTCGGCCAAGCACTCTAAAAAGGGTCTAATTGCCCTTTAAATACTCCAAATTTTGATTCTCTAGCTATTTAACACATTTGGGTACTAAAATGTAACTTTTGCCTTTTGTGCGATTTAGTCCTTTATCCCAATCGGGCTTGAAAACATTAAAATTTACTCACCAAATTTTTCATGCACTAATATAATAGTACCATAACCTCATAAAAATAATAAAAATAATTTTTCTATCTTCGGATTTGTGGTCCCGAGACCACTGTTCCGACTAGGCCCTAAATTGGGTTATTACATTTCTCCCCCTTAGGGATTTTCGTCCTCGAAAATCTTACCGGTGAATAAGTTTGGATACTGCTCTCTCAAAGACTCCCCAGGTTCCCATGTGGCTTCCTCGACCCCATGTCTATGCCACAAAACCTTCACAAGCGGTATACTCTTATTTCTTAACTGTTTGACCTCTCGAGCTAATATCTTGACCGGTTCCTCACCATACGTCATATCTGGGAGAATCTCAACTTCAGTTGGTGCAATTATATGTGAAGGGTCAGATCTGTATCGGTGTAACATGGATACGTGAAATACGTCGTGAGTCGTGAATCTTTTTTAACTCTGGCAGCAACCTCAAACGGTAGGCAACGGACCCTATTCTCTCGGTAACCTCATAAGGTCCTACAAAACGAGGACTCAACTTGCCTTTTCTACCAAATTTGAGTACTTTCCACCACAGGGAAACTTTCAAAAATACCTTATCCCTGACTTCAAACTCAATCTCCCTTCGTTTCAAATTCGCGTAGGATTTTTGTCTATCTGAGGCGGCTTTCAAATAGTCACGAATCACCTTAAATTTTTCCTCAGCCTCTTTAATCAAATCAACCCCGTCTCTCTCAACTCCGTCCAGAATAGGGGCATTCAGCACTTTCGCTCGTACAAAGCCTTATAAGGCGTCATTTTTAGACTCGACTGATAGCTGTTGTTGTAGGCAAATTCAACCAATGGTAAGTGTTTTTCCCAACTTCCTTGGAACTTGATAACACAGTACCTCAACATGTCCTCTAAGATTTGTATTACTCTTTTAGACTGTCTGTCAGTTTGTGGATGAAATGTCGTACTGAAACTCAACTTGGCTCCTAAAGCTTCTTGTAACTTCTTCCAAAACCTCAAGGTGAACCTCGGGTCTCGATCAGATACAATCGATAATGGTACACCATGAAACCTCACAATCTCAGAAACATACAAGTCGGCCAACTTTTCAAGGGAGTAGTCGGCACGCACCGATATGAAGTGTGCTGACTTAGTGAGTCTATCAATAATAGCCCATACTGCATCTTTTTTTTTGGGGTTAGAGACAAACTAGTCACGAAGTCCATGGTGATACGATCCCATTTCCACTCGGGAATCATAATAGCCTGAAGTAATCTTGAAGGCACTTGATGTTCATCCTTTACTTGTTGACACACTAGGAACTTGGATACGAACTCAAAAATGTCTCTTTTCATACTTGACCACCAATACATTTTCTTAAGGTCGTTGTACATTTTCACGCTACCCAGGTGAATTGACGAACAACCACTGTGTGCCTCTCACAAAATCTTCTGAATGAGCTCACTATCTTTGGGTACACAAACTCTATCTTTGAACATTATACACCCATCAGTACTAACACGAAAATCTGACTCAATCTCTAATTCACATTGAGTTCTCTTAGCTTGTAGTTTCTCGTCATCTTTCTAAGCTTCACAAATTTCATGAAGAAAAGTCGGTCTGGCTCTTAACTCTGCTATGACCGATCCATCACTAGATATAGTCAACTGAGTGTTCAAGACTTTCATAGAAAACAATGATTTTCTACTCAAAGAGTCGGCGATTACATTTTCCTTTCCTGGATGGTAGTCAATGATCAACTCATAATCTTTTATTAGCTCTAACCATCATCGTTGCCTCGAATTCAATTCTTTCTAAGTCATTAAATACTTTAGACTCTTGTGATCGGTAAATAGGCTACATTTCACCCCATACAAATGGTGTCACCAAATCTTCAGGGCGAACACTACAGCTGCTAGCTCTAAGTCATGGGTCAGATAATTTCTCCTGTGAGGTTTTAGCTGTCTCGAGGCATAGGCTATAACTTTGCCTTCTTCCATGAATACACACCCCAAACCATTTAGGGAGGCATCACTATAAATTACAAATTCTTTACCCGACTCTGGTTGCACTAAAATTAGGGCTTCGATCAACAAAGCCTTTAACTTCTCGAAGCTCTGTTGGCACTCTTCTATCCATTCGAACTTGACATCTTTCTACAGTAGCCTCGTTATCAGTGTAGCTATAATGGAGAATCCATTTACAAATCATCTATAGTATTCTACAAGCCTCAGAAAACTATGAATCTCTGTTACATTCCTTGGCGGTTTCTATTCCACAATAGCTGAGATCTTACTTGGGTCAACTCTGATCCCGTCACCCGACACAATATGTCCTAAAAACCTGACCTTTTTTAGCCAAAACTCACTCTTAAGATGCTTATCCCTTAAGATCTACAACACAGTTCTCAAATGCTCCATGTGCTCATTCTCGTTACGCGAATAAACTAAGATGTCATCAATAAAAACGACGACGAACCTATCCAAATACGGTCAGAAGATATGGTTCATCAAGTCCATAAATACTGCTAGGGCATTTGTCAATCCAAAAGTCATAACAAGAAACTCATAATGCACATATCTTGTCTGAAAAGCAGTCTTCGATACATCATGTTCCTTGACTCTTAACTGGTAGTAGCTCGATCTTAAGTCTATCTTAGAGAACTCAGTGGCTCCTCTTAATTGATCGAAGAGATCATTGATCCTCGGCAAGGGATACTTGTTCTTCACTGTCACCTTGTTAAGCTGTCTGTAGTTGATACATAACCTCATCGACCTGTCCTTCTTTTTCACAAAAAGCCCTAAAGCACCTCATGGTGAATAACTCGGTCTAGCAAAACCTTTGTCTGTTAATTCTTGCAACTGCACTTTCTACTCCTTTAACTCGGTGGGGGCCATCCTATAAGTTGTAATTGAGATTGGCGTCATACCAAGAGCCAACTCGATACCAAACTTAACCTCCCTCTTTGGGGGTAACCCTGGTAACTCCTCCGGAAAGACGTCTATAAACTCACAAACCACTGATACTGACTCAATCTTCGACTCAGACACTTGGGTATTCAACACAAAAGCTAGATAAGCTTCATAACCTTTTCGCAAATATCTTTCGACTACTAAAGACGATACTATCACAGACAAGTTATCCGACTTATCTGGCCCAACTCGAAGAACATTTCCATCCTCACATCTTAACTGAATTACTTTTCTCCCACAGTCTATTACAACGCCATGGGAGGTCAACCAATCCATCCCAAGAATTACATCGAATTCATTAAACGGTAACAACATCAAGTTGACCGAAAAATAATGGCCTCTAATCGCCAAAGAACAATTTTTACATACTCGATCAACTAATACATACTTGCCTAACAAGTTAGACACTTTTATTACAAACTTAGTGGACTCTACTAGCAAGTTTTACGAGGTATTAATTCTATACATATGTAAGAGTGGGTAGATCCAAGGTCAATTAAAGTCACAACAGTTATATCGTGAATAGAAAAGGTACCTGTGATCATGTCTGGAGACTCTGCCTCTTCTCGGGCTCGTATAGCATAGGTCCTCGCTGGCGTTTTGCCTTTAGATCTTATCGCGACCTCTCTTAGTGCACCTCTACTACTATTCCCACACTCGGGGTTCCTTTGAGGCCTACCCCTCAAGGGAGCACTACTTGCTTTCACCTCTTGTTTTCTCTCTCTCGTCCATCTCAGGGCACTCGCGGATAAAGTGGTCAAGTGACCCACACATGAAACAGCCCCTGTCGCTTATTCGGCATTCGCCCAAGTGACGTCTTCTACATTGTGAACACTCCGGCCTAATTGGCTCATCACTACCAACACTTGCCACTGAGGTAGTTTGGGCTTTAGATGCCATGTTCTGTCGATTCTTGTTTCTCTTCGAATATCCAATAGAAGTATTCGATTGGGTAGTAAACTCTTTTGACCTCTTGGAAGAGGACTGATTCATCTTCCCCATCTGTCTTCTCTTAAAATCTCACGACTCAATGGCCGCCTTCCTTCTCTCATTCACCAGCTCTTCTACTTTACATGCTCTCTCAATGATCACAAATTCTCTTAGCTTTAGGATGCCCACAAACACTCGAATGTCTTCATTGAGGCCATCCTCAAACCTCTTACACATAGTAGCTTCAGTGGATATGCATTCTCGTGCATACTTGCTAAGTTTTACAAACTCCCGCTCATACTCTGCCACAGTCTTATCACCTTGCTTCAACTCTAGAAATTCCTTTATTTTTTGGTCCATAAACCTCTAGCTAATACACTTCTTTCGAAACTCTTCTTGGAAGAATTCCCAAGTCACTCTTTCTCTCGGTACTACAGACACAAGAGTGTTCCACCATTGATAAGCTGAGTCTCGAAGAAGTGACATGACACACTTCAAGCACTCTTCAGGCGTGCATGACAGCTTATTGAATACCCTCATGGTATTTTCTAGCCAAAACTCCGCTCTCTCCGGGTCATCATCTACACTAGCCTGAAATTCCTCGGCCCCTTGCTTTCGGATCTTGTCTACCGGAGGCTTCTCTAGTCTGAACACATCCGTACCATGTAGAGCCATCGGGACATATTATGGAATCGGAGGAGGTGGGGGTGGTAGGGTGTTTGGGTTCACAAGAACGAACTCTATATACCAAGCATCCATCATTCGGAGGTAGGATTTCCTAGCCCCTCCGCCTTGGCCAATACTTACTGGCTCACTCTCTATCGGTGCGGTCCCTTCTGCGGGATCCGGCGTATTACTTTTCACATCATCCGCTATGGTTCTATCAGGATCCATTACTATAATAAACACAATTTATAATCATCAGGAATCGTCACACTATCAATATGCATATACGTGGCATGTATAGCAAGACTCGTACTCTAGCTAGTTTAGTCCTAGAATCGACTAAACCATGCTCTGATACCACTAAATGTAACACCCTTCACCCGTATCTGACGCTGGGATAGGGTTCAAAGTGTTACCTTTCTTGACTCAACCAACTATACAAAACCGGGCCATAAAAAAATTTCAAACAATTTAAAAACTTATCTTTTCAATGCAATCTATCTCATATACGGACTTACGAGGTCCAAATCATACATCTAGGGTGATTCAGAACCCAACCGATAACTCATGAAAAACTTAGAAAAGTTTCATGCATCAAGATTCCACACGCCCGTGTGGATATAGAACACACGGCCATGTGCTAGGAACACTCCCATATCCCGAACCCATGTCTGAAAACCTAGGCATTCTGCCAAAACCACATGGCCCAAGCACACACTCGTGCCCTATAACTGTGTCCTTCACACGGCCGAGACATACGGCCGTGTCTCTTGCCCGTGTACTACTAGCATGCATACTGACTTTATGGCACAGCCTGGGCACACGCCCGCGTGGCTTGCCCGTGTACTAAAATGACATTAAAGTTTTAAGTGCAGGGGACGCACGGCCACAACACACACCCATGGGCGTGAGCCGTGTGTCACACACGGCCTAGACACATGCCCGTGTGTCTTACCCATGTGGACAAACTAGGCTATCTTCCAAGCCATTTTGTCATCCATTTTGCACAACCTACACAAGATCATTTCAATATACAAATTTCATCCATAGAAAGAACATTGTATACATTCATCAAAGTGAATAATAGCCATTGTTCCAAGCTTGATACAAAATGAAGGGCTTTTAACTTGAGCCAAAATACATAAATAATTCTCTTAATCCAACATCCTAGTCTAGCCTTATACATGCCACCTTCAAAAATATAAATCAAGCTATACCGAGTATTGCGACTGATAGTGTGATTGATATCTCTGACTTTAAGGGATCCTTAAGCTAGCTTGTGACACTGAAAGAAAAAGGAAAGAAAAGGGGGTAAGCATAAAGCTTAGTAAGTTGCATATAAATAACTATACAACAATCTCACCATTCACCATCATGCTTATAGCTCAAAGGTAAACATAACTTAACTTACTCATTATCATCTACTCGAGTCTCATTTTCTAAATTTAAGCTCGTTACTCATGCTTATCATATAGGTACCTGTAACACTCACAACATGATCATCCTTTCTTTAACAACATTGAACTATAACTTTCACCATTGAATCGTTGGAATACTACTGGATATTCCATGAACCTTCAACATGGGATATATTGTCGATGCCATGTCCCAGACATGGTCTTACACTGGCTCTCATATATACATGCTGATGCATGTCCCAGACATGTCTTACACTAGCACAACTCCTAGCCGATGCGTGTCCCACACACGTCTTACACTTGCTATCTCTATCGAGGCTGATGCATGTCCCAAACATGTCTTACTCTAGCGTTCATCTCTGTGCCGATGCCATGTCCCAGACATGGTCTTACACTGGCTCTCATAATGTGACCGAAGCATGTCCTAGACATGTCTTACACTGGCGCACAAATCATCCAATGTTTAGGCACAAATATCCAGTTCATATCCTGAGGTTTCAACGGGATATTTCTACTATCCCAATATTACAAAGCATTCTCAATTTTTAACTTAAAAACTCATACAATATCAATTCAATGACAATATGAATAAAATTATTAACAGTGTAGTTGTATTACTTACATACAACTTACCTCGGTTTACAAAAAGTACTTAAGTAGTCGACTTATTTGAATTGCTTGGCTTTTCCCCGGTCTAGGCTCGATTTTGGCAAATCTTGATCTATAATAATAATATACATTAATTTAGTCACTAAAAACAATTAGGCATTCATAAATTCACAACTTTGGTAAAATGACCATTTTGCCCCTAGGCCTTGGCAAAATGACCATTTTACCCTTATGCCCGAAAATAAATTTTTATCAAATTTCCTTGTATTTCAAGCTTAGATAATCTCTTTTTACTACTATGGAAATCCCAAATTCTCACTATTTCACACACTAACCACATATTTTGCAACTTATGCAAAATAGTCCTTTTAGGTGTTTTCATGCTAACACCTTTCACAAAAGTTGTTTATAACACAACTAGGACTCATATTCTTCCATAAAAACTCAGCATATATCACAAATACATCTATGGCAAAATCCTAAACTCTTGACCATTTTGTAAGATATCACCCTCATTTGAAAGCTTATGCTTCAAGGGTCTCAAAAATATAAAAATATTGAAGAAAACTCATTAAAATCACTTACTTATGAGTGCCTTAAGTTGCTGCAGATTTTTGAGCTTTCAAACCTCTATTTTGGCTGATATTTTCGGTGATAGAGAAGAAAATGATAAGGTGATATCATCTTTTTCTTATTTTATTCCTATTTTAGTCAAATTAGCCACCAAACCCAACCAAACTTGGACTTTTTGACCAATTTGTCTCCCATGGCCGGACAAGCACTCTAAAAAGGGTCTAATTGCCCTTTAAATACTCCAAATTTTGATTCTCTAGCTATTTAACACATTTGGGGTACTAAAATGCAACTTTTTCCTTTTATGCGATTTAGTCTTTTATCGCAATCGGGCTTGAAAAAATTAAAATTAACTCACCAAATTTTTCATGCACTAATATAATAGTACCATAACCTCATAAAAATAATAAAAATAATTTTTCTATCTTCGAATTTGTGGGCCCGAGACCACTATTCCGACTAGGCCCTAAATCGGATTATTACATTCTTTTACGGTAAGGTTACCATGACTTCAACAAAATTAGAATTAGGTTGAAAAAATTATTAATTAGAAAAAATTTTATCTAATTGAATTAAATAAACAATATTTATTTTGGAAAATAGAGAAACATATATTTGGGTTGATTAAATTATAAGGTGTTGGGTTAAAAGTTCAGGAAGCACATATAATTGGGCCTAATACAGGAGAAGCCCAATTTCAGTCATGTTACATGTCAAGGACGGCAACCCTAGTGTCTGTAATTGGGTCATTTATTCTTGAGTCAATAACCATGCGTGTGTTTCTCTACAACGGTTCAAGGAAATAAAGTATCTTAGAGATAATAGTCTATCGTTGCGAACTAGAAATGAGACAAGTGTGGTAGTTGAAGCAGTGGGAGATGTACAACTTTATTTTGATAATTTTAGGAAGATTATTTTGAAAGATGTTTTCTATGTGTCAAGTTTCAAAAGAAACTTAATTTCTATTGCATGTACTTTTAAAGACGTCTTGATCATGAATTTTAATAATAGTATTGCAATATTCAAGAATCATACTCTTATCTATAATGGATGAATGTTTAATAATTTCTATTTTATCAAACCAAAGATGTACACACTTCTTGAAATTTAATTAGCAAATAAAGACTTAAAACTTCTCACTCTAACAAGGCGTACCTTTGGCATTTGAGACTTGGTCATATTAACAAAGAAAAAAATCACTAGACTTGTGAAAGATGACACCTTAAGTATAAAGATCTCACTTTTGTTCCTAAAGACTAGAACACTCACCTCCAAATCCTCCCCTTGGGAACTTAGGCAATAAGGACTCAACAATGTTTACAATAACAGTTTGCACTCTCTCACAAAATAGTTCCACAATGAAAAAATTAGAATATAATCAGTAAGCTTTCATACAAAACTTAAACAGGCCTTAAAACATACATCAATTTCGGCTTGCTATCATAGCATCTAAGTTAATACAAAGTAACTCCTTTAAAATAGCTATTACATTATTAACAATCAAAGCACTATCAATTGAAGATATGTTCTCCAAATCAACAACTCAATATTGTTCGATTCTTCATATTCCAATGGTTGAATTAATTCACATAAATTTTTCTAAAATAATTTTTTTATAGAGATGGTAATTCACAACCTACTTATATATCTCAAAATTTATTAAAACATGAATTTACATCCAATCTAAATTCTAGGAATCACAATTTTAGCAAAATTTAGTTTATCACATACATAACCCAAAACATGCATATATTTACAAGAATGTCACATTTTATCAAAAATTAACCAAACATTAAGAAGAAGAAAAATTCGGTATAGGTTTATACTATAAACATAGTACAATTTGACTCAGATACCAATTATTGAAAATTTCAATTTAAAAACAATTTTCTTTCACAACAAAAAATTGAAATTTTGAAAATTGAGTTGGTTGTGATATTTATAACAATAAACTTTTTCTCAAAAAATACTTGTACTTGTGTGAGACGGGTCCTAAATGCTTCCGTCTTTTAACTAAACGACCTTCTCCATAATTCTCATACCACGAATTGCTTCGAGAGTGGACTCAAAAAATAAAAAATCGAACACAGAACTATAAATGATTTATTAATTTTATTACTTTCAGTAGTAAAGTCATTCTCTCTCAATAGAAACTGATAAAATTGTTATTCCCGAAAATAGAATTTATACTTAGAAAATAAATTCTCTCTACCTTCTGGCAAAATAACAATATCGCAAGGTTATGTGAAACTTATGAAAAACTTCTAGATCTATAGCTCTACCACTATCATCCAATTATATGTAGAGATAGAAAAGTCATTGTTGAATTAGTAAAAACAAGTAATATTTATTTAATAGAAAAACAACTTCTCAGTTTAACTAAGAGAGAGAAGGGCGGCAGAGCTAGTTAAATACATTAGTGCTGCCGCCCCTCATATTACATATAAGGGAAATTTTGGCCTCTCCCGTATTGGGTCCAATTAGATATGTTTCTTGGACTTTTTACCCAACACTTTATAATTTTATCCAACCTAATACATTTTTTTTGTTTCCCAAAATAAATATTATTTATAAATTAATTTCTCCAATTAAATAATTTTCTAAACCCATTTTTAATTTTGTTAAAGTCATAAAACTTTTACTGTAAAATAATTTATGACGAAATATATTTGATTTCCATATTCAACGGATTAACAATAACTAATTGATTTAATTCTATTTTCTAACTTCAATTATTTAATTAAATAATAATTTTAAAAACTTATAGTAATTGTCAAGTCATTTCTATACTCAGTGAGAAAACACATTCATTTGGGAATGTGACCCATTTCCCTAACTTTATCATTTCTATCTTTTTTTTTTCATTTGATTCTACATACAATTCATTTCTAGTTTCAATGACCTAGTGCAAGAAACGATTGCAGATATGTAATTAGGGCTCAAGTAATTCATAATTAAGTTCTATCTTTTCGCCTATTAATTATAAACTTATTTAGTTACGAAGTCATTCTACTATAGTACCTGACTGGCTCTCCCTTATTACATACCATTACAAAAGCCACTTACTCAGTGCTCATCCAATGACCTTATCATCAATGTGTTTTCCTCATAGGATATTCTTAATTTCTTTGGGATAAATTCATTCTCCAAATATGATCCTATTTTATCTCATTGTAACCGTTACATCTTTCTTCATGAAAAGTCAATTACTATCAAATAGTAAGCAAGTCATTAATAACAAAGATAAATGACCCACGGTCACGTTTACTTTTCATCTATCATGTAATTCCAACAAGAGGATATCATTTACCCATTAACTAGGATATGAATTTCACTATTTTTAATGATGCTACATACTATAAAAGTCGTATACCCAACGCACCAGCTTTCGGTTCCTTATATATTTGAACTTAAGCTTTTACTTATATCAAAGTATAGGAGTCTTGCATATATAGTCAACCATCCACTCATAATTAAGGTAGACCACACTTTGAATGTCACAAGTGAATAAATCCATAAACGGGTCTAGGATATATTCTATTTGGGTTCTGTCTGATGTTCTATATATAGCTTTTACTATTAGTCCAGTAAGTCACATTTATGTCTCTATCATCTGGAATCATCTTCTTTAATGCTTAAGACAAAGAATCTCCCCAATTGTACTTGATAGAGTGCATATTATTCTTTCAATCGATTTGCTCAATTTCGATTAAACTAAAGACATGTTTATGATCTTCTACTAATACAATTTATGCCTTCGTATTATGATCCGACCACATAATACCACTTACTATTAGTTAAACGTTAGAAAACTAGTGAGCAAATATTTACTTCCAGTTTTCTTTCAGTGCAAACACCATTGAGAACAATATAAAAAGGGGATTAATGTAATTCACGAATATTATTAAACCAATTTTTTCGAAAAATACAAATATACAAAACAAATGTACTACACTTAGGGCACCAAATCCAACAGTCACTCACTTGCCCTAGTGAAGTAAAATAGTCATATTTTGCATTCCCATGCTATTTGCATGTTTCCCAAAACTCTTAACTATTAGATTATTGCTTTTTTCATACCATATATTTGACTCTCCATAGTGGAGTTAGTAGTAAAAATATGCTTGACACTTCTCCATACTATGGACCCGACGACTTGGACAAAAAAAAAGCCCAAAGTTGATTTCCTTGAATCTTGACACGTTTGGAAGTCATAATTAATATATCCAATCAAAGTAAGATCTCCTTTGGAATACACAAGCATATAATCCCTCGTTCTCCGTAAATACTTGAGTATATGCTTAATTATTTGCCAGTGTCTTAGACCTAGATTCGCTTGATAACAGCTCACCAACCCTACTATGAAATTGATACTTGAACGTGTGCACAACATATCATACGTGAGACTTCCTATTGTAGAAGCCTAAAGAACCTTTCTCATGTTTTCTCTTCCTTCCACTATCTTAGGATAGTCCTCCAAAGAAAGATGAACCCCTAATATAGAAGGTTGAGTTTTCTTTTTCAAATCAGTCATTATATAATGTTTCAATATCTTATCTACGTATGAAGCCTATGATAATGCTATCACCATTTTTCTTTCGATCTCTTAGGATTTAAAAACTTAGAAAACAAATTAGCTTATCCCAATTCCTGAATGCTAAACTGTTAAGTTAACCATAGTTTAACTGATGATAATGTCCCTACATCATTTCCAATGAGTAGAATGTCATCGACACATAGAACGAGAAAGACAACCTTTCCATCCCCAATACATTTATAAACACAAGATTAATCTACGTGTTGATAAAATAAAAAAGTTTAATCGCTTGACCAAATCTTTGATTCTATGAGCGGGTTGCTTGCTTATGTCCATATATGGATCTAAGCAGTTTGCAAACTTTATGCTCTTTTCCTTTAGTTATATATCTAATGTGTTGCATCATGTAGACGCTATTTTTAATATAGTTGTTTAAGAACGTTGTTTTGACATCCACATGTCAAATCTCATATTCGAGAGCCGTCACAATGGATAACAATATGCAGATTACTTGAGCATGGCAACCAAAGAGAAGGTTTCTTCATAATCAATACCTTTTTTCTGAGTATAATCTTCTGCTGCAAGTATGACCTTTTAAGTTTCCACTTTTCCATCCACATTTCTTTTCTTCTTGTAGATACACTTATACCCTATGAGTTTTATCCCTTCCGGTAAGTCTACAAGTTCTCATACAAGGTTGGAATCCATAGAATCCATATCAGCTTTCATAGTTATTTCTCAAAGCTTGGAATTAGTACACTACATCAATTCATCATATGTGAGAGGATCATCATCTTCCTATTCGACATACTTAGTGTTTAAAACACTTAGATCGGAAGAAATCAGGCCTATGAGAGACCCTTCCACTGTGTCGAAGCATCCTATGTTGTTGATCGTTTGCAGGTTTACTATTATGAGTATGTTTTGGAACCATTTTTATAGGGCTTTGTGTATTTCTAAAATGTTCCTCGAGTACTTCTCTACTTAAAGGATTGAAGTCATTCCTGTAACTTTCTTCAAAGAAAGTAGCATGAGTAGACACTATTATTGTTTGCTTTTTCGAGTTATAAAATTAACCACCCTTTGTTCCTTTTAGTTCGTTGGATCTGGTGCCCTAAGTGTAGCATTTCATTTATGTACACTTTTAATATTTTTGAACAGATTGGTTAACAAAATTAGTCATTAATTACATTAATACCTTTTGTGTATTGTCCGCATGTGGTTTTTGCATGTAAAGAAAAATAGAAGCAAATATTAGCTCATTGGTTGTCTAATGTTTAACTAATACTAAGTGGTATTGTAACAACATATTTTTAGTGGTGTCAAAAACAGTAGATTCAAGACCACAATTCTAACCATTCAGTAAGTATTTTATTATTTATTTAGTATTTATAGGGTTATTTTAGAGTCATAGTAAAAAGGACCAAATCGTAAAAGTTGCAAAACTTAATTGTTATAGATTATTATTAGCTAAATAGCTTGAAAAGTTAAATTACAAGGGGTTTAAATAGAAATTTGCCCTTAATCAAATATAATGGACTGTTATTGAAGGAATTTTCTTTAAATTATATGTTATTTTATATTAAAATAATGTTAATTGTAATAAAACAAAAGCAAAAGCCACTTTATCTTTTTTTTTCTTTCACCATCTTCAACCTTTCCTACTGCAACTCCATAGCTTAAGAAACCAAAGAATCAACCAAACTTTAATCTCCTTGCATGGCATGAAACTCAATCCCATTTCTAGTATTTTTTATGTTTTTGATATCGTCGTAGCTTAATTTTGCTAACCCAAAGACTAATTCATAAAAATTTTAAATGTTTTGATTTATGTCGTTGATGAATTTGTGATGTTTTTGAAGTTCGATGATAGATTTACAAGCTTGGTTGTTAAATAGGACTATTTTGTAAAGTGATTTTAATTAGTTTTAAGTTTAAGGACTAAATTGATAAAATATTAAACTTGGCATGAAATCCTTGTGAAATTTTAATAAGTATGAGCTATAATTGCATAGGGGAAACTTTGGCTAGCATGAAGTTGGTTTAATTGTGATAGTTTTGAAAGTTTCGTATTTAATGACTAAATTGAATAAAAGGTAAAAGTTTAGGGTAAAATGTAAAATGTTGATTAAGGTTGAAATTTGTGAATTTAAGTATTTTATGGTATTTCAATTGGTTAATTGAATAAATTATTATATTTAGATCAAGAAACGGATTAGTCGGTTGATAATCACAGGAAAGGAAAAGTTGTTGAGTAGTCGTCGTCGAGTGTTGATAACTATCGTATTTTGGTAAGTTTGTATTATATTTATTATGTTTGTAAATGTCTTAAGTAGTTATGTGTTTGGTTATATGAATATGAAAGATGCTATCATATATTGAATAGTAATAAAATGGAACAATAATGGATTGAAATGCAAAGTTTGAACATGTGATGATCTCAAAAAAAACATGATAAGCCCGTGTGAACTTAGTGAATAACTAGGATACAAATGACATATCATTAAGGTGTTTCAAGCAATAGTCGTTAGTGATTACAGTATCAGGTACTTTGTACCAGTGTTGCAGTTTCAGGTACTATGTATCGGTGATGGATACTATACCGATGGCTTGAGATCCTGCATGTGTTGTGGATTCTCTAAAGCTTGTGTGAGCAGCTTCATGTATCAATTAGTGTCCTTTTGTTAGCTTGTATGAGCATCACCCTCCCATGTATCCAAAGTCAATTTGTTATTGTTCTCCGGCCAAAATAGTTGTTATTGAAATAGAAATGAAATGAGATGGTATGATGAATTATAGTTGGTTGATGATACCTTGGTATGTGTTTCTTAACATGTTATGTATTGGTGATATGAACTCTCAAGCTTAATCATTTCATTTAGTTGGAATTTTGGAACAAGACAAAGGAATGTTAATTCTATATTATGTATGACTTATAAATTAAATTCACCGGTATGAGATGTTTAGTTTTATGAACTTATTAAGCTTTAACTAAGCTTACTCTATTTGGCTTTTCATATTTGTAGATTTTCGGACTTTTGTTGTCGAACATCTTTGGAGATCACACTATCCGGAAACTCTTTCGGTAGCTATTTGTTTATTTTGACTCAGTTATAAGTGGTATATAAATAGGGTTATAATACCTTATAGCTCGAGTTGGACAGTCGGACCAGGTATAGGGTGTTACAGGTATTACGTGGTCAGATCGTAATATAGAAAGACAACTTATATTAGTAGATGAACCTAATCATGTCTTTAGTCTAATAAAAAATGAGCAAACCAACTGAAAAACTAATATGTTGTCTATCAAGTCCAATTAGGGAGATGTCTTGTCTTGGAAATCAAAGCGGATGACTCTTAGAAGATAGAGACAAAGATATGACTGACTGGATTGACAGTACATCGGAATGGACAGAAGAAGAATAGATCCTGAATCCATTTATGGATTTATTCACTTTTGACTTTCAAAGTGTGGCATACCTTAATCTTGAGTGGATGATGAACTATGTATGCATGAATCGTATACTTTGATGTAAGTAAAGGCCATATTTCAAATAGATAAGGAACTGAAAGCTAGTGTATTCGGTATACGACTACTGTAGTACATGATGTCAAAAAAAAGTGGAATTCATATCCTGAGATATGGGTAAATGATATCCTTTTATTGGAATTACATGGTAGAGGAAAAGTAAACATGACCACTGAGCGTTTGTCTTTCTAATGAATGACTTGATTACTATTTGATAGTAATTGACTTTTCATGAAGAAAGATGTAATGGTTACCATGATATAAAATAGCATCATATTAGGAGAACGAATTTATCCCAAAAATATTAAGGATATCAATGAGGGTAACACACTTATAATAAGATCATTGGACAAAAAGTAATTGAGTTTCTTTTGTAATGGTATGCCATTAGGAAGAGCTCAATCACAATACTATAGTGGAATGACTTCATGACTAAATAAATTTATAATTAATAGGAGAAAAACTAAAACTTAATTATAAATCATTTAAGCCCTAATCGTATATGTCCAATCGGTCCCTTCACTAGCTCGTTGAAACCATAAATGAATTGCATGTTGAATCAAATGAAAAGAAATGGATAAAAATGGTAAAGTTAGAGAAATAGGAAACATTTGGAAATTAATGTAATTTTCTTTAAATGGAAATGACTTGGAAAATGAATTTATGATTTTTCTAATTATCATTTAATTAAGTGATTAATTAATTGAAGTTTGAAAATGGAAATAAATTTATTGGTAATGGTAAATACGTTGAAAGTAGAAATATTAAATATATTTTCTTATAGATTTTTTTATGGTAAAGCATCATGATTTTAACGAAATTAGAATTTGAGAAATTTATTTAATTAGAAAATTAATTAATTTACATTAATTTAAGATGTTTATTTTGAGAAATAGAAAAACAAATTTTGAGTTGGATTGAACTATAAAGTTCTGGGTTAAAAGTCCAGCAAGTACTTGTAATTGGACCCAAAAGCCCCTCATGTTTAATACTAGGGAAGGCAAACCCTAGTTTATTTAACTAGGGTTGCCACCCGACCTAATCCTAGTTAAACTAGGAGTTCATTTTTCTATTGAAATAGACTTTTACAATTCAACATGGGTTTCTCCTCTTCTCCCTATAAATAGATGGCACCTGTAGGGCTAAATACACAACTTTGGGATATTTTTATTTTGGTTGAAAATAGTGAAAGCTTATTCTCTAAGTATTAATTTTATTTTCTGGAATAAAAATTCCATCAGCTTCTAATGAGAGAGTATTTTACTTTTCCTATTGAAAGTAAACTATTTTTGGTTGTGTTTAATTCTAATCGTTCGAGCTCACACTCGAAACAGTTCGTGGTACGAGAATAGTGGAGAAGGTCGTTCGGTTGAATGCCATGAACGAAAAGGATCCCTCTAGCCCAAAACACAGGTGCAATTTGGAAAAGGGTTTATTGCTATGAATATCACAAATTGACTCAATTTTCAAAATTTTTATTTTTCACTGTGCAAGAAAATCATTTTCAAACTAGATTTTTTTCCTACATGGATATCCCACAAACATGCACAATTCCATCTGTGAATCCAATTTTCTCACATCTTTATCCAATACATGGGAGGCGCATCCCCAAATCTTTAAATGGTTAGATTTGACTTCCTGCAATGCCACAATTCGTATGGAGTTTAAATGTTATTGTAGTTGGTACATCATTCAGAATATAACAAGCCGTTTGCAACGTATATCCCCAAAAAAGAGATTGGCAGCTTTGAATAACTTAACATCGAATGAACCATGCCTAACAAAATTTAATTTCATCTTTCTGGCATGTTATTCTATTGTGAAGTGCCCGACGTGATTAACTAGGATAGAATATAATTCTCTATGATATACCCTAAGAACTTATCTAATAAATATTCCTCACTTTGATCAAATCGAAGTGTCTTTATGGGTGAACCTAGTTGTTTCTCTACTTCCACACAAAACTCTTTGAATTGAGCAACAGTTTCACTCTTGCGATGCATTAAGTAAACATACCCATATTGGAATAATCATCAATAAAAGTTACATAATACTCATAACCACTTACACTGCCGTTCATAGGGCCACATATGTCAATATGTAGAAGTTCTAAGGGTTTCACAGCCCTCATTCCTTTTGCATTAAAAATTCGCTAGCCATCTTACCTTCCAAGCAAGATTCACATTGTGGAAGACCAACTTCTTTAAGAAAAATTAAAGTGTCATCTTTTACAAGTCTAGTGATTCTTTATTTATTAATAAGGTCAAGTCTCAAATGCCAAAGGTACGACTCATTAAAGTGAGAAATTTTAAGTCTTTAATTCGAATTTTCAGTTTCAAGCAATGTGCACATCTTTGTTTTGATAAAATAAAGATTATTTGACATCCATCCATTACATATAAGTTTATGATTTCTAAATATTGCGATACTATTTTTAAAAGTCACGATCAAGTTGTCTTTACATAAACATGCAACAGAAATCAAGTTTCTTTTGAAACTTGGTACATAGAAAACATTTTTTTTTTAAATCTTCCTAAAATTATCAAAATAAATATGTGCATCTTTCATTGTTTTAGCTGCCACACTTGTCTAATTTTCGATCCGCAATGATAAGCTCTTATCTTTAAGTCATTTTGTCTCCTTGAACCCTTGTACAGAAACACACACATGATTGGTGGCTATAGAATCAATGACCTAGTGGTCTATTGAATCTTCCACTCAGCAAGCTTCTATCATAAAGAGTTCCATACCTTTGCCCTTAGTGGCTAGGTAATCCTTCTACTCTTTGCAATTTGACTTGAAATGTCGCTTCTTACTACAAAAGAAACATTTAGACTTGACAAGTCTTTAGACTTCTTAGTTGTCTTCCTTTCCACTGTAGGTGGCTGAGAGAACTTAGCCTTGTTTCTTTTACTGTACTTTTCCTTCCCTTTAGAGGAAGAAAAAATAATAAGTTTGTTTTGTTTTTTGGACCGAATGATCTCTATTCAACATTAACTTATATGATTGTAATTCCTTCAGGATTTGTGTAAGCGTCATATTCTTGTTCCCAAGGTTATATGCGGCCCAAAAGCTTGCAAATTCCTTGGACAAGCTTTTGAACACCATCTCTATTTGTATGTTCTGGTCCAGATTGGCCTCATTATCTATAGCCTCAATAAAGTATCCTAAAAAAGTGATCATATAGTTCTTGACCAAAGTGCCGGGCTTTTGCTAATAGTCGACTATCAAGCCAAGGTAGCTTGGCTTCTGAACATGTCTTCTTGTTTGTCTAGAATCGCTTTGGCAGTCTTATAGTTGTCCAGTTGCTTATAAAGGGTGTTGGTCACGCTTGCCAACATGTAGTAACAAGCTATCTCATCAAACTCCTCCCAGCATTTTCTAGCCTTAGCTTGAGTGGCTGGAGGGCCCTTATCATCAAGGACAATTTTTAGTTTCTCATAGCTCAATAAAATCATGAGGTTCCTTTTCCCTTTCTTATAGTTATTTTAGTTTAGTTTGTTCTCAGTGAGTTTATTTAATAAGAGAGTAGGTGTCATTTTCAAACTAAAAATAAAATATCCATTCATTAATATCTTTGTATTAAGAAAATATTTTGAAAACATTTTGTAACCAACAGATGCATTAAGATGATGCATTTGTCTTACATTAAACCTTGAAAACATTAGTAAGTCATTGCAATGATAATTCTTACACCCATTGAATTAAGTCACTATGGGGTAATCTTGATCAATTAGTAAGAACATGGATCTCCATCCAATCAGTACATGAACCTAATTCCTTCGAAATTCACACATACTAATAATCGTTTAACGTTTGGTCATCATTCTAACTTATGTAGAGCTTCGTGGGAAGTTACTTAACTAGAAGATCTTGAGTGTACAACCATCAACTCGACACCTATCATATCATGTAACACAAATGGGTCATCATGGAAAAATCTCATCGAGTGATATGTAGTGACTAGTTGTCCTCTTTGAAGTAAAATTTCCTGTTTTATTGCATGATAATACCTACAACAGGGCCGACCAACTATCATATGCTTGTAGACACCTAATTTTGTCCAAGCCGAATTGGAGGCTCATTTGTTCCCTTTAAATATTTATTCTCTCCTGGGCCCGTTCGAAGCCTACCCGATTTTGGTCAAATAGAGGCCTTTGTTTTCTTTTATTTTTCTGTCAATGGCCCAAATTATTATTATCATTACTAATACTATTATTATTAAATATTATTATCTTTTTTTTAGAGCCCAAGGCCCAAGCTGTTAAAATTGTCATCTAGGATTTCATAAACCCTAGCCTCCCTTTTGCCACATATCACAAACATCCAAAATAGTACCAAACCATTCATTAACAAACTAATGGAAACATAACACAAAAATTACAAATAAACAAGATTGAAAAACAGTACATATGCATGAAATGAAAGAAAAAAAAGGATGCTTTTCATATTCTATTTTTTTAAGGTATAAAAACAACAATAACAAAAACAACCATGCTATTTCTTTTTTCTTTTTCCTTTTCCATATACATGTCAATTCGAGATCAGGTTTTTGTGCTCCGATGAAGGGTATGTCACCAAACCGTCGGTCCTTCACCCCTAAAAGTCCCAAAAATTCCCTTTTTTTTTTTTCCTTCTCCTTTCTAAAATAAAGGTTTTTTTTGGGGGGGGAAGGTTTTGATTTTTTTCTTAAAAAGAGAAAGTTTAGATTTTTAAAAATAAAAATATGTTTTTTATTCATTTTAAAGGAAAATTTTAAATTTTTAAAATAAAGTTTTGATCTTTTTCAACTATTTTGAAATAAAGCTTTGATTTTTAAGAAAAATAGTGATTTTTTATTTAAAAAAAAGGAGAAACTTTAGATTTTTAAAAATAATATTATTATTTTAGTCATTTTAAAGGAAAAGTTTAAATTTTTAAAACAAAGTTTTGATTTTTTTCAGTTATTTTGAAATAAAGCTTTGGTTTTTAAGAAAAGTAGTGATTTTTTTAAAGAAAACTTTGATTTTGAAAAGAAATATATTTTCGGCCATTGTATGGAGTGACTCCACCACCGAAAGCCAGAGAGCCATTAGACTCTCCGGTAATGGAGCCATGGCCAACATATAAGGATGAAGAGAAGGAGGAAGAGTTTTTTTTTTTTTCTTTTGAAAAAAAAAGAGGTTAAAATGAAAGAATAAATAGATTTCTCATATTTATAGGTGCCAAAATGAGTAATTTATTCTCACCCCTTACTTTTTAAATTTACAAAAAAATACCCCGTTTTTTGTAGTGTCGCCCTCACTCTCTAGCCTATTTACACCCATAACCCTTTTGTTTATTCAAACCTTTGATTTAATCCGAAATTTCAAAATTAAAAGCAAATTAATTGTTACATCAATCTTCTATCTTCCACATTTTTTATGTTTTAGTCCCAAAATCAAGATATGTCATTTTGTTTCAATCTTTAATAAATTATTTACACTTATATCTTCCCTTTCATTTGCATTTATACATTATATATTTAATTTCAATTATACAATTTATTTTAATTTTTTATATTTATTACACTTGTATAATTTTATTTATTCTTATTTTGTCTTTATTTCTTTTCATATCTATTTATATTTATGTTTTTTTACACATTCCCTTTACATACATTTTAATATTATTTGTTTATGTTACTTTGATTCTTTTATTGTATTATGAATAAGGTGTATTATTGTTATTATTATCAACATCATGTCAATGTCTTATTTCTTTCATTTATTTAAGTTTTCTTTTTATTATTGTCCTTTCTGAAAGAGTTTTAACTTTTTATTAACTTTAACTAATTTAATTAATTTTCCTATTTTATTATTATTCATTTTAAAAGAGGGAACTTTAGGTCATTTTTTCATCCTATAAATGTTGACATAGAGTTAGGTAAGTAGGTGTTACATTTTAATGAAACCATAAGGTTTTTACATTTGAATTTAGGTTAGTCTTTAAGATCTTATCTACTATTTACCCTAGAAAAACTATAAATAATCTGTAGGATTTTTTTAGGGTTTTAAACTAATTTTAAATATCATATAGGATTCACTTTAGAATCTTAAATTAATATGTAAATATCCTTTAGGACTTTATTCAAGATTAAAACTAAAAATTTTTGTAGGTAAATTGCAAATCATGAGTAGGTCTTTTTAAATATTTTATTTTAGAAACTTTTTAAGAAAGCTAATAAATGTTATTTAATGTATATTATTTTAGGATTTTGTCAAATTTAAACCTTAGATCAAGAATTTTAAAGTAAGATAAATCATAAACCCGGCATAGGATACTTTTGTAAGATCTTAATAGGTTCAACGTTATTAATTAAACCTTTTAAATAATAATAATAGATCAATTAAGTTGTAGATGGATTTTAATATTAATCTTAATTCATTGGTAATTTCTAGGATTTTTTTTTGAATTCTAAAATAGAATTACTTTTAGGAATTGAAGGTATTTTACTAGAATTATTTGGGTATCCTTTAGGGTTCTCGTTAAAAGTAAAAATCTCTAATTTAAGTTTCAAAGTAGATAAGTTTGGTGAACACATCTTAATCGAGGTCTAAGTAAACTAGAGGCATTTTCTTTAGAGTTCTTATTTAAGATTTCCATAAGATTTTAGCCTAGATTAAGACATTAATATGCTTAAATAAAAAAAATACCTCTTAAGAACCCATAGGAGTATCCCCGGATAGGCGTTGTGAGGGTGTTATAACCTTCTCCACACATAACCGTACTCCTGAACCCAAAATTTGGTGATGAGATCGAGTCTAAACTTTTAGGATTTTTTCGTAGTATTAATTCTAGACTTTTAGATGATAGGTGGCTAACCAACCTATCCCTAATTGGTTAGTGCCAACTCTACGATAATTTAGGCCCTCTGTGTCTAGCTTTGCTTACTAAGCCCCCTGAACTCTTATGTAGGCAACGTTATGACAATAATTACAAGATAATTCTTCATACTTTCAAGAAATCTCCTTAGTGATATCCACATGGCAATTCTACCGTGGGGTAGTTAAATTACCATGTCATCACGAGACCATTGGTGGAGGCCGTAGGTCTTGTTTAGAGACCTTCTCCCATTCAATATTTTAAAAACATACAAGGTTGTTAATGTTCAGTTTCAATCATGAATGATTAAAAAATGCATGAAAAGTACATGTGACATTCTTTCCCTAAACTATATGTCATACTTATCATACATATGCATGAACATACATTGGCAGTCAAATAAATATCATCATCGTACCATAAATAAAAGCATAAAATTTAAATGATCTTGACCAACCAATGTTTTCATGATTCCATCCTAGAAAAATAAAAAATTACAAAAGTCAACCCAAAGCATACATTGGGTCTTCTATTTTGCAACCATGGAATTCCGATATCATATCGATTCACATTGCCATTTTGCTACCGTCGGGTTGTCGTCGGGCCACCGCCAACCACCATCGTTGGCCTCAACTGTCGATCTCTGCTATTGATCATCATTGTCGAACCACCAGCAACCTTCGCTACTGGACCATAATCGATCTTTTGTCGATTTGGCTAGGTTGGGTTTGCATCGTCTTGATCAGACTGGATGCGTCTCGGTTCTTCGAGTTTTACCAAAATATTGATTACATATGTCCTATGCATGTTTTCGGCTCACATAAATTATTCTAAAATAATAAAATAAATAAATCATGCATGGAGGTGATATTCCACAATCTAATTACATACCCAAAAATTAATAATAATTACATTCAAATTTCTAGGAATCACAACTTTGACAAAATTATTTCATCATATAAATAATAACATACATCCATTCACATGCATACCCCTAAACATGTTGATAATTACAAGAATGCCATATTTTATCAAAAATTAATCACATGAAGAAAAAAGAAATTTTCAATATCAGTTTGTAATATAAACAGAGCACAACCTAGCTTTGATACCAATTGTTGGAAAAAATTCAGTTTAGAAATGGTTTTCTTGCACTATGAAAAAATAAAAATTTGAAAACTAAGCTAGTTTGTGATATTTATAGCAATAAACTTTTCCCAAAATCACACCTAGGATTTAGGCTAGACAGATCCTTGTCGTTTCGGCTTTCAATCGAATGACCTTCTTCGCTATTCTCGTACTACGAATGGCTTCGAGTGTGGGCTCGAACAAATTTGAATAAAATACATAACCAAAAATTATTTACTTCACTTTCAGCGAAAAAGTAAAACACCCTTTCAATAAAAACCGATAGAATTTTTATTTCTAAAAAATTTTCACTATTTTCGGGTAGAATAACAATATCTCAAAGTTGTGTAAAACTTGTTTTATTTTTAGCCTTACTGGTTTCATCTATTTATAGGGATAAGAAGTGAAAACCTTGTTGAATTAGTAGAAGTCTATTTACTAGAAAAAGAATAACAACTTCCTAGTTGAACTAGGAGAGAGAGGGGCGGCAACCCTAGTTAAACATACTAGTGTTTGTCGTCCCTTGTATACCATATAAAGGGCTTCTCGACCTTTCTTGTATCAAGTTCAATTATAAGTACTTCCTAGACTTTTAACCCAACACTTTATAATTCAATCAACCCAATACATGTTCTTTTTTTAATTTTCCAAAATAAATATCAAAAATTAATTTCCCAATTAAATAATTTTCTCAACCTAATTCTTATTCTGTTAAAATCATGACAACTTTACCATAAAATAATCTATGAGAAAATATATTTAATTGTCTACATTCAACAGATTCACCATGACCTCAATAGATTCATCATGACCAGTTAATTTAATTCCATTTTCGAACTTCAACTAATCAATTAATTAATTAATAATTCCAAAAACTATAAATTAATTCTCAAGTCATTTCCATACTTAGCAAGAAAACCACATTCATTTTCAAATGTTTCACATTTCTCTAACTTTACCATTTCTATTCATTTATGTTCATTTGATTCCACATGCAATTCATTTTTGGTTTCAACGATCTAGCAGAAGGACTGATTGGACATATTTGATTAGGGCTCAAATGATTTATAATTAAGTTCCACTTTTCACCTATTAATTATAAACTCATTTAGTCACAAAGTCATTCCACTATGGTATCGTGATTAATCTCTCTCTAATGACATACCATTATGAAAGCTGTAATAGCCCGATTTATACCCTATTCGGAACAGTGGTTTCAGGACCACAATTCTGAGTCAGAAAAATATTTTAATATTTTTTCTGTGTTTATAATGTGTGAATTTATATGTGTGAAAATTTGGTGTTTTAATTTTATCGTTTGAGTGCCTGATTTAATAAAAGGGCTTAATCGTGTAAGTTATAAAAGTTGCTAACTATTTATTAAAGTGTTAATTTGCTATTGTCTTTAAATGTGGGGTCCTTAAAAGGAAATTTAACCCATATTATAAAGGATGGACGATTAAAGGCATGGTTTATAATGGTTTCATATTTTATACCAAAGGTTAAACTTGTAAAATGTTAAATAATATATATGTTATAATAAAACATAAATTAAACAACCATGCATTCATCTTTTTCACATGACCGAAAACATCAAAGGAAAGGAAAGAAATAAAGCTTTAGGGTATTCGGCCATTTGATAACTTGATTAAGGTATGTAACTAGCTCGGTTTTTGATAATTTTTACGTTTTTGAGATCGTTGGTATGAAATTTACAAAGCCCATGCCTTAATTTTTTATTTTGATGAATATTTTGAGTTATTTCATTGATGAATTTATGAGCTTTGTGATGTTAGATGATGAACTATGAAAGATATGTTTTGGATTAATATATTTTGTATTGGAATTTTTTATGAATTTGAGTAATTAGGGCTAAATTGCAAAAATAATAAATTGAGGGACTAAAATATGAAATAAATGAAATTTATGGACTTTTATGAGCATAAGGAAGATTCGGCCTAAGCATGGTGTACTCAAATTTTGCATGTTTTGTGTTTTGTGCAATTTGGACTAAATTGTAACAAGTGTGAAATGTTAGGGGAAAACTGGTAATTTTCTCATTTATGTGTTTTTGGACTAAATTGAATGAAATTATGTTTAAATGAGTTTAATTTGAATATGTTTAGATCAAGAACCAAAGAAATCGGATTTGGATCGAGGGAAAATCAAAGTTGTCGAATAATCGTCTCGTTCCGATTATCGTTGTTTGAGGTAAGTTTATAAGCAAATAGATGTTATTAATTTTAAATAGATACGAGTTTATATGCTGAAATTAATCATGTGAGAGTATACATGTGATAGCTGGATGTGTATATGCTTGGAAGCTATGTTTACGAATTCGATTCGATCGAGTTATGATGTCTGAAAGCCCCATATGAACCTTAGGAATAGCTAAGATATATATGTCATGACATAGGATTTTCGATATCTGTTCTCATGTAAGACAACATCTGGGACGTTGGCATCGATATGTTTTCTCGTGTAAGACCCTGTCTGGAACAGTGGCATCGATATGTGATTACATGTAAGACCACGTCTGGGACATTAGCATTGTACGATATGTGTGATTATCTGATTCTCCTATTCAATTCTGAATGGTTCAACGGTAATGATAAGTTGTGATCGAATGTGTAATTGAGCTAAAGCGATCAGGTATGTGATAGATAAATGTTTATTTGAAAATAAGGTAAGTTGGCTATTTGGTATGTGATACAAATTATATATTTGTATTAAAGGTTAATTGTGTATTCGGCTATGTGATATTTAATGCTAATGAATTTATAATGAAATGCTAAATCATGTATAAGATATGTGCATTTTAGTAATTTATTTGCTTATGACTTATTAAGCTATGATAGCTTATTGTGTGTGTATGCCTGCCTCTGTTTTATAGATTTTGGAGACTAGTTACGTGCTCGGGGATCGTCAGCAAAGTCTATCACACTATTGTCTATTTATCAGTATTTTTAAAAAAGCTAAATTTCGAACCTATGGCATGTATAGGCTATACTACTTTTCGGATATGTTTAAAGTGTTGCGTATAATATGCCATGCAAAAATGGCTAATATGATATATAAGTATTTGCTATCTTAATCATGGTTCTTGTGTGTGCTAAGTTTGGTTTGTATGCTATGCTCAAATGATGATTTTATTTGGTTTGGTTGAATCGGCTATGGTATATATATAAATATGAATTATGCTTGATATGTTACCTATTGTTTTAATGATTTGGCTATGTATTGTATTTGATAGTAATGATTTAATTTGGTTGATGAATGTATTCGGTTAAATGTTGAATTTAGGTAATAGATTTATATTTGATTGATGGTTCAGTCATGCTTTGTATTTATATGTGAAACATGTTTTATTTAAATTTGTTATGTATTATGGTAACTAGATAATTTGGCTATGGCTTGTGATAAATGTGAGTTCAATATGCTTGCGTTAAGTGAAGAAATTGTTATGAATCATGTTAGTAAGTTAATCATGATTCGGCATTTATATATATATAAGTATATGATGTATTGGTTTGATATTTTTGTATATTATATGAGATATGTGCAAATTATTTTATATATATATGTCTATTGATTTATTTCTATGAAAGGTTATATGCAGATAAAGTGATAGATTAAAAATGATGAAAATTTAAACATTGAACAAAGCATATGTTTTAAGCATGATTACATTCTACTAATGCACTGAAAAATGACCAAATGAATAGTGATTTGTGCATTGGTAAAATAAGAAGATTATATGAGTTTTATGTGATGCATATATATCCGAATTGGTTAAAAAAATTGATGGTTGGGTAGTGTATAGGTTAGTCATTAAATGATGAGCATAAGTTGATTGATGTATAAGTTTATTATTCGATCAAATAAGAATAACATTGAAGTTGTTTGTATGTGAAATTCGATTTTCCTTATGGAAATGATTCGTGAACTTTTATATGTATTATGATGGATAGACTATTTGGTGTTCTTTTAAAATATGTCTAAATTGATATAGGAGCTATTAGTCTTGCGCAAAACTACAAACATGAATTTATAAGTAGATTTGTTCATGTTTTAGTCATTTCAAATCATATGTAGTAATGTACATAAGCCATGAATGATTTGGTTAAATTTGATATATCCTTATTATGTCGAATGGATTTTTGCTAAAAATGATATATACTTTAATATGTATGCTTTATATGATTTATGTATGTAATAATAGATTGAATTATTTGCATTATCATTGATATGTGCATATGCTATGTGGTAAATGATATATTTGGCACTATTTGCTTATGAATTACGTACCTAGTTATATGTTTGAATAAAATGTTATGATATGATTCGTAAAGAATTTAAATTAGTTATATATATTAATATTTGATTGGTTTAAGAGTTTGAGCAAGTGTATGCACACGATTGTTCAGAATTTGTGTCTCGTCCGGTAATACCTCGTAACCCCATTCCGATGATGGATACGAGTTAGGGGTGTTACAAAAGCTACTCGATCAGTGCTCATCTAATGATCTTGTCATCAATGTGTTACCCTCATAGGATATCCTTAATCTCTTTGTGGTAAACTCGCTCTCCCATTATGATTGTAACACCCCTAACCCGTATCTGTCACCAGAATAGGGTTACAGAGCATTACCATAAAAATGTAACTTATAATCATTTATTTTATAAGCATTTCCTAAATCATATCATATTCCATTCAAACACATGCATATTGTCCCTTATTTGAGCCCTTGAGGCCTTAGAAACACTTTAAAAATGATTTGGGACTAAATCGGAAACATATAGAACTTTATGGAAAAAGATAGAAAATTTCACACTGCAGGGGTCACATACGGCTTAGAGACACGCCCATGTCTCAGGCCATGTAGCATTCAAAATAGGGACACACGGTCGTGTCCAAGCCCGTGTCCGTGCTCGTGTAACTCACTAACTTGGGTCACACAGCCAAGCCACACGCCTGTGTGCCAAGCCGTGTAACACTCAAAATGGCCTTATACGCCCATGTGTCAGGCCATGTAACTTTCAAAAAGCAACCTTTAAAACTTACAGGGGACACACGACCGTGTGGCTGAGACACACGCCCGTGTCTTAGGCCATGTGGACAAAAAATTGGCAAAATCAAGCCATTTACTCCACCCACCTCAAATATGCACCTAAATATCATTTGCACATTTGACCAGTGCATCAAAACATGTTTAAACATGCATAAATGACCAATTTCAAATGATCAAATTCCATTCAACCAATATGCCATATAAGCACCTCAAATGCAAACATACAATTTACCTAAACATATACATGTACTTAACACATTTCATTCATCAACACTTAATTCATTTTCCATCTCAAAACTCATTATAAATTGACCTATATCACTTCAACATAAACTTACCATATTTGACCACATTTAAACCATTACAAATAGTTCATATCTACCTCAAAGCATAACTCCACTTGGTCTCGTTATAAACATACCAAATATGGTCATTCCAAACATACATTAATTTAATCATATTAACAACTACCAATAAGCATCAACATACCATAAGTACCTCAAATCCAAAACAACATTACATGCCATGAACATCAACTAAACATTAGACATAAGTTCACCTAAACATGCTATTATAACCATGACCAAAACATCAAAATCTACCAATATCATCTCTGGATAGTGTGATAGATCTCCAACTAACTTCCAACCCGATCGAGCTTCCGAAATTTGTAAAGTAAGAGAAAGATATCCACATAAGCAATGAATGCTTAGTAAGCATGTATAAACTTTAATCATAATATTTCATTTTAATAATGAACTTTATGGGGTAATTATAAATCTATACCAATCTCACAAAGTTTATCAAACTTTAAAACCATCAACTCATAAATGAGTAAGTTCATCAATATCACATATATTTTTCATTCCTAACATAATAGGATTTTATAAAACTTTGAACCCTTCCATTTACTTACTTTCCATAGAACTTACTTACTCTAGCTTAAATAACAACATCAATTCACTAATTAGTATGTTTGTCCATGAACTGTATATATTCATCCATAGCATACGTAAATTTCTCACATATAGTACATCATTCAACTCATCATTCCCTTTTCATCATATTACATTTCAACTATGAACTTGTTGTTTCATTACCTATTCTTACACATTTCATTTGCACAACATAAAAGACATAAACATAACATTAACCATAGCTACAAGCTAGTGCATTTAAGCATAACTCGTTTAGAATCAACTACACAATACACCATTTCATGAGAAATTACATACTTCGATTCTTACCACTTTTTCATGCACATAAGCATCTTTCCATTTGGTCACTTACCGTTTCAATGCATTTCTTTAAAACTAACATAATACAATCCAACCAATAGCTTGGCACAAGCCTAAGCATCATCAAAAACACATATTAATGCATCAATTCATAGTTCACTTGAATAACATAAGATAAGTCATTAAACATGAATAACCTCACTTCAAATCATCAATTCCATAAACATAGTCATGCTTTCATTTAACATTTCTTTTTCATTCCTTTTCATAATTTTCATAATATAAGTCATTTGAGTACTTACAGTTCCTTCCCTTTTCATGCCCGTTGAACCACTTAGAATAACATCAAATACGCAGGAAAGATCACACAAAGTGTGCTAAACATATAGTCGTAGCTCATATGAGCTATAAAATGGGTCTGCTTACACAAGCTGACAGTCGGAATGTAAGCAACACAATACTGCTCACATAAGCTGATGAGTATCTACAACTAATTTCAGACCTCAGCCATAGGTAGGACATTCAGGACCAGCACCCGAAACATGGTAACCTAGGTCTGCTCACACAAGCTGTCAATCAGAATGTAGCTACACGATGTCGTTCACACAAGCTGACGAGTATCCGCAACAAATGCCAGAACTTAGCCATCAGTAGGAAATTCAGAACCATCACCTAAAACATGGTAACCCTAATGACATGTCATTTTTTTCCTATATATTCCTAAGATTCAAACGGGGCTCGATAGTCGTCGTACGTCATTGGATTTCCATCATTTCTTTACATGATAAATTCCATAATAACATATATATATATATTGATTTATTTATATTATAACAACACATGAAACATTCAATTTAATCAACCTTTAAGTTATTGTAGTTCATACAAACTTACCTGGCTAAATTGCAGAAATGACAAAGTACAGGAGTTATTTGGTAATTTTACCTTCTCCTCGATTTTCCACTCGTTCTTGATCTAAATTAATAATTTCAATCAATTCATTAATTTAGACAGCAAAATCACTCCATTTTATGCAATTTAGTTCTTTTTGACATTTTTACAAAATTTCCTTCAATTTTTTTTATTCAATTTAGTCCCTGAGCCTAAAACATGCAAATTAACCATTTTATTGAAAATTCATACCAGCCGTATGTTGCTAGCATCCAACACATCCCATATTTGTAACAACTTCACATCTAGTCCTTGTATTTTTACTATTTCAATAATTTAATCTCTAATCGTTAAATTCATCAAAAATCACTTAATAAAATACTTATAAATAACAACTACATACTTCAAATTGATCAATTAACATATAAAATCACAAAGATTCATCAATGGAAACATTCAAATTCTTTAATAGTTTCAAAAAAGAAGGTACGGGCTAGCTGGACCTAGTTGCAACGATCTCAAAGACATAAAAATTATTAGAAATAAACTCAAATTTATCTTACATGCAAAAGAGGACTTTGAAAAAATGCTTGAGCTATCATCCATGGCTTCCTTATTTCTCCAATTTCAGAAAACACTAAGGAAAAAGATGATAGCCTAATTGTTTTGTTTTTAATTTAATTTAATTTATCAAATTACCATTTTAACATTGGTTAATAATTAAATAAAACACCAAATCCATGACCATATTAGTCCACTAACTCCTTAAATGGCTTAATTACCATTTAATTCCCTTTACCTTTATTCATTAAGCCATTTAATCACTCAAATCAAATAGTGATCAAATTTTACATCCTTTACAATTTAATCCTTTTTAATTAATTGGCTATCAAAACATTAAAATTTCTTAACGAAAATTTAATACAACCTTAATAACATTCCATAAATATTTATAAAAAATATTTACGCCTTGGTTTATAGAAACGAGGTCTCGATACCTCATTTTCTAAAACCACTTGACTTTAAGGTCTTACTACTTGAACTTAATTAATCATTTATATAACATAAATTACCAAATCAAAAACCTTTTAAAAACCATAATTGACTCATAAATATTTGTAAATAATATTTACGAACTTACTAGTCGAATTTGCAACCTCAAAACCACTTTTTTTGACACCACTGAAAAATAGGTTGTTACAATAATGCTATTTTATCTCATGGTAACCATTACTTCTTCCTTCATGAAAAGTCAATTACAATCAAATAATAATTAAGTCATTCATCATAAAGATGAACGACCCATGGCCACGTTTACTTTTCATCTATCATGTAATGCCAATGAGAGGATATCATTTGCCCATGTCTCGAGCTATGAACTTCAATATTATGAATGATACTACGTATTGCAAAAGTCATATACCCAACACACCAGCTTTCGGTTCCTTATCTATTTGAACTCAGGCTTTTATTTACATAAAACTATATGAGTCATGCATACGTAGTCCACTATCCACTCAGGATTAAGATATGTCACACTATAAACGTCACAAGTGAATAAATCCATAAACAAATTCAAGATCTATACAACTTGGGTCTAGTCCGATGTATTGTCAGCCTAGTTAGTCACATCTATCTTTCTATCTTCTGGGAGTCATTTGCTCCGATGCCCAATACAAACCATCTCCCTAACTGAACTTGATAGACAACATGTTATTCTTTCAATAGGTTTGCTCATTTTTTATTAGACTAAAGAAATGTTTAGGTTAGTCTACTAATATAAGTTGTCTTTCCATACTACGATCCAACCACGTAACATCGTTTAGTATTAGTTAGACATTAGACAACCAGTGAGATAATATTTGCTTCTATTTTGCTTTGGATGCAAAAACCACATGAAGACATTATATAAAAATATTAATGTAATTCATGAATCATTCATTAACCAATCTATTTGAAAAAAATTATAAGTGTACAAACAAATATACTACACTTAGGGAAACAGATCAAACATCCACTTCCATCCAGCCAATTTTAAAAGAAACTTTGAAATCATAGGCTCTCACATTGCCTTAAAACATGGATTAATCCTAAATGAAATACCAAGATACTTGAAGGGAAATTTGCCAACTTTACAACCAAAGATGAGAGGCAATTTTGAGTCTAAATTTTCATCAACATCAATAGGAAATATGATAGATTTACTGGAGTTGATTTTTATGCCTGAGAACAACTCAAAGCAAATCAAAAGAGACTTCATATATTTTGGACCCTTCACAAAACTCTCTAGAAAAAGGAAAGTATCATCAGCAAATTGTAAGTGCGATAAAGGGAAATTTGGAGCAACCATATCCAATTAAAGAAACCTAAAACTTCTACCTTGATGATCATCTAGTGCAGCCCTTCCATGACCAACAAAAATATAAACGGGGAAAATGGGTCCCCTTGTCTAATATCACACTTCATTGAGAATTCCTTACTCAGCTTACCATTAAAAAAAACATACATCTTGTCATTCTAACACATTCGTAGATCTGAGCTTTCCATAACTTACCAAATCCCATTAACTCCATTACATGATTAATGAAGTCCTACCTAAGGCAATCGTTCTCCTTCTCAAAATCAAACTTGATTACAATACCTCCTTCGACTTCTACAATGAGTGGTTCTATCACACCCCAAAATATAGGGGGTTAATTGAAATAATTAACCAAGTAATGACATAGGTTAAATGGTTAAGTAGTGAGGACAGCCCCTAGAGGTCCTAGGTTCAAACCACCTCTTACCCATTTCTTTTTCTCTAATTTCCAACAAACCATAATGAAAAACAAACTAAAATAAATACTGTTTAGATTAAAAACTCAACAAGAATGGACAGCAACCCAAATGGTTAAACATTAAACTCCTCCCTTAGGTGACCTACGTTTGAGCCACACTCTTTCCCCTTCCATATTTATTTTTCTAACCGGCCAACTTAGGGTAAATTACCCAAAAAACCCATAGGGTTTCAAACCCTAAACTATTTAATCCATATCTTCTAAATAGGCTACAATTTTTCTCCTCTTTGCAATTGTAACTTTCCGAATTAGGGCCTAGTCGGAACAGTGGTTTTGGGACCACAAATCCGACATAATAAAATTTAATTTTATTATATTTTTATGGTCTAAAATTTCACGGAATGATTTCGTGAAAATGTCGTTCAAAAATTTTGACGTTTAAGCACTCAATTTGGTCAAAAGGACTAAATTGTAAAAAGTGCAAAAGTTGAATTCTACATGTTAGAGGTGTCTAATTGTTATGAAATTTTAAATTGGAGGTCCTTAAATGGTAATTATACCATTGTATAACTTGTTGGACAAAAATGGTCTTGGTTGGGTAAAATTTGAAAGAATAGTAAAAAGGACATTTTGGTCATTTAGAGGTAAAATGAATTAAAAGACAAATTTTAAAACCCAAATGTGTCCCTTTCTTCTTGCTTCAGCCGAATGTACCAAGATCAGCCATGGTTAGGGTTTTTTCAAGCTTCCAAGCTCAATAGTAAGTGATTTCGAGCTTCATTTTTAACGTTCTATGCATTTTTGAAGTCTCGGTAACATGTTCTAGCTATTTCTACCATTTATTTGAGCTAGGGTTCGTGTTTAAAAATTTACCCATGAAATATATGCATGTATTTTGTTTTTTAATGGTACAATATGAAGGCTTGTGTGTAATAAACAACTTTTACTAAGCGGTTTTTGATGAAAACGTCTGAAAGGACCATTTTGTAAAAATTGTAAAATTGGTCATAAAAGGGTGATTTAGTGGAAATTAGGGGCTTCCATAGTTATTAAAATGATTCTAATAGGCTTGAAATGCAAGGAAATTGAATAAAAATCTTTTTACGAGCATTGAGGCAAAAGTGCAAATATGTAAAAGTTTAGGGGTCAAAATGTAAATTTGTAAAAATATAATTTTTGGACCCATATGAATAATGTGACTAATTATTAGGCTAAATGTGATATTATAGATCAAGGAAAACAAGATTCGGGCTTAGAACGAGGTTGAACAAGGTTAAGCACAAACTCGAAATAAATAGTCGTACTCGAAATCGAGGTAAGTTCATATGTTAATGATAATGCAATGATATTATTATTGTTCATACTTGAAATTAAATTGATGTGTTAACATTGTGTGATGGATATTTATTTAGTTGATATGAAGATTATATATTGTAACAAATGCCTAAATATAATTATATGCAATACCATGTTTATTTTATGGACTAATGTTTAAATAAACATGGAAATGTGTTGAATTGGATGTACATTGCATGATCAGCTATGCATAATGAGATACTTGATGAAAAGAGTAAAATCTCGATTGAATAAAAAAAGAAATTTGATGGATAAACCATGGCTTACATGACTTGAGATCCTGCATGTGTTGCAGAAAAGGATTTAGCCTGGACAGGTAATCCGTTGATCTCAAATATAGAAAGGATCTAGCCTGGACGGGTGTTCCTTGAGTGATCGAGCCTCCAGAAGAATATGTGTGCATTGTGGATTTAGCCCGGACCGGTAATTCGATTAGTGTCTGAATTTAGCCTGGACTGATAATTCAGATCCGAGCTCATTGAGAGTGCTTGTTGTTACAAGGGATTTAGCATGGACTGGTAATCCCGACATCACTCCATGAGTTTATATTAAGGGGGATTTAGCCTGGACTGGTAATCCCGCCGTAAGATGTGAGGTTCGTGAGAGTGCGTATTTCACTTGTATGACTTGACGGTAAATGGATTATCCATCGAGATTTCTGAGAAATTCAATGGGTATTATAATGAATAATGCGATGAAAGTCCCGAGATGGGCGTGGTGATAAAGGTAAGGTTAATCGATATGTTATGGATATGTACAGGTACGTACATCATACTCATAAGTGTTGCCTTATTGAAAGGTGATAAATGATGAGTAAGCGAATTCATGCATATGTATGTGTATACATGATGAACAAGTGAAAAGATTTGAAAGACGAACCATCCTTATGCTTATGATTATGAATTGTGCTGCAATACCATGTTAACTTACATTGTGTAAATGAATATGAGATTTATGAAATAATGAGTCCATGATCAATGTGACAATGAATTTATGATAGCTATTGTGATTTTGCACCGAAACAGTGTTAAATAGCAGCAGTAGCCCGACTTTGAAAAATCACCATAAATGGTAGAAGTTGAATTAGAGGTTGAATAATATATGAAATTAAATCTTAATTAGTCTAGTTTCACTTAAAGGAAACGATGTAAGTAAACGAATTATATATTATGAGATATTTGAATTCTTGTGAGATAGAGTCGGAGTGATTCTAGACTCCCCTGTCTTAACTTTGGAAAATCACTAGAAATTTTAAAAAAATAATTATGAGTTAATATTCATATGAATGAAATCCTATATGAGTATATTTTCAAGATAAAGAGACATAAACATTATCCGAGTCTCGTACTATGAGATTTTTTTTAGTAGATAGAGGTCGAAGCTGTTAGACAGCGAAACAGGAGAGATTTTAAACAATAAACTGTACTTATTGGCTAGACCAAAAATTCTGAAAATTTTATGGTAAGAAAATATATGAGTTTAGTTTCAGGGAAAATTAATGGATCTTAATTTATAGTCCTGTAGCTCAAGTTATAAATAATTTATCGACTATGACTTGAGTAGACAGCTTGACCAGAACATGAGTAAATGTGTAATTATAGTTGTTTTACCTAAAGGAACATGTTGTTATAATGCTTATTATTTTCATATAGACTTACTAAGTGTAAAGCTTACTCCCCCTTCCATTTCTTCTAGTGTCCTCAGGTCAGGTCGGGGTTGGAGATCGTCGGAGGCAACCTCACACTATCAAGCTACCATCTTTGGAGTATTGTTGAAACTTATTTTCTTCAAGTGAGTGGCATGTATAGGAGACTTAATTATTGACATGTTTTTGATGTTTTGGCCAAGATGTTGGCTTATATTGATTCATTTTATATAGCCATGTGATGTGGCTTATAATGATTTTGGCTTGTAAGCCTATTTATCCATGGTATGTGTTAATGTCTTGTAATGTGGTTATGTGATTATGCTTGTTCACCACGTATATGAATTATATGGCACATGTACGTGATGAATGCCCTAGAATCATTCGAGATGGTCGTATCCATGGAGTGAATGTGTGGCATGGTAGTAAGATGATAATGATTAAACATGGACAATTGTAGAATGTGTAGAGATTAAATGTTGGGTAATAAACACATGTATAACACATGCAAATTATTTAATTGAATTTCACTAAAGGTTGATTAAACATTAAATTGATGTTATAATTTTTGCTTATGATATGTAAAAGTATGGGGAAAAAATAAGGTCAACATAAAGCTTGGAAAATAGCCTAACTGTTAGCTACACGGGCAGAGACATGGCCATGTGTCTCAACTGTGTGGAGGACACGGCCTAGTACACAGGCGTGTGGCCTGGCTGTGTGGTATAAATTATTTTGCTGACATCATAAACAGAGAGTTACACGGATTGAGGACACGAACGTGTCCCAAGCCACATGGGCGTGTGACTCTCCAAAGCTAGAAAATTGTTAAGTTGCCCAAAGTTTATCGAATGTTTTCAGTTTTGTCCCGAACCGCCCTAATGTATGTTTTAGGCCTCGAAGGCCGTATAAGGAACGATATGCATGCGTTTGAAAAGTTTTAATTTTGGGCAAAATTTGGTGACCCGGTTTTGTATGTTTGTGAATGTTTAAGTCCAGCAACGCCTCGAGCCCTGTCTCGGCGTTGGATACTGGTGAGGGGTGTTACACCAATTCCCCTTAAAATTTTGCTTTCATCTTTTTTATTCTTCCCCCTTTCTTTTCTTCCCCTTTTCTTTTCATCATATTTTTGTTGTTAAACATTAAACTCCTCCCTTAGGTGACCTACGTTTGAGCCACACTTCTTCCACTTTCACATTTATTTTTCTAACCGGCCAACTTAGGGTAAATTACCCAAACCACCCCTAGGGTTCCAAACTCTAAACTATTTAATCCATCTCCTCTAAATAGGCTACAATTTTGCTCCCCTTTCCAATTCCTCTTAAAATTTTGCATTCATCTTTTTTATTATTCCCTCTTTCTTTTCTTCCCATTTTCTTTTCATCAAATTTTTGTTTTATTTCTGAGAATTACTTTTGTGTTTCCCAAATCAAAACCAATCCCCAAAAAATCTTTTTTTCTACCCATTGTCAAATTTAACATTCATAGCCCTGTATCTTCGTTAAAAGTTTAATAAGTACTTCTGCTTCAATAATTGGAACTTATAGAATCTAAAATAGCGTCAAACCACGCTAACGACATCTTGCATTGTCAAAATTTTCCACTAATCTTGATTGATTCTTGATACCCAATATTAACTTGTTTCTAAATATCGTTTGAAGACCCGATTTAGGTACCTCAGATCATATTGGAACGTGAAGAACGTCATTCAGGCTATTAGTGAAAGGTTTGTGTTCTTTTACAAGTGAATCGGGGTAAACCATGTCTAGGTATAAGGCCACACGGCCTGCCACACGGGTATGTCTCCCATGTAGCTTAATTTTGCAATTTTTCACACAACTAAAATCTATTGCACCGCTTGCCCAAACGACCGTGTGTCCCTTACTTTACAGTTTCGCCTAGAAATTTTTGTGCACTTAATTGATCCTTAAATTGTGTTTATAAGGAAATCTACAATTTATATGTCTAAATTGCAACTATTATAATGTGTTTATTGATTTTGATTAATTAAATCATTACGATGCTATGAATAAACATGTGATGTTAAAGTGTTGTTGATAAACTGTGAGTGTTAATACTGTTATCGCCCCACTGAATACATGATAAACATGTTTATTACTAGTGTTGAATGGAATAAGTGTTAAGCATGCCTATGGATTTTTGTGTTATTATGTTATAAAGTATGTTATATTGCATTGCATGGGGCGGGATGATTTGTACAGATGAAGATTAGCAGCTTAATAATCTACAAATAAGTGGTGGCTTACCCACAAGCCAAGTGGCAATTTGTTTAATCTGCAAATATGTTGTGCACCTATAACAAGTGGCAGTAACTACAAATATATGGTTCGATCTTGAACCAAGTGGCGACATGTCTACAAATGTTTTTATCTAAAAATACTGGTGGTTTACCCATAATTTTTACAAACCCGGTGGTAGCTTTTATCTATAGTTACATTGTAAATCCACAACAAGTGGCAGTTTATTTGCAAATCAACGATGGTTCAACCACAACTCAGAGTGATATGGTAGATGAGTTCTAGGTAACTCATAAGTGAAGTGTGTAGCGAAGTTGGGTAGAGCCCTTTCTAATAAATTGAAATTGTATTGCCATTCATTAGCATGTGCATATTAAAAATTTTGATTTCTGAGAGAGTGTAGTGAAGTGATGATATGAAAAACTGTTAATCTGAAGTGTTTTATGATTGTGATTATTCTCAAATTTGTTAGCCCATGTGTTTTGCCTACTGTTTTGTTCCGATTTCTTGTGATTAAACTCACACTGAGCATCAAAGCTCACTCCCCCTTTAATTTATATATTTACAAATAACCCACCATATTAGAACACAGATGCGATATCTGAAGGGACTCGGCTCAGTTTTAGTTAATAAAATATTTTAGTTTTATTATTTGATATTTTAATTATTCAAAAGACTGTAATTTTTTATTTTGAATTGTGACATAGGACATAGGTTTTGGCTTTTATTTTATAGCTTGCATGACATATAATTTGATCTTAGGACATTGAATTGTGAATATTAATTATTTATGCATGAATCCCGATTTTCATTAAAAACGTAAATAGATATCACTTTTCCGTTGCTTAGTTATAATTAAAATTTGAGTAGTACATAAATTTTAAATTAATCAAGTTTTCAGAAAGGAGTCACCATTACATAGGTTAGCTAATCTAAATCGATTTTGGTAACTTTTAAGTTTTTTATGAAAATAGACTAAGTTACCCTCTAAATTAAACAAATGTTTAAAATGACTGTTTTCAAAACTCCAATAGCTTATTGGGTCATTTCAGTGGCTAATATAATCTTCTGAATTCGTGTCTAATATCTAAGTCAGATTGAGAAAGCTAAGAATCACTTGATTTAGAAAGAATATTTCTTGAACAATTTGATGCCCTTTAATAAAAGCGCTTTGTACATCACTCATAATTTTCAGCATCACCTTCTACAAGCGACATGCCAAAACATTAAACAAAATCTTATAAGCCAAATTGATCAAACTAATGGGCTGAAAATCCCCCACCACGTCTGAATTATCTGTTTTAGGTACTAGAGAAATGAATGTCGAATTACAAATAAAAATGTACAAATTCATTTTAAATCATTTGTGGAAAAGTATTTGAACCACTTAAGGTTGGATGAAAAATCCATTTACCTTCTATGGCTTGAAAAATACCGACTTACCCTCTTAAAGTTTGATGAAAAATACATTAACCCTATAAGGTTTATTTATTAAGTCTTCATGAAAAATGCACTAGAAGCCCCTTCTCTCTCTCTTAAATATTTGTATAGGTATTTCTTTTTTTAGAGTAGGTGTTTCTTAAATTTAATTTTTTTTGTCAAAATTAGGGTTTTTATTGTCGATAACAGTAATTAATTCTCTCGTTGTAGATATTCTCCAAAAAGATAAATGGTTGGGAACGGAATGTGATTCTTAAATGTGAGAAGTGCAATTTGTTTAAATAAAGAGATAAATATAAAAACTATACTTGAACTTTGATTTAATGTGGAATGTTATACATGATCTATAATTGTATTTAAGGGAAAAAAGATTAAGATTAAAAATAAAGAGAATAGTTAGCTTAAAATTATCGCTCCACGCAGAAGACAAAGAAACGGTCTATTGGTTGGTTTACATGAAAATAAGCTTTATCTTATGTTAAAGTATGTGCGAGGTCCCTATATTATAGGGCAGGATCAAATTAGTTTCTTTATTATTAAATGTATCAATTTAATCATTATACTATTAAAAAGAATAAAATGAGTCTAAATTATAATAGAGTTAACATTTATTGTATAAAAAAATGTCTTGAAAAATATATATTTTTTCAATTACAGTTCAATTCGAAATAGAGGTTTTATCTACAAAACGATAAAAATTTTATAAAGATATTAACTCTGCTAAATAGTAAATGTTAACTCTATTCTAATTTGACCTTATTTGATTTTTTTAATAGTACAAGGATTAAATTGATCCATTTAATAATAGGGGACTAATTTGATCATGTCCCTGGAGGGACCTCTCAAATATATTCACCATTTTATCTTAAATTACTTAGTCTAAGCATATAGTTTAGCTAAATAATAAATTAAATTAATTAGAGGTTTCGCTATCAACTTTAGTCCAAAGTATATTTTTTTTCTTTTCAATTTTTATATTTTTTTATAATTTTGTTAATTTTTAAATTTTTAATAAATTGGATAATTTTTAATTATTTTTTTATAAATCTTAATATTATTTACTATTTTTATATTTTTTATTGATTTTTATAAATTTAATTAATTTCTAAATTTTTTAATAATTTTTCAATATCATTTTTATAATTTTTTAAAAATTTTTATGATGTCATCATTTGACACATGATAATTTATGATTGACTAGATATCACAATTATTTTTTCTAACTTCCAAAATATTAATAACATTAGGGACTAAAGTGAATAAAAAAATTTAAAATCAAAGTGAGAAAAATATTACACTTTAGGGACTAAAGCACGCATTAAGTCATTTAGTAAATGACTTTTGAATAAATGAAAAACATTACAATTTATTAACTAATTATTATTCTATTTATTTTTGTTATATTTAATAATTATATTCAAGAATTTTCATTTAAAAATGCATATTTGAATAAATGCTTTAACTCTTTTCTAATGTATGCATGTAAGAGAAGAGCTAAATCTTACTAATTATCTTATAGCTAATGTTATACTGGATTGTGTGTTGTCTGCAAAATGCATTAACACCTTTACAAAACTAAAATATGATACTCTAGTATTAAGGAGATGTCAATCATTTTCACAAGGAGAAAAGGGACTTTTAATCATATCTAGTTATCTTACAACTATTGAAGTACTTGATGGATGTGTTTTGTCCATGTAAAAAAAACTTAACATCTTATTTGTATAATATATAAATGGATGTGAATCACAACTTTTAAATATTTAATTTGTAGACGGAGATAAAACTTCTTTTTCAAGATCTTTTATATATTAAATTCTTTCTTTAAACAACTTATTGTGTTTTAAAGCTCTACAAGAGTTTCAATAATATTTGAATTGCCAATATAAATAACTATCACAAATTTTGATACCAATACTTTTATAATAACACATGCATAAATTAAATCATTTGTATTGTTAAATATAACTCCTATTTTCAGTCAAATTTAAAAAATAATCTTTCAGTTAAACTCTGTTTACTTGTTTCAATCAAACACTGATTAGTTTAGATTATTTTATTATTATTTAACCTATGAATTTAGCCTATAAAAAAGCTCTTTTACAACTTTAGAAAAACATCCATTAGAGATTAGAACTCATAACACATTTAGAGAATTTTGTGTTTACATTTTGTGGGTTCTTTATTTTTAGGTTTTCGGGGTTCAGTTTTTGTCTCCATCTTTTGTACTCTTTGTTCTTTTGCCATTATAGTAAAATTATCTTTGCCCGTTATTTTTTATCATCTTTGGAGGGGTTTTTCTACGTTAAATTTGTGTGTTCAATTTCTCAATTTATTCCGCTATTTTTTCTTGTTCGTTGCTTAATCGGGTCGATCCTAACAAGTGGTATCAGAGCTAGTTCAATTTTCATAGATCAGTTCATTTAGAGATGGCAACAACAAGGTTTGAAATTGAGAAGTTCGATGGTGAGACAAATTTCAATCTGTGGCAAGTTTGGATGATGGCAATTCTAGTTCAATCCTGTTTGAAAAAGGTTGTTATCAGGAAAAAGCCTGAGAATATAAATAAAACAGAATGGAAAGAGCTTGATGAAAAGTATAACACCCTTATAACCCGTATCCGTCGCTGGAGTGGGTTATGAAGAGTTACCAATCCAAAACACTATATTTGTACATTCACATTTACATAAGTTCATTAGCAATTATATGCATAGCCAAACAAAAGCAAAGATCGAAATTCAGACTTATACCGACATTCAAAAGTTACCATATTCACATGGCTTATATACAACAACATCTCAAAATATCATTCACTTAAGTCTATTCTATACATGCCATACGAATTCCAAAACATAATAGTACCAAAACGATAGATAGTGTGACGAGTTGCTGACGATCCCCGAGCAAGTGGCTGGAGTCAACAATCTAAAAAATAGAGAAACATAACAAACAGAGTAAGCTTCCAAAAGCTTAGTAAGTTTTCAGCAATGCAAAGAATTAAATTCAATTATAAATCGATTAATCAAATTCTCAAGTGACATTTCTTAGGTATATTGCCATTTGGCCGAATATATACAAACATTTAACGCATATTTAGCATATTAACTTCACTTGAATCTAAATTAATATAGCATAAGTAAATCAAATATTTTCACATAACTTTACACTTTGGCTGAATGTATCATGATCATAGATATAGTTATAACACTTATTCACATATGCATCACATTATACACTTATGATTCAATTCAAATCAAACTCATATATAAGTACATGATACGTATCTGGCCAACTTAATATATTGAATGTATCCAATTGTCATTCTAACACGAAGTATTATAGTCTTAGACTTTTATCAAATCACCGGCATTAAGCCTGCTAGGTTTTAAACCCGAATTCATCACCGGCACGAAGCTTGCTAGACTTTAAGTCTGAACTCATTCACTGGCATTTCGTCTGCTAGGCTCAAAGCCTGATATCATCTCACCGGCATTACAGCCTGCTAGGCCCGAAGCTCGATATCATCTCACCGGCATTATAGCCTACTAGGCTCGAAGCCTGATATCATCTCACCGGCATTATAGCCTGCTAGGCTCAAAGCCCGAATGTCACATTACAAAAAAAAAATCAATTCACATGTTTTCATAATTTCACAACTTATGCTTCAACTTCAATTATGGCCGAAACACATATACACTTGTACAAAGACTTTCATCATTCGAATAAAGTACACGTTTGATATAAGGTATTATACTCGAATTCCATACCTCAATTACCTTCGGCAATCACACATCATTAATAATAACATCACATCCAAGCATGGTTACCCTTAGGTTCTAATAATCACAAATGGTGAAACCTCTTTCATCACTCATGCAACATGGTACATTGATCATAAATCTCATTTAACATGTTATAATTCTATATCCAATTCAACTTAGCTATACTAGCTATCTTTGGTTTATAGTATTAATTCATTCTCACTCGGCATATTAGCTAAATAAAAACAACATCCTCTTAGTTATTTTCATTTAATCAATAAGTATATGAAATCAAATTAAACACTTAAGAACTTACCTTAAATGTAGTCGGACAACTACGAATCGACTATTCCATTTGTTTCGCTTTTCCCTTTTTCGAGTTAAGTTCCTTTTACTCTTGAGCTAGGTAAAATAAATCGGTTTGTTTAATTACTTAACTAATTTATTTAGATTCAAACATTAACAATTTTTCTTAATAAGAAACATACGACAACTCATTAACAACCATTCATTCACATCTTTATTCTTGATTACAATCGGCCATTATAACATATACAAATGCATATTAACCACTTTGACCGGTTGTCCATTAACCACTAATTCATATACATAAATTTTTACAACTCAACTCATCCTTCTCCAAATTATTTACCTTAATTCACATTCGGAAATCATAGAACACATACTAATGATTTAACGTTACAATTCAATTTTTCACACACCAATAAACACATTCGGTAAAACTTCATTTCAATTCACTTTAAAACACCAACAACTAAATTATTTCTTGGCACCTTTATCACATTTTCAAGTCTTATCACATGAGTCCTTTCTTATAAATTAACACCTAATTAATAAAATCAAGGCACGAAATATTCATACATACAAATTCCACATACAATAAGCACAGAATATAACATCTAATTATTTTCGTAACTCGATTTTGTGGTTCTGAAACCACTTTTCGACTAGGGTCAAATTAGATTTGTCACAACTCTCCCCCCATAGGGATTTTCGTCCCTGAAAATCTTACCAGCAAAAAGGTTAGGATAACGTTCTTTCATTGAGTCCTCTGGCTACCAAGTCGCTTCTTCAACCCCGTGTTTGAGCCACAGTACTTTCACTAATGAGATTTTCTTATTTCGTAGTTCTTTTACTTCACGAGCCAAAATACGAACCGGTTCTTCTTCATAACTAAAATCAGACTGAATCTCAATCTCTGATGGATTAATCACATGAGAAGGATTGGATCTGTACTGATGGAGCATCGAAACATGAAAAACATCGTGAATCTTTTCAAGTTCAGGTGGCAAAAGTAGTCTATAAGCAACCGGCCCAATCTGTTCTGTAATTTCGTATGGCCCGATAAATCTCGGGCTCAATTTGCCTTTACGGCCAAATCTGAGTACCTTTTTCCACGGTAAAACTTTAAGAAACACTTTGTCTCCGACTTGATACTCTATATCTTTCCGTTCCAAGTCCGTATATGATTACTGACGATCTGATGCTGCTTTCAGACTTTCACGGATCACTTTTACTTTCTGTTCGGCCTCTTTAATCAAATCAACTCCATAAATCTTATTCTCACTGAGTTCGGTCCAAAACAAAGGTGTACGACATTTACGATCGTACAAAGCTTCATAAGGTGCCATCTTGATACTCGATTGAAAACTATTATTGTATGCAAATTCAACCAAAGGCAAGTATCATTCCCACAAGGCACTAAACTCAAGGATGCAACATCTCAGTATATCCTCGAGTATCAGAATAATTCGCTTGGATTGATCATCGGTTTGGGGATGAAAAGCGGTGCTAAAATGCAACTTAGTACCCAATGCTTCTTGAAATTTCTTCCAAAACCGCGATGTGAATCTCAGATCTCTATCTCACACAATAGAAATGGGCACCCTGTGTAATCTCACAATCTGAGAAATGTATAATTCAGCTAGCTTTTTGAGTGAATAATCGGTGCGAACAGGAATGAAATGGGCTGACTTAGTCAATCTATCAACAATAACCCAGATTGAATCTTTCTTGCTCGGAGACAATGGCAACCCAGATACAAAATACATCGTGACTCGATCCCACTTCCACTCGGATATCATGATCGGCTGAAGTAATCCCGAAGGCACTTGATGTTCCGCTTTCACTTGTTGACATATCAAACACTTTGAAACAAAGTCAGAAATGTCTCGTTTCATACCGTGCCACTAATACTGACATTTCAGATCGTTGTACATTTTCGTGCTACCCGGGTGAATTGACATTCAGCTACTATGAGCCTCGTTCAAAATCATCGGAATAAACTCTGAATTTTTCAGAACATATAATCAATTTCTGAACCTCAAACAATCATTGCCATCAATCAAAAACTCTGAATTCTCTTTCGAGACACATAGTGCTCGTTTTGCAATTAAATCATCATCACCTTTTTGAGCTTCATGGATTTGTTGCATCAATAACAATTTTGCTTTTAACTCCACTACTAACACATCATCAGTGGACATAGATAGGTGCACATTCATTGCTTGCAAAATAAACAGTGGTTTACGGCTTAAAGCATCAGCAACCACGTTAGCCTTTCCCGGACAGTAATCAATGACAAGCTCATAATCTTTCAATAATTCTAGCCAACGTCTTTGTCTCAAATTCAAATCTCTTTGAGTCATCAAGTATTTGAGGCTTTTGTGATCGGAATACACATGGCATTTTTCCCCGAACAAGTAGTGGCGCCAAATTTTCAAAGCAAAAACAATAGCAGCTAACTCGAGATCATGAGTCGAATAGTTTTTCTCATGTGGCTTCAATTGTCTGGAAGCGTACGCTACAACTCTACCCTCTTGCATCAATACACAGCCCAAACCATTTAGAGACGCATCACTGTAGATCACAAATTCTTTATTGGATTCTGGCTGAACTAACACTAGAGCTTCGGTCAAAAGAGTTTTCAGTTGATCAAAACTTTTCTGGCACTTTTCTGACCACTCAAATTTGATGTCTTTCTGAAGCAACTTTGTCATCGGTGTTGCTATCATCGAGAAACCTTTCACAAACCGTCTGTAGTACCCGGCAAGTCCCAAAAAAACTTTGAACTTCCGAAACATTTCTCGGAGGCTTCCAAACGAGTATAGCAGAAATTTTACTCGGATCAACTCGGATACCCAATGCGGATACAACATGCCCCAAAAAGCTGACTTCCCTTAACCAAAACTCACATTTACTGAACTTCGAATATAACTACTTGTCTCGCAAAATCTGTAATACTAACTTCAAGTGTTTGGCATGCTCGGTTTCATCGCGTGAATAGATCAAAATGTCATCTATAAACACGACCATAAACCGATCCAAATACTGTCTGAAAATCTGATTCATTAGATCCATAAAAATTGTAGGGGCATTAGTAAGCCCAAACGGCATCACTAAGAACTCGTAGTGTCCGTACCTCGTTCTGAAAGCAGTTTTAGGCACATCAGAGTCTCTAACTCGCAACTGATAATAACCCGATCTCAAGTTTATCTTCAAAAATACTGAGGCGCCTTTCAGTTGATCAAACAAATCATCGATTCGCGGCAACGGATATTTATTCTTTATCGTTACCTTATTAAGTTGACTATAATCAGTGCACATTCTCATGGTTCCATCTTTCTTTTTCACAAACAGCACTGGTGCACCCCAAGGAGAAAAACTCGTTCGAGCAAAACCTCTATCTGTCAACTCTTGCAACTGAGATTTCAATTCTTTTAGTTCGATTGGTGCCATACGATACGGAGCTATCGAAATAGGTGTAGTCCCTAGTAATAGTTCAATACCAAACTCTACCTCCCGAACAAGTGGTAATCCAGGTAATTTCTCGGGGAATACATTCGAAAACTCACAAACCACTGGCACTGTCTCAAGTTTCTTTTCTGACTCTTTACTATCCAGTACATACGCAAGATAAGCTTCACACCCCTTTTTCACATATTTCTGAGCTAACATCGAAGATATTACTGTCGGTAATCCATTTAAATCAGTAGACTCAACTCGGATTATATCATCATTCGAACATCTCAAGTCAATTGTCTTTCGCTTGCAATTCACTACCGAATCATGCATAGTTAACCAATCCATACCGAGAATGATATCAATCTCGTCAAACGGTAATAGCATTAGATTAGCCAAAAAGCAAGAATCTCGGATCATCAGGGGACATTTCTTACACACTTTATCAACTAGCACATAATGGCCCAAAGGATTCGACACTCGAATCACAAACTTAGTAGACTCAATAGGTAGAGTCTTACTGGATGCCAAAGTTTCACACACATACAAATGAGTAGAACCAGGGTCAATAAAAGCAATAACATCAGTATCAAAAAGAGTGAAAGTACTGGTAATAACATCTGGCGAAGAAACATCCTCGCGCGCTCGTATAGTATAGGCTCTGGCAGGAGCACGAGCATTAGAACGTACAGCAGTATCTTTGGTCCCTCTCTAATTTCCACTAGCATTACCCGCATGTCTAGGTGGTCTACCTCGTCGTGCAGTGTTACTAAGTCTCCCACTCAGATCAGTATTCTGTTCAGCTAATTTCGGACAGTCTCAGATAAAGTGATCAGCTGATCCACAAGAGCGGTCATGAAATCTACAGCTTCCTGAATGCCATTTACCATAATGCTTGCACTCAGATCTGTCCTGACGATCATTGCCGACACTGGCAACAGAGATGGCTCGCATACTCAGAGGGGCTCGATCACGGCTCCGTCTGGAAAAACCCGAAGTATTCTTAGATCGGCCTGAGTCATCTCTAAATTTCTTCGATGACTGATGAAAGGATTTTCCTGAAGATCTTTTACAGAACTCTCTAGCTCCATCATCAGCTTTTCTTTTCTCTTTACCGAGCTCTTCGGCTTTACAAGCTCGCTCGACAAGCACTACAAATTTTTCCAGAATACCCACCAACAGTTTGATGTCTTCATTCAACCCATCCTCGAAGCGTTTACACATGATAGCCTCAGACGAAACACATTCCCAAGCATATCTACTAAGTCTGACAAACTTTCGCTTGTAATCGGTAACTGTCATAGAGCCCTGTTTGAGCTCGAGAAATTCCTTCCGTTTCTGATCGATGAATCTTTGACTGATATATTTCTTGCGGAACTTGGTTTGAAAGAATTCCCAAGTAACCCGTTCTCTCGGTACAACTGAGATAAAGGTATTTCACCAATAGTAGGCAGAATCACGTAACAGAGATATAGCACATTTTAAGCACTCATCGGGTGTGCACGATAATTCATCAAACACGCGAATGGTACTATCGAGCCAAAACTCAGCCTGCTTGGCATCATCATTGTCAGTAGCCTTGAACTCTGTAGTCCCGTGCTTTCAAATTCTATCGACTGGGGGTTTGCTCAATCTCAACAGGTCGACTACCGGAGGTACCACAGGTGCAGGGGTTGTATTAGTCGGGGGTGGGGGATGTGAAACAGCCGGTTTAGTTTGAACATATTGGGTAAACCAATCGTTCATCATAGCATAGAAGGCTTGCTTAGCTTCATCATTCTGATTACTAGCATTTGGTTAAGAGTCCAACGGCACTGTCCCGTGCGCGGGAGCAAGCGCTACGCTCTCTACATCATCAGCTACCGCCCGATCGGGATTTAAATTCATTACTATACGAAAAACACATTTCAACTGTCAAAAATCATCACACTATCGTATTAACACTTTATGGCATGTATAGCTAGACTCACACACACTACGTTAGTCCTAGAATCGACTAAACCGTAGCTCTGATACCAATAAAATGTAACACCCCTATAACCCGTATCCGTCACTGGAGTGGGTTATGAAGAGTTACCAATCCAAAACACTACATTTGTACATTCACATTTACATAAGTTCATTAGCAATTATATGCATAGCCAAACAAAAGCAAAGATCGAAATTCAGACTTATACCGACATTCAAAAGTTACCATATTCACATGGCTTATATACAACAACATCTCAAAATATCATTCACTTAAGTCTATTCTATACATGCCATACGAATTCCAAAACATAATAGTACCTAAACGACAGATAGTGTGACGAGTTGTTGACGATCCCCGAGCAAGTGGTTGGAGTCAACGATCTAAAAACAGAGAAACATAACAAACAGAGTAAGCTTCCAAAAGCTTAGTAGGTTTTAAGCAATGCAAACAATTAAATTCAATTATAAATCGATTAATCAAATTCTCAAGTGACATTTCTTAGGTATATTGCCATTTGGCCGAATATATACAAATATTTAACACATATTTAGCAAATTAACTTCACTTGAATCTAAATTCATATAACATAAGTAAATCAAATATTTTCACATAACTTCACACTTTGGCTGAATGTATCATGATCATAGATATAGTTATAACACTTATTCACATATGCATCACATTATACACTTATGATTCAATTCAAATCAAACTCATATATAAGTACATGATACGTGCCTGGCCAACTTAATATATTGAATGTATTCAATTGTCGTTCTAACACGAAGTATTATAGTCTTAGACTTTTATCAAATCACTGTCATTAAGCCTACTAGGTTTTAAACCCGAATTCATCACTGGGACGAAGCCTGCTAGACTTTAAGTCTGAACTCATTCACCGACATTTCGCCTGCTAGGCTCGAAGCCCGATATCATCTCACTGGCATTATTGCCTGTTAGGCCCGAAGCCCGATATCATCTCACCCGTATTATAGCCTGCTAGGCTCGAAACCTGATATCATCTCACCAGCATTATAGCCTACTAGGCTCAAAGCCCGAATGTCACATTACAAAAAAAAATCAATTCACATGTTCTTTCATACTTTCACAACTTATGCTTCAACTTCAATTATGGCCGAAACACATATACATTTGTACAAAGACTTTCATCATTCGAATAAAGTACACGTTTGATATAAGGTATTATACTCGAATTTCATACCTCAATTACCTTCGACAATCACACATCATTAATAATAATATCACATCCAAACATGGTTACCCTTAGGTTCTAATAATCACAAATGGTGAAACCTCTTTCATCACGTGAAACCTCTTTCATCACTCATGCAACATGGTACATTGATCATAAATCTCATTTAACATGTTATAATTCCATATCCAATTCAACTTAGCTATACTAGCTATCTTTGGTTTATAGTATTAATTCATTCTCACTCGGCATATTAGCTAAATAAAAACAACATCCTCTTAGCTATTTTCATTTATTCAATAAGTATATGAAATCAAATTAAACACTTAAGAACTTACCTTAAATGTCGTCGGACAACTACGAATCGACTATTCCATTTGTTTCGCTTTTCCCTTTTTCGAGTTAAGTTCCTTTTGCTCTTGAGCTAGGTAAAATAAATCGGTTTGTTTAATTACTTAACTAATTTATTTAGATTCAAACATTAACAATTTTTCTTAATAAGAAACATACGACAACTCATTAACAACCATTCATTCACATCTTTATTCTTGATTACAATCGGCCATTATAACATATACAAATGCATATTAACCACTTTGATCGATTGTCCATTAACCACAAATTCATATACATAAATTTTTACAACTCAACTCATCCTTCTCCAAATTATTTACCTTAATTCACATTCGAAAATCATAGAACACATACTAATGATTTAACGTTACAATTCAATTTTTCACACACCAATAAACACATTCGATAAAACTTCATTTCAATTCACTTTAAAACACCAACAACTAAATTATTTCTTATCACCTTTATCACATTTTCAAGTCTTATCACATGAGTCCTTTCTTATAAATTAACATCTAATTAATAAAATCAAGGCACGAAATATTCACACATACAAATTCCACATACATAAGCATAGAATATAACATCTAATTATTTTCGTAACTCGGTTTTGTGGTTCCAAAACCACTTTCCGACTAGGGTCAAATTAGGGCTGTCACAAAAAGGCTTTTTCTGCAATCCAGTTGTGCCCCGCGAATATGATATTACAGGAGGTATTGATAGAGAAGACCTCATCTATCTTGTGGAAAAGGTTAGAAACTCTTTATGCGACTAAGTCTCTGGCTAACCGATTAGTGTTGAAACAATGTCTATTTACATTTCGCATGAACGAAGGTGAGCTTCTTAAAGATCACATCAGTCAATTTATTACTCTTTTAAATGATTTAAAGAACATTGAGGTTCATATTGATGATGAAGATCAAGCTATGCTATTATTGTGCTCTTTACCTCCTTCATACAAGTTTTTCAGGGAGACCCTGATTTATGGCAGAGACAAACTCTCGTTTGAAGATGTGAAGGGTCATTTGTTGAGTAGAGACAAACTCGACAATGAGCTTCATTTGGATAACAAGACTGATAAGCAAGCTTCTATTTTGGTAGCATCAAAGAAACGAGACAAAAGGTATCGCTATTGTAAAAAGTTAGGTCACGTCAAAGCAGATTGTTATAAACTGCGAAATAAAAGAGCTGCTGAGAGTAACGAGGAAGATGTAGCTGGTGCTAATTTGGCTGATGAAAATGGTGATGATTTCTTGTTAGTGTCAACAAGTGATAACTCCAAGCTCACGTCCGAGTGGATCCTAGATTTAGGATGTTCTTTCCACATGTGTCCTAATAGAGAATGGTTCTCCACATACAGTTCGGTTGAAGGTGGAGTTGTGCGCATGGGAAACTATTCATCTAGTAAGGTAATTGATATTGGTACTGTTAAAATTAAGATGCACGATGGGACGATTAGGACATTCTCAGATGTTAGGTATGTACCTGATTTACAAAAGAATCTTATCTCCTTGAGTATTTTAGACTTGAAAGGATGCAGAATTAACATCGAGTCGAGCGGCATTAAAGTATCTCGTGGAGCTCTCATTTTGTTAAAAAGTAGAAGAACCGGCAGTCTTTATATTCTGGAAGGTTCTACAGTGACCGGTGAAATCAGACGTCTCTTGTCTGTTACGGAGTTGAAGTCAACTCGTTTGGAGCGAAGGCAACTTGGTCATAGGAGGGAAAAATGTATGACTGTTTCGTTGAAGAGAGGTTCTCTTTTGGATGCAAGTTTTGAAAAGTTAGGGCACTGTGTTTGTGAAAATCAGACCTGGGTTAGTTTTGATTTGACAGTGTACAAGTCGAAGGCTAGAAGTCTTCCAGTTTCTAAGCATAAATTTGACTCAGTTAATTCCCTGCATAGTTCAAGATAGGCTCGTGGCAGGCTTTGGCAAAGATGGGGTTGTGGAAATATGAGTTAAGGTGGAGATTTGTTAAATATGACTCCTATTTTCAATCAAATTTGAAAAATAATCTTTCAGTTAAACTCTCTTTACTTGTTTCAATCAAACACTAATTAGTTTAGATTATTTTATTATTATTTGACCTATGAATTCAGCCTATAAATAGGCTCTTTTACAACCTTAGAAAAAGACCCATTAGAGATTAGAACTCATAACACATTTAGAGAATTTTGTGTTTATGTTTTGTGGGTTCTTTATTTTCGAGTTTTCGGGGTTTAGTTTTTATCTCCATCTTTTGTACTCTTTGTTCTTTTGCCATTATAGTAAAATTATCTTTACCCGTTGTTTTTTAACCTCTTTGGAGGGGTTTTTCCATGTTAAATTTGTGTGTTCAATTTCTCAATTTATGCCGCTATTTTTTTTTTGTTCGTTGCTTAATCGGGTCAATCCTAACATGTATAACATTCTTTCAATAAATATTCACTAAGATAATTGTACCATATGTCCAGATTATTTTAATCTATATAAAAATTTCTTTAAATTTTGATTGAACAATTTTTTTTCTAAAATCTTCATATCATTTTAGGGTTTTAAATCTTTAAGATATTTTTATATAATTTTCACTATCAAATGAGTTCTATACAAATAAATTGTAACAACATTAATTAAATGCGAACTTTTTTTTTTGTTCACTATAAGACTAAGTTGTCTAGAATGATTACATCCATTATAGAAGAATAGTGTATGTTGTAGGCCAATTTTGGGCCTGTTATAACCAATACTAGCCCACCACCCCAATAAACCCAAACAACCAGATCAAAACTCATTTACATTACAAAATACCCACAGCCCAACAACCTAAAACACCCCTTAACCCACTAACCTAACCCACTAACCTAAACCCAAGACCCAATATTACCAAACCCAATTAACCCACTCAAAACCCTTGGCCCAACTAAAATTGCCCAACATCAAAAACAAAAAAAACAAAACTAACCCTAACCCTAGCTCCTAAAGTGGCGCCGCAACCACCCTTCTGCATCACCATGTCAGCCACCATACCTCTCCCCCACCTGCTATGACCTGCTCCATTCCGTCACCTGCAAAAAGAGCACAGAACACGCAACAGCAGAACAAAAACAGTGTATAAACAGAAGCAAAACAGGCTATAAAAGCCATGAAACGAAATGTAATAGCTCCCCTTTTTTTTCTTTTTTGATTTTCGGCAGTCAAAGAAACAAAATACACGCATTAGTTTTTAGGAACAACAACAGATCAGTATTGGATTGTTCAAATCAAAACTTAGATCAAGGAAAAAGGTGAAAAACCTATTTTCTTTCCTATTACCGATTCGTTTTTTTTCTTCTTTTCATTGGCTTTTCTTTTTTTTTTCTTTTTTCTATACTCTAATACATTCAAATATATATATACAATATTATAAAAAAAACAAAAAACAAAAAATCTAAAATTTTACCTTTTTCGGCCACCGTATGCCGGCGCCGGCGAGCATCCGATGACCATCCGGTGGCCAGCTTCCCCCACCGGAAATCGCCCCGTGCTCCCCCTCTCTCTTTTTTTTTCTTTTCCCTCTCCAAATGTTTTTTTTTTCAGATTTTTAGGCTATTTATAGCCCACCAAAACGGCATCGTTTTGGTGCCCAAACTTAGACTAAAAAACGACGTCGTTTCACTTGGCCCGACCCGATTCGACCGAACCCGCTGCAGGATTCGCGTGTTTTTAACTCAGTGGGCTATTTGCGCAATCGATCCTTCCGCATTTTTGGTATTTCAAATCAGGTTTATATTTATTTATAAATTGGCCCTAAAATTTAATCTAGTTTGTAAATTAATCCCTCCTACTGCGCAGCGTTTTGAAAATTTTGTAATATTGCGTTTTTGATCGCCCTTGGTTTTGCCTGTGTTCAAATAGGCCCTTTCTCATTATTTTCTTTTTAAATATGCCCCACAACTTTGTTTTTAATTTAATTTTAGTCCTTTTTTGTTTATTTTCATTTCTTCGTTAAATATTCTTTTTTATATACTATCATTATTATTATTATTATTATTATTATTATTATTATTATTATTATTATTATTATTATTATTATTATATGTTAGTGTATACTCTTATTATATGCGTATATATACGTGTATTTGTATTTAGTATTTTTTTTTCATATTGTAATATTTTATTAAAGCTTTTACATTTCAATATTATTATCACGACCATTATCATTATCAATATTTGTATATGGTTTTAGTACATAGGTATATATATATATATTTTTTCACGTATGGGTTAATTTTTATTACTTTATTTCAATATCTTTTTTGTATTTGTTGTCGTATTTCAATAATACCCTTATTATTATTATTATTATTATTATTATTATTATTATATATTATTATTATTATTATTATTATTATTATTATTATTATTATTATATAATGTGTATTTTTGTTTATGTATATAGATTTATACATGTATTATTCTTACTATATTATTGTCCTTTTTTGTATTTTAATACTATTACTTTTATAATTATTATTGTTAATATAGTGAATGTTTTTTTGTCATATGTGTATATATTTTTATATCATCTTTGTTATTATCATTAACCTTAGTATATGTCTTATTATATATCTATAATATATATATACATAAGTATATATTCACGCAATATTGTAATAGTTTTCTTCATCGTCATTATTTCCAATATATATGTGTTATGTAAATATTTTAGTGTCGTATTATATATGTATTTTTTATGTATTACGTGTGCGTACTTTTTATATTGTATTTCTACATTTCATACGAATACTATATTATATTTTTACATATTATATCATGTTTATATATTTTTCATATATGTTATGTACATACATTTTCAATATTCATTTTATACATATATATGTACATATTATGTATATACTTTAACATTACTAGTTACCTATATATGTTTTTATCACTTCTTGTATATTTCAAATAGTATATATAGTATATCTCTAACATTATTACTGATTATATTTATATATGTATAAGTATATATTATGTACATGCTCTTAATGTCATTTTACATATGTATATTCATGGTTCTTCTCGTATTTGCTACTATCATTACATTTGATCTTGCATGCACTATTATGACGTTTTAATATTATTGTCACATTGATTATCTGCTCCAATGTGTACCTAGCTCTTTCAATTGTTTATTTTTATTCCATATCAATTTCGTTTTACATTACTTCGAAAATCGCATTCTTATTTTTTAATTAATTTCAATAATCAAGGCAACATACTGACTTAGTATTAAGTCATCGATTTCACCGCTATGTTGGGTGAACATCAATTGACTCGTGTTAAAGCGGCATGACCTTTTCGAAAATCAAAAGAATTCAAGTTTCTCATCTTTTCAACTGGATCACGACTAAATGTTACTTTTAACTCGCATTTTTGAAAATCAAGACAACACGTGTTTAACAAGATACCAATTTTGGGCGTCGCGACGGTGCTAATACCTTCCTCGCACGTAACCGACTCCCGGACCCTATTTTACTCTGATTTTAACGTAGACCTAAACTTGGCCTTCTTTTGTTTTAAAAACAAAATTCTAAGGTGCCCGATCACACCTATAAAAAGGATCGGTGGCGACTCCCCTCTTATTTTAAAATCAAACTTCGGTTTTCAAGTTTTCACTAAATCGCCACAATTAGCGACCGAGACTAAAATTTTTACGTCGCTACAGCTGGCGACTCCACTGGGGATCCCTTTCTGAGAGTCGTGTCTGGAATTAAACTCGCGTTGTCAAAATTTTCAAGTTCCTTGTTCAAATTAATATTTAGTCGTGATCTTCAAATTGTGTTTTCAAAATGTCATGCATTCGCATTATGTTGTAAAAGTTTTTCTAACTCATTTCGTCTGTTCTATTTTTCAGCTTTAAATTTTTATGGTTTTAGTTTTTGTTTAGTTTTTTAAATAAACATAAAGGTTTGTGAGTTTCTCCCCACACATCGTGCACTTGCATTTTGCATAACATGAGCTCTCTACCCGAGCTCCGTCCGTTTAAGTGAAAGTAAATGTTACGCCTTCGTGAGTTAACTCGTCCCTCCGCATAGGCTAGTGAATACTTTCGGGTTACATATGACTTATGCTTTCGTGAGTTAACTTGTCCCTCCACATAGGCATAAGTAAATGTAATCCCTCGAATTGAACTCGTGAGCCTGTGATGGGCTACGACCGAGGCTTCGTACTAGTCTTAGTAGACGATAGTACGAACAATTCGAGTACCTATCTAGAATCGAAACCACATATAGTGAATCGTACGAGCCACCTAATTAGAGCCATGCCGAACCTCTGTCCGTTAATGGTCGCCAAAATAAGTGCACGGGAGGAACGCCTCTTACCTTTTACATTTTCACTTTCTATACAAAGGGGATATGGTCTGTTTAATAAACTAGTTCGAATTGATGAATTTTCCATGTTTTTCTGCCTGTATTTAATTACTAATCAAGGTTATTTGTCTTTGCCTTATTGTTCTTTCATCATGCATTATAGGCATCACATTAGGAGGGTGTTGATTAAAGATTAGTGGCCAAAAAAATGGGTTTCTAATGGAAGAGTCAATTATACAAACAGTCGAGAAGAATGCCGTCGTTCGGGACTGGTCTCTAAGAACTCAGAAGGAAAAAGGGGATAGTCTAGTGGAGGGATGTTTTGCCAATCTGCCTGAGCACGTAACGGTCAATGTTCGTCAGAATAACCTTGAAGACTTGGTTCGAATTTGGAATCAGTGGGACTCGGACATTAAAGGTATATTCATTGAGAAGTACGGAGATATAGCCCACTTGATCACTATCAACATAGATGAGTGTTTGATTCAAGCCATGATCAGATTTTGGGATCCGGCCTACCAATGTTTTACTTTCAATCAGGAAGACATGACCCCAACTATAGAGGAGTATACTGCTTTGCTTCGTATTGATAATGTACAGCCCTATAAGATATATGTGAAGGAGCCTAAGCCGATGACCTTCAAGAAGAAGCTAGTGAGGTTGACAGACATGACTGACGCGTGGGCCGAAAAGTAGATAAAGAAGAAGAATGAAGCCATTTGCATTCCATGGTCTTCCCTACGAGATTTGGTTCTGAACCATCCTAACATGATGAAAAGGGTGAACCTATTCGCTTTGGCCATCTACGGTTTGATCATCTTCCTGAAAGTTCTCAGACATCTTGAAGTTGCGGTAGTTGATTTCTTTGAAAGATTAAAACAAGGAATCAACCCTGTCCCGACTATCCTAGCCGAGACCTTCAGATCTTTGAGTAGTTGTCGAAGAAAAGGGGAAGAATGATTTATTGGATGCGCACAGTTGCTCAATGTTTGGATTTTGAGTCATTTCTGGAAAGTAGAGCGCACTCCGTTTCACATGTTTTCAAAAACATTTGCCCCATTGGAAGCCTATCTCAAGAAAGAATGGCCCAAGGAAGTCACCGAGCAACATTAGGTCTCAATTTTTCAAAACCTTCGCGCCGAGGATATAACATGGAGAGCACCATGGATACGCCCGTCAGTTCTGTTATACAAGGTCGGAGATCAAGACTGGGTGCCACTACTTGGTTTATGGGGAGGAGTCGGCTATGCCCCACTAGTAATCCAAAGGCAATTTTCTTTGCGACAGTTCATGCCCGCCACTGGAGGGTTAGCACAGTCCGAGTTCGCTTTTGCGGGTGAGGGATACATGAAGAGGGTCCGCGACACTGCAAAATCTTGGAAGAAAATTCATCTGGTGGAGTTGGCCTGTCATGCGATACTACTCTCACTCAAGATTATGACGTATGGAGGATATGGCGGATAAATAGTCAGCAAGTTTCATCAATGAGTTGCGCCTTTCAGAAATCCTTCCTAAAGGAATTGCCATCCGAGTTAGAAATGGCAAGGTAAGAGTTTGAACGCGGAAATACCAAGATGTCAAGGGATCTCAGTGCTCTGTAAGAGGAAAACTACCAGTTAAAAATTGATGTTCAGATTGAAAGGTCTAAAATCGAGAAAGTACAAAAGGAAGTGGAAATTGTAAGAAATGATTTAAAGGACCTTCATCTGGAAAACAAGAAATTGAGAGTCACTACCAAGAATAGTGGGTTGGGCAAATCATCATCGGAATGGAAAGAGGAGATAAGCAACATCAAAGGGGGGATGGAGTTTTGAAAGGGAAAAGCGAAAAAGGAAGAGGAAAAGGCCGCACGGGCTATGATGGAGTTAAGGAAGAAGAACGTAGAATATGAAGCCGTGTCTACCGAGGTAATGACCAGTCGATCTAAATTTCAAGAACTAAAAGAAAGGATACGGGATTTAGAAGATATACTGCAAGACCGTCAGCAACAATTGGATAGTCTCTTAAAAGCCTTGAAAGAAAAGAACGAACAATACGATAGAGATGTCCACGCTTATAAAATGAACCTCTAAAAAAGAGAAATGTAACTTGGCTTCTTGATCAACAAAATCTGTGATGCGGCCATACACATGGTACAATTATCAGATGAAGCAGAGGATCTCAGCTGCCAATTCCCTCCGAGTCAACGATCGAGCATATCGGAATTCTTAGAGCGAATAAAGAAATATAGCGATATAGCTAGAAAGTTCGTGTAATAGCCAAATCAAAATGACGAAATGTTTTTTGTAATGAACTCTTTTGATGAATGAAATGCTTAAATAGGGGCTATCTTGAAATCAACACCAAATTCTTGCGTATTTATTCATAACTAACATTCATTCGTCATTTATTCAACATTTATTTGTCATGCATTCATCTTATTCATTCATTCATTCATTGCATATTTCATAATCGTTCGCTAAGGTTAGGATCATATAATGCGCAGTTGCAATACTTCAAATCTGGAATCACGCCACTCGTATAGAACGCGTCGACAAGCTAGAACAATGGAGGCTGAATTCAATGAAAGGATTGAAAGAATGGAAAGAATCCAAAAAGAATTACAAGAACAATTGGCTAGGTCACAGCAAGAGACGAGAGACTTAATGGTGAGATCACGAGAAGAATTGCTCGAATAGAAAGATCAAATGAACAAGATGATGGAGATGATGTCAGCTTTAGTTAAAGGAAAATGACCCATGCAGAGCCCTGACATCGAGGAACCTCGCTCAAGAGTTAATCACAATCAAGACCCACTCTATCCCCCCAGATTCACTCCGCCACATGCCCACGCAGCACAAAGAGGGTACACCCAAGAGGAACCCACAGACCCAGAGCAGCGGCCGGTGCCACTTACTCATTTAGGGCAAGGAATATTCATATCAAATCCTGGGGCTAATCCTGCCAATCCAATTGTTCCAGATTCAGACGATCTAGTGGAAATAGCTAGGTTGAGAATGGAAGATCACGAGGCTCAAGAGAAGTATAAGAGCTTGAAGGAAAGACTTAAAGCAATCGAAGGCACTGAAGTCTTCTCGGCACTAGGTGCTAAAGAACTCAGTTTGGTATCTGATCTAATTTTGCCTCTGAAGTTTAAGGTACCGGATTTTGAAAAGTACGATGGGACAAGATGCCCAAAAGCGCATCTCATTATGTTTTGCCGGAAGATGACCGGCTATGTGAATGAAGACAAACTACTCATACATTGTTTTTAAGATAGTCTAGTAGGACCGGCTCTTCGGTGGTACAACCAGCTTAGTAGTGAAAAGATCCGATCTTGGAAGGATTTGGCATCGGCGATCTCATGAGCAAAGTACAAGCATGTATCGGATATGGTGCCAGACCGGATGACCTTGCAAATGATGGAGAAAAAGCCTTCAGAGACTTTTAGACAGTATGCGCAGAGATGGTGGGACGTCTCGGCCCAAGTGGAATCCCCACTAACAAAAACGGAGATAACCGTTCTCTTTATCAACACCTTAAAGGCACTGTTTTATGACAAACTAGTGGGAAGTGCTACGAAGGATTTTTCAGATATCGTAATATCCGGAGAACTTATTGAGGGTGCCATCAGAAGTGGGAGGATGGAAGGTTCAGAAAGTTCAAGAAGGACAGCACCCATGAAGAAGAAAGAACCAGAACCCACATGGTGGGAATGGGAAGCCGTTATACCCCTAATCTGTATCCAAACCAACCTCGACCTCGAAACTATCCACCTCCGAATTTTTATTATCCCCCTCAAACCCCGTACTACCAAGCACCACCTCCTTCCTACCCCGTATACGCCACGAACCACCAAAGACCCGTCACCACATTCCCACAAAACATGGTACCCGCTCAAAACCAGCCTAGAAACGAACCAAGACCAGCAAGGCCTAACCCCGAGAGACCACAATTTACTCTTATCCCTATGGCGTATGGGGAATTGTACCCAAAGCTTTTGGAGAAACAATTGATTTCTCCTCATTACATGGCACCCCTGAAACCCCCGTACCCGAAATGGTACGATCCAAATGCTAGTTGTGCATACCATGCCGGGAACCAGGGGCACTCTACGAAAAACTGTCTGGCCTTCAAAAGGAGAGTTCAAGGACTCATCGACGCGGGCATTCTGTGATTTGATGGCACTGGCAGCACGGTCGGGAACCCATTCCCAAACCACACCGAAGGGAATGTGAGCGCAGTGGGAGAGGAGGACAAACGACAAAGTAGAAGACGGGTTTCTGAAATAAGAGCACCTCTGCAGAAAATCTGGGAGGTACTAGTTGAGAAGGGCTTACTTTGTCATCTTAACAGAGTGTTTGAAGGAAAAATTGCAAAAGGTCAAAGTTTCTGTGAATTCCATAGTATTGAAGGGCACAACATTCAATCCTACGAAGAGTTCAGGAGATTGCTGCAAAATATGATGGATAATAAGGAGATCGAGATCTTTTATAAAGGTGAAGAGACCGATAGAGGAGAAGTATGCGCCTCCGACAATCAATCTTCAGGTTTCCTGTATAGTGTCGACCGACCTTTAATAATTTATTACGATGCGAAGAAGGAGCCGGTAAAACTGAAGATAATCATTGAAGTACCATCTCCTTTCCCCTACAAGGACGACAAAGCCGTACCATGGAAATATGATATCAATATCGTCATACCGAAAGGTGGAAAGTCCGAAGCCATGACTGGAGATGTTGGAGAGGTAGGTCATTTCACCCGAAGTGGGTGGTGCTATTCTAAAGAAGTCGAATCAGCAAAAAAAAACAGTGACTTGAAACAAAAAGGAAAGGTAGTGATGAATGAGGCCGAAGTCGTGCAGGAAATTCCATCTGTACAAGAAACTAAAAAGCCTGTGGATGAGGAGAAAGCACAGGAATTCTTGAAATTTATCAAGCACAGTGAATACAATGTGGTGGAACAGTTAAATAAGCAACCAGCACAAATCTCAGTCCTATCTCTACTGTTAAACTCAGAGCCACACCGGAACGTTTTGCTGAAGGTGCTGAATCAAGCTTACGTAGCAAACAACATATCTGTTGAGAAGCTTGATCAGTGGGTAAATAATTTGAATGCGGATAATTTTATTTCTTTTAGTGACGATGAGATACCGCTAAACGGTAGAGGCTCAGTGAAGGCACTGCATATTACGACTCGCTGCAAGGGCTACATAATACCGAATGTGCTCATCGACAATGGGTCAACGCTCAACGTTATGCCTCTGGGCACACTTTCTAGAATTCCAATGGATCTGTCCTATTTAAGGCACTGTCACTCCACGGTAAGGGCATTTGATGGGACAAGGCGTGAAGTTATGGTAAAGATTAAGATACCTCTGGAAGTGGGCTCGTATATATACGATGTTGAATTTCAAGTTATGGACATTACACCGTCATACAATTACCTCTTGGGAAGACCCTGGATCCATTCTGCCGGAGTCGTCCCATCATCCCTCCACCAAAAGGTGAAATTTATTATGGATGGCTGTTTGGTCACCGTCGAGGGAGAAGAAGACATTATAACATCTATTTCTACCGACGCACCATACATTGAAGTGAATAAAGATGCTGTGGAATGTTTCTTTTGATCCCTTGAATTTTTCAATGCCACCTTCGTCACCGAGGGAAACAGAATTCCTGTACCAAAACTGTCAAGAAATACCAAAATGGGTGTCAGGTTGACTGTAGGAAGGAGGGCTCGAGCAAGAAGAGGTTTAGGGAGATATCTGCAAGGAATAGTCAGGGCTCTAAAACCAGTGCACCACAAGGCCAGATACGGTTTAGGTTTTCAGCCGGACATATGTCAAAGAAGGAGACAATGGAAGAAGGATCAGGAAAGAAGGATCCCAAGAACCTTAGGCCAGGAAATAGAATGGGAGCCCATAGCATACCCTCCTTTGTCAAAAACATTTACGTCTGCAGGAACGATGTACCCCGAACAAGACAATACACGAAGCACACTGTTAATCATTGAAAGGGGTCTCCAGAATGTCAGTATAAATGTCATTGACAAAGGAACTGACACAAGTAAAGACGTCTCAAGGATACGCCTTTGTTCCCCGGGTTTCATGTTGAACAATTGGACTACTGAAGACCTTCTTGTAGTTTATAAGTCTTCAGAGTAATGCTCAAACATTAACCCTCTATTGTGTCCTTAGATATAATAGAATTCTTTTGTAAGAGCTTGCATTCGCTCTTTATCATTCAAATGAATATCAATGAAGATGCATTTTGTCACAATCTTTCACATTATCACAATTTCATAATCATTTTCTCATTTCATAGCCTACCCTTACATCTGCCTTATACCATGCCATAACATTTCGTTCGTTAGTTACAATACTTAGATGCCCCTCTATAGTTTCCTTTTCCGTTCAACTTTCAGGTGCTCAGATATCAACGGCATGAATGAACCCGTTACGAGTCCTAAAATCGATTTTGAGAAGGCTGTTTGTTTAGGAGAATTCGAAGCCAAAGAAAATGCTGAAGACTATGTCTCGTCTCCTGACTTGCTAAGAATGGTGGAACAAGAGGATAAACAAATTTTGCCTCATCAAGAATCGGTTGAAACAGTAAATTTGGGAACTGAAGAAGGGAAGCAAGAAGTGAAGGTTGGGACCTCTATTTCAGGGGACACCAGGCATAATTTGATTGCTTTGCTCTGTGAGTACAAAGATGTATTCGTATGGTCATATCAGGATATGCCAGGATTGGATGAAGTTGTGGTGGTCCATAAACTCCCATTAAAGCCAGAATGCAAACCCATTCAACAAAAGCTAAGACGGATGAGACCTGAGATGTTGCTGAAAATAAAAGAGGAAGTCAAGAAGCAATTTGACGCTGGTTTCCTACAAGCCTCCAAATATCCAGAATGGAAGGCTAACATAGTCCCGGTACCAAAGAAAGACGGTAAAGTACGAATGTGCGTGGATTATCGTGACCTGAATCGAGCAAGTCCTAAAGATAATTTTCCTTTGCCACACATCAATACATTGGTGGATAACACAGCCAAGCATTCATTGTTTTCGTTCATGGATGGATTCTCGGGTTATAATCAAATAAAGATGGCTCCAGAAGATATGGAGAAAACTACCTTCATAACGATGTGGGGAACATTCTGCTACAAGGTAATGCCGTTCGGATTGAAAAATGCCGGGGAAACATATTAGAGAGCTATGGTGACGTTATTCCATGACATGATGCATAAAGAAATAGAGGTCTACGTCGACGATATGATTGCTAAATCCCGAGGGGAAGAAGAGCATGTAGTGAACTTGAAGAAGTTGTTCGACAGACTGAGAAAGTTTCAGCTAAAGCTCAATCTAGCCAAATGTACGTTTGGGGCTACCTCGGGAAAATTGCTATTGAAGTTGATCCAGATAAAATAAAAGCTATTCAAGAACTATCACCTCCGCGCATGCAAAAAGAAGTCAGAGGATTTTTAGGGAGGTTGAACTACATCGCTCGGTTCATTGCTCAACTTACCAACCAATGCGACCCAATCTTTCGGCTTCTTCGAAAACATAATTCGGGAGAATGGAACGAAGAATATCAGATGGCCTTTGATAAGATAAAATAGTATTTGTCTAGTCCTCTAGTGCTAGTACCACCAATTCCGGAAAGACCACTGATATTGTATTTGACTGTGTTCGAGAATTCAATGGGTAGCGTGCTGGGGCAACACGATAAGTCAGGAAAGAAAGAAAAGGCGATTTACTACCTTAGCAAAAAGTTCACTAAATATGAGGCAAAGTATTCGTCCATTGAAAAATACTATTGCGCTCTGGTTTGAGTAGCCCGGAGACTCAGGCAATATATGTTGTATCATACGACATGGTTAATCTCGAAGCTGGATCCAATAAAGTACATGATGGAATCGCCTGCACTCTCAGGAAGAATGGCACGATGGCAGATCTTATTATCAGAGTACGATATCATCTATGTGAGTCAAAAGTCGATAAAAGGAAGTGCAATAGCGGATTTCTTAGCGGCTCGAACGACAGAGGAGTATGAGCCCTTGAGGTTCGATTTCCCGGATGAAAACTTAATGTGCATCACAGAAAAGGAATCTGAGTCATCAAATGAGAAGCCATGGAAGATGAGCTTTGATGGTGCATCGAATGCATTGGGGCATGGGATCGGAGCAGTCTTAGTATCGCCAGAAGGGAACCATTACCGTTCACTACCAGGCTGAATTTCTTCTGTACCAACAACGTAGCAGAGTATGAGGCCTGTATCATGGGGCTTCGTGCAGCAATTGAACGAAACATCAAAACTTTGGACGTATATGGAGACTCAGCATTGGTGATATACCAAATCCGTAGAGATTGGGAAGTGAGAGATTCGAAATTAGTCGAATCTGATGATCCGTGGCGGGGACCGATTAAAGAATTCAAAGAAATAACTTTTAATTACTTCCCACGAGAAGAAAACCAATTGGCTGATGCCCTAGCCACTTTGGCTTCAATGTTCAAAGCAAACAGAGAAACGGAAATAATGCCTCTTCAAATGAGCATATATGAAGTCCCTGCGCATTGTTTCAGCATTGAAAAAGAGCCAGACGGACGGCCATGGTTTCATGATGTCTTAGAATATATCAAGAATCAAAGATATCTCGAACAAGCAAATGAAAACGACAAAAGAACAATCAGAAGAATGGCAGCGGGATTCGTTCTTGATGGGGACATCCTCTACAAAAGAGGAAAAGATCAGGTGCTCTTGAGATGTGTAGATGCCGCCGAAGCCAGGAAAATACTTGAAGATGTCCATGAGGGAATTTGTGGGACACATGCCAATGGCTTCACTATGGCCAGGAAGATTATGAGACTCGGCTACTACTGGCTGACGATGGAAAACGACTACATTAGCTTTGCAAGAAAATGCCACAAATGCCAAATTTACGACGATAAAATTCATGCAGCCCCTTCGCCCCTGCATGTTATGACTTCCCCATGGCCTTTTTCTATGTGGGACATGGATGTTATAGGGTCAATTTTCCCAAAAGCTTCTGATGGACACCGATTCATTTTTGTGGTTATTGATTACTTCACAAAATGGATAGAAGCCGCTTCGTTTGCCAATGTGACGAAGACTGCAGTTTGCAGGTTTTTTAAAAAGGAAATCATTTGTCGATATGGTTTGCCTGAAAGAATCATTTCAAATAACGCCTTAAATCTGAACAACAAGATGATGAAAGAAGTGTGTGAGCAATTCCAAATAAAGCATCATAACTCATCACCCTATCGCCCAAAGATGAATGGAGCTGTTGAAGCAGCGAAAAAATATTAAGAAGATCATTGGGAAAATGACCGAGACATATAAAGACTGGCACGAGAAGCTACCATTTTTCTTGTATGCATATCGTACGTCTGTACGGACATCAATTGGGGCAACTTCTTTCTCTCTGGTCTATGGAATGGAGGCTGTGCTACCTATCGAAGTGGAGATCCCTTCCCTACGAGTCTTAAAGGAGTCTAAATTAGAGGAAGCAGAATGGATTCAAGCTCGATATGACCAGTTAAACCTCATCGAGGAAAAACGTCTAAAGGCAATCTTCCACGGACAGATGTACCAGAAGAGAATGATTGCGGCCCATGACAAGAAAGTACAGCCAAGAGAATTCCATGAAGGAGAACTCGTGCTGAGAAAGATTCTCCCAATACAAAAAGATTTGCGAGGAAAATGGGCACCAAATTGGGAAGGACCATACGTCGTGAAGAAGGCTTTCTCAGGCGGAGCTTTGATTCTCACTGAGATGGATGGGAAGGAGTTACCTAATCCAGTGAATTCAGATGCTGTGAAGAAATATTATGCCTGAAAAAAAAAAGGGGGATCAAGGTGAAAACCCGAAAAGGGCGTCTTGGTTAACATAAAAATTAGGATGAAAACCCGAAAGGGCGTTCTAATTAGGCAAGCACTAGCTTAAAAAGTGAGGCGTTTGAACGGGGGGAAATAGTGAGATTACAGTATTTGAAGCATTTCTGAAAGCTCAAAATCTTCCACGCAAGAAGCCATGCTCGAAAAGATTCTCGACCGAGGAACGTGGAAGAGTTCATGCGTTGAATATCTAGAGCATTTGTATTTGTTGAAATGCTATCCCTTTTCTCTTTGTGACATTTTTTACTATCATTTGATCGACTTTCTTTGTTTGTTACATTTGAAATGAATAAATGTTAGGTATCCTTTTGTCCTTACCTGACCATTTTTTTTTTTTTTTGCATCTCATTACGTATTTAGTTTACATGATAAATGGTGGAATGACATACTCTAAACAAAAGAAATGTTAAGCATTACCCGGATAAGAACTTGATAAGTACAAGAGCCTCAAAGCAAAGACAAAGTTCAACCGGGGGCAAAAGAGCGATATCTGAGAAACGTAGATTACTCGTGAAGCTAGAGGACGGGTACGGGGCCTGAAGAGAAAGTCAAGAGTCAAAACAATGAACGCAGATCATCAAAAATCATGACGAAAAAAGGGGCATATGACAAACAAGCCCAAGGCGCATAGCATAATCATGTAGGCATAAATGCATTTAAGACCAACATGTGCATATCATGATGACACCATGCATGATATATACAGGTACTCCAGCAGAGAAATTTTGAATGATGGCTGTACTAAATCAAAAAGGACACCTGAGTTCCACCAGATGACAGATTTTGGCATTTTGATGTTTTTATTTTCAAAAATCAACTCATATTGCGAGAGGTGAGTTGAGCCTCAGGACACGCTGAGGTATTTTGAATTTGTATTTTCAAAATATCAACTCATATTACGAGAAGTGAGCTGAGCCTCGGGTCACATGCCGGGTTATTTTCAATTCCTGTTTTTCCAAAAAAAATCAACTCATATTGCGAGAAGTGAGTTGAGCCTCGGGGCACGCTGAGGTATTTTCAATTTTTGCTTGTTAAAAAAAAAATCAACTCATATTGCGAGAGGTGAGTTGAGCCTCAGGGCACGCTGAGGTATTTTCAATTTCTACTTTACAAATTCTGCTTTTAAAATCAACTCATATTGCAAGAAGTGAGTTGAGCCTTTTAATTTCTGTTTTTCAAAAACCAACTCATATTGCAAGAAGTGAGTTGAGCATTGTCTCACGTGCTGAGCTATTTTTTATTTCTGTTTTTAATGTCTATCTTTAAAGAGTCAACTCATATTGCGAGAAGTGAGTTGAGCCTTGGCTCACGTGCTGAGCTATTTTTAATTTCTGCCTTTCGATTTCTGCTTTTCAATTTGTACATCTCAAAAAAAAAATCAAAATCAATCAATTTATGTTTCTAATGTTTGTTTTAAAGAGTCAATTCATATTGCGAGAAATGAATTAAGCTCAAGATCACATGCCGAGTAAAGAATAAAGATTGAAGTTGATTGAAGACACCAGATTTTGTCTCCCTGAAGTTGCAGTGAAGCTGATCGAAGATATCAGATATTGCCTTTCTGAAGTCGCAGAACAAACCTTATCTCACTGAAGCGATAGAAGAGCAGATTGAAGTTGTAGATCTCACTTTTCAGAAGTTACAAGTGAAGCAGATCGAAGCAACAAAATCTCATATCCTTGAAGCGACATTGGAGTAGATTGAAGCTACAAGTCATATCAGAAGATACAGTGGATTGAACCAAAGCTACAAGATGCGATGGACTGGAAAGAGACTACCTGAACAAGAAGAGCACCAAAGAAGTTAGGACTCGGCAAGACTGGGCAAAATTGGCCTTTCTTTATGTCTTTGCTCTATTCCCGTTACACGACAATGATCAAAGAGGGGCAGCTGTTGTAGGCCAATTTTGGGCCTGTTATAACCAATACTAGCCCACCACCCCAATAAACCCAAACAACCAGATCAAAACTCATTTACATTACAAAATACCCACAGCCCAACAACCTAAAACACCCCTTAACCCACTAACCTAACCCACTAACCTAAACCCAAGACCCAATATTACCAAACCCAATTAACCCACTCAAAACCCTTGGCCCAACTAAAATTGCCCAACATCAAAAACAAAAAAAAACAAAACTAACCCTAACCCTAGCTCCTAAAGTGGAGCCACAACCACCCTTCTGCCTCACCATGTCAGCCACCATACCTCTCCCCCACCTGCTACGACCTGGTCCATTCCGTCACCTGCAAAAAGAGCACAGAAACGCAACAACAGAACAAAAACAGTGTATAAACACAAGCAAAACAGGCTATAAAAGCCATGAAACGAAATGTAATAGCTCTCATTTTTTTTCTTTTTTGATTTTCGGCAGTCAAAGAAACAAAATACACGCATTAGTTTTTAGGAACAACAACATATCAGTATTGGACTGTTCAAATCAAAACTCAGATCAAGGAAAAAGGTGAAAAACCTATTTTCTTTCCTATTACCGATTCGTTTTTTTTTTCTTCCTTTCATTGGCTTTTCTTTTTTTTTTCTTTTTTCTATACTCTAATACATTCAAATATATATATACAATATTATAAAAAAAACAAAAAACAAAAAAATCTAAAATTTTACCTTTTTCGCCATCAGTATACTGGTGGTGCGCATACACAACAGCCAAGCGAGCATCCGATGACCGTCTGGTGGCCGGCTTCCCCCACCGAAAATTGCCTCGTGCTCCCCCTCTCTCTCTCTTTTTTTTTCTTTTCCCTCTCTAAATTTTTTTTTCAGATTTTTAGGCTATTTATAGCCCATCAAAACGGCACCGTTTTGGTACCCAAACTTAGACTAAAAAATGACGTCGTTTCACTTGGCCCGACCCGATTCGACCCGAACCCGCTGTAGGATCCACGTGTTTCTAACTCAGTGGGCTATTTGCGCAATCGATCCTTCCGCATTTTTGGTATTTCAAATCAGGTTTATATTTATTTATAAATTGGCCCTAAAATTTAATCTAGTTTGTAAATTAATCCCTCCTACTGCGCAGCGTTTTGAAAATTTTGTAATATTGCATTTTTAATCCCCCTTGGTTTTGCCCGTGTTCAAATAGGCCCTTTCTCATTATTTTCTTTTTAAATATGCCCTACAACTTTGTTTTTAATTTAATTTTAGTCCTTTTTTTTGTTTATTTTCATTTCTTCGTTAAATATTCTTTTTTATATACTATCATTATTATTATTGTTATTATTATTATTATTATTATTATTATTATTATTATTATTATTATTATATGTTAGTGTATACTCTTATTATATGCGTATATATACGTGTATTTGTATTTAGTATTTTTTTTCACTTTATTGTAATATTTTATTAATGCTTTTACATTTCAATATTATTATCACGATCATTATCATTATCAATATTTGTATATGGTTTTAGTACATAGGTATATATATATATTTTCACGTATGGGTTAATTTTTATTACTTTATTTCAATATCTTTTTTGTATTTGTTGTCGTATTTCAATATTACCCTTATTATTATTATTATATAATAATGTGTATTTTTGTTTATGTATATAGATTTATACATGTATTATTCTTACTATATTATTGTCCTTTTTTGTATTTTAATACTATTACTATTATAATTATTATTGTTAATATAGTGAATGTTTTTTTGTCATATATGTATATATTTTTATATCATCTTTGTTATTATCATTAACCTTAGTATATGTCTTATTATATATCTATAATATATATATACATAAGTATATATTCACGCAATATTGTAATAGTTTTCTTCATCGTCATTATTTCCAATATATATGTGTTATGTAAATATTTTAGTGTCGTATTATATATGTATTTTTTATGTATTACGTGTGCGTACTTTTTATATTGTATTTCTACATTTCATACGAATACTATATTATATTTTTACATATTATATCATGTTTATATATTTTTTATATATGTTATGTACATACATTTTCAATATTCATTTTATACATATATATATGTACATATTATGTATATACTTTAACATTACTAGTTACTTATATATGTTTTTATCACTTCATGTATATTTCAAATAGTATATATAGTATATCTCTAACATTATTACTGATTATATTTATATATGTATAAGTATATATTATGTACATGCTCTTAATGTCATTTTACATATGTATATTCATGGTTCTTCTCGTATTTGCTACTATCATTACATTTGATCTTGCATGCACTGTTATGACGTTTTAATATTATTGTCACATTGATTATCTGCTCCAATGTGTACCTAGCTCTTTCATTTGTTTATTTTTATTCCATATCAATTTCGTTTTACATTACTTCGAAAATCGCATTCTTGTTTTTTAATTAATTTCAATAATCAAGGCAACATACTGACTTAGCATTAAGTCATCGATTTCATCGCTATGTTGGGTGAACATCAATTGACTCGTGTTAAAGCGGCATGACCTTTTCGAAAATCAAAAGAATTGAAGTTTCTCGTCTTTTCAACCAGATCACGACTAAATGTTACTTTGAACTCGCATTTTTGAAAATCAAGACAACACGTGTTTAACAAGATACCAATTTTGGGCGTCGCGTGGGTGCTAATACCTTCCTCGCGCGTAACCGACTCCCGGACCCTATTTTACTCGGATTTTAACGTAGACCTAAACTTGGCCTTCTTTTGTTTTAAAAACAAAATTCTAAGGTGCCCGATCACACCTATAAAAAGGATCGGTGGCGACTCCCCACTTATTTTAAAATCAAACTTCGGTTTTCAAGTTTTCACTAAATCACCACAATTAGCGACCGAGACTAAAATTTTTACATCGCTACAGTGTATATTTTCACCATACATGCCAAGACTTTGTGAAAACCCTTGGGTTTCAAAAATACTCATTCCCACCCCCACCGGATTTAGGCTTTCAAATGTTTGGACTAATAGTCCCCAAAACTTACATTTCAAAGTGAAGATAAATATGCTTAAATTGAACTTTCAATTTTGGCTAATCATTTCTATGTTTACATTTTTGAACAGGGTGATGTTCAAGATGCTCATTTTTTTTATTATTTCAATATCAATATTATATATAAAAATATTGCTGTCAACTTTTTCATTTCGATTTTATATTTTATTGTAGGGATATGGTTTATCGAGATCTTTTTATTTTCATTATTTTTATTTGGCTTAATGCTCAATTTGGCTCTCGTGCTATACATGTTTTTTCATTTTGGTACCTAAATCTTTATTCATCTTAATTTGATACGTAAACTATCATTTGTTACCTAAATTGACACTATTAGAAGGTGCCACCTCAACCTTATTTTTCTTTTTTTAATGATATATTTTATATTGATTAAAAAGTAAAAATATATATCATATATAAAATATAAATAATTCAAAATTAAAAAAGAAATTATTTTTTTAAAAATTATAAAATTCTAAAATATAAAAATTATAAAACTCAAAATAATATAAAATTGAAAATTTTATAAAAATTTAAAAATTTATTTAAATTTTAGAAAATTAAAAAAAGACTTATATTTTCAAAAATATATGTTCTAGATTAAATTCTAAAAATTCAAAAGAATAAATCAAAATTTCAAAAATAGAAAAAGTTCAACTAAAAAAATATTCATCTAGAATTTGAAAAATTGAAAATCTAAAAACAAATTTGTAACACCCCAAAACCTAGCCTAGAAGTTTAGATCGAATCTCGGAGGTTACATTGATCACCGAAGTGATTGGAACAAAAACTTTAATTCAAACCAAGAAAACCTTTTTGTTCATTGTTTTTGAAACAATATTAAACCGGCGTCAAACATTCAAAAATAAATTCATAGTTTCTAAAGTTCAGTCGACAATTTGTATAATTGTCTTACAAACCGACTTAAAGTTTACTGTATAAAACTTGGGAAATTTTACTTAAACCGAATCAAACCTTATCAGTTTGAGACCTCCGGTGTGCCAAGCCTAGCTCCAAAACATGGAAAGTACCTAAAAGGAAAGACACTACAGAGATGAGCTACGCGAGCTCAGTGTGAGTCCAAAACATGAATAGACGACAACAAACAAAGTGACACAATAAATTCTTAAGACAAGCATGTGCATAAAAATATCACTTACGAAAGTCTCAATCGGTATGTCAAGTACAATATCAAACCACAGAAATGATTTTCCAGTCATACGCAATAATCAAATCATATTACATGACATTACCTATATTGTCAATAATCAGAGGTTCACACAAAAAGACAGAATGTTCCGACAAACAGACGTATATTCAGATGCGAACAGATGCACAATTCAAAATCTCATCCCGCCAACCAAACACCACTTTGTCCATCCAGCACACAACATAAGGGTTATGGTAAGCCCATCCACCATGCACACCACATAGAACCATAATAGGTTCCTCCACCTTACACACCACAACGTGGAACTATGCCACTAAAGTAACTGTATACAACTGAGCTGATATACGTCTAGGATAGTGTGGTAAACCGCTGTGCAAAAGTATCGCAGTTAAAACTGCTAATTCTGTCTTCCTTCTCTTCATAGCCAGATCCCAAAATTTTCATGTTATGCAACAATGCACACATTATGCAGATATTATACAGAAACAAACATTAGCATTTCCAGTTGAACAGATTCAGATTTAATTACACTTGTATTCTAATGTTCAGTTATGACAAAAATAATAAACTCGTACTTATTCATCACATAAGAGAGCAATAAAATCAAAGCTCATAAACGCACGTATATACACGAACCAAACTAAATCGAGTCCCAAATACACTTACCAAGGCTTGAACGAGGGTTAGGTTACACAGAAATATTAAAAAGGTAGTTTATGACTCAAAACAAAAATTCTGCAAAATAAGGTCACATGGCCGTGTGGAAGTGCCCAGGCTGTGTGGGGGTCTACACGCCCATGTGGAGGCCACACACGCCCGTGTGAGCAACCCGTGTAACTCACTGTCTAAAAATGCCAAAAATAAAGAGCATAGGAGACACGACCGTGTGGATATTTCACACACTCGTGTGTGACACATGCCCATGTGGCCAGGCTGCATGGCAGCAAAATTCGCCTAAAAACCCTAATTCCCAATTTCACACGGCTGTATGGGCCACTCATGTAAGGCACACACCCGGGTGGCAACCTATGTGGTCACGAAATCATATTGAAACAGCCTGAAATTCGTGATTTTGATGTCGAGACGATTCCCAACACTTGGTAACCCAGAATTATGCCAAAACATACAGAATCCTATGCAATTGAATAACAATATGATACTTAAAATAATCAATTTCATAAACACACAAGACATTATCGAATTTCACCGCAATTCTATACCAAATTTAAACTGTTTCAAAACACACACCTTAGAACACGATATCAAGCAGCACTTCTGATAAAACGAAATGCACAAGGACGACCAGTCTTGACAGACAACACGTAACGTATATAAAATGAAAGAAACAAAAAACAAACGAAATTGGACTTCGGAAAGAATAAAAAAACGATGGGGAAGAAAAAATAAAAAGTAAAAACAAAAGAACTTAAACTTATTTTCTATTTAAAAGTTAACTTCCTCTTTAAAAAAAACATAAAAATAGATAAATATCAAAACACTCACAGGGATTCGAACTCGGAACCCAAAGACACACTAACACACAACTGAGCACCAGATCAGTAGGCTCGTTTTGACATTAAAACGCGAAATTGAACCCAAATGTTCAACCCACTCACTGACCTTAACCACAAACCTCAAAACTTCTAACCCCAGATTCCAGGATGTTACAAAATCAATGTATATAAATTTTAAAAGATTTTAATAAAATTTTAAAAAAAATTTGAAAAAGAGTTTTTTTAAAAAAATTGATGTCTATGAAAAATATTAAAGATTCAAAATCAACAATAGGTTAACAATGGGTTAAAGTCAAAAGCATTTTTTTTAATATTTAAACATTTAAGTTTCTTTTTTTTTCTTTTTTTGAATTTAAAATTTAATAAACCTGAATGCTACATGGCACATTCTGATTGGTCAGATGTGCCACGTGACACATTATAATTGGCGCCACATGTTAACCAATATTTTTAACATATTTATAAAAACTAGATTGAAGCAAGTAACGGAATGATAGTCTAAGTACCAAACTAAGACGGAAAAGGTTTAGGTACCAAAGTAGGGAAACATGTATAGTTAAAGGGCCAAATTGAGCATCAAGCCTTTCCATTTTAAGATGCCAAAATCTCTTCTAGCATTTTATGATTAGTTATATATTGGATCTCTTCAAGAGTACCCACCTCCACTATATAACCATTTTGATTATTTACTAATTTATCTCATGTGACCATTATATCTTCCATGATGGAAATGATCATTTCACAAATTTTGATTTTTACATTCAATAGGATAGTTAGGAAATTTAAGTGTGAAAATGAAAAATCTTTTCTCAGTAAAAACCACTAGAATTGTTATTCCAGAAAATAGATTTAATACTTAGAGAATAAAACTCTCACTATTTTCAGGCAAAGTAATAATACCTTAAATTTGTATTTTTAGCCCTACCAGTGCCATCTAGTTAAATTGTAGAAGTTTATTTCAAATAGAAAAATGAACTCCTAGTCTAACTAGAAGTATAGGGGCGGCAACCCTAGTTAATAATACTAGGGTTTGTCGTCCCTCTCTTTAACATAAGGGGCTTTTGGGCCTCTCCCATATTGGCTCCAATTACAAGTACTTCTTGGACTTTTAACCCAATACTTTATAATTCGATCCAACCCGATATCTATTTTCTATTTCCTAAAATAAACATATCTAGTAATCTCTAATTAAATAGTCTTCTTAACCCAATTCTAGTCTTATTAAAATCATAATGATTTTACCGTAAAAGAATCTATAAGAAAATATATTTAATATTTCTACATTCAACGGTTCACTGGGACCAAATGATTTATTTTCATTTTTGAACTTTATTTAATTCGAAAAACATAGATTCATTGCTAGGTCATTTTCATTTTCATTTTGAAAAAAACCACATTCATTTCCAAATGATTCCATTTCTCCATTTTCATTTTCATTTTAGAGAAAACCATAATCATTTCCTAATATTTCCCATTTCTCCATTTTCACCATTTTTGTTCATTTATGTTCATTTGATTCAACATGCAATTCATTTCTGGTTTCAATGAGCTAGAGGAGGGGTCAATTGGACATATGCGATTGAGACTTAAATGATTTATGATTAAGTTCAACTTTTCGCCTATTAATTATAAACTCATTTAGTCACGCAGTCATTCCACTGTAGTGTTGTGACTGAACTCTCCACAACAGCATACCATTAGGAAAGCAACTCAATTAGTGCTCATCCAATCACCTTGCCATAAGTGTTTTACCCTCATAGGATATCCTTAATCTCTTTGGGATATATTCGTTCTTCCAATATGATCCTATTTTATCTCATGGTAAAAGTTATATTTTTCTTCATGAAAAGTCAGTTATTATCAAATAGTAATCAAGTCATTCATCACAAAGATGAACGACCCGTGACCACATTTACTTTTCATCAACCATGTAATTCAAATGAGAGGGTATCATTTACCCATGTCTCGAGCTATGAATTCCACTAGTGTGAATGACGCTACATACCGCAGGAGTCGCATAACCAATGCACCAACTTTTGGTTCATTATCTATTTGAACTCGGGCTTTTACTTACATCAAAGTATACAAGTCACGCATACATGGTCTACTATCCATTCAAGATTTAGGTATGTCACACTATGAACGTCACAATTGAATGAATCCATAAACGGATTCAAGATCTATTCTTCTTGGGTCTAGTCTAATGTACTGTTAGTCTAGTCAGCCACATCTATGCCTCTATCTTTTGGGAGTCATCCGCTTTGATGCCCAAGACAAAGCATCTCCATAATTGGATTTGATAGATGGCATATTAGTCTTTGAATTAGTTTTCTCATTTTCGATTAGACAAATGTCATATTTAGGTTCATCTACTAATATAAGTTGTCTTTCCGTATTACGATCCGACCACGTAATACCGCTTAATATTAGTTTAAACATTAGACAACCAGTAAGCAATATTTACTTCTATTTTGCTTTACGTGCAAAAACCACATTAGGACAATTATACAAAGTATATTAATGTAATCCGTGAATTTGTTTTATTAACCAATATGTTCAATAAATTAAAATATTACAAACGAATATACTACATTCAGGGCACCAGATCCAATAGCAACATCATCCCACAATAATGGAATTCATAACCCAATAAAGGGTAAAAAATATCATCTCATCGATATTACATGATAGATGAGAAGTAAAACATAGTCATAGGTAATTTGTCTTTGTGATAAATTATTTAATTACTATTTGATAGTAATTGGCTTTTCATGAAGGAAGATGTAATGGTTACTATGAGATAAATAGGGTCATATTGGGAGAATGGATTTATCTCAAAGAAATTAAGGATATCCTATGATGGTAACACACTTATGACAAGGTCATTAGACAAGAACTTATTGAGTAGCTTTAGTAATGATATATAATAAGGGAGAGCTCAACTTTAGTGGAATGACTTTATGACTAAATAATGTTGTAATTAACAGATGAAAAGTCGAAACTTAATTATAAATTATTTTAGTCTTAATTATATATTTCCAATTGATCCCTCTGCTAGCTCGAGATAACTAGAAACGAATTGCATGTAGAACCTACAAATATGAAATGAATGAAAATGATGAAGTAAGATAAATAGATCGCATGTATCACTATCCACGATGAATGTATTTCTCGCTAAGTAAAAAAAATGACTTAAGAAATTAATTTAAGTTCTTCGAATTATTATTTAATTAATTGTAATTAAATAATTAAAGTTCAAAGTGAGATTTAAATTAAGTCATTATGGATTTGTTGAATGAGACAATTAAATAGATTTTCCTCATAGATTCTATTTTGATAAAAATTGCTATGAATTTAACAAAATTAGAATTAGGTTGAGATAATTATTTAAATGAGAAATTAATTTAGTAAATTTAATTAATATAAAATAAATATTGAGTTGGATAAATTATAAGTGTTGATAAAAAATCGCGAAAGCTAATATAATTGAATCTAATATATAAAGGGCCCAATAGAGTTATATAACATGAAAGGGGTAGCAACCCTAGTGTATTCCCAAGGGTGTCGCCGCCCCTATACTTCTACTTAGAGTAGAAGTTATATTTTCTATTAAAATATTCTTATTTAATCAGACATTATTTGGACAGAACTCTTGTATTGATTCTCTATAAATAAGAACTATATGTTAAACTATTTTACACACTACACATATGTCGTTATTCTATCAGAAAATAATAGTGAAATTTTATTTTACGGAATAAATTTTATTTTCTAGGAGAAACGCATAGTTTTCTGTTAAAGACAGAAAGTTATATTAAAGTTTTCATTTTGTGGTTCAAGAATAGCAAAAAAGTTAGTTTAATAGAAAGCCAGGATCAACTAAAATCACCTCGTACAAAGTATAGACATGTTTCGATTAATGTTTGTTAGCTTAATTTCAAAAAAGAAAAATTAAACTTCATTTGTATAAATATTATAACTGTTTGGTTTCAAAAAAGAAAAAATTAAATTGTGTTATGCTTAAAAAAACACCATTTTTTTAACTTATTTTTATGACTATCATCTTAATGTAAAGGGATTCGACTCAATCATTTATGTTTTGCTAACTACTTATTGGTCTTTACGGGAGGCTCAGCGGAGTCGGTAACTACGGTGAAATTCTTTTTGGACTTTTTTTACTCAATTTTTTGCTTGCAGGTGAATTGCTCTAAAAGTGAAATATATCAGGCTGGTGTTAGTCAGGAAGTGCTAAACAAAATAGTTAGCAACATTGGTATAAAAGAGGATGCATTACCTGTTAGATGTTTGGGGTTCCCTTGGTGGGAAGTGAGTGCAATACTCAAAGAATTCGAAGCTAGACCACTAGATATCTCTCATTTTCTGGTACATTGCAACTAATTCAATCTGTAATCTTCATCTTACAAAGTTATTGGTGTAGAATTTTAGTGTTACCAACTAAGGTTATCAAAAAGATCACTCAACCATGTAATTCATTTGTGTGGAAAGGGAAAGAAGGTTCGGAAAAAGGGGTCACAATTAATTGGAAAGGAATTTTTTATCCAAAATCTATAGGTGGATTAGGTATCAAGTATATGGGCCTAGCATGAAGATCAACTGGAAAATTGTTGTTAAATCTACTTCTCTTTGGGTGGCATGGGTCGAAAGATGCTTGCTAAAAGGGGGCAACTTATTTTCAGTTTAATCTCGGCTGTGGCATAGTTGGTTATGGAGAAAACTTTCAAAGACTAGAGATCTTTTATTCTAATTTATGCTCTCGGAAAATCTGGAAGGTACAGGGGAAAGTTGATTGGGGAAGGCATTCTTTTATTACAGCATGTTGGGATACTCTCGGAAAATCTGGAAGGTACAGGGGAAAGTTGGTTGGGGAAGGCATTCTTTTATTACAGCATGTTGGGATACACTATATTCTCCAAGCTAGGAATTTAGTTGCTAGTGAGGACACCTCATGGCAGGTGAAAGTTGACTGGATTCTTAAAAATTCTAAAGATAAAAAAGTACTTTAGCCAATATTATGAGGATTGCTTGCTTAGAATGCTAATTTGTATCTAATTTGGCATGAAAAGAACAGGAGGTTACATGGGAACACTCCAAACACTACACAATGTCTTTTCTTGAATATTAAAAGATGGAGAGGGATAAACTTTTAAATACTAAAATTCCCATAGATATATTTACTTTTTACAGTGGGTGGGGTTAATATTGTTAGTACAAAGTTCTGTATAGTTTTGGATTTGTTTTGAATATTGTTAGCATTTTGTATAGTTTTGGGTTTGTTCTTTTTGGATGGAATGAAATATTACTTATCCAAAAAAAAAAAAAATCTAGAAAAATTCACATCATTCATTTAAACCTAAATCACTAGTATTTTAATAACTTTTTTTTAAAATATGCTATAAATTATTGTACTTTTTGTAAATTTAGAACTTAATTATTATACTTTTACTTTTAAGAATTTACTCCTTTTTTTTATTTTTTTAGAATACAAAATCTAGATTTAATTATTAATACTATTAAAATTATTTAGTTAAATTTAGTTTTATTACAATGCCATTCTATTAGTTACATGGCTATCAAATGAGAACTTTTTTATTTTAAAATATCACACCCATAAATTTAACAAAAAAATGCTAACAAATGTGCTGAATTTTGAAATTCAAAAAATAAAAAAACTAAATTTTTAAAAATAAAAATACATGAACTAAATTCTAAATTTATAATAAAAAAAACCATAAAATTATGACATTTTTAACATTATTTATATAATTCTTTTATAAATATACTTTTTAGATAATATTTTTTTCGCCCCACATCGTAGATATATTATAGATATCATAGATAATAAATCACGAATTATAAATTATAAATTATAAATTATAGGTAGACAAAACCCTAAATGCGGGGCTCGGATTTCTCCCCGACAGATAAAAAGGACAGGTAATGTGAGATCTTTTACATTTTCTTATAGATAGAAGATGAAGTGAGTGCAGAATAAGTGCTTCAATAAAACAGATAAGAAACGTGTGGAGTCACAAGCGAAGTTGAAACTTAAAGTCAATTTTTTTTAATGAAATAAATTATTTGGTGTCATTATTTAATTCAACATAAATTCAAAAATATGTGAAGTTATAATATTGATTTAATATGTAATTTGATACATAAAATTTTTTAATGGATAAATTTTAAAATTATACATGAATTTTGATTTAATATATAGTTTGATACATGAATTTTGATTTGATGCAATTATACACATAAAATTTTGATTGTGGTTCAAACGTATACATGAAACTTTAATTTTGATTCAATCATACACATTTAAAAAAATAATTACATCAATATATTAGATAAATACAATTATTTTTGTACGCAATATATAAATATAAAATTATATTATATTAATAATTGTGTTAATAATTTGTGAAAATTCCGTCAAATCAAAATTTCATTTATAAATTTTCACATTAGACCAAAGTTCATTTATAGTTTTGAGATTTATCCCATTTTTAATTAAATAAATTATTCAATGTCATAAGTTAATTTGGACACCAACTCAATAAGATAATAAATAAATTATCATTATTTTACAAAGTAAAAATTTATTTTGAGGGTATTTTTATCTTTTTTTATATATAAAAAAATACACATAATGGGATTAGAACATAAGACACATCGGTTTGAAATATCTTTATTTTATCATTGTTATCAATATAAATTTGGTGTCACGATTCAAAGATACCAAAGTAGATTAAAAAAAAAACCAAAAATTATTATATGAAAAGATTATTAGGGGGACTTAAATTTTTAAGTTTTAATAAAATCGAAAGCTAAAATAACACTTACAAAAAGAAACCATCCACTAAAAAATTACTTTTATTATTTTTAAGCAATTTATTTTTGCTCATATAAAATAATTATAAGTATAAAGTATAAAGAAAAAATTCTTTTATTACGCACATACTGGGTGAAAGGTTCTATGGAATTAATGTTATGAGTTAATCAGTTATTAATTTAGTTAGGAAAAGGTAAATATTGGTACTTTTATATAATATTTTAATAAAAGAAATAAAAATTTTATATCCAAAGATAAAAAATATTTATTATCGATTAAATTTTAGTTGAGTTGACATCAGTATTATTTGAGTATGCTTAAACATATTTTATCTTTTTATTTATGGGTTGAGAGAGATTTTGAATCATTTTAAGCATGATATAAAAGAATTTTTAATAAGATTTAAAAATAAATTCTTTACCAGTTATTGAAAATAAATTAACAGCCTAATAAAATATATGAAATACACCAAGTACAGGTAAAAAACAAATGGAAAATTTTGACAGTTTAACGGTGGTTCACCCTGCAATGTTCAACCAAGCTGCCCCATCAAAATTCAAAATCGATGGTTTTTATGTGTTAGAGCTTATAAATAAATAAGTGTTTATCATCAGTGTTTGGGGAGAAAGCCGAAAAAGGTATTACAATAAGAAAGCTTTTGAAACATGGATTAGACCACTCACATATCTTCTCTCTCACACATGTACAAAGAGCTACGTAGTTGTCAGTAACTGCAGAAGATAGAGATCCCCTTTAATCGAATTCTACTTTATTTTGTCCTCGCATTGCATTTGCAGCTGCATAGATGGGAGAGTTCTATTTCTTATAATTTTCCTTTTGGCTTGCTGCATATATCTGCTCTCCCATGGAATGGAAGGCTTTACTTTCTTTGGCAAAGAGGAAGCCTAACTTTGCTGAAAAAGATGGCTGTCATTTCTCGTAATGTTTCATGGATACTATCACCATCCAATCCTTGTGTGTCAAAAGGGTTTTCTTCTCCCCATGATTTGCCCTTTGAGGAAAAATTTTAAGTCATTTGGTTACAAAATCACCGTGGGTCCTGTATATAAATGCCTTTGAATGTCACTGTGTAGCTAGCTAGGCATGGTTGGCCTGCAATGCAGGCAGAAGTAGGTCCTGTTGGAAGCTTATGCATGGCATGGCATGGCATGCCCAGAGTACTATTTCACATATGCTTGGAATTTTTTTTAATTTTAACTTTAGATTAAAAACGTGCGTGAGACTACACATACATGTATACTAAGTATATCTTGTCTAATATTAGTGTGTATAAGAAGATATTATTATTAGGTAAGAGAGAGAGGTGTGCACCTGTCGGCATCATCGTACATTCTAATTCAGTGTGGGACACACGGATGAAAATCATACTCAAACTCAGACATATAATTGAGTGTATCCCACCAAGGAGACCTTCCATGAAGAAACCATCCTTCCAAGAGAAAAAAAAAAAAAAAAAAAAAAACAAAACAAAAAAAAACAACCTTAACTACAAAGAGCAATGGCCTACTTATAAAGTACATCTCTGATCTACGTTTTATTTTAAGCATTTAGGTTTTGGACACTTTTAGGGGGGGATTTAATGCCTCCTTATCTCCTTTCACCCATCATTATTTCTCATTGAATTCAAATTTTGATGCAGTGGCAGACAGTAAGTCCAAAAACTCCTGATATTAATTTACCGGAAAACCCTACATATCGAAATGCCACAATTTGTTATAATTGTGCCTTTAATCTCTCTATTTTTTTAAAATTTAATCTCTTAAGTCCAATATTCAAATTTAATAGAAATTAACTCCTTAAATTAAACATTGAGAAATACATTTAAAGAAAAAACAGAGCAGAGGGACTTAAGAGCATGATTAGACCGTTTGGTGAGGTCACATGCCACAGAACACAACCCTTCTACTCTCTTTCCCTTAAATTAAACAAAATCAGAACCAAATACTCAAGTAAACTGCAACTCCAGCAAGGCCTAAACTCATAAGCATACAAGCACCCAACTTCTCCGGCTAACCGACATAAGATGATAAAAGCAGCGGAAATTGTAAGGCCAACAATTTGATTACTAGACAAACCAAAATGTTAATATGGTCGGACCATCAATTAATGAATAGTCTTGGAGCAATTCCTGGGCCAACCCAAAGATTAAATATACATATCTAAGCACACTGTCCTTCCCATCTATCTATACCACATAGACACCAAATAGAAATATCCAAGTACTATTTTTCATTTTTCTACACTTTTATTTTTATTACTATACAAGGGCCTTTTGGATGGGTGATTTGTTTACTTACAGTTAGTATAAAAATAATAGTGACAATAAAATTAAATATGATATTATAGCGTGAGATAAAAAAAAACGTACCGTATTGAATGTAAATGCCTATTCAAAGAGATAAATTTTTCTTGCTTCCTTATTCTGACCTCACTTTTTGCGACTTAAGGATTGGAGCAACACAAAACTTGACGCTTCCATTGTTAGAAAAGATGTGGTTGAAAAAAGAAAATAAAAAGAATTCAAAACAAGAATTGAGACATCAATTTTCTGTTTAAGATTTTAATTTAACCTCTAACATACAATAAATCATAAAAAAATTTAAATTAGAGTAATCGAAATGACAAATGGAATTTAATTATTATATATATAATGAATAGTTGCACATAAAAGTACATGTCACTTGGTATATATTTTCAACCATAAAATGTGTTTTTTCCATAAAAGATTTTGTTCATACATTTATGAATCTTTCCAAACCAAAAAAAAAAAAAAATTGTGTTACTTTGGATGCATTCTTTGAGTAAAAAATAATTATTACAATTATTTTGAAAAATAAAATGAGTTATTATTATGTTGACTATTGTGGAGTTTTTTAACTTTACAATCAAGTTTCAATAAATTATATGTAAGTTTTAATTTATTTTTAACTTTTTAATATTCCTTAAGAATATATTGTAGCATTTTATCTTTACTTGTAGAGTTTTTTACTAGTACAATATTTGATACACTACCAATAGATTAGGCACTTGACTCAAATACTTAATTTATAAAGAATTTATTATTTAATTTTTTATACACTGCATTTTTGCAATGTGGGATTACTAACATTTCAAACTACTAACTAACTCCCACTAGTTTTGAATGTTAGTAATTGTTTTGCCTTTCACACAAATAAAAATTATGCAAAGAAGGTATCTTTCAATTTGAACCACCATTAACAAAAGTACCTTAGAATTTTAATAAAGTTAATAGTGTTTATAGATTGAACGATAACTTGCATTAAAATTAAAGATACACCAGACATAATTTTTATTTTTTTCCTCAGCATATATTTTTTATTTATAAATCTGTACGAATTTTTTTTCACTTTTAGCATTAATATAGTCATATGCTTATCTTTTTCTTAATAAACATTTACTAAAGAACTCTATACTTCTTCTTGTTGAAGCGGCATCGCATCTTATGTTTATGTAGGTAAAGATCCTTTATTTTCAGCATTTCTTTAGACAATATAACAATCAATGAACTCAATTAAGAGTATTCTACTGGAACACCAGTGCACCCGGTGGTGCAACGAAAAAATAATTTAACGATTGCAAACCATGGATTCATGTGTAAGGAACGAATCGAGGATAATAGAAGGTTCAAAATTATATCTTATTCTATCTGACTAAATTAAATTCGAGTCTAGTAAGTTTTTATGTTGAAACCAAACCACAGTCGCAACGATTTTGCTCCAACCTCTACAATATCACCTGAAAGAAAACGATCAAAAAAACTCTTCGAACCTTTTAGAGAGTTTTAAAATTATCTTTGTTTCTAGTTAAGTGAATATTGGGTAAGCTAAGAAAGAATGGTCAAATCTTGCCTATATTCAAATCACTTTGTTAAATAACATAAATCTCGTATAATGATTTAAGGGATTGCAATAATTATGTGATATTCATTCCATAAAGGATATCATTTTACTTTAATCCTTAAAATACTTCTTTGATTAAAATTTATTAAATCCTTTAATAATTTCAGTAAAGATATACCCAATTAAAATTATGTAAAACCCATTTCACATTTTACATAATTTAAATTGAATCCTTTGTGTATGCATCAAACATGCACATATATTGTGTCTAGAATTTAACTTTATCAAATTAAATTAATTATAAGAACATTTCTATAATTAATTTAACTTGCGTGACAAGTTAAATATAATCCCAACTTTCTTTGGATTTTGATCGTGTCAAAGCTTACAACTCACAATGTTTGAACTATGATGATCTCAAGTATAGGATCATGCATAAAATTATCACTATGAGAAATTTTGTGACTATTACATAGTAATCCAAAAAGATTTCTCATGGTGGGCTAATCCAGTATATTGTTCTCTAACATATACTTATGCGTTGACTTGATATCTCATTTTCATAGTAACATCTTGTCGTCAATCAATCACATATTAGTGTCAATGCATTATTATTGTCCAAACCCATAATAATAATAATGACAATTTCTTTATTTATAAACTAGGTAAACATGTATCCGATTACATTCATCTTATGATTGGTCTTTGGGCATAATCTCACAATCTCAATTCATCCGTTTTACATAATGGACAACACTAGTCTTCATATCACTTTTATTTGGAATGGTTTTACTAGTGCTTCACAGACACATGCAACAGCTTGTTTTTACACTTTGAAACTTTATAAATAGAGGTTACTAATTAAAAGTTGGGTTTTAATTTTTGGTGTCTAAAAAGGTTTTAATCTCATTTATTTTGTAATACTACTTACCAAATCCCCTTATAGTCTTTTGATTAATGGATCTACCAAATTGCTAATTGATTTGACATAAATTGTGGTAATTATCCCCTTAGAGATTAAATTTCTAACATAATCATGTCTTATAGTAATATGCCTAGACTTTTCATTATATATATCACTATATGCTTTAGACATTATAATTGTACTATCAGAAAACAAATAAATGGTCGGTTATGGTTGTGGCCACAACTTTATATCTAATAACAATTTATTAGTCATTCTACTTATTTGCATATTGCAACTAAAGCTATGAATTCAATTCCATGGTTGAGTGAGAGATGCAAGTTTGTTTCTTAGAAGCCCAACTAATGGCTCCTACTACAAGTGTAAATATCCAACCAATTGTAAATTTATTATCATTTGTACTAATAATCGAACTTGCATTAGAGTATCCTTCTAAAACCATGGGAAATTTTGAATAGTGTAAACCAATATTTTTAGTTTTTTAATATATCTGAAAACCCTTTTAATGGCTTTCTAATGAATCATATTTGGTTTACTTATGTATCTAGACAATTTGCATATTGCGAATGCAATATTTGATCTAGTATAATGCATGGTATAGATTATATTTCCAAAAGCACTTGTATACTCAAGTTGAGCAATTACTTTATCATGATCCTCAACCAATTTTATGCTCGAGTCGACAAGTTTATATTGAGATGTTCAAACTTTGTAATCAATTTCTCAATATAATGACTCCGGCTAAGGACATGGCCATTACCATGTTTCTTAACTTTAATACTTAAGAACGTATCAACCTTATTTAAATACTTGTTTTTAAAAATAAAGTTCGGATAGTTCTTTGTCTTGTTTGTACCAACCATGTTATTACTAAATATAAGCATATCGTCAATATAAAGACAAATTATTGCTCCATATTCCATGGTAAACTTTGAGTATATGTATTGATTAGCCCCATTATATTTGATGTTAAATTTCTCATGCCATTGTTTAGGCGTTTGCTTGAATCCATATAGTGACTTAATTAATTTGCAAACCTTATATTCATTCTTGGAAGTATAAAATCTTCTACTTGTTTCATATATACTCATTCATTTAAGTTGTTGAAAAAGCTTTAAGTTTGCACTTGAAAAAATAGTTTCATTCCAATTATTGTTAGAACAAAACTAAACAGAAAGGTTTAATACAAAGTAACGCAAGTAGCAATGTAAGAAGAGATAAAACACAATGTTTGTTAACGCAATTCAGACACAATGGTCCTACGTTAACACAATGTTTGTTAACGCAATTCAGACACAATGGTCCTACGTTTGCGGAGCCTCACCCAGTGAATGATTTTATTCAACAATCGTCCAAATCACCTATTAGCTTAAGCCCAATCTACCCTTACACAAAGAAGTAATTGCAACCCCAATACCAACCCCAATTGTTACAAATCACTCACCCATATACCTCACAATACAATCAATAAACCTCTCCAAAGAATACCTAAAAGAGTCATAAAATTATCACATGAAAACACACCAAAGCTATCAACAAAGACACTCCAAAACTGCACACAGTGTGCGACATAAAACATCTATTTATAGGTCTCTTCAAGTGAACAACTAACAACGTGTTTGATAGGCTTGAAATGCTCATTTAAAAGCTAAAATTATCCCATTAAATATATTTATCCAACACAATAACAAGTTTTTATTCCAAAAATATTAATTAATTAATTAAAATAAATTTAATTAATCACTTCATTAAATTATTTTCTCAACCCAATTCTGATTCTGTTAAAATCATGATGTTTTTACCATATTAGAATGTATGAGTAAATAAATTTAATTGTCTCGTTTCATAAAACTGCAATGACTATTTAATTTAATTTTCACTTGGATTTTATTCGATATAATTTCAATCTAAACTATCATACTTATGTCTCTATATTTTTTGGAGTCATCCGCTCAGCTACCTAAGATAAGTTATCTCCCCAATTTGACTTGATAGACTTGATAGACAACATAATAGTTCGTTAAATCAATTTCCCCAATTTTGATTCTTCAAATTGCGGACTATTTTGATTACCTACTAATATAAGTTTTCTTCTTGCATCACAATCTAACCACATGATGCAATTTCATATTAGTTAAAGGTTAGGTTCTTAATGAGTCTATATTTGATTATACATTTTTGTTTTTCATGTTAAAAGCTATTGAGGGCAAATATACAAAAGATAATAATTTAAATAATGGAATTTTATTAGCCAAAATGTTCAAAAATTACAAGTATTAATGATGAAATAACTACATTAAAGGCACCTAATCCCAACAATTTAAACATATCATCACATAAGTAACCCTTTTCAATAAATACAAAATTTCTAGAAACTATGATTTTATCAGATACTAGGACAATTTTGAATCCATTCTTATACAATAGATGTGCGAATACAAGAATTTTCCTAATTTCGAGAACATGAAATACGTTAAAAAATTTTGACTTTTGTCTTGAAGTAAAGTTCAATTCAACAGTTTCTTTACCTGGCACCTTAGTAACATTATTGTTTTCCCATTAGGATTTCTTTTTTGTGTTTTTCACACTTTTCATGTGTCTTGAGTAGTTCTTTGTTGTTGCACACATGAATAGTAGCACCAGAATCATGCCACCACTAGAAAGATTTAGTTGCAGTAGTCATATAAACTTCAATCACCATGCCAATTTGCATTTCTATTACCATTGTAACAAGTTCCTTTGTTAAAATTGTGCGACCCAAATTCTTGTGAAAATAAAATATAAGTGGCAAGATAAGGGGATTTACAAGTGGCATCCATATAAAAGTTTACTTCCTCTATTTGATGTTAATTAGAATAATATGTTTTAACCGAACTGTATTACTTTCATTTGACTTTAATTAGAATATAGTTTTACAAACCTATAAATAAACGTAGTAGTCTCTCATCTTGTATTATTTGAATTCGACATAGTGAATTATTTTCTCTTCTGCCCGTAGTTTTTCCTAAAAGGGTTTCCACGTAAAATTTTGTGTGTTCTTATCTTTCCGATTTATCTTTCCGATTCTTAGCCATTATCGACGATCTATTTTTCACAAACTGGTATCATAGCTTTCCGTGTTTCTTATCTCGATTACAGTAATAGCATCACTGAAGTTTGAAATTCTACTGTTGGATCGCACTAGATTTGTGTTGTGGCAGATAAAGATACAGGTAGTTCTTGTGCAGATGGATTTAGAAGATGTCTTGCTGGGAATAGATAAGTTGTCTTCGACATTGAAGGATGAAGAGAAGAAGCGTAAAGATCGAAAGGCCTTGAGACAATTACATTTGCATTTGTCTAAAGAAATTTCGCAAGATATAATGAAAGAGAGGCTGTTGTTGCATTATGGGTAAAACTAGAGCAACTATGTATGTCGAAAACTCTAACCAACAAGATGCATATGAAGCAACGTCTTTATGCTCATTATATGGAGAAAGTTGCGTCTGTGCATGAACACTAAACAATGTTTGAAGAAATTCTTTCAAACTTTGAGGCCATGAAGGTTCAGTATGATAAAGAAGATCTAGGATTGATTTTACTTTGTTTGTTTCCCCCATCTTATTTAACCTTTAGAGAACGATTTTGTATAGTTGCGAGTCTATCACAATTGATAAGGTTTATAATTTTTTAATCTTATATGACAAGATGAAGCACCTTGTGGTTAAACCCAACTCTCAGGGAGAGGGTCTCTTTCTTTGTAGGGACAAGATCGAAATACTGATGATGATCATGGAAGGACACAGGAATGGAGTTCTCGCGGTAAATCTAAGAGAAGATCGATGTCTTCAAACAGAGGTAAAACTTGTAACTTCTGTAAGAAGAAGGGGCACATTAAATCTAAGTATTTTAAGTTACAAAATAAGATCAAAAGGGAGGTTGAGAGTCAAAAGGGCAAACAATCAGAAAAATTCACTGAAGTTGATGTTGTAGAATGCTACAGCGATGGTGAACTTATAGTCGCTTTTTGTCAACAATTCTAAAGTGAGCGAAGAGTGGATCATTGATTCGAACTGCACCATCCATATGAGCCCCAATCGGGATTGGTTTACAACTTATGAAACAATGTTTGAAGGTGTTGTTTTAATGGGAAATAATGTTTTATGTAAAATCGCAGGTGTTGAAACGATTAAAGTTAAAATGTTTGACGGAGTTGTCAGAACACTTAGTGACATGCGACAAGTTCCAGAATTGACAAGAAACTTGATTTCATTGAGTACTCTTGATTCAAAAGGGTTCAAATACATAGTTAAAAGTGGGGTTTTGAATATTTCCAAAGGTTCCCTTATTGTGATGAAAAGGCAGAAAAAGACTACCAAGTTATATGTTTTACAGGGTTCTATTGTTATTAGTGATGTAGTTGTCTCTTCCTCATCCTTGTCAGATGATGATGTTACTAGAATTTGGCAAATGCATCTAGGGCATATAAGTGAGAATGGCATGGCAGAATTGAACTAAAGAGGACTTCTTGATGGACAAGGAATTTGCAAACTAAAGTTCTGTGAGCATTGCATTTTTAAGAAGCAAAAGGGAGTTCAATTCACTAGAGGAATCTATAACACGAAGGGAATATTGGAGTATATTTATTCTGATTTGTGCGGACCATCCAAAGTGCTTTCAAGAGGTGGAGCTAATTACATGGTAACACTTATTGATGATTTTTCCAAAAAAGTTTGGGAATTTTTCTTGAAGTAGAAAAATGATGTGTTTTCCACATTTAAGTCTTGGAAAACTATGATTGGAAAATAGAGGGGAAAACAAATAAAACACCTTTGCACAAACAATGGCTTAGAGTTCTGTTCTGATGAGTTTAATGAATTGTGTAAGTCGAAAGGGATCGTGAGACACTTGACAGTTCGTCATACTCCTCAACAAAACGTCGTTGCAGAACGAATGAATAGAATGATCATGGAGAAGGTTCGATGCATGTTGTCGAATTTCAACTTACCGAAGTCATTTTGGGTCGAAGCGACCTCTACTGCATGTGTTTTATCAACCGATCTCCATCTGTTTCCATTGAGAAAAAGACTCCAAAAGAGGTATGGTTTGGTAATCTTATTGATTATTCTGATTTAAAGATTTTTGGGTGTCCTGCGTGTGCTCATGTTGATAATGGAAAATTAGAACTGAGATTTGTTAAATATGTTTTTCTTGGTTATAAAGCTGGTGTAAAAGGGTATAAGTTATGCTGTCCTAAAGAAAAAAAGTTGTGATTAGCAAAGATGTTATTTTTTATGAAATTGTTATGCTACCTATCTTATCTCTTAAATTCTCTTCCAATAAAGAACAACAAAAGTAGGTAGAGTATCAAATTGATCTAGAATCTACAACAGAGCTGACTCCTCAAGCCAGTACAGAAAGTCTGAATAAAGTTGTTTCTTCACCAAAATACTCTTTTGTCAAAAATAGAACTAGAAGAGAGATTAAACCTCCAAAGAGGTATGCCGAGGTTGATCTAGTTGCATATGCTTTAAATGTGGCTGAAGATATAGATGCGAACCAGGAGCCATCTACTTATTTTGAGGCAGTTAGCTATAAAGACTCAGAAAAGTGGATGATTGTCATGTAAGATGAGATGGAATCACTCCACAAAAACAAAACATGGGATCTTGTGAAGCTTCCTAAAGGAAAAAAGGTTGTTCGTTGTAAATGGGTGTTTAAAAAGAAAGAAGGAACTTTAGGAGTTAAAAAAAACAGATATAAAGTAAAGCTTGTTATAGAGGGTTACAGTCAAATTCCATGTGTGGACTTCATAAATGTGTTCTCTTCAGTTGTGAAATATAGATCGATTCGAGCTTTGCTTAGTATTGTGGTCATGTATGATTTGGAGTTTGAGCAGTTAGATGTAAAAACTGTATTTTTGCATGGAGAACTTGAGGAGGATATTTACATACAAGAACCAGAGGGCTTTATAGTCTCAGAAAAAGAGGACTATGATTGTTTGCTGAAAAAGTCCATTTATGGTTTGAAACAGCCACCAAAATAGTGGTACGAGAGGTTTGATTCCTTTATGACTTTTCATGATTTCAAAAGAAGTAACTTTGACAGTTGTGTTTATTTTAAGAAAAACAGTGATGATTGTTTTGTGTATCTACTCCTCTATGTTGATGACATGTTGATAGTAGGAAAAGATAAAGGAGAGATAATAAAGGTCAAAGCCCAACTTAGTGAAGAATTTGAGATGAAATATTTAAGATCGGCAAAGAAGATACTTGATATGAAGATTTTCAGAGATAGAAAAGCAAGTAAATTGTACCTAACTCAGAAAGCGTACATTGAGAAAGTTCTTTGCAGGTTCAATATGCAGAATGCTAAGCCTGTTAGCCCTCTTTTATCAACCTATTTCAGACTTTCATCGGCTTTGTCTCCACAATCAGATGATGAGATTGAGTACATGTCACATGTTCCATATTCTAGTGCAATGGGATCCTTCATGTATACTATAGTTTGTTCACATCTAAATTTATTATATACAGTCAGTGCAGTTAATAGATACATGGCGAATCCCAGTAAAGAACACTGGAAAATAGTTCAGTGGATTTTGAAATACTTACGAGGTACGGCTGAAGTTTGCTTATAGTTTGGAAGAACTAGAGATGGAGTCATTAGGCATGTAGATGCTGATTTTGTTGGAGACCTTAATAGAAGAAGATCTCTCACAGGTTATGTCTTTACAATTGGGGGTTGTGCAATCAGTTGGAAAGTCATTTTGCAAATTACTGTCATTTTGTCTATCACTAAAGCTAAGTACATGACGATTATTGAGGCTTGTAAAGAAGCTATTTGGTTAAATGGGCTCTTTAGTGAACTCAATGAAAACCTTCAAATCAATATAGTATTTTGTGACAGTCAGAGTGTCAACTTCATTACGAAGGTCAAAATGTATCATGAGAGAACAAAGCACATTAATGTTTGGAATCATTTTGTTCATGATACTATTGCTTGTGGTGATATTATTGTGAGCAAAATTAGTACTCATGATAATCCTGCAGATATGATGACTAAGTCACTTCCTATAACCAAGTTTGAGCATTGCTTGGACTTGGTTAGTGTTCATTGTTGAACATAAACCCTTAAGGGGTTTCATAGAAGAGGTGAAGAACTTGTTCGTTGAGAGTTCGTGATGAAGAACTTTTTCGTTGAGAATTTGTGTCAATGTAGAGATTGTTAGAATTGTGCAACCCAATTCTTGTGAAAATAAAATATAAGTAGCAAGATAAGGGGATTTACAAGTGGCATCTATATAGAAGTTTACTTCCTCTATTTGATGTTGATTAGAATAAGATGTTTTAACCAAACTGTATTACTTCTATTTGACTTTGATTAGAATATGATTTTGCAAACCTATAAATAAGCGTAGTCGTCTCTCCTCTTGTATTATTCGAATTCGATATAGTGAATGATCTTCTCTCCTGTCCATAGTTTTTCCCAAAAGGGTTTCTATGTAAAATTCTGTGTGTTCTTTTTCTTTTTTATGATTCTTAGCCATTATCGACGATCTATTTTTCACATCCTTCTTGTCTTGTTCAACAAGATTAGTTGTGTTTGTGCTTACTAAACCAAAATTAGTCTTGTTTCTAGAATTTATGAATCTACAATATCAGATAAAATGTCATTTCTTTCCACAATGAAAACACATTTTATCAGTCTTTCTTTTATTGGTTCAATTGAATTTTTTTCTAAATTTGAGTCCTCTTGTGTGCCTTCTCATGACTCTTTTCATGGATAAAGTTAACACTCGAATCAAGAATAAGTATATCACAAGTGCGATTTTCAATCTCAATTTATAAAATGAATTAGAAAATTTTGAAAGATATATGATTACAAAGAATGTAATATCTTCTTCCTATATCCATTCCAAAGTTGTGACAATTTAGATGATTGAACCTATTTGAAATAAATAAAGAATCTTGATTTCTAGTTCACTTAATTTTGAAACTAGAAATTGCAACTCATGCACTTATCCATGATAAGCTTTGTATCAACGATAGTAAATTCAAAAAAAAAAAAAAAAACTAGAAATTTATCTATGCCTTTCTTCTCGTTTCCGTATGAGTTTTCAAATGTTGTCCAGATTTCTTTTGGTGAAGTCATGTTTCAATAAAAGTCATAAAGATGATCTCTAAGAGAATTCAATATGTATCCACTATAAATGCACTTGTCTTCTTGGCATTTGTTTATTTCTTTGATAGCATCATCAAAGTCTGTAAGTGTTGATTCTGGTAATGGTTGTAGATTTGGATATATCAAGGACATAAAAGATCTAAAACAACAAATCAAAGTAGCCAAAATGGCTAGGGGTGAACAGTTAACCGAACTGAACTAGTATTAACTGAATTAATCGAACTTTTTAATCCTTTAACCATTAACCGAACTGAATTTTTTCAAAAAAAAAATAACTGAACCAAAATATTTCGATTAATTTGGTTGGCTAACTAAATTAACTAAAATTTATATGTTTTTATTTTTTGGTTAAAACAAGTATAAAACATATCAAAAAAATAAATTGATAATGTTCATTTGACCGAATTATCCGAATTAAAACTACATATAATTTGTATTATTAATTATGAAGTTCGATTAATTTGATTAATTTGGTTAATGACTCAATTCCAAACTGATTTAACTGGTAACCGAACTGTCAAAAAAATTAACCGACTTCCAATCGAATTAAACCGCTTAACCAACCGATCAACCGAATTAGATTAGTTCGACCAATTAATTCAATTTTAACCTAAATTTAAACACCCCTAAAAATAGCAAACAAAATTAAATTACACAAAAGTATATGACCCATGATACATATCTTTTGGCATAAAATATGATTTTCCATAACATTTTTTGATAGAAAATTATGTTCATACATTTCTAAATCTTTTGAGAAATATATTATAATTATTTTGAAAAATAATAATAATATTTATAAAAGAATATTGTACCTCCAAACTTATCAAGTGCATATCTTTGGTTATATATATAAACCCAGTACATAAGTCTAATTAGTTAATGGCTAGTACTTAAAATATAAACCTTAAGAGTTTATATGTAATTTTTAGGAATATGAAGTTACAAAACATTGTAAACTCAGCCTTTTAAGTGTGATCCATCTTCGTCGAAGAATCGCGTTCATGCCCAGTCCACCGCCAAGAAAACATCAACGCCATACCTATATAGCCTATAAAATTACATTCTGATAAATATATCTCCATCATCTCCTAGCACAGACAATAATTCAAAATGAAGTGTTTGAAAGTTGAAAGAAAATCTAACAAGTTGCATAATGCAGATTTTGAACATCGGTAATCAATGCAAAATACAGTAGTTGTTTGTTTTTCCGAATTTTGTACAAAACTGTTTATTAGAGACAGCTAACAATATATTAATTTATAGGTGAGAGAAATCCAGCTAAGCGAGAGCTTCTAGAAAGCTTGGGAAGGAAAAGTCTTTATCTGTGATTGTGGGTGGTGGCCTGGTGGGATGAATAGTAATATAAATATTTAGCCTCGATATTTTGGCATATCAGGAATCCCCAGACTTGATGATAGACTGAATGGTTTCACTGGGAAAACTAAAGTACGTTGTACGTACTGCAACTCAATTGCACAACGAACCACAAATGGGCTGCCTCTGCCTGTGATACTGTAATATGTAATTAATTTATTATTTTGTAATTAAAAATAAACTAAATAAAAATACTTACATAAATAGTAAGTATATAATTATCATTTAGTTAAATTTGCTTAATAAATAAAGGAGCCTTGATATTGCAGGGGTAAATATATTTTACCCCAAACTAAGAGTTCTTTTGACTCTTCTCTAAGTTTCTCTCTCGAATTTAGAATATGAGACTACCAGGGATCAAATTTAAGACATCCATTATTAAGAATAACAAAGTCTAAAAAATGGGTTCAAATAATTTAGAAAAGAAAGGCACCAATATTAGATCATGTTTTGTTGAAAATATAAGACAGGCATATATAAGATTGTCCCCGCTGTCAGTGTTAGATAGCAATGGATCAAACCCAAAAATTGGCATTCTCGGGAATTAAATGCACCTAAAACCACGAACAATGCCCTTTGCAGCAAGGCAGCTAAAACTAGATCAGACCCTGAGTGACCACAACTGAAATGGACCCAACATGGAAGCATCACAATCAACCACTCATCGACTACCGAGTTGAAGATTTGCATATGAAACAAAATGAGATTTTCTGTGTAATGGCACCAAAAATAAGGTACCACAAACTTAAACAGAATGTGATCTGTTCTACCAATTTATAAGCAAAAATCTCTTAGCGAAACACAGCAGCTTTCAACATTTGTATATTAATATGAATTACATCCCTAGTTACTTTGAGAGCCAATAAATAATAAGGAACAACGTACAAGCAGCAATTACTGCTGACAGAATTAGAGTGTCCCTTGAACGCCTCCTTCTGATGGAACCTAGAAAATAGAGGATTTTTAATTAGTAGAAAATAGTAGTATACATGATAAAAGGTCAATAATGAAGATACATGGTAAAAATACCAAGCAAGCCACGGATAACAGGGAACTTGTCACTTAAAATTTTTACTTTCCCTTGAACATCTCCAAACAAAGTTCTTTGAGAGCCCAAAACTGCTCTTGTCGTTTGAGCTTGATTAATCACATCATCTATCTATAGAAGGCGGACATACAGGTTAGAAAATTAGAAATGAAATAATCATTTGACAAATAGGGAAGAAAAACTAACCAATAATAATAGTAATAATAAATACAAGCTACTTTGTGACAGGGCACTGAAGCTAGCAAACAAAAATATCATGAAACCACCTATCTGCTGAGGGAATCGACTATTTCCTTGCTTTGTTTCCACTTTGTTTACATTCTGTTTGATTCTTAAACTCATGTATGGGCATGACATTGATTCCCAACAGTAGCAAGGCATTGAAGCTAACAAACAAAATATTACGAAACCAATGGGAAGCCTAAATTTTATTCTATGCTACATTAATCTTATCAATTAAAAAAGGAGTTAATATACCCAAGTTACCTGTAGACACAGCTAGAGAAGATAAAATAGAAAGATGTGTGAGCAAAGACGGATGTTTGTGCATGAGAAAGATGTAAAATAAAATTTTATCAGCATATCTATTTGCAACCAATTTTGAACTTCAATGGAATTCACCTTCCCCTCTTGTACTCCAACTCTAAATCTTTCTCTTTTGGGTAAAATAGAACTTAGTGCAGACTATACTTTCGCTTATACTAAAAGTACAAATGATGCAAACATGGCCCCAAAGCTAGTATGAAGTATGACATGTGAACACCCATCAATCCACAACTATGAATAATCCATATAAGCAGATAACAGCACCAGAATCAACTTTCATGAGACACAAGTCACTTGTGTAGTACTAGTGCTTGAATTCCAAAACCTAGATCCTTCAAATTGAGATAAAGCAACCAAGGACATGTTTAGCAATGATGAGCAAGAGGTAAAGAGGTATACATCATTAAGCAACCAAAACCAAACTGATGGAACGCCACATCTAAGCAATAGAAATGATTGTTCTAGACAAATTTGTAAATGGGGCTTTGTGATTAGGGCTTTTCTTTTTGCACTTCCCTTGTATTTATTTGTAAGGGCTTGATTCTGGATTCATGTATCTCATATAAAAAGTGGTTTTTGTCAAAGCTTTGAGCTAACTTTTGGTAATATACATTTGGATTTTGAGACTAGTTCATGGAGACTTGACAATGGTGGTTTCAACCACTGAGATTTTTGGCTTCTACATGCTAGACACTAGCTTTAGGTTTCTGACCAACAGGTTCACCTGTTTCTTCGGTTTATAATGCGTAATTGTGTCGCACACCTAATCCAAAACCAATTAAACTATACCAGGATAAAACACACTGAGGTAAAACACAGAAGGGGAAAGTTCTTTCAACAAAGCATGCACCACAATAAACATTGATAAAAGAATGTTTAAATCTTACATGAGCTATGCTTCCATGGATGGCAGCTCGCTCTCTGAGTAATTGCATTCTCGGTGACATACTCCCAGATGCCTGCATTATGGCAAATAGGTAAACTTTGGGAAACAACATGATATGAGCAATGGCAGTGACAAATTAAGAGTTGAAATCATATGACTACCTTATACTCATTAATATCATCTCTGACAGAACTCAGAAGCTCCGCGTGTTCCCTCATTGAATTTATGTTTCCTTTGATTCTTCTAAACTCCTAACAAAGATATATCATTGCTTCAAAACGATAGAAAACTAATCAACTAGTCCAAATAATAAACAGCCAAAAGCAGCAATAACTAGGGGCAATTCAATGGAACATGGATGCCATAATTTATAGAGCAATGAACCAAAGTGCAATGAAGACAATTGACAGTCCAAAAAGCAGATGAGTGAACACATTTGGAGCCTAGTTCGATCTATAATTGATGACAATGAAAGTGTAGTGGAGAATAATTCCATGGATCATGGGAACATAAATTTATAGTGAAATGAGCCAGGGTAGCAAATAAAGAACTTACAGCAACCCCGGGTTTGGATCATACAGAAATGTAAATCTGTTGGGGAGAAATATATGATTTTTCAGAAATTGAGAATGAATTAGAGATTAGCTCAGTCTGTTAAGCTACCACCAACAGCCACTCTTCTTCCACTTCTCTCACGGTTCAAGAAAAGAGGAGATTAGGGCACTTCTAACTGTAAACTTGAACATAAAGGAAAATCACATGCTACCCCTGCAGAAACTTTTCAAGTAAATGGGAAGGATTTTATACATCCCCAATTGTCTATGGAGATTATTTTTCCCAAGTACACAAGTAGAGAACAGAGCAAATACACAACAAAAGATATAATGTAAAGAGTTCAAATTCTAAAAAAAAAACCATGGACCAAAAATCTTTTGAGAACTTGACTCATATAGCATTTAGCAAAAATGAAAAGCAACAATAAAACAATAGTATTATTATACTCATGTTTCCATAAACAAATTTATACAGAATGCTAACTTGCTGCTTGTACTGTATTTCTTATCCCACTGAACTGATTGTCAGGCATGTAACAATCATGAACCATGAACTAATTACAATTAAGAAATAGAATAACTGAATTATATTTTATTTCAAATAGAGGTACAGATATCCTAGTAAGAATTGCCAAAACAACCAATCAAACATGTTTATAAGCATGCCTTGATGGTGTCATGATTTGGTATATTATCAGTTTGAACCATGGCTCACAAACATAATGGTGGCAATGACTCAGAGGTTGGAAGATAGTTTTTCCAATTGCAGTGGTAAAAAGAATACAAAAACAACAGCAATAATTAGAAGTTGCAAGACTATACACTACACATAATTTAATATCTAGCAGTGATGTAGGACAAAATATCAGGAAATGTTCATATTTCATTGAAGCTTATAGCACCTGGTAATTAAACATGGAAACCTGAGTTCTAATAACAAGTCTAGATAAAAATTACAGAGTAGACAACAAATAAACCTGAGTAAACTCATGTAGTATGTCTCTATGCCTTGCAAGCTTCTGGGTTACTGAAGTAGTCGAAGCAGCAGACGCAGCACATCTGCTCATGGCATCATTTATGTCCAGCAGTTTCTCGAGCAATGACTGAATTTCCATTTCCATAGACTTCCATGATCTACTTGACCCAACGGTTGGCGACCCAGTATCTAGATAAGCTCAATGTGAATACATATATCATCACAAAGGGGAAAAGAGAATCTAACCAGATTTCAAAGGCGATTTAAATACAAGGAATAAAATATATGCTCTTTGGTATTAAATATCCAATCTATTCAGCCATTGGAGTTTGTTCAGTTTTTTTAACCGATTTATTCATAATTACTGTAATCTACCAAAAGAAAATCAAAATGCAACTATATAACACAAAACAAGAAGCATTTGGTACAAAAATCTAGAGATAATAAAATGAAAAAGGAAGCAGTAAAAGAGCAAACCTCCTTGGGTGAACCTAGCACCGAGCTTAGCATAAGAAGAGAGTTTGACATCGAGATCACCCTCGATCTTTCGAGCCTCTCTCCTGAGTTCCTCCCAACCCGATTCTTGCAGATCCAGATTCGGATCCGTCATTTAGATCTTGGTGTTTGAAATTCGGATCCCTGGCTCTAGTTTCGTTTCTTATGTGGATCCAACGATGGAGATTGGCTGAGTTATTTCAGGTTAGTAACCCTCATCCAATTACAGAATTCAAAAATGCTGCTGAGTGTTGGAAGCTTACTTGCTTTCTTTATTTTCAATGATCTTCTATTTTGATTTTCTGTTTCTCAGAGTTTGAGGGAGAGAAGAGAGGATGCTCTTCTATGGTTATTCGTGGTTTATTATTTTGCATCTGGACCCTTGAACCTAAGCATGGGCCCAACAGAGAATCAAACTATGGTTCCATTCTACCAAAATAAACTCTCTTGGAGGCCCAATTACTCATCTATATCTATTAGTTTCTAATGTCAAATATAATATTAAATATTAAATTTTTAAATTTATTAAATAATATATTCTATTTTATGAAATTAATATAATTTATAGAAATACGTGTGCAAACCACAAATCTATATTTAAAAATAACATACAATAAACAAGGAAATGCATGGCTTAAAAGTAATTACTAATAAATACACATTCAATATATATGATATTAAAATTAAAAAATAGATTTAATTGTTTATCATTATGTTGTTATTAATCTTGAGCCAGTGTCGAGTTAACTTGTGACACTAACTCAGTTAAATACATTATTAAAATAAACAATTGATAGAAGTAATAAAGTGTGCATAATTAAAATTAAAATGTACAAATATATTAAGATAAAGTTTTGGCTAAGTGGTAACTAAAAATTTTACTAATACAATTGACTTAAGTTCAAATCTCAATAAATGTATTATTTTAATTTTTTTTAAATGAGAAAGACTAAAGGACTCTCAAATAATATAAGTATTTACATAATTTAACAATTGAGTTGTTGTCTCAGTTGAATGTGACACCAACTCAATAAAACACTTAAATAATAATATAGATTAACAGTTTCTGTAATTAAAAATATTATAAAAAAAACTCTCATATAAAACTCAATTACTAATCTAATAAATGGCAAAGAAAATCTCTCTCTCTATATAGATAATTGCACCATACATCTCAAACTATAACTTTCATTTTAAATTAGTCCCTAAATTTAAAAAAAAAACTCTAATTACATCTTGAACTATTAAAGTTATATCAATAAGGTCCTTCCATTTCTAAAATCATTAATTTAATCGTTAATGAGATGTCAAATCTTATGTGGCATAGTTTAAAATGAAAAGTTTAAAGAAAATGAACATTGTAAAAATGAATGTTGTAAGAATATTGATTTTGAGGTTTTCGAAGCTTTTACGAAAGTTTCATCACCTGCTCTTTCTTTTTTCAATTTACTTTATTTTTAGTTTTTACTTTTAAAATTTATGTAGTAACATAAATTTATGTGGTAACATTTTACTTTCTTTAAATTTTTCATTTTAAATTATGTCACATAACATTTGACATGTAATTTAACTATTGAATTAATGGTTTCAATAATTAAAGGACATGATTGATATAATATCAACAGTTTAGGGATGTAATTACAATATTTTTAAGTTTAGGGGTCAATTTAGAATGAGGGTCATAGTTTGGGGATGTCTAGTGCACTTCTCTTTCTCTATATATATTATCAATATAATTGTATTTGTCATGCATGTAAATTTTTGAATCGATTTTATATATGTACCATATCGATCTAAAAGAGTACATAGATTAATATATTTTTAACGCTTGAAAGTAAAAAAATCTATGTTAACATATATATAACGAATGAACAAGCAATTTGTTTCTTATTTTTTGTTTTGCTCAACGGCGGTGCCAGCCTCTGGATTGGCTATCGCCCGCTATTTTTCCCCTTCTACCAACTCTTTCTTTCTTTATTTTTCTCATTCACTCCACATGTATTCTCTCTTTTTCAGTTTGCAAATCTATTTTGTGTGTATCTTTGTTGTCTTCACAAGTTATGATGGATAGATGACGATGCCTGTCGTTCGCTAAAACTCCACCGGCCACCAGTAGTTTTTTTGGAAAGTGGGTGGCTTTTCGTCAATTTCTTAATTTGTTTCTGTTTTGAGAATATTTCAGAATAATAAATGATTTCATAAGTCGATTTAGACTCGTGTTGTCTTAAGTTTTATATTTTTTGTTTGTTTTCCATTATTTAATAAGTCTTCAGTTTTAGAAATTTTTGTCTGCTCTTGTAGCACGATTTTTAGTCTTGCTTATGCATGTAATCTTAGTTTTACAAGTGATTTTTGGGATGGTTTTGTTGTTTTCCTCTATAGTTTGGTGAATGCTCGATTCTTTTATCGATTTTTGCTCACCGCTTTGGACCATTCGAGGTTGATTTCATTATCGTGTTAAGTGCTTGCAATCACTCCAAATATGTCATACTTGAGTTGTGGCAAAGCCAATTGTCAATGTGTCAAAATGTTCTATGTTGATAGAGTTTGTCATTTCCCATCTACTATGAGTGTTTGTTATTTTTTTTCTAAATTGTATGATTTCATTCATAGAATGAATTAATAAATTTACCTTTCAATATATATATATCACGAATGAAAGTTTATATATATATATATATATAATTCAAATGAGGCTCTAGTTGGAGCTATAAATATTAGTTTTTAAGTTCAATTCTTGCTATGTATAAGCATTTTATATATTTTATATAAAAAAAATATAAAAAGACAAAAGGACACTTAAATTAATATTTTATTATTTTGTAAAAGAATAGTTTTCAATCATGCTTTGATTGAGTTAGTATCCGGTTAACTTGAGCACCAATTATGGTGTTGTTTGATAAACTAAAAAGACTAAGTGTTAAAAATTAAGTATGAAAAAGTAAATACTAAATTTAAATTATAAAATCTGTTTGGTATATTTTTAAAATTAAATACAGAAAAATTAGACTTTTTTATTGTAATTTTTACAATTTTAAATGTGAAGTATTTAAACTATAGTATTAAAAGAAACAAAATAAAAATAATTGGAAAAAAATTATTACTTAAGGTAGCTTTGTTATGATGAAAAGTGATAACTTTTTAGGAAATTTAATCAGTTGGAAAGTGATTCCAACGTTTGATAAGCCAAAATTTATTTATTTTTTTGAATCTAACTTTCTATTAGGAGTTACTTTCCCAATAAACACGGCAATGTGATTCCCATTATAAAAGTTAAGAAGTTATTTTCCCGTGTACTGTTGAAAATTTTAAAAAAATATTAAGACAAAATTAACCCTACTTTATATTGGTTTAATGTATTTTATATTAAGAAAAAATTAACCTTATTTTGAATTGGTTACTTTCCCAACTACAAATCCATTTAAATTATGTAAGAATTGTAGGTTAGACCGGTTCTATATTTCTATGGTTTAATTATTTGTATTTTGTTTAGAGAAATACTTGGAATCAACCTTTTATATATATATATATATTCCTATAGGTTAGCATTTAACTAAAAAGAATGTGATTTCATTTTTCTAATTTAGTACAAAAACAATTTTTATATATACTTCATATATGCATTATTATATTTAATTTGAAACAATTTTGCTTTCAATTAAAATTATAATTTAAAAACTATCAATTAAATTTTATTATTAAATATTTAATCAAAATATTTGTTAAGAATAAAGTTTATATTTAACCAAAATATTTATTAAGAATAAAGTTTATTATAAAAAATTAAATATATCGATACTATCTTTTATTTAATAATGGTAAATTCATAAATTATCATTATATTCTTAGAAAAGTGTTTAGTGACCTAAATATGATAATGTAACTTTCCTGAAATTTTAATCAATACCTTCCAATTGATACAAAATACTGTAAAATAACTTTCCCAGCAATCACATGAATCATAACATGGGAGAACACCAAACGTTACCTAAGTGATAAGTAGCTCCTTATTTACTTATAATTTTCCACATCTTTTTCATTTAAAATATTTTATCATTTATTTATTTTTATTATAGATTATCAATGGTTGTAATACCCTAAACCCGGCCTAGACGTTATGGCCGAATCTAGAGATGTCACAAAGAAGGGTTTTGAAAACGAAGTCGTTACGATAAATCATTCCAGTTTTATGCTCATATTCGTTTATGTCTTTTGTCGAAAACGTTATTTGGTTAATTTATTTGCCAAAATGTTATTTACAGCGGAAGTTATAGAAAACGTTATTTTTTGATAAGTCTCATTCGTAAATTTTGGAAAACCTTTGTTTTAGTAAAAACCATGTTTTTGATATCCGTTGCAAAATAAAATGCAAAAAAAATCAAATAATCCGAAGAGTCCAATTAATACAAAACTTTCAAAAATAATCCTTAAATTAAATAAAAATCAATACTTAAGTCAATTTACGAACTCGTGGTCATCGTGAGGCTCCGTCACATTGATCTGCCTAAATCTGTGGATTACCTGAACATAACAGACAAACAGATGTGAGTTTTCGTAAACTCAATGTGTAATCCCAACAGAATTAGACATGCTATTCATACAGATACCACATACACAGTCAGATTTAGGTTCATATTCGGATTTAAGTCCTTTACAGATACAGATACAGATAACAGAACCAAATATGCAGAACAAATATACAGAATCCTAACCCCCATCCTCTACACACCAACTCTAACCATCCCAACACACCATCTCTGACCATCCCATCACACCATGTGGAGTTAAAAATACCCACCCATCCCTACACACTATGTTGTGTCAATACGACACACATCAAACAATATGCAGCCAAGCTGCTAGAGTATAGGCAAAGGTCGCCATGCAGAACACTTCCTCCACATATACAAAACCCACCCCATTCACAGATACAGATATACAGATACAGTAATCCCATGCATAACATGCTCATAAACGGATATTATATAAAAATAGTTAACAGAATAATCAGACATGCATAACAGTGTCCAACTCAGAATAGAATATCAGATCTCATATAATTTTAAGGTTTGGTTAGCCCTTACCGACTCTAGGGTAAGCCTTCAGTCGATCAAAACGACCCATGTGGCCCTAAGAAAAATTACAGAATTATGAGTCCACACACCCGTGTAATCCACATGTCCAAATTTTTCAACGAATTATTAAATAATGCCTAAACCATTGCGTTTTAAGTATCATATATATTACAATGTCTAAGACTACAAGCTGATGTGAACAACTTTTATTGATGGCACGGGGATAACTAATTTTATTTGAACTATCATGATTATTAAAGAAAAATATATCCTCTTATTTATTTTAAAGAAAAAGATATTAAAAGATTCCGAAGTTAAAATTATGATTTGTTTAAATATTATTTGAATTAACTTCATAAGAAAACATAATCACAAGTGATAAAATTGCTATTGTAACAAACAAGAACATAATGAGTAGAATTACTTTGAAAAGAAATATATTATACAAGTTTAGAAGAGACTTCCAATGCCACCAATTTGACTATGTTGTCACCCAAAACGTCTTTCACGTTACAAACGAAATCGTATTCAACTACCGCTACGCAATCAAACGCGGAGGATAAAATTGCAAGCACACTTTTATATTTGCATTTAGAAAGTTTAAGATTTCACGCGGAGGAATCAATTGGTATAAATATTATTGTCAATGTAGGAGGACGTGAGTTTAAGTGTACTAAAATATATTATCCTCATATTTATTATCAAAACTTATAATTAAATTATTTAAAAAAATCCAATGCGGAGAATAAAATTACAATAAGGATCTTTCCTATTGTGTTCCACATTGAACAATTTCATATTAATTTTAGTTATTAAAGAGTAAAAATCCTTTTAAAAGTTTACCAGATATAGATTACAATTACATGATTTTCACCCTAAAGTTTTTAAACAAATAACATATTTTGTCCCGAAATAATTTATATATTTAAAATTATTCCACATAAATATTCATAAATCTATCAAATTAAAATTATCCAACTATTTACAATATATGGCATTATTACATTAAAAGTTATCAGTTGACAATCAACTTTTTATTTCAAATATTAAATTGAATGTTTGAGGAATTATTAAATTATTGGATGGACCCAACTAATGATGACTAAATGCAACATATGATTTTTCTTGATAAGAAAATGCACATATGTTCATATTTTCTGGATTATTTTGTAAATTTATTAATAAACTTTTGTTTATCAAACATTTATTTATTTATTTTTGTTAAGGTAGAGTTTGTTTGTAATTTATTTTTAGTAATAATATTTAAATACTAATATTTTACATAATTTTGTATTAAAACTTATTTATTTTTATTAATATATACAATCAATCTATACGGATAAAAACACTAATATTGCACTAAATTATACAAAAATGTGTATAAAGATGATAATTTATTTTAAAATATTATGTCATTCTAATTGAAATAAGCACCTCTTTTCAATCTATTACACTTGTTAATTAACTATTAGTTTTATTTTCTAATATTGAACTTACAACAATATTTTGAAAGATTGAAAATATGAAACATTGACATCCTGGTTTTTGTTTTTTTTTTTAATTCTAAATTTTAATTATTTTAATGAATATCATCAAGTTTATTTTACATATTAATATTTTATCTACTTAAATTATATTGATGATGATAATAAAAATTATCATAATTTTTAAAATGACATTTTTATTTTATTTTATTTTATTTTTACTTTCTTAATCATAATACACTAAAATATAATAAATTTTTTAACAAATAAATATAAAATATAAAAATCGATACATACAACTAAACCCATATGATTATTAATGAAACATTAAAAAAATTTATGAAAAAAATTAAGTAATTAAATGTAATTAATTACTATTGGGGTAATATATAAAAATAGTCACTTTTGTTTGCCTCATGTTACGTTGTAGTCACTTATGTTTAAAATGTTACGTTTTAGTCACTTATGTTTTTATTTTGTTACGAAGTGATCACTCTAACGTTAAGTTCTGTTATCTCTCTAACGGTAATCCTAGGTCGCAGTCCAACTAAATTTTAGGTGTCAACTTGGATTTCTAAATTGGATGAAAATAGATTTTTAATTAAAAAATTTAATTAATTAAAATTTTCAAACCTAAACATTAACTAAAAAAACTATTCATCTCCTCTTTTTAATTTTTCTTCTGTCTCTTATTTTTTTCAATGGGTTTTTTTTCATTTGACTGGAAAAACTATTATTAAGATCAAAATAGTTGAAATCAGTAATAAGAAAGAATAATCTAGAATACCCACAGAGAGATTGTGAACATACAAGTTGATTCAGATCAGAAAAAAATTGATTGAGAAACCAATTATTCAAGAACTGTAAAAGAACTAGAAAATATAATAATTAGGAACAAGAACAGTGAAAGTAACAGCCTTTTTCTGAAAATTTTAAAATTAGCTTGAATGAAACATGTTCATGAAAACATGTTTCTGGTTGCATTTTATGGGATGTCTACTGACGAAAAATAAAATACATTTTTACAAACAATTTCAAAAAGTAGAAGAAAATATTAAGAATTTTAATTTAGGGTTTTCATTAAACAATAAAAAATCCACTATTTTGTTTTTCAATATTGAATAAAAGAAATAGAGGAATGCAAAGAAGACATACCTGAACCCTCCATTAAATCCATCTTTATGAAGCAATCAATTTGATTTCAACTATTTTGATCTTAATAATAGTTTTTCCAGCCAAATGAGAAAAAAAAAACCATTGAGAAAAAGAAGAGATGGAAGAAAAATTAAAAAGAGGAGATGATCAATTTTTTTAGTTAAGGTTTAGGTTTAAAAATTTTAATTAATTAAAATTTTTAATTAAAAATCTATTTTCACCCCATTTAGAAATCCAAGTTGGCACTTAAAATCTAGTTGGACTGCCACGTAGGATTGCCATTAGAGAGATAACAGAACTTAATGGTAGAGTGATCACTTCGTAACAAATAATAACATAAGTGACTAAAACGTAACATTTCAAACATAAAGTGACTAAAATGTAACTTGAGGCAAACAAAAGTGACTATTTTTGTAGATTACCCTTACTATTAATATGTTTTTCCACTATTGTCTTCCTTTGTGACAACTATTTCTTCATTTTCTAACAGTTCCGATACATCTCCTGTCTCAACTTCTTTACCTGAACTTTCTAGTTCCTTACCTACAGTTTCTATGTTTGTTCCAATTGTGTCATCACCTAACAATTCTATTCCTAGTTCATCTCAACCTCATTCACCTCCCTTACCTAATACATATTCCATGATGACTTAAAGTAAAGTTGGTATCTTTAAACCTAAGGTTAACCTCACCAAGGTAGTTTGTTTGTCAAATTTTACTGCTACTGATGTTTATGAGGCTATGGCTCATTTTCATTTGTAAAGTGTTGTTTACAATGAGTTGCAGGCTCTTATCAATAACGACCCTTGGAGTTTGTGTCCTCTTTTTGCAGTACGATGGTCTATAGGATGCAAGTGTCTGTTTAAAGTGAAAATGAAACTAGATAGGATAGTGAATCAATATAAGGCATGACTTGTTGCTGAGGGATACTGTCAACATGTTGGCTTTGACTTTGCAGATGTATTTAATCCTATGGTTTGAGATAATACAATTCAGATAGTGCTCGTTATTGACGTGATGAATGGATGGTCATTGAAACAGATAGATGTCAATAATGTTTTTCTTAATGGTGCATTGAATGAATAAATATATATGGACCAGCCTTCTAGGTTTGAGGTTCAAGGGGCTAATGGAGAACAACCTATTTGCAAGCTGAATAAGGCGTTGTATTGGCTTAGGTAAGCACATCGAGCCTGGTTTCATACTTTTATGAGGTATCTTATTGAACAACTTGGTTTTAAAGCTTCAAAAGTTTATCCTTCATTGTTTATTCAATCTTCTTTAAGATCTTAGATTTTTCTAATGGCTTATGTCGATGACATAGTTCTTACTAGAAACTCAACTACACAAATCAATGAGGTAGTTAACCAGCTAAACAGTAAGTTCTCACTCAAAGATCTTGGTGATATTCATTTTTTCTTGGGACTGAGGTTCATCAAACACCCATGGGTTGTTTTTCACTTAAAAAAAGTACATCTGTAACACCCATTGGTTGACCTAATCGTTGGGTCTGAGCTATATGATGTCACATTCGTTGACGGAGCAACTACAGTCAAATACGCAATAAATAATCATACATATATGCAATTAAGTGTCCATCACATTCAAATAATGTTAAACAATAAATTCTAATTCTTAATCAAGCTTACGAAAGCTCTTTCGCCAACTTAAAATTTCGTCAACTCGAACTCGAAATAGGACCAAATTGAAAAGTATTAAAATTTTAGGGTCGATGTCGTGACATCATCTATTCCACGTCTTGACATCGCCAAACAATCTATCACGTCACGACTTTAGGCCACTCGATGTCCCGACGTCAGTTATTGTCAGTTGACATTGCGATGAAGAAGGATGGTCGCTGGGACGTGGACCTTGTTTTCGGTAAAAATAAACCATTTTGGTACCTATTTCAATTGCTTCCAACCAACAATTCAATTTATCAATCTTTACTTATTTCATACCATAATGAAACATGCCATTTCACTTCAAATTCATGCACAATACACCATTACATATCACAAACATGACATAAAAACATACCGTTATTAACTAGCTACCTAATAGCTCTTTTATTTACTTCATCCTATTAATATAAATCAAACATTGCTAATTAAAGCATTAACCAAATCACTTGCCATGAACAACATGCAAAATCATCATATACCAAATTCATCAAGATTTATACATTAAGGGTTACACCAAAACACTTATATACATGCCATAACCCTAGGTTCAAAATGATCGAATAGCTACTGATACTGTAAGAGTCCATTTTTAGTGAAATCGGAACAGTGGTTTCAGGACCACAAATCTGAAGTGGAAATATTTATTTTATTTTTATTTTAATGTATAAAACATGATAGTAGAGTCAAATGAAAATTTTGTTTAGAAATTTTACCATTTCTATGCTTAATTTAATAAAAAGGACTAAATCGCGTAAAGTGCAAAAGTAGGGTTCGAATAGCTAGAGGTGTCTAATAGCTATGGAAACTTAAAGTGGAGGTCCTTATGTGCTAATTATACTATTTTTATAGTGAGTGGACATTTATGGACACTAAATAGATGTTTTCAAAGGTTAATTACTAAGGTTAAATTAGTAATTTAATAAATAAAGTTAGTAAAATAATGAAAACGAAAGTTGTCATCTTCCTAAGTGTATCTTCAACCGAAAATAAGAAGCAAAAACCTCCATTTTTGTGATTTTGAAGTTTCAGCAATAGTCCCCTTGCATTTAAGTGCATTTTCGACTCGTTTTTAATGATTTCTATATTTTTGGAGTCGTTATAGCTTAATCTAGCTAACCCAGGGACTAATTTGTGAAACTGATAAAGTATTAGGGTTTTACCATTGGTGAATGTGTATGTGTTTTAATGTTTGATGATAGTAAATGAATGATTGTTGTTAGATAAACAAGTTTTGTAAAGTGATTTTGGTTGAAAAAGTCAAATAGGGATTAAATTTAGAAATGTGAAAATTATGTGGTAAATGTGTGAAATAATGAAATGGATGGGCTGCTATAGGTCTATATATAATTCGGCTAGCATGGGTGTGGGTTAAATTAAATGAATTTGCATTTTTATGAGCTAGGGACTAAATTGTAAAGTAGTCAAATGTTTAGGGGTAAAATGGTAATTTTGCCATAATATGAAATTGGATTGAATTGAATAGAATAAATATTAAAGTGTTTAAATTTGATTATATGGATCAAGAAAAGCCACGTTCGAAATTAGATCGGGGGAAAAACAAAGTAGTAGATTGATTGGTCGATTTTCTCTGTATTAATTCAAGGTAAGTTCGTATGTTAATAAGCATTAAATAATTGTGTGTTAAATGCTTTAATATTGCATTTTTTTTATGAATATGATTTCACGGATATACTTGACGAACATTTGGCAACATATGATTTCCCGGTTGAACCTTAGGAATAGATAGGATACAAATGACATGTCATTATGGGTTACCGTGTTTTGGGTGCTGGTCCCGTACGTTTTATCGGTGGCTGAGTTTTTTGGCATGTGTTGCGGTTACTCATCAGATTATGTGAGCAGCATCGTGTAGCTACGCCTTGACTGTTAACTTGTGTGAGCAGACCTAGTGATAGCTTGAGAGTGAGCATTTATATGGGATATGAGATTGAGCTGGTTTCAACCATGTATTGACACTTAGTGTGTGAGATTCCCTAGTATCCAATATTATTCCAAATGGTTCAACGGGCATGGTGATATTATGAGAGTATATGAGTTTGATATGAACCGATACAGATATGTACGTAAATCATGTGGAAATTGAATTTATGAGATTTGTGATTTCATAATTATCTTTGTTGGTGGTTATTTGTTAAGCTAATGACACTAAATTGAATTGCATTATGATTTAAATTACTTGCTTAATTGTGGTTGATTGGTAAGTTATATTTGTAGATATACAAACTTACAAAGCTTAATTGCTTACTTTGTTTACTTTTCCATGTTTTATAGTAATTCAAAAGCTTGCTCGTTTTGGAAGTTGTCGGAGATTACATCACACTATCAAACTCTTATTTTGGAACTTTTGGACTTAATGTATTTTGGTTATATAGCATGTATAGGTTAGTTGGCTAATGGAGGCCTATATATTTTGTTATGTTTTAGTCATTGATGTAGCTTGACAATGGTATATGTTTTTATATGTAAATATATGTAAATGGCCCTTTGATATGTAGTTTATAATTGCTATGTGAATGCCTCATTGTGAATTAGTATTTAAGGTAGCAAATGGTTGAAATTGAGAATGTATTCGCATGCTAAGTTTTAGGCAAGATAGTACATATATGAAATTGGTCGTTTAGGTAGTTTTTGGAGGTGATTTTGGCATGTTTTAAAATGATCATTTGAATTGCCTATGAACTTAAGATGGTTGGTAATGAAATTGTATGATATAGACTTGGTTGTGATTGGTTTGAATGCCTATTGATTATGGTCATATGCTATTTGGTATGTGTTGGTTGGTACCACTTTAGGTGAGAAATAAGGTTTGGAAAATAGCCTATTTTTGTCTACATGGGCAAAGACATGAGCGTGTGTCTCAGCCGTGTGTGACACGGCCGTGTGTCCCCTGATACTTATTTAGAAACCAAGTCAGTAGCTCCACACAGCCTAGCACATGGGCGTGTGGCTTGGTCGTGTGGCACAAGTCAGTATACCCTCTAGATTTCGCACGGCCTAGCACACGGCCTGGCACACGGGCGTGTGAGGCCAATTCGAAGGGTACACGGCCTAGCACACAGGCGTGTGGTATGGCCGTATGACTCAAGTTAGTGAGTTACACGGGGTCAGACACGGGCTGGGACACGGCCATGTAATCCCATTTCGAATACCTACACGGCCTGTGACACAGGCGTGTCTCTCGGCTATGTGAGACACACAGTTTGGCCACACGGGCGTGTGTCCTCTGCACTTTGAAAATTTTCCATGTTTTTCTAAAAATTTCTTAAGTACCTGAACTAATCCCGGACCACTTTTAATGCTTGTTTTAAGCCCCGAGGGCTCGTTTTAGGGACTATATGACTGAATTTGAATGCCTTTTGTTTAGATATGAGAATTGAATATGAAATGTATGATTGTCTTAGAAATAAGTCCGGTAATGCTTCGTAACCCTATTTTGGTGAGGATACAGGTTAGGGGTGTTACAAATACGATGATAGTATAGTGTGAACTTCAAAATGATCCGGCTTGACGAGTTTCACAAGGTAACAATCTACAAAGAAAAGGGAAAACAAACTAGGTAAGCATATAATATGCTTAGTAAGTTCATAGGCATTAAACAAAACTTACCTTATATTTTATCTAAATACAATAAACTACCACAATTTGCATAGTTTGGCTAGACATGAAAAATCAAAACATCAACAAGGTGAGTATTATATTAAAATCAACATGTAATACCACAAGTGTTCAATATACCAATTTGTAACACATTAGATAACAATTTCAAATTCATATTGATTCAAGGGATATTGCATTCACACAAACGTACTAATGGCATTGCTTAAATAATTGTTTCATGCATTCGTTCAAGAACTTATCAATTGATAAACAAGTTCATTTCATCACATTTCAATACCTAAATTTCATCTAAATGTTTTTGCCTAATTAACCCTAGTAAATGAAATCAGATACAGATGTATCTACACCACACTAGTTGCTTGTCAGAGTTGAATATAAACATGTAACGCCCTAAATCTGACCCGATTCACCATGTTTGGATTTCGAGTGTTACTACACAAAACTTAACTATTAACAAAAATAGTTTACAAATTTCTTAATTTCTTTATACGTGTTCTTTAACAATTTAACTGAAAACTTATTATATGAAAATAAGGGAAGTATTTAAAATATATTTGGATACAACAATCTTGACAGAAATCTTTACAAGTTAGAAGTTTAATTAATACAGACTTAAAGAGCATATTCCTAGAATATGCCTCAACTCCACTATATGTATAATAGCCTACTTTGCCACCATTTATCCGTACTCCTAGCATCTTCCCTCCAAGCAAAATCTCTTCTTCGATACCTGAAAAGAAATAAAAAAAACTTGTAAGTGCATGAGTACTTAGTGAGCTCATTATAATAATACCTTGATGGTCACTTTGCAATCTTGTATGATCTACTCGGTGCCAATTATTCTATATCATTTATTTCGACGGATATCACCACAATTTACCATTCTCTTATGCATTGGCTATCATGCTCTCGTCATACTCAATCTTCCTTATCTTACTGACTAAGGAATCTTTCCAAACATTTCATCAATTTCTTATCCCATAATAATTTCTTAACAGAACATACCCCTATAAACCACTTCCAATAATCCTTGTCTTAATCCATACTCTTAGTTCACACAGTTGTTTACTGAAATTTATCACGGGTGGATACATATGTGTTTGGTGAATACTTATGCAAGATTTAATACCATCAAATCATACTCAGACATATCCAGATTCAGTACCACACATACCTTTTCTGATAAATCACTACATAGACCATTCTGAAAAATTCCATATCGGGTTATATCAGAATCCCATAACTCAAGATAACATTAACTCAGATTTAGAATAATTCTAAAAGGAGGTACAATACCCTTCACTTTCCATATTTATAAATCATCATAACAAATTCCTTTCTTAACATGCAAATACACATCTCTTTGTCAGGGAAACCCTTAAGACTTAGTCACTCTTAACCTATAACATATTAATACATCATCTTAGCTTTACTTATTACAGAACTAAAAGAATTTACTTATCTTACAATAGTGACATACATTCAAATTCAACTCTTACCAAACATTCCTGACAGGTCAAGCTACATAGGCCTAATAGAACATGCCTTATAGGCAATCGTACATAGTCTCGTGTGTAACACCCTCACCCGTATTCAACACCGGAATAGGGTTATAGAGCATTATCGGACTTATAACACAAACAAACATACATTTCACATACATATTTCAATTTCATGTAATTATCATTCAACATCAACCACATTGTCCCTAATACGAGCCTACGAGGCCCAAAACATGCTTTATGAGTGGTTCGGGACTAAACTGATAACTCATGAAATATTTACAAAACTTAGAAAATTTTCCAAACTACAGGGGACACACGCCCATGTGGCCCGACCGTGTGTCTCACATGGCCAAAGACACACCCGTGTCACAGGTTGTCTGGACATTCGAAATGAGATCACATGGTCGTGTCTCAGCCCGTGTTCCACCTCGTGTAACTCTCTGACTTGGGTCACACGGCCAATACACACCCATGTGGATAACCCGTGTGCCCTAAGAAATGGCCACACACAACCGTGTGCCAGGCCGTGTGCTAGGTTGTGCCAATCTTGTAGGGTATACTAACTTATGCCACACGGCCAAGTCACACGCCCGTGTGCTAAGCCGTGGGGAGCATACTGACTTGATCTTTAATTCAACACTAGGGGACACACGGTCGTGTAACCTGACCGTGTGTCACACACGGCTAAGATGCACACTTGTGTCTCTGCCCGTGTGGACAAAAATAGGCTATTTGCTAAGCTATCTTGCCACCCAAGTTTGCACAAACCTAAACCAACCCAATTGGCACAAAGACATGGCATACATAGGCATTCAACCAACCTCAACCAAGAATAATTCATACCATTTCAATACCAATCAATATAAAACATAACAATATCACAATATGCCATTCAATTTCATACCAAAATTTATAATCTCAAATCATCAATATGAGCACTTTCAATTTTGCATCATTTAGCCTAATCTCACAAACATATAACTTCTCAAATATCAACCATTTAGTATTCCTAATTACCAATTACCTCCAAGCACCACATATCCATCATTCAACACATAACCAAAGCCATATACACATATGTAAACATAACCAAATCAACCAAATTAAGCCAACTCTCATGGCTATATACAAAACCAAAACATTTAACATTTACAAGTCATTTCAAATGACTAAATTCATTAACAACACATATGCCATAATGACCAAAGTTCCTATATATGCCATATACTCAAAATACTTAAGTTCAAAAGTACCAAAGTGATAGTTGGATAGTGTGATGAGGTCTCCAACGATTCCCAAATTCGAGCTAGCTTTGATTTCACTATAAAACATGGAAAAATTAAAAAAGTAAGCTATAAAGCTTAGTAAGTTCGTATAGCAATTAAATCAACTTACCATATGTACAATTTAAATAAATAAATAAAACATAACATATTTCATATTGAATCACCAACCTATCGCATTTTTCATTCACAAAGTTAGATAACTTTCATAAATTCCCTCATTTCAATACTTGTTCGGTTCATGAACATATCTATACCATCTTGTAACAAACTTATACTTATCCACATCTTTGATATACCCATTGAACAATTTGGAATACTATTAGATACTCGGGAAATCTCACACCCTAAGCGCCACATACATAGCCGAAGCTATCTCAATCTCGTATCACATATAATGCTCACTCCCGAGCTAACAACGGGTATGCTCACACAAGCTGATGGTCATGACGAAGCTACACGGTGCTGCTTACACAAGCTGGCGAGAATCCACAACACATGCCGAATAACTCAACCACTAGTAGGATGTACGGACCAGCTGTAACACCCTCACCCATATTTAATGCTGGAATAGGGTTACAGAGCATTACCAGACTTATAAAAGTATTTAAACATTCATTTTACATCCATTTTTGAATTTCAAATAAACATCATTCAAACTCAATCATAATGTCCCTAACACAAGCCTACGAGGCCTTAAACATGCTTTAGAAGTGGTTTAGGACTAAACTAATATCTCTAGAAATTTCAGGAAAACTTAGAAATATTTTACAAAATTCAAGGGACACACGGCCGTGTGGCCCGACCGTGTGGACATTTGAAATGGAAGCACATGACCGTGTTTCAGCTCGTGTCCTACCCCGTGTAACTCTCTTACTTGGGTCACACGGCCAACACACATGCTTGTGTGCCCTAAAAATGGCTACACACGCCCGTGCAATCTGACCGTGTGTCACACACGGCTGAAACACACGGCCGTGTCCCTACCCGTGTGGACAAAAATAAGCTATTTACCAAGCCAATTTGTCACCCAACTTTGCACATACCTAAATCAAACCAAATGACACAATTCATAGCATAAAAGTAGGCATTCTAATAACCTAAACCAAACATAATTCAACCCATTTCAATACCAATCAATTCCTAATCTCAAATCATTAATATGAACACTTTCAACTTTGCATCATTTAGCCTAATCTCATAAACATACCAAGTTCATTTCTCAACCATTTAGTACCCTTAATTACCAAACATCAACTAACATCACATATCCAAATTCAAGCACATAATAAGAACCATATACACAAATATATACACAACCAAACCCACCAAGTTAAGCCAACTTTCATGGCTATATACAAAATCAAACTCTCAATATTTACAAGCCATTTTGAATGACTAAATTCATTAACAACACATATACCAAAATGACCAAACTCCTATACATGCCATATATTAAAAATACTTATGTTCAAAAGTACCAAAGTGATAGTAGGATAGTGTGATGGAGTCTTCGACAATCCCAAATTTGAGCTAGCTTGATTTCACTATAAAACAGGGAAAAATAAACAATGTAAGCTATAAAGCTTAGTAAGCTCGTATGAAAATAAAAGCAAAACTCACCAATTATTTACCATTTAAAATATACATATAACATCCTACAATATATTTAATCAAAATGTTAACATGTATTTCATCATCTATTTAACCATGAATTTGATTTTTTCATATGTTTGATACATATTCAGTTTCTGTACATACCTGTATTGATACGTATCTATTCTCACCATTTCATATATTCGATATACCAGTTGAACCATTTGGAATAATACAGGATACTCGGGAATCTCGCACTCTAAGTGCCAATATATATATAGCCAAAGCTATCTCAATAAATCTTGCACCAAAGTGCCAATACATAGCCGAAGCTATCTCAATATCATATCTCAATAATGCTCACTCTCGAGCTATCAACGAGTCTGCTCATACAAGTTGATGGTCATGACGAAGCTACACAGTGCTGCTCACACAAGTTGATGAGAATCTACAACACATGCTTGATAACTCAGCCATCATTAGGACATACGGACCGCAACCCAAAACAATAATAACCCCTAATGACATGTCATTCGTATCCTAAGCTATTCCTAAGGTTCAACTGGGATTTCTCGTTGCCAAATCATCGTTGAATGTGTCTACAAGGTTGTATTTACAATTCATGCAATATTAAAGCATTAAAAATACAATTATAACAATACTTATTACATGCGAACTTACCTCGGATGCAAAAACGGTGAAACGAGTCGATTAATCCAAAACTTTGTTCTTTCCCCGATCTAAGTTTGTATTTCACCTTTCTTGATCCAAATGTAATCAAAATTAACTTATTTAATTATCGCTCTATTCAATTTAGTCCAAAAATACACTTTAAAGAACTTTTACATTTTTACCCCTAACATTTCACATTTTTGCATTTTAGTCCTTATTTCATAAAATTACAAATTCATGCAATTCAACCAAAACCCATGCTAGCCGAATTTCAATTAGGTCCCTAGCAGCCCATATTTTTCATTTATTTCACAATTTAACCACCAAATTTCAACATTTTACAAATTAATCCCTAATTGGACATTTTACTAAAAATCACTTAACAAATGCTGTTTATCTAACAACAACCATGCATTTTCTATCATTAAACATCAAAATACATCAATATTCATCAATGGAAAAACCCTAAACCTTTAACAATTTTGCAAATTGTCCCCTAGGCTAGCTAGATTAAGCTGCAACGATATCAAAAACATAGAAATCACAAAAAAAGGGGACAAAAACCACTTACAATGCAAAGAAAATTGTAACACCCCTAACCCGTATCCGATGCCTGAATAGGGTTACAAGGCATTACCAGACAATTCATCTCATTCACATACATTTATACATTCATAATAAAAATCCATTCACAATGTCCCTAATAAGGCTCAACGAGACCTTAAAACATGCTTAAGAATGGTTCAGGACTAAACCGATCACATATAAAAAAATTTCAAACACTTAGAAAAAATTTTACATTCATAGGTCACACGCCCGTGTAAGCAGGCCGCGTGCCTCACACGACTACCAGACACCCCCGTGTCCTAGGCCGTGTGAAAACAGAGCATAAATACTAACTTGCACCATACTGCCGGAGACACGCCCGTGTGCCTTGGCCGGGGGAAACTGGAGGGGTTACTGACTTGGGTCACACGGCCAACCACACGCCCGTGTGTCTAGCCTGTGTACTCTTCGAAATGGCCACAGACGCCCATATGCTAAGGCTATGTGCCTCAACAGTCGTCAGACACGCTCGTGTGTCTAAGCCGTACTCGAGACTGACTTAAATTCGTAGGGCTACCCCAGAGGACACACGGCCGTGTAACATAGCCGTGTGTTGCACACGGCCGGGACACACGCTTGTGTCTCTACCCGTGTGGACAAAAATAGGCCATTTAAAATCAAATTTGTCACCCTTTTTTTCATGCATACAAACAATTAAATTGGTATTATTTCAACCCATATATAAGCAACCAAAACATGCTATTCCAAACAAATAACAAGCTATCTATCATCAACCAATTCAACTACTAAGTTCCATATACAAATATACCAAAACAAGCCAACATATAAGGCATTATAAGCATCACTTAAACCACTTATCAAGCACATAACTTAAGCCAACTTAAATGATTAAAACATACCTACATTTACATCATTAACAAGCCAAAATCACATGGCTAGCATCATAACTCAAGACATACCAAAATGACACTAGCCTAAACATGCCATATACCATATATACAAAGCTTTAAAAGTACCAACGAGTTGATTTGATAGTGTGATGATAGTTCCTGATGATCCCCGATGTCCGAGCTAGCTTCGATGCTCTATAAAACAAAAACAAATATCACACAGTAAGCTTCATAGCTTAGTAAGTTCGTACCAAATATACTCAATAGTTCATATAATACAAAAGATCAAATAATAAACATTTAGTAGTTCTTATATCATCATTCAGTTCTAATCCACCACCATTTAACATATATATACAAATTCATCAAGCTTCATACACATAGTATTAACTACCACATAGGCATCGTACATACCTGAATTTTCCTGTATTTATTTATTTCATTCTTACCTCTTTGTTCAATACATTAATTCGTTCGGAAGTCTTTCAATGCTCTAAGAATTCGCACACTTAGTGCATCAGTGATAGACCGAAGCTATAATGATATCGCACACTTAGTGCCATCGCATTAAACTGAAGCTATCTCGGTATCGCACACTTAGTGCCTTATGTAGCCAAAGCTATTCCAATTCGCACACTAAGTGCTATTTATAGCTGAAACTATTTTGAAACGTACATTAAGTGCCAAACATAGTCGATTTACTGTCATACGCAATCATAGTCACATATATACAATTTATGCATTATTAAAGCATTAAAAACATAATTGTAACTTCATTTATCACGTACGAACTTACCTCGTACTCGGAATTAGCGAATCGGATCAATTACTCGATAACCTTCGACTTTCCTCAATCTAAATCTGAATTCTTTCTTTCTTGATCTATATGTATTCAAAATTAACCCATTTAATCACCAATTCATTCAATTTAATCCAAAAACACATATTTTATACTTTTTGCATTTTAGCCCCTAAAGTTACACATTTATTCAATTTAGTCCCTATTTCACGAAAACATAATTTACACAAAATTTAATTTCACCCAAGCCTAGTTGAATTTCCTAGGGACCCCTAGAAGCCCAAAACATTCATTTATTTCACAATTTAACACCTCAATTTACACTTTTCTCAAATTAATCCTAATTGACATTTTTGTCAAAAAATCACTTTACAAAACATGTATATCAAGCACCAAGCTTTTATTTTTCATCATCAAACATCATAAAGCTCAAACATTCATCAATGGAAACTTTGAAAATCATCAACACTTTCAAAAATTGAAGCATGGGCTAACTAGAACTCAAAGCAACGATCACAAAAACATAAAAATCATAAAAAACCGAGCAAAATACATACCTCAATTTAGCCACAAAAGAACCAAATATCAAAACCCTATTTTTTTTGCTTTTTCGCTTGCTTGATTCAGCCATAAAAGATGATAAGATGGCCATCATTTTCACTTTTTTATTTATTATAAATGGCTTAATAATATAATTACCATTTTAGCCTTAATGAATTAACATTAAAATTCCACTAACTATAGGCATAATGGTCTATCCATTCTTCAAATGGTTTTATAACATCATAAAGACTTTATAATTAATAAGTTATGGCAATTAAGCACTTAAACAAATAGAATGCAACTTTTGCATTTTACGCGATTTAGGCCTTTTATCAAATGGAGCTGTTAAACAATAAAATTAGCTCACCAAATTTTCACACATACATAATCACATACTATAAACACATAAAATAATATTAAAATAATTTTTTGACATCGAATTTGTGGTCACGAAACCACTATTCTGATTTAGCTAAAACTAGGCTGCTACAACTCTCCCCCTCTTAGAGATTTTCGTCCCCGAAAATCTTACTAGTGAATATGTTTGGATATTTCTTTCTCATAGCATCCTCGGGTTCCCACGTAGCTTCTTCAACCCCATGTCAATGCCACAATACTTTCACTAATGCTATTCTTTTATTTCTCAGCTCTTTGATCTCACGAGCTAAAATCAGACGGTTCTTGAAATAAAGACATATCAAAGCAAATTTCAACCTCTCGATCGGAAATGACATGCAAAGGATCTGATTTGTATCTTCGTAGCATCGATACATGAAATACGTTATGAATCCTTTCTCACTCAGGTGGCAACAACAATCTATAAGCAACTGGCCCAATACGTTCGATAATCTTATACGATCCGATGAATCTCGGACTTAACTTGCCTTTTCGACCGAACCGAAGTATTTTTTTCCACGAAGATACTTTCAGAAACATTTATCTCCGATCTGAAACTCAATATCTTTTCTTTTTAAATCTGCATACGATTTTTAACGATCCGAAGTTGTTTTCAGGCTATCACTGGTTACTTTTACTTTCTCTTAAGTCTCTCTGATCAGATCAACCCCGTGAATCTTATTCTCACTAAGTTCAGTCTAGTAAAATGGTGTTCGACACTTCCTACTGTATAAGGCTTTGTATGGTGCCATCTTAATACTCGATTGAAAACTGTTGTTATACGCGAATTCAATCAACGACAAATACTTTTCCCACGTACCTTCGAACTCAAGAATGCAACATCTCAACATATCTTTGAGTATCTGAATAACTCACTCGGATTGACCATCCGTCTGCGGATGAAATGCAGTATTGAAATGTAATTTTATACCCAATGCCTCTTGTAGTTTCTTCCAAAACCTCGATGTGAACCTCGGATCTCTATTTGAAATAATAGAAATAGGTACTCTATGTAATCTCACAACCTCGGAGATGTACAACTCAGCAAGCTTGTCAAGTGAATAATTCGTACGCACTGAAATGAAATGTGTCGATTTTGTCAATCTGTCAACTATAACCAAAATCTCATCTTTCTTTCTTGGAGATAAAGGGCAATCCCGACACAAAATCCATAGTCACTCTATCCCATTTCCACTCAGGAATCATAATTGGTTGCAATAATCCTGAAGGCACTTGATGTTCAGCTTTAACTTACTGACAAATCAAACATTTAGAAACGAACTCTGTAATGTCACGTTTCATACCATTCTACCAATATAGCTGTTTCAAATCATTATACATTTTCGTGCTTCCAGGATGAATAGATAAAAGACTACTATGTGCTTCATTAAAAATCATTCGAATCAACTCAGAATTTTTTGGGACACATATTCGACCTCTGAATCTCAAACAATCATCAACGTCAACTTGAAACTCTGAATCAGGGTTCAAATCACATTGAATTCATTTTGCTAACATTTCATTATCAACTTCCTGAGCTTCACAAATCTGCTGTAAAAACAAAGGTCTTGCTTACAATTTAGTTAAAATCGAGCCATTCTTAGATATAGCCAACTGAGTATTCATTGCACGTAGAGCAAACAAAGATTTTCGGCTTAAAGCATTAACAACAACATTCGCTTTTCCCAAATGCTAGTCAATTATTAACTCGTAATCTTTTAACAATTCTAACCATCTCCGCTGTTGCAAATTCAAATCTTTTTAAGTCATCAGATATTTCAAACTCTTATGATCTGAATAAATATAGCATTTCTCATGAAACAAATAATGACGCCAAATCTTCAGTGCAAATGCAATGGTTGTTAACTCTAAATCGTGCGTTGGGTAATTCTTTTCATGCGGCTTCAACTGTCTCGATACATAAGCTATGACTTTGCCTTCCTGCATCAAAACACAGCGCAGACCATTCAACGATGCATCACTATAGATTACAAATTCTTTACTCGATTCTGGCTAAACTAACACTTGAGCTTCGAGCAATAAAGCTTTCAGCTGATCAAAACTTTTCTGACAATTCTCGGACCATTCAAACTTTACATCTTTCTGAAGCAATCTCGTCAACAGAGTCGCAATCCTCGAAAAGTCTTTAACAAATCGCCTAAAGTAACCAGCTAGTCCTAGAAAACTGTAGACTTCAGATACATTTCTCGGAGGCTTTCAATCCATTATTGCAGAAATCTTGCTCAGATCGACTTGAATACCCAATGCTGACACAATATGCCCCAGAAAACCAACTTCACTCAACCAAAATTCACATTCATTGAACTTTAGAGTTTCCAATACAATTCTCAAATGCTTGGCATGCTCAGTTTCATTTCTTGAATAGATTAAGATATCATATATGAACACAACAATAAATCAATCTAGATATGGTCTAAAAATCTGGTTCATTAAATCCATAAAGACAGCAGGTGCATTCGTCAATCCAAAAGGCATAACTAAAAATTCATAATGCCTGTACCTCGTTTTAAAAGCAGTCTTTGGTACATCGGAGTCTTTAACTCGGAACTGATAATAACCAAATCTCAAATCTATCTTTGAAAACACTGTAGCCCCTTTCAATTGATCAAACAAATCGTCTATTCTGGGTAGAGGATATTTGTTCTTGATCATCACTTTATTAAGCTATCGATATTCTATACACATTCTCATCGTGCCATCTTTCTTTTTCACAAACAACACAAGAGCACCCCAATGCGAGAAACTTGGTTGTGCAAAACCTCTATCGGTTAATTCTTGCAACTGAGCTTTTCATTCTTTTAACTCTGTCGAAGCCATTCTGTACAGAACTATCGATATCGACATTGTAACCGGCATTAACTCAATGCCAAACTCAACCTCTCAGATCAGTGGTAAACTTGGTAACTCTTTAGGAAACACATCTAGATACTCACATATAACTGACACTAATTCAATTTTCTTTTCAGTCACTTTCGTATCAAGCACATAAGCAAAATAAGCTTCACAACCCTTTCTCACATATTTCTGAGCTAACATCGAAGAAATCACTGCTGGTAAACCATTTGTATCCTCTGACTCAGTCTGGATAATCTCATTATTCTGACATCTCAATTCTATCGTCTTTCTTTTGCAATTCACAACAGCATCATGCAATGTTAGCCAATCTATACCCAAGATTATATCAAACTAGTCAAATGGCAACAACATCAAATCGGCTGGGAAACAACTATCCTTAATCATCAATGGACAATTCTTGCACACTTTTCAACCAACACACACTTGCCTAAGGGGTTTGATACTCTAATTACAAATTCAGTAGACTCTATAGGCAAAGTCTTACTGGATACTAAATTCACACATACATATGAATGAGTTGATCCTAGATCTATTAATGCAATAACTTTAGTATCATAGAGAGTAAAAGTACCGTTGATGACATCTGGCGATAACGCTTCTTCGCGAGCGTGAATAGCGTAGGCTCAGGCAGGTGCTCTAGCATCAAATCTCGCTGCAGTGTCTCGCGTCACACCTCTAGCACTACTCACATTGCCCATGTTTCTGGGTGGTCTACCTCTAGTTGCAGTGTTACTTTGCCTCGTGTTTTGAGCATTATCTTTTTCAGCTAACCCCGGGCAATCTTTAATAAAGTGATCTTGTGAACCACAATTGTAACAAGTTATATTATTACTTTTACCCTAACAATCTCCAAAATGCCGTCTTCCACATTGTTGACACTCGGGCTTAACATCTTTTACGTTACCAACACTCGATACTGATGTGACTTGATCTTTAGGGTTGGTGTATTGCTTTCCGTGATCTCTATTCTAATATCCCTTAGAAGCTATCGATCGGTTAAAATAGTCTCTAGATTTCTTCGACCGTATGGTGCAAGTTAGTATGTATGCTCTATTTTCACACGGCCTAGGGCACGGGCGTGTTCAGTAGTCGTGTGAGGTACACGGCCTACTTACATGGGCGTGTGACCTATGAATGTAAAATTTTTTCTAAGTGTTCAAAAATTTTTTTATATGTGATCGGTTTAGTCCTGAACAATTCTTAAGCATGTTTTAAGGTCTCGTAGAGCCTTATTAGGGACATTGTGAATGAATTTTGATTATGAATGTATAAATGTATGTGAATGAGATGAATTATCCGGTAATGCCTCGTAACCCTATTCAGGAGTCAGACACTGGTTACGGGTGTTATAAAAATAGCTTGGCCGAACCCTAGCTATGGCTTCCTTGAGAATTTTGGCTATGGATGATAAAATGAAGAAGATGGACACATTTTTTTAAAGTTATTTCAACATTAACTACTAAATTACAAAATTAACCTTAAGTTAAAACATTAAAATTACTTATTGCATGTCCATATATGTCCACTAACATTAATAATGGTCTAATTACCACATAAGGACTCCCACTTTAATATTCCATAGCTAATAGACACCTTTAGCTTATAGAACATAAGTTTTGCACTTTACGCGATTTAGTTCTTTTTATCAAATTAAACATTCAAACGATAAAATTTTCAAACGAAAATTTCACACAATCATACTATCATATTGTAGACATTAAAATAATAATAAAATAATTATTTCGACTTCATATTTGTGGTTTTGAAATCACTGTTTCGATTTGACTAAAAATGGGCTGTTACACCAGCACCTAAATCACATAATCCCTAATGACATGTCATTCGTATCCTAATCTATTCCTAAGGTTCAACCGAGATTTCTCGTAGTCAAATCATTGTCGATCATATCCGCAAAGTCATATTCACAATTTATGCAATATCAAAGCATTTAAAACATAAATATAACAATGCTTGTTACATACGAACTTACCTCGAATGCAAAAATGACGTAATAAGTCGATTACTCCGAAACCTTGTTCTTTCCCCAATCTAAATCTGTATTTCGCCTTTCTTGATCTAAATAATATCAAATTTAGCTTATTTAATTATCAATCTATTCAATTTAGTCCAAAATATACATTAAGGTAAATTTACATTTTTGCCCCTAATATTTCAACATTTTTACAATTTAGTCCTTATCTCATAAAAACACAAATTCATGCAATTCAACCTAAACCCATGCTAGATGAATTTCAATTAGATCCATAGAAGCCCATATTTTTCATTTATTTCACAATTTAACCATGAATTTTACACATTTCACAATTTAATCCCTATTTGGACATTTTTCAAAAAATCACTTAACAATTGTTGTTTATCTAACAACGAGCATGCATTTTCTACCATTAAACATCAAAACACACCAAAATTCATCAATGGAAAAACCTTAAAACTTTAATAGTTTTACAAAATAGTCCTTGGGCTAGCTAGATTAAGGTACAACGATCTCAAAAACATAGAAATCATTAAAAACGGAACAAAAATCGTACCTTAATGAGCTATTTAAGCTTGGCCGAATGAAAAAGATGAAAATGGTTTTTCCTTACCCTAGTTTCGGTTGAAATATGAAGAAGAAAACATGGTACCTTGTTTTATTTCATTTATTTTAACATTAATTTTTAAATTACTTAATTAACCTTTATTATAAACCATTAAAAACACTTAATGCATGTCCATAAATGTCCACCCATATTAAAAATGGTATATTTACCATATAAGTACCTTTACTTTAAATTTCTATAGCTATTAGTAACCTTTAGCTAATCGAACACAAGTTTTACACTTTACGCGATTTAGTCCTTTTTATCAAATTAAGCACTCAAACGATAAAATTTCTTAACAAAAATTTTACACAAATATTTAATCATGTTGTAAACATTAAAATAATAATAAAATAATTATTCCAACCTCAGATTTATGGTCCCGAAACCACTATTTTGATTTAACTAAAAACGAGCTGTTACATCGTGTTTGCTGTCTTGGCGGACTTCATAGAACATATTAGAGGCAAATAGATGATATACCGAACATGCCATAAGTCCTTACTATAAAATACACTCAAAAACTATCTAATTAGAGTACGTCACAAAATTGATCCATATAGAGTATGCCACAAAGGTGATCCATATAGAGTACGCCACAAAGGCGATCCATGCAGAGTACGCCGCAAAGACGATATATGCAAAGGATGTCACAAAGGTGATTCATTCAAAGTACACCACAAAGGTTGACAAGATGCCACATAGGCATCCCAAATTTCCGTGTTTGTGATATGTATTTGCCTAAACTCACATTGAGTGAGGTTTGCCTATCACTGCCCTAGGATACGCAAAGAACCCCATTAGATAAATTGTCATTCAATAGTTCTTTTTCAGAGTATGTCATGACCATGGAGTTTGTCCTTCAGAGTTTCATATCAGAGTTCATGTTTACTATCCCGAAGAACTTCTTTATTTACCACAGCAATGACTTGAGTCACTTTACAGACTCAACAAAGCAGACACATCCCAAACCCAAGATTTCATAATTTCTTAACAGTCTTCATACATCCCATAGAACTTATTTTCAAGTAGACTAACTTATATCTTAATATAATCATAACTTTAGTCTTATAGTTGCATAAGTATCATAATCATAATATACTATCCAAGATTTCAAGATTCTAGTTTGATCATTTTCATATAGATATACTTTAGTATGAAAAATATACATGCAAAAGTTAGAGTAGAGACTAACCTAGTTCTCACTAGCAGTAGTTCAAAACTCCAGATCCAGATATTCATTTCAACCCAGCAACAACCACTACTTAGAAACATAATTTCACTACTCTTGTAAATACAAATTACTTATCATCTCAATCGCTGACAATCTCATACAGAAACCTTATACTTACAGTTTTACTGTTCAATATCACATACATATTTACTCATTTAGAACTTAACATGTAGAGCTGAAATACTTACCCTGATACAAAATAACCATTGATCATAAAATAACCATAGCTTCTAGATCATTGATGTAAGATACATTCAGACTTAAGGAAAGTATCAATAAATAACTCTTAAGGAAGATGAAGAAGAAAGAAGAACCTTTTCAGAAATCATTTCTCACATATAAATATGACTTAACTTGCTTAGTGGAATTTAACAAGTGTCATACATATCAGAACTTGCCTTCTTATTGGCCTACAGTTTCCGAGAAAAATATAAATAAGTTCCCTTCATCACACTTATCAGACTAAGCTATATGGTTGGTTTCTAACTAGATTACTTAAAGTCTAACTAGCACAGTATTCCATACAAACCAGACGTACTATACCTTTGGTGAATACTCATTCCACACTTCCCTTTTATCCCTTAACACAAACTTCTTAATATAGTAGAATATCATGAAATCAAATTATTACTAATTCATGTAACAGTTACTATACGCACATATGTATATGCCAAAATAATCGTTTGGGTGGATAACACTTTGCCACATAGCCTGTTTACTATAATAATCCAAAACTTTAAACCCACCAGACCTGAGGTGTGACAAAAAATGTTAGGGTACCCATCAAGACTAAACATTTAAAACGACATCAGGTTACTCGTCTGAGTCAAACATGAGTCACATGTATTTGCGAGCCCACAAAAAATACTAGATCTCAGTAACATCTGTAAATCGATCCCGTATAAGCGTGCACAAGACCCTACTGGCATGTCAATTATATCCTAACCTTTACTAAGTTCACACGAGCAACTTTAACCTATGTAAACATTTCTTTTCAATTTAGTCTAATTCTAGCCTTTTGAATTAATTCACCACCAATAAATATAATTACAAATAAAATATAAAGCAACTTATATAAACAAATATCATATGAACTTATCTGATCAAAACACTAAATAAGTTGAATATGTAGAGACTAATCAACAATTTTAGCTTTTTCTCGAGTATCTCTAGTTTGATCCAATTCTTGATCTATACAATTATTCCATTTAACCACATCTTTCAATTTTGAACCTAAATAATTCCATTTTTGTACCCCTAAAGTTTTACATTTTATTCAATTTAGTCCATAAAATCGAAATAACTATATCTTTTAATTTTAAGCCTTAGTTAAAAAAATGACTCCAGTTACATTCATTAGAGACCCTCAACTTTCTATTTATACTGAAATTTCACAACAATTTTACATTTTATTCATTTTATTCCTTCTATGCAAAACTAAAAATTAAACTTTATAATCTAGTCCTTTTCATGATCTAAGCTTAAAATTATCAATTTAACGCCAATTTCTTCAAGAAATCAACAACGTCAACTTTCAAAAACTTTAACAGTTTTGTAATTTGGTACATGAGTTAGCTAAATTAAGCTCCTATGACCTCAAAAACATAGAAATTATAAGAAAAGGACTTGGAAATTCTTACCAATCAAGGATCGAATGTTAAAAGCTTATTAAGTTTTTCTTTCTTTTAAATTTCAGCAAGAAGAAGATGGAGAAGAAAGATGAAAACTTTATAAATTAAAATAACTTATATAGTAAGATTTTTTTTAATTAATTTGGTTTAATTAACTTAAGTATATTTAGTTAACTTAATCCACCATTAACAAATTTAAGTGGAATCTTCCATCATCAAGCACTAATTCATGTTACAAAAATGGTTTAATTACTATTTTGAACCTTTAGTTATTTGCAATTTAAGTCCCTAAGTCCTTGGCCAATTAAAAACCTATTGCGATTGGACTTTTACAATTTAGTCATTGTACTTAAATTAAAAAATAATTCAACAAAATTTCCGGACAAAGCTTTAATATACTTTTGTACCAACTCCATAAATACTCATGTTTAATCTTATGGACCCAATATACGAAAATGGGATTTTGAAACCGCCTTTTCCTACACTATTGAAAATCAAGCTGTTACAATATCACTCAGTTACTTCATAAAATGGGTATGATTGGTACAACTTCCCCTCCTACCCCAATGGTTAGCACTCCTAAGCTGATTTATTTGGATGGTAGCCATTTTAATGACAGCCATCTATACCGTAGTGTTATTGGAACTTTTCAATATGAGTGCATTACTTGACTTGACCTTTCTTATTGTGTCAATAAGCTTAGTTAGTATATGAATTCCCCTCTCGATACTCATTGGAAGGCTTTTAAGTGAGTGTTGCAATATCTAAATGACACAATGGATCATGGGTTATATTTCTCCAAAAGGTAGTTTGATCTTGTCTACTACTCTGATGTTGACTAGGCCTCCACTATGCAGGATAGACAATCGACTTCTGGCTACTGTGTGTATCTTGGACCTAACCCTATTGCATGATGTTCTAAGAAGTAAGGATTAGTATCTAGTGTTGGAAAAAAATCTGGTTTGGAGACGATTTTCTTTTACAATGAAAAATTAAAATTTTGAAAACCATGCCTGTTTGTGATATTTATAGCAACAAACTCTTTATCGAAATCACACCTATGTTTTCAGCTAGATGGACCCTTATCATTCTCAGCTTTAAACCGAGTGACATTCTCTGTTGTTCCCGTACCAAGAACTACTTCAAGTGTGAGCTCGAATAATTCGAATCAAAACACAGAACCAAAAATAGTTTTCTTTACTTTAAGTGTGAAAACAAAAATCTCTTCTTAATAGATACCGACAGAATTGTTATTCCAGAGAATATATTTAATATTAAAAAAAAACTCTCACTATTTTCGAGCAGAGTAACAATATATTAAAGTAGTGCATTTAGCCCTACTGATGCCATCTATTTATAGGGAGAATAAGTAAAACCCTTGTTGAATTGTAGAAGTCTATTTCAAACAGAAAAACAAACTCCTAATTTAACTAGGAGTATAGGGGGTGAAAACCCTAGTTAAACATACTAGGGTTTGTTGTCATTCTCTTAAACATGAGGGGATTTTGGGCCTCTCCCATATTGAGGTCAAATTACAAGTACTTCTTAGACTTTTGACCTAATACTTTATAATTCGGTCCAACCCGATATTTGTTTTTCTATTTTCCAAAATAAACATTTTAAATTAATTTAAATAAATTAATTTTCCAATTAAATACTATTCTTAATCAAATTCTAATTTTGTTAAAATCATGAAGACTTTATCGTAAAAGAATATATGAGAAAATATATTTAATATTTCTACATTTAACGAGTTCACTATGATAAATGATTTATTTCCATTTTCGAACTTGATTTAATTCAAAAACCATAAATTCATTTCTAGGTCATTTTTCTTTTTTATTTCATTTTGGAGAAAACCATATTCATTTCTAAATGTTTTTCATTTCTCCATTTTTACCATTTCTATCCATTTTTATTCATTTAATCTAACATGCAATTCATTTCTGGTTTCAACGAGCTAGCTTAGGGATCGTTGAACATATATGATTAAGGCTTAAATGATATATAATTAAGTTTCAACTTTTTGCATATTAATTATAAACTCATTTAGTCACGAAGTCATTCCACTATAGTATCATGACTGAGCTCTCCCCAATGGCATACCATTACGAAAACAACTTGATCAGTGCTCATCCAATGACCTGGTCATAAGTGTGTTACTCTTATAGGATATCTTTAATCTCTTTGGGTTAAATCTGTTCTCCCAATATGATCCTATTTTATCTCATGGTAACCATTACATCTTTTTTCATGAAAATTCGATTACTATCAAACAGTAATCAAGTAATTCATCACAATGACAGACGAACCTTGGCCACAATTACTTTTCATCAACCATGTAATGCATATAAGATGATATCATTTGCTCATGTCTCGAGCTATGGATTCTACTGTTGTAAATGACACTACATACTGCAGAAGTCGTATACCCAACGCATCAGCTTTTAGTTCCTTATTTATTCGAACAGGCTTTTACTTACATTAAAGTATACAAGTCATGCATACATAGTCTGTCATCCTATCAGAATTTAGGTATGCCACAATACAAATGTCACAAGTGAATAAATCCACAAACAGATTCAGGATCTATTATTCTTGGGTCTAGTCTGATGTACTGTTAGTCCAGCCAGTCACATCTATGTCTCTATCTTTTAGGAATCATCTGCTCCAATGCCTAAAACAATGCATCTTCCTAATTGGACTTTATAAATGACATATTACTCTTTTAATCGGTTTGCTCATTTCTAATTAGACTAAGGATATGTTTAGGTTCATCTACTAATATAAGTTGTCTTTTAGGATATGTTTAGGTTTATCTACTAAAATAAGTTGTCTTTTAGGATATGTTTAGGTTCGTTTACTAATATAAGTTGTCTTTTCACATTACAATTCGACCCCATAATACTGCTTAGTATTAGTTTAAACATTAGACGAGCCAATATTTGCTTCTATTTTCCTTTGCATGCAAAAACCACATGAGGACAATTATATAAGATATATTAATATAATCCATGAATTGTTTTATTAACCAATCTGTTCGAAAAAGTTACAAGTGTACATAGATGAAAATACTATACTTAGGGCACCAAATCCAACATCTAGGTCATCCTTGGAAGCTGAGTATCGCAAATTAGCTCATTGTGTTTCTGAGATTCTATGTATAAAGCAATTATTGGTTGAGATTTGTGTTTCAGTAACTTAAATGTCAATTGTGTGGTGTGACAACATTTCCACTATTTAACACTACTAACCCTACACATCATGCTAAGATTAAACTTGTGGAAATCGATCTACATTTTGTGCATGAAAAAGTTCTTGATGGTATTTTGCAAGTTAACTTTGTTCCCTCAATAGGTCAAGTGATTGAGTGTTGGATCAGGTGTCCTAAGCGTAGTGTATTTGTTTGTAAACTTGTAGTTTTTTCGAGTAGATTGGTTAATAAAATAATTCATAGATTACATTAATATTTTTTGCATAATGTCCTCATTTGGTTTTTGCAAGAAAAGTAGAATAGAATCAAATATTAGCCTAATGGTTGTCTAATGTTTAAACTAATACTAAGAGGTATTACATGGTCGGATCATAATACGAAAAGACAACTTATATTAGTAGACAAACCTAAACATGTCCTTAGTCTAATCAGAAACGAGCAAACTGATTGAAAGACTAATATGTTGTCTATCAAGTCCAATTGGGGAGATGTTTTGTCTTGAACATCGGAGCAGATGACTCCTAGAAGATAGAGACATAGATGTGACTAACTAGACTAACAGTACATCGGACTAGACCCAAGTAGAATAGATCCTGAATTTGTTTATGGATTTATTCACTTGTGACATTCATAGTGTGACATACCTTAATCCTGAGTGGATGATGGAATATGTATGTGTGACTCGTATACTTTAATGTAAGCAAAATCCTGTGTTCAAATAGATAAGGAACCGAAAGTTGGAGCGTTGAGTATACGACTTCTGCAGTATATAGCATCATTAGCAAAAGTGGAATTCATAGCCCGAGACATGAATAAATGATAGCCTCTTATTGGCATTACATAATAGATAAAAAGTAAACGTGGCCATGGGTCGTTCATCTTTGTGATGAATGACTTAATTACTATTTGATAGTAATTGATTTTTCATAAAGGAAGATGTAATGGTTTCCATGAGATAAAATAGGATCATATTAGGAGAACAAATTTAACCTAAAGAGATTAAGGATACCCTATGAGGGTAACACACTTATGACAAGATCATTGGACAAACATTGATCAAGCTGCTTTCGTAATGGTATGTCATTAAGCAGAGCTCAATTACGATACTATAGTGGAATGACTTTGTGACTAAATGAGTTTATAATTAATACACAGAAAGCTGAAACTTTATTATAAATCATTTGAGCCCAAATCACATACGTCCAATTAGTCCCTCTACTAGCTTGCTGAAACCTGAAATGAATTGCATGATGAATCAGATGAACATAAATGATTAAGTTAGAGAAATGAGTTACATACAAAAATGAAAGTGGTTTCTCACTTAGTATGGAAATGACTTGAGAATTAATTTAATTTTTTTGAATTATTATTTAACTAAATAATTGAAGTTCAAAAATTGAATTAAATTAATTGGTCATTATGAAATTCGTTGAATGTAGAAATTAAATATATTTTCTCATAGATTTTTTATGGTATAATTGTCATAATTTTAATAGAATTAGAATTAGGTTAAGAAAATTATTTAATTAGAAAATTAATTAATTAAAATTAATTTAATAAATAATGTCTATTTTGAGAAATAGAAAAACATGTGTTGGTTGGATTAAATTATAAAGTGTTTAGTAAAATGTCCAAGAAGCACGCATAATTGAACCCAATACAAGAGAGATCTGAGCTCTCATCATAATACATAGGAGGGGAAACACACCCTATTAGCCCCTCTCTCTCCTAGTTCAACTTGGGGTTTGTTTTTCTATTAAATAGATATTAAGTACATTCTAATTTATTTCTAAGTATAAATTATATATTTCGGAAATAACAATTCTACCAGGTTTTATTAGAAAGAGTGTTTTACTTTCCCACTGGAAGTAAAATAAATAATTTCTGATTCTGTATTTGATTTGAATTTGTTTGAGCTCAAATTCGAAACGGTTCATAGTATAAACATAACAAAGAAGGCCATTGGTTGAAAGCTAATAACGAAAATGATTCGTCTAACCCAAAACACATATATAATTTTGAAAAAAAAATTATTACTATAAATATTATAAACCAAGTCGATTTTTAAAATTTTATTTATTCACTATCAAATCAGATTTTTTCCACCATTGATGTGGTTACCAAGCCGATCGCACCCAAGCAATTTGCATGATTTCGACATGCTCTTCGAGTTCTATCACTTATATAGCTAGTGCTCAACAAAGACAAGACAACTAAGAGCATATTAGAGTATTAAGCACCACAACTTACACTGAAAAACAGATTAGTTATTATGTTTGTTACGTCAGTAAGGTTTGTTTCGCTACAATTATTTTGTCATTACCCGCTATTAGTGTACTGCTGTACTACTCTCATATCAAATAACAAGAAATCACATCATTGTTTTCCAGTATATTGTTTTTATTTTCTTGCTTTCTCATTTAGTTTCCTAGCTGCCAATCAGCTTTGAGAGCTTGTGGCTATAGTTTTACAATTACCACATACATCGTATGAATAAAAATACTAGTTAATATAAATGATTAATATCAACGTAGGGTTAAGATTAAAACAATTTTTTTATTATCTTAGCTTTTTTTTCTTTCGTTCAAGCCCTTATATTTATGGGCAGATTGTATTCCAGTCTTTTTATTAAAAATTGAGTAAATTAGTTTTTATGTATTTTGAAATGTGCAATTTAGCATTTTAATTAAATTTTATCTGTTAAATAATGATGTGAAACGTTAAATTCATGTTAAAATTTATTTTTTTATGGGTAAACTATAAAAATGATCGCCCAATTATGTCTTTCATTCTATTTTAGTCACCCATATATTATTTTTTTTAATTTAGCCTCTAAACTTTTTGAAATTAAATATTTTAGTCACTTTGAGCTGATGTGGTTTTTTTATTGGTCTAATAACAAAATTAGCCCTCTAATGTTTACACATTCTATCAATTTGATCCTAAATGTAAAAATTTCAACAAATTTAGTTCTCAATTTACAAAACTTTATATCTTAGTTCTAATAGTAAAAAAATCAATAAACTTGGCACCCAACAGATGCAAAACCTGTCAATTTATTCCTAACTCTAAAAGTTTAAAAAAATATATTTTAAAAAAAAATCATTTTAACCCTTTTTAACCCATCAACTAACTCATATGAGATATTAAAATAAGAGTATCCTCTTTCAAGTCGCTTGCAACAATATCTTTTACTATAATTTAGGCTTCACGCTGGACCAAACCAATTGATTTGGAACCTATCTAGAATAAATGGTTGCATTACTACCCGAACATATAATGTTTTTAATGCCTTTATTTTTTTTTTTGGATCTTAAATTTTTTTGGGTTTATCCCAACTTTTTAGAGTTCTTTTGCAAGTGATTTGAAAGAGAATACTATTTTTCTTATTTTAATATCTCACATGAGTTAACCGATGAGTTATAAAGGGCTGAAAATGATTTTTATTTATTTATTTTTATAGTTGGGATTGAATTGATAGATTTTGTAAATGTTGAGGGGCAATTTTATTGAATTTTTTAGAACTTGAGCTAAAATGACAAATTTTGTAAACATTGGGGGGCTAAATTTGTTAAATTTTTTTTATATTTAGGATCAAATTGATAGAATGACTAAACATTAGAGGACTAATTTTGTTACTAGACCTACAAAAAAAGGCTACATTAGCTCAAAGTAGCTAAATATTTCATTTCAAAAAGTTTAGTGACTAAATCAAAAAAGTTAATAGTTTGGTGACCAAAATAAAACGAAAGACATAGTCGGGTGACTATTTCTATAGTTTACTCATAAAAGTTAATTTTCAGAATGGATTTAACATTCCACGTCATCATTTAACTATAAAATTTAACGGAAGGGCTAATTTGCATGTTTCAAAATGTATAAAGGCTAATTTGCTCATTTTTTAAGTAGGGGGCCGAAATGCAATATGCTCCTAAGTACAAGGGCTTCCTTGGTAATTTTACCAATATTATTAGTATTTATTTTTAATCAAGATTTGTAGAATCTGACTGATAGACAAATCGGTTAGGCCATCGATTCGTCGATTCAATCAATTTGATCGGTCTAATCTGAATTGGCCCGGTTCAATCAATTTTTACCTGGTTCAACCGACCATAACGGGTTCTCAGATTAATTGATTCAATGCCTGTCTTTGAACCGATACACTGACTAGTTCCCTATCCAAACAACATTTTTTTTTAGATTTAGAGTTTAGAATAGTTTTAGAATTTTATTTTAAATGTATATAAAACACTTGACTAAGTTGATGTCACAAGTTAATTGAGCACTAACTCGGTTAAGTAATGACAAAAATATCCTTAATTTACAAAGTAAATTGTATTATTTTGAAGGTGTTTCCGAGTTGGTGTTAGGAGTCAATCGTGCACCAACTCAGTTAGATAATGAAGAAAGTATCATTAATTTACAAAGTAAATTATATTATTTGAGTTTAATTTTACCATTTTATATCTTTCATATGAAAAATATGAAAATATAGACACATAATAAGATTTGAATCCATATTTTTATAATTTTTAATATTTATATTTCACCATTAATTAAAGCTTAATTTTTATTTATATCATTTTTTATAAATATATTGTTACATAATTATGTTTTTCATCCACATCATTAATATGTACTATAATCTAGTATTACATAATGTTTTTGTTATAATACAATTCGAGTATTTTCAAATTTTAGTTAAGTTTAACTAATACGTTTTAAAATTAATTATGGTTTCTCTATTAATAATTATTTAAATTTGATAAAATGATATTATTTTCACATTAAATTAACAATAATAATTAATTTAAATAATTTTAATATATTAAAAACAATAATTTATTGTGTAGCTGACAACATATTTGTAATTTTTAAATAAATCTTGATTTTCTTTCATGAATCAAGAAAAAAAAAGAAAAAGAAAGCAATGAACCAATTTCCTTTAATAATTTTAATTGATTTTTCGAAGATAATAAAAGATGGCTGATGGGGGCTTCTTTTGCCTGGCTATTTCATTCATTTCATTGACAGAAAAAGAAGTTTAGATTTCCAATCAACTAATTACAAGAATTCTTATAATTATATAAGCTATTCAATTAATATAAAAATAACATATTTATTATAACAATTAAGTTATACAGTATTTTTGAGATGGATAATCACTTACACTATAGATAGTGCAAGGAGCCACTAATGATGGTGGTTCACACTATAAGTAGTGCATAGCCACTAAAAATGATGTTTTATTTAAGTTGAGATGATATTTGAGCAAAGTGTGGGTTATAAAGTTGATTTTATTCCTCTTGTGATCTTGGAAGAGGGGTATTTTAGAGACTATTTTCTTCATGTTTGTGTAAGTCCAAATATTTTTCTATAAATAGGGTCCTTAGTGCTTTAGATAAGGATTTCACTTTTGTATTTATTGAGTAATTTTTCTCTATTCCTCGAATGTTATTATTTTCTAGTGTTCTCTTATCTTTTTTCAGAGTTAATCAAATTTCTCTCTTTGGTAAGTTTCTTATTACATTTCAATCTTTCTTTATTTTTTGTTTTCTTTCATTTTGCTCCTTTTGCATTGCTTTATATTCATCAATAGTGGGTTTTCCATAAAAAAAGGCTAGCAAGAGGAATGCGAAGATCTAAGATGAAGACTTTCTTACTACCAGTGATTGTATCTCTAATACAACCACCACAGAGGACATGCGAGGAGTCCTTCAACTTATGGGGATTAAATATCTCTATTATAGGTATAAATTTTCTATTAGAAACGATGAGCACTAGTTGAGTGACATCGTCGACAATAAGAAAGGAATCTTTTTGACCTTGTATGTTTTTAAACTAGGTTTTCATTTACCCTTACACCCCTGGTTCATAAGGATGCTAAACACTTTTCGCATGGCCTCTAGGGAAATTGGCTAAGGGTTCATGGTTTCACTTAGTGGCATACTTCTTTGATTGTTTTATAATAGGAGAAGAGCCATGCCTGAGCAGCTTTTGAAACCTATACTTCTTCCAATTATCTCACAAGCAGGGTCAATAAGAACTTTATTGTTTTAGTAGTATAAGGATGTAGGCTCATCAGTTGTTGACAAACCAAACAACTAAGAGGCTAAACTTGGAATATGGCATTGCCACAAGCAATTTAATCACTATAAGCTGGGGTCCTACTTTGTCTTCACGAGATTGATGAAGTTGAACCTCATTTGGGTTCACTTCTTAATAGGGAGAATCCAAATGGTGTTCTTGTTAAGATTTGCGCCCTTAGTGTAGTGATTTCGTCATACTACTTATAATGGTTTGAATAGATTGAATAAATAAAATCACCACATGTTTGATTAAATAATCTTTGTAAGTTTTTCCCTAGCGGGTTTTTCATTAAAAGAAAAATGAATAAGAAACTATACGCTTATTGATTACCTTAAGTTTAACTAATAATAAGTTCCATTATAAGAGCAAATTATAATGTGAGAAGACAACTTTTATTAGTGGGTAAACTAAATTTTCCATAGTCCGTAGAATCAAATAAATATAAGACTATTATATCGTTTATAAGTCCAATTAGGGAGATAGCTTGTCTTGGCTATTAGAGCAATCCATTCCTAGAAATAAATGTATAGATGTGATTGTCTGTATTAACTATACATCGGACTAGACTCAAGCTGAATATATCTTTAATTCATTTATGGATGTATTCACTTGTGACATTCATAGTGTGACTTACCACAATCCTAAGTAAGTAACAAACCACATGTATCTATCTCATGTTGTTATATCCCAAGTCTGGCGGACCTAAGATTTAAGCGTATTCTAGCGAAATAATCTGTTTGGCGAAGTGTAATCCACCCAATTTATTCTTTTCGCAAACAGGTGTGGGCGTATAGTAATCGATGTATAAGTAAGTGAAGGTTCTATTTTAGATTATTCTACTATTTAAAAGAAATATTTTTGTTAAATGAAAAGGTAATTATGGTATAAGTCAACATCAAAGGTATAGTATGCCTTGTTTGTCTAAAGTACTGTGCTAGTTAGGTTGTAAAGTAACCTAGTTAGGAACCAACTAGATAGACTGGTTTGATATCTATAATGTAGGATTCTCATTTATGTTTCTCTCAAAATCTATAGGCCATTAAGAAAGAAAAATTTTGAAATATGTGACACTTGTTAAATTCCACTAAGTAGGACGGGTCATATTTACATGTGCAATAAGGGTTCTGTAAAAAGGTTCTTCTCTCTTGAATATGCAACTCTCTGATTCTTTTTCTTTAGTCCAATGACATCTTTTCCTCCTTAAGCTGGAAGCTAAGATTTTTGGTTTTAATTAGTGGTCATTCCATATCTGGTTGTTGCTATTGGATCGAGAAGGATGTTTGAGTTTAGAGCTCCGAACTACTATAAGTGAGTATTAGGTGAGTTTCTATATCCTAACTCTTGCATGTGTACTAGTCAAATAGAATCATATATATATATATATATACACATATATGGGATGATGATTTCTACAGTAATTGGTAAAATTATAAATATAGTAAAAATGATATGTGTGTTGTGATGATATGTATAAAACTCTATTGAAAAGAATGATTATTGATAAGTATGCAGGAAAGGTATGATATACGAGATGTACAAACCAATCAAAATATGAAAAAATCTAGGTAAGTGATTTATGAGTAAATGTCCTTCTGTGATGCCTCTTGTAGGGCAATTATATTGCTAACCAGATTGGCAGGTCACGATATGAGAACAAGAGTAAGACTATGAGGTTGAGACCCATGACATCCCATTATGATATGAAAACACTCATGATGTAGCTAGAAACACAAAAATATATATAATTATAAAATAATTAAATTTTGCTTAAATTATTAAAATATTTAATTTTAATTATTTTTATAATAATTTTTTCATAAATTTTGATTTATTTTTGATAGATTTGCACAAAGGGTGAAAATTGGCTTGGCAGACATTGCTAGAAGCTCAAACCATGAAGCGATTTCTGTAACGTTGAGGCGAATTGATTTTTTCAGCTTAAGATGGTCTAAATTATGAATATTAATACATAATATAATTAATTTAAATTTTAATCCAATTTATTTTGGGTTAAATAATTATTATTGATTATATTATGGAAAGGAGGCCTGATTGTGCTAATACGAAATACTGATCCAAACGAGCAATCGGGCTGCCCAAACATGTCCAAAATGCTGAATCAATCAACACAAATAAACTGATTTATTGACTTGCAAATCAGCCCTTGAAGTCTCCTTGAAATTGATTCAAAACCCTTCACTTATTATGCTTTTGTAGATTTGCCCTTAGCCAAACATAGCAAGTTGATATCATCAACAAATGCATGAGTGGTGGCTAGCCATGGGGGAGTTAATGGCTGATATTTCTTTGCTAAAATTAGCAGCCAATCCCACCTATAAATACCGTCTTTGCTACTCATTTCAAATACAACTCAACTCAATTCATTCACAACACATTCTCTTTTCACTCACTTTTCTCCCTTTGTTTTCCATTTTCTTTCTTGTCCCTTCCTTTGTCAATTTCTCCTCTTGAGAGAGAGTTTTCTTCTGCCTTGGAGAAGTAGCACTCGAGTGTTCGTAGAGGCCTTGAATTGATAGAACGAGTAGAGAAGAAGAGAAGCGCGCTAGTGACTTCAGAGAGACACTGGATTTGTTTCTAGTTCCCTACTATTTTATTTTCTTGATTCTATTATGATGAATACTCATTGTTTTGTTACTCTTGATTTAATTAAAATGGATTAAATTTAATTTGTGTTAGGCTGATTGCATTCTATTGCTTAATTTATTAAAAATCATGTTTGTGTTGTTATAGGCCTTGTTGATTTGTTCAATTAAATAAAATCATGTTTATGTTATGCTTACATTTAAATTGTAAGGTAACAATTGAATTAATTATTTAAGTGGATTGATATTGTAATTAATTGACACAATATTTAATTGGTGCATGTTTAATCTTCTAAGGTAGCTGAAGGTTAAATTAGCGACGATATTAAACAATACATTAACCTTGCATAACTTGAAAGATTGTGTGATTAAATTGTTTCAATATAGAGATTGATTATTACCTCACTTAATCTTTTACTTGCTTATGAAAATTAAAGTAATTCTTTGAATTGGTATAGAGATATGTACAAGAGATTATTTTAATTTCATAAGTATGCATGTGCATTAACACATTTGCTTATTAAAATTTGTTTAATTGGTTGAATTGACATAGAGACATAATCAAGAGATAAATGGATTTTGGTAGGTAAATATGTTCATAAGTTAGTAAATTGTCGAGTTGTCATGAATTAAATTCGTAAAAAACATGAACATGGTTATGATAATGTTAAGTTAAAGAATGCAAGTGATCTAGCACATTTATGTCATATTGGTTAAAACTTATTTTTGAAATCATACATTGGAAATTGTTATTTTTATTTTATTTTACTTAGTTTAATTTTTAATCTTAATTAAACCCCTTTTAAAATCATCAAATTTTCACCACCAACTTGTTAAATTATTTATTTCATAAATATTTCTTTGCACAATCTCTGTGGGTACGATAACTCGACATTTACTTGTCACTTTATTACTTATTGCGATTGTGTACACTTGCACATTTTCATCATTCTAATAGCCTCTAGTAAGAGAAAGACTAGACTAGTAGATCATGATACATGAATGTGTGTAAGTCCATATGGTTGAGACCTATGGCAATATATGATTGTATCAATGTTCATGTTGTAATCTTCAATAATGTGTAGATCGAATGGGTAGATCATGATACATGAACTTATGTGTAAGTTAATGTGGGAGAAACCCATGGCGTCTTCTGAGAAAGTTCATCAGGACAATAAACACATGATTCTATATGATGCCTTTGTGGCATATTTGGTAAGTTGCACTTGTGGTGTATTCTGTCTAGCCTTTGTGGCATACTTTGCTAATTCTATATGGTAGAATTGGATTATCCACCTTGCTGGTAAGTTTTGTATAAGTTTTGAGTGTTCTACGATAAATATTGCTATAATAAGGTTATGATACATCCGAGTTTAATATTTTGGAATTAGATCTGTGATGTAATCAAATGAGTTTTAAAGGAAATTTTTGGAAATGAAGTGAGTGTCTGTATGTTAAGAAGGGTATCCACCATGGTAATATGTTATTATTGAATATGGGCATGTTAGTATTTATGAAAAACATAAAGAAATGTCAATTTGAGTTTCTTTGAGTTATATAATGTTGAAATCTAAGTATTTGGTATCCGCCATGTCTGAACAGTATCATGTCTTCTTTTGAAATCTTAAGGAATTTCAGTCATTGTATATCTGAGTATCTGAGTGTAACACACCAAACCCGATCCTTTAAAAGAATCTGAGTATGACGTGTCAATACTTAGAAATAATCTTAAATTCAAAACTAGTTCTGACAAGCTTTGTAAAACTTCAATGTTTGAATTAAACCTCTATTAGATTAAATATAATGTTTAAATCTTACTGCATATAAACTCAAGTATAGTAACTTTATTAAACAACATATAATACTTAATAACAGAAATTTTACTAAGATTTTATAAAAAAATAAGTCTTAACAAATAGAAGTTATTTATACACTTTCTCCTCAAAACACACTTAGATGTCACCCCCCATGTGTCATGCATAGTGCTAACAAAATAGTTATCTCATAGTAACAATAATGCTCTGGCGTAGTCTTTAAAAAAAGTCTTCTTTCAATCAGCAAGCCTAAGAAGGAAAATGTAATAGGGTAAGTTCATAAGAACTTAGTGAGTTCCAAAGAGATCTTAAGTAAAAATTCTAACTACACAACTAAACCTTTAAAAAGGAATTCACACATTAACATGGAATATCCTAATGGTGTGTACAAAATTTAGACAGATGCAATACGACAATGGCATATCACATAGATGGATACTATACATCAACTCAACATAACTCAGACAATCCATTTTCATGATAGCAACATACCTAGATTTTAGAGCCAGATACATAACATATGGTTTCATTCATATACATTCTTCACCATAACTTCTTATATCATTTTCACTCAGTATAGTATGTTTTATCGTGTTCTACCAATTCGGTTTGTAATATACCTACCCTACCGGAGGTTACACAAACATATCTCCTCTTCTCCATATCCACATATCAATTCATATCATATTATTTATTAATATTAGAAGCAGATGGTTGTGGATTAAACATGAAAAATGGTCCGTACTTCATAACATAGACATAGTAAACTTTGATTAACGACTCTGGCCAACCATTATTCACACTCATACACCTTTCATCCTTTACAAAGAAAAAATATTTACCTTACACAAATGTTAAATACAGAAAACCACAACACATAAAAGTAAGAAGAAACTCACCAGAAATTAGAGTAAAGTATATAAAGTAGGTCTTTGCCTTTATCACTCGAACATGCAGTAGCTTCTTAAGCTAAAAATGAGGATAACTAAACCTATCAAATCACTGATCTATCAAATCTAAACATGTTAAGAATCATTAACACTTAATCTAGAATTAGGAAGTTTCCTTCCTTATACACCATTTTAACATTTATGCAAGAAAAACTAAAAACACATAAATAACTTTGAGGATAACCTAAGGTTCATCAGTAATTACTAGTGAGTTGGTACAAACTTATAAATTAGCTGAATATAGCGAACCCAACTTCGAAGAGGATTTCTGGACTTAAGTTTTCAAAGAGTTCAAAAAAATCAAGAAGAAAGAAGAAAATAAAGAAGATGCAAAGATTTTCGGAGAAGTCACCGCTATCCTTATATACTTAAGCACGTAGACAAGGTTTAGTGGAAGAATCAAATAATTCCACTAACACTCTTGATTCCCATGATTAAGTGTGTCTATCATAATTTAAGTCTTTTCATCTATAGTAGCTTAGTTCCATTCTAACTAAATCTCAACTTTACTAACTAATTTCCTTACTAAAATAATAAACAAACCTAATCAACTGCGAACTTGACTAATTCACCAAAGCATCTAGGGTGGCGTATATTTAATAGAAGAGTCCGCCAAACCATAGATCTTGTCAAATCTAAGAGTTCGCTAATTAGCGTAACAATTAAAACTCTATACTTAACCATAACAAACACTTACTTACTCTTACCTACCATTATTTTACCAATTATATGCCAAACAATAATCAGATATAAAGACTTCACCGAGCGGGCTGTTACACTAGGTTTTGTAATAAATTTGTAGGATTCATCTGAATAATCTGTATAGCTCATTATAAGTGTGAGCTTGGAGGGTATTAAACAATAATATAATTTGATTAGTAAACTGATGGTATTCAAATCTATGTAAGTATTCACCAAGTATGTATGTATCTGCCAGTATGTAGTATCTGTGAATAACTATTCTGGGTTAAGTGTAAGGGTGAAGAGATGGTCTATATAAAGAAGTATCTAAAAGTATATTCTTTTGAAAAGATCTTTTATGGTTTTAAGAAACATAAGAGATTAATGTAATATGTTGAAGGATCTTAATTTAGTCCTATAGTTAAAAGAGAATTGGTACAATTAAGATTATGGTATTTGGCGTGTAAGTATAAGTCTGAAATTATGATTGTATCTGCCCGAAACAGAAGTTAGTGGTTAAGGAGGGTAACTAGTGTGCAGATGTTTTTCAAATATTATAAAAGCATGTGCCGAGGTATTTTGTCTTAATTCTCGCTAAGTTTTTCTTAACTTACAAGTGTTATGTCTATGCTCCAGGTAGTGGGGTATGAGATTTGCACTAGTTGGGACGATGTCAGGAATACGCCAAGAAAGCAGTGAACCAGATTATTATGCATACTGTGGAAAAGTGGTGTAATGTAGTGTTACACCCTAAGAGTCAATCTTTAATAAACTTTTGGCATTGTATTGAGTTGTAACAAGTATGATGTAATGTTTTATTTTAAAATATTTTCCTTGGTTTTGGAGTATTGAATCTTTCAATAATATAATAACAAAATTGTTTCAAGTAAAGATCAATTATTAGTTATTTTGAAGAATTGTATTAAGTGTTATGTGTAGTAACACCCAAGATCCAAACCCAGTGAATTGGGTCGGGTTAAGAGGATTACACATATACCTTTATGTATTGAATACCTGAGCTCTTATGATAGTGGTGTTGGATCTAGTGTCATAAGTATAGTATATTCGTTTGTACACTTGTATTTTTTGAACAAATTGGTTTAATAAAATTATCCATAAATTAAATTAATACCCTTTTTATATTGTCTTCAATGGTTTTTGCATGTAAAGCAAAATGGAAGAAAATATTACCTCATTGATTATCTAATATATAACTAATACTAAGCGGTATTATGTGGTTGAATCGTAATACGGGAAGACAACTTATATTAGTAGATGAACCTAAACAGGTCTTTAGTCTAACTAGAAATGAACAAACTGACTGAAAGACTAATATGCCTTCTACCAGGTCCAATTGGTGAGATGTTTTGTCTTGAGCATCAGAGCAGATGACCCTTAGAAGGTAGAGACATATATATGACAAACTGAACTGATAGTACATCAGATAGAACCCAAGTAGAATAGATCATGAATCTGTTTATGGATTTATTCGCTTGTGACGTTTATAGTGTGGCATGCCTCAATCCTGAATGGATAACAGACTACATATGCATGATTTGTATACTTTAATGTAAGTAAAAGCTTGATTTCGAATAGATAAAGAACCAAAAGTTGGTGCATTGAGTATACAACTTTTATAGTATGTAGCATCATTCCCAATAGTGGAATTCATAACCCAAAAAAGGGTAAATGATATTTTCTCATTGGCATTACATGATAGGTGAAAAGTAAACGTGGCCATCGGTTGTTTATCTTTGTGATAAATGATTTAATTACTATTTAATAGTAATTGAATACTTATGAAGGAAGATGTAATTGTTACTGTGAGATAATTAGGATCATATTAGGAGAATGAATTTATCCTAAAGAGATTAAGGATATCCTATAAGGGCAACACACTTATGACAATGTCATTGGAAAAACACTGATCGAATATCTTTCGTAATAATATATAATTGGGGAGAGCTTAGTCATGATACGATAGCGGAATGACTTCGTGACGAAGTGAGTTTATAATTAATAGGCGAAAAGCTAGAACTTAATTACAAATCATTTGAGCCCTAATCACATATGTCCAATTAGCCCCTCTGCTAGCTTGTTGAAACCAGAAATGAATTGCATTTATAATCAAATGAACAGGAATGGATAAAAATGATAAAGTTAGAGAAATGAATTACATTTGGAAATGAATGTGGTTTCTCACTAAGTTTGAAAATGGTCTGAGAATTAATTTAAGTGTTTCAAATTATTATTTAAGTAAATAATTGAAGTTCAAAAATGAACTTAAATTAATTGGTCATTGTGAATCCATTGAATATAGAAATTAAATATATTTTCTCGTAGATTCTTTTACGGTAAAGTTGCCCTGACTTTTACGAAATTAAAACTGAGTTCAGAAAATCATTTAATTAGAAATTAATTAATTAAAATTAATTTAATAATCTTTATTTTGGAAAATAGAAAAATATGCATCATGTTAGATTAAATTATAAAGTGTTAGGTTAAAAGTCTAGGAAACATGTAAAATTGGACTCGATATAAGAGAGACCCCAAACCCCTCATAATATGTTTGAGGGGTGGCAACCTTAGTGTATTTAATTAGGGTTAAATGCCCTTTCTTCTAATTCAACTAGAAGATTGGTTTTTCTATTAAATAAGTATTATCTGTATTCTATTCAATTGGGGTTCCTCTATCTCTCCCTATAAATAAATGAAACTGGTAGGGTGAAAAATAGAAGTTTTATACACAACTTTGAGATATTGTTATTCTGCTAAAAAATAGTGAGAATTTATTTTTAAATATAAATTCTATTTTCCAAGAGTAACAATTCTACTGGTTTCTATAAAAAAGAGAGATTTAGTTTCCTACTTAAAGTAAGAAAATTATTTTTGGTTCCATGTTTGATTTGTTATTGTTTGATTCCACACTCGAAGTGATTCGCAGTATGAGAATAGCGGAGAAGGTCGTTCTATTGAAAGTAAAAAATGTCAAGGATCTATCTTACACAAAGCACATGTACTTTTTGGGAAAAGCTTATTGCTATAAATATCACAAACTGACTCAGTGTTCAATTTTTTCCACTGTGCAAGAAAACTATTTTCAAACTGGATTTTTTCCAACAAGTGGTTCGTAAGTTGGTACCTTGGGTACATGATTAATCCATGACTTGGGATGAATGCAAGTGAGAGGATACCGTTTACTCTTTAATTAAGCCATGAATTCCACTATTCTAAATGAAGTTATACCATACATAAGTTATATACCTAATATACTAGCTTTAAGCTCTTAAATCAACTGAGCTCAAGCTTTCAATATATCAAAGTATATGAGTCACATATGCATAGCTAGTCACTACTCAGTATTTAGATAAGTCATATACCCAATATACTAGCTTTCAACTCTGAAACAAATTGAGGATTAATTCAATTTGAGTATTTTCTAAGGTATTTTCAGTTTAGACAATCTACACCTATGTCTTTATCTTTCTGGGAGTCAATTACTTTGATACCTAAAACAAGGTATCTCCCTAATTAGACTTGAGAGACAACAAAACAGTCTTTGAATCAATTGCTCAATTTTGATTCCTCAGACTATAAACCATTTAGATTACCTACTAATATAAGTTGTTTTCCTGTATCATAATTTGTCCCTATGATGCAACTTAATATTATTTAAACTTTAAGTAATTAATGAACCACTACTGGCTTTGTTCATTTTGCTTTTCATGCAAAAAATATTGAGGAAAAGGTAAAAAAATATAATAATTTAACTATGGAATTTTATTAACCAATCTGTCTGAAAAATTACACACATATATAATGAAATAACTATACCAAGGGTATAAAATCCCAACACACTACCATATACTACTTTAACATCTTTCTTCTTGGTCTTGGGTTTGGGCTTTAGCTTTGGCTTTGATGTAATCTTTAGTGTCATCATCAAGATGTTTTGGTTTGGGAACATGTCAAATGAGGTAGGTTGAGCTTTTGGCTCAAGATCATTTATTAGAGACCGTCCCCTAGCATAACATATAGCCATCCTCAGACAATATGGTTTAATAATTGGAATTGAATTGAGTAGTGACATAGCCATAATATTATCAGACAATTCATGAATATCTAACATCATGGACTCTTGTGTACAGTACTTGAGACAGGTAGGGATAATGGTAATAGAGAACGATCACAAAGCAATAAGAAAGAGAAAAATAAAGCACATAGATTTTTTGTGGAAAACCCTTTCAGGAAAAACCATGGGCATAAGATAAGAAAATTCATTAATTTTGAATTTGAATGATACAAGAGAAATTTAGAATACATCTATTTATAGGTTGAAAAAAACTTATTCTAATCAATGTCAAATAGATGAAGTGTAGTAAGGTAGAAAAACCTTATTCTAATCAATGTAAAAGAAAAGAAGTATAGTTCTATATGGATTTTACTTTTACTTTATTTTACCACTGAATTTTATTTTAACAAGGATTCGAGTCACTCAACTTTAACAATCTCCACCTTGATACGAATTCTCAATGAACAAGTTCTTCACCATGAACTCTCAGCAAACAAGTTCTCCACCTCTTCCATGAAACACCTCAAGGGTGCTCTTCAACAATGAACACTAACCAAGTCCAAACAATGCTCTAACTTGGTTATGGGAAGTGACTTAGTCATCATATCTGCAAAATTTTCATGAATACTAACTTTGCTCACAACAATATCTCCACAGCCATAATATCACGCAAAAAATGATACCGAACATCAATGTGATTTGTTCTCTCATGAAACATTTGATCTTTCGTAAGGAATATGGCACTCTGATTGTCACAAAACATTGTACTGATCTGAAGGTCCTTACTGAGTTCACTAAAGAGTCCTTTTAACCATATAGCTTCTTTACAAGCCTTAGTAATCATTATGTACTTAGCTTCAGTAGTAGACAAAACAACTGTATTTTGCAAAGTGGCTTTCCAACTTATTGCGTAACCCCCAATTATAAAGACATACCCTCGTAAGTATCTGAAAATCCAATGAATCACTTTCTAGTGTTCTTTGTCGTGATTCACAATGTATCTACTAAGTGCACTAACTGCATATGATAAATTTGGACGTCAGCAAACCATAACATACATGAGAGATCCCACTGCACTAGAATATGGAACACGTAACATGTAGTCAATCTCATCATCTGATTGCAGAGACAAAATCGATGAAAGTCTGAAGTGGGCTGCAATGGAGTACTAATAGGCTTGGCATTCTACATATTAAACCTACAAAGAACTTTCTCAATGTACCCTTTTTGACTTAGGTACAATTTACATGCTTTTCTATCTCAGAGAATCTCCATCCCAAGCATCTTCTTTGCTGCTCCCAAATCCTTCATCTCAAATTATTTACTAAGCTGGGCTTTGACCTTTCTTATCTCCCATTTATCTTTGGTTGTATCAACATGTCATCAACATAGAAGAGTAGATAAAAAAAAGAACCATCACTGTTTTTCTTAAAATAAACACAACTATCAAAGCTGCTTCTTTTGAAATCATAAGTAGTCATAAAAGAATCAAACCTCTTATACCACTACCTTGGTGACTGTTTCAAGTCATAAAGGGACTTTTTTAGCAAGCAAACATGGTCCTCATTTTTTTAGACTGTAAAACCCTTTGGTTGTTGCATGTAAATATCTTTCTCAAGTTCTCCATGCAAGAACATTGTTTTTACATCTAACTACTCAAGTTCCGAATCATACATGGCCACAATACCAAGTAAGGCTCAAATCGAGCTATGTTTCACAATTGGAGAAAACACATTTGTGAAGTCTACGCCTGTAATTTGACTGTAACTTTTTGCAACCAAACTTGTTTTATATTTGAGTTCTTCAACTCCAGTAGTCTCTTCTTTCTTCTTGAACACCAATTTACAATGAATAATCTTTTTACCTTTAAGAAGCTTCACTACATCCCATGTTTTGTTCTTATGTAGCGATTTTATCTCTTCTTACATAGCAATTATCCATTTTTCTAAATCTTCACAGCTAACTGTCTCGAAATAAGTAGATGGCTCTTGATTTGCATATATATCTTCAGCTACATTTAAAGCATAAGCACTTAGATCAGCCTCGACGTACCTCTTTGAAGGTTTAATTTCTCTTCTAGGTCTGTTCTTGGCAATAGAATATTATGGTGAAGAAGCATCTCTACTCTAAGTTTCTGTACTAACTTGAGGAGTAGACTCTGTTGTAGATTCTAGATCAATTTGAAGCTCCACCTACTTCACATGTGTGTTTGAACTTTGTTGGTCTTTATTGAAAGAGTCTTTAAGAAGTAAGTTAGACAGTATAGCAGTTTCATAAAAAAATAACATCTTTGCTAATTAAATATTTCCTTGTTTCAAGACACCATAACTTATACCCTTTAACACCAACCTTATAACTAAGAAAAGTACATTTAATAGATCTAGGCTCCAACTTCCTATTATAAACAAGAGCATAAACGGGACACCTAAAAATCTTCAAATAAGAATAATCAACAGCAGTACAAGACCACACCTCTTGTGGAGTCTTTTTCTCAATGAAAATGGATGAAGATCAGTTAATAAAAAAACATGTTGTAGAGGTTGCTTTAGCCCAGAACGACTTCGGTGAATGAGCATTTGAAAACATGTATTGGACCTGTAACAGCCCAATTTCAGTGAAATTAGAATAGTGGTTTCGGGACCACAGATCTGAGTTCTAAAAAAATTATTTAAATTTCATAGAATGATTGGTAATATGGTAGAAAAATTGTATGAAAATTTTTATGAAAAAATTGTATCGATTATATGTTTAATTGCAAAAAAGACTAAATTGAATAAAAGGTCAAAGTTGAATTCTAGTAGCTATTAGGATTAAATAGCTATGGAATTCCAAATGTGAGGTCCTTACAATTAGACCATTGATGAAAACTATGTAGATATTTTGGTGAACCATCCATGGAAAAATATGAAAAGGATAAGAACTAAATTGAAAATTGAAATAACTAAAAGATGATAGATGATTAAAATGAAATTAATATCATTTTATATCATCTTCAACCCCCAAAAATATATGGAAACCTTAGGAGAGAGAAAGGAAACTTTTCAAGCTTGAATTGGTAAGTTTTATGTCCCGTTTTTAATAATTTTCATATTTTTGAGATCGGGAAGGTTTAATTTCTCTATTTGGGGGATTAATTTGAAAAGAAATCAAAGTTTAGAAAATTACTCATGAATGAAAATGCTGTAAATTGAAAGTTTATGATAGAAAGTGAAAGGTTAGTGATAGATAAATAACTTTTACAAAGTGATTGTAAGTGGAAACATATGTAGGGACTAAATTGAAAAGTGGTGAAATTCTTGGAAAAAATCTAAAATTTTTGAAATACATGTGCTGTAAAAGTTATATCAAAATTTTGATTAGACTTGGAATACGGAGTAAATTGAATGAATTACAATTTCCGAGCTTAAGGACGAAATTGGAATTAATTAAAATATGAGGGCAAAATAGTACTTTTTCCTAGAATGTGAAATGGACTCAATTGAATATGGAAATTATAAAATTGATTATTAAATTTATTTATATAGATCCGGAACTGTCGAACAAAGACAAAGACCGAGGAAAAGAAAAAGTCCCGGATTAGACGATACGTTCGATTATCAAGGTAAGCTCGTTTAACTTAATTAAGCATGAAAATGTGTTAACTTGATTGATGAATCATGTGAATTATGACTTGTAAATGGTATGTATGTGTAGCATGTAAATATGGGCTTGTGATTTCTAAGTACTTGATGAGCTCATCTATGCATATTAATGTTTTTGGTACTAACCAATTTGGTTGGATGATTATGTAGGCCATATTTGCTAGTTTGCTAAATTGATGGATAAATTGCCTTATGTGTGATTTACTTGTTATATATATAAATGGTAAGTATAGTTTGGTTATATGAACTTACTAAGCATTAATGCTTATTAGGTTTATTTTCCTTATTTTATAGTGCTCGAAGCTCGTGAAGATTGGATTTGGGTCGGAGCTATCATCACATTATCAACCCCTAGATTTTGGTATAAATGATGATCCTATTTTGTTATAATGGCATGTATAAGCTATTATGGTCAAATGATAAATATATATATTGGTTTGTAATCTAGCCATTGGAATGGCTAGTAATGCATGTTTTGAGATTGGTATGTTGTGGATTAGTACATAAAATATTTTACATGGAAACAAGTTAGATAATATGTTGTGAAGTAAAGGTAAGTTCATAAGCATGATTGAAGATAGAAACATGTCAATTTGGGCATTGGTAATTGATTGAATTGGTTGGAATATACTAGCAAATTTTGGTGTAGGTAAATGATTAAGTTTGGGGTGAGAAATGAGACTAGAAATGGTCTTATTTCGTCTACACGGGTAAGATGCACAAGCATGTGTCTAGGCTGTGTGTGACATACGGACAGCCCTATGGGTGTATTACGGCCATGTGTCCCATGCACCTTGAATTTTAGTTTCGAATTGGCCACACGGGTTGAGACACGACCGTGTGTCTTGGTCGTGTGAAGGACACGGCCTGGAGATATGGGTTTGTGCTCTGGCCGTGTGAAGTTTGCACCTGATTTTTAGAATTTATTTAGCCACACGGCCTAGGGACACGGGGGTATGTCTTGGCCGTGTAACCTCATATTGTTGCTAACATCATAAACAGAATACCCTCTAAGGTAGACATAGCCTAAGCTATGGGCGTGTGGCATGTTACATGGGTATGTCGCTTGTCCCACAAGGGCGTGTGTCTTGGCTATGTGCTTCAATTTGTGTGGTGAAGTTGGAGTCAGAGAGCTCTACGGGCAAGGGACACGGGCGTGTCCCAAGCCACATGGGCATGTGAAACCTACACGGCCCAACCACACGGGCGTGTGACCCTTCGAAACATGAAAAAATTTATAAGTAATAAATGAATTCCGAAAGTTCCCGATTCATTCATGAGTCATTTTCAATGAATGTTTTGGGCCTCGCAAGACCATAAAAAGAATGTTACACATATGATTGAATGATTTCAATTTGAATGAAATTTTATAGCCCAGTTTTGTATGCTTGTGTATGTTTAAGACTGGTAATGCCTCGTATCCTATTTTTGGCGACAAACGCGGGTGAGGGGTATTACATTTATTGGTATCAGAGCCAGGCTCAGTCGATTTTTGGATTAACGTAGTGAGTATAAGTTTAGCTATACATGCCATTATATAATTGATGATAGTGTGATATCTCCGAACCATTTTAAATGCGTTTTTCACATAGTAATGTCTTCCAACCGAGCAAGAGCTGATCCCGAGGAAGCTGAGAGTACCTTTCAAGCTTCCATACGAAGGGCTATAGATAGTGGTAGAAGGTTTGAGTTAGAGGGTTAAAGTGAATATAGTAAAGAAGCTTTCTTTGAAATGATGGATAAATGGTTTTCTAAATATTTAAGAAGAAATCCGGCTGCTCCCCAACCACAACCTCCCATACCTGCTACACAGACTGTTCCTGAGAGATCATCGGGTACTAAAGCTGTCAGAATTGGTAAGGCTCCAGTTGATAAACTCAGAAAATATAGAGCTGAGGAATTTAGAGCTACAATTGCTGATGATTCAGAAAAAGCTGAATTCTGGCTAGAAAATACCACTCGATTATTGGACGGATTATTGTGTACTCCAGCTGAATGCTTGAAATGTGCTATATTTTTTTCTAAAGGACATAGCGTATCACTGGTGGAAGACTATGAGTTTTGTAGTTCCAAAAGAAAATGTTACATGGGAATTCTTCCAAGCTGAATTTAGAAAGAAATATATTAGCTAGAGATTCTTAGATTAGAAAAAGGAAAGAATTTCTAGAACTTAAACAGGGGAATATGACCGTGGCAGAATATGAAAGAGATTTCGTTCGGCTAAGTCAGTATGCTCATGAATGGGTCCGAACAGAGGAAGAAATGTGTAAACATTTTGAGGAAGGGTTAAATGAAAATATAAAGCTACTGATTGGCATCCTGGAAATAAGAGAGTTTGCACCACTTGCTAACTGTGCAAAGAAAGTCGAAGAGCTAAGTAAAGAGAATAAGAAAGCAAACAGAGAATCTTGATCCTCTAGGAAAAGACCTATTGGTAGGTCTCAATTATTTTCTTCAAAGAAATCAAAGAGGTATCAAGAACGATCAACTACTTCGGCTGGGTATTCTGGTAAAGAACATGGTGTTCAACGCTCTAATCTGAAAACTTCATCACCATCAATGAAGAGTGTTGGAAGTGTGGGGAACACAAAGCCTAAATGTAGATACTATAACAAATTTCATCATGGAGAATGCAGAATGAAAACTGGTGCATGTTACAAATGCAACTCTTTTGATCACTTTTTGAAAGATTATCCTGAAATAGATGAAAGAGATATTGAATAAACTTCAAATCCAAGTAACATTGCTTCGAGGGGTAGACCACCTCGACATTCTGGAAATGCTAGTGGTAGCTGAAGTGTTACAAAAGATTCAACGGTTAAATCTGAGACCCGAACTCCTGAAAGAACTTATGCCATACGTGCCAGAGAGGAAGCTTCAACACCAGATGTCATTACTGGTACTTTTTCTTTACTAGATACTAATATTACTGCATTAATTGATCCTCGTTCCACACACTCGTATATATGCACAAATTTAGTAAAGGTTAAAAATTTACCTGTTGAATTCACTGAATTTGTGGTGAAAGTTTCAAATCCCTTGGGTCAATGTGTAATGGTGGATAAAGTTTGTAAGAACTGTCCATTGATGGTAAAGAGTAAATGTTTCTTGGCTGACTTGATGCTATTGCATTTTGATGAATTCGATGTTATTTTGGGAATAGACTAGTTGACCCAACATGACGCATTAGTTAATTGTAAATAGAAATACATAGTATTAAAATGTCAGGATGGTGAATTGCTTTTTGTTGAATCCGACAAGTTAGATGGATTATCTAATGTAATTTCAGCAATAGCAGCCCAAAAAAGTATCAGGAAAGGATATGATGCCTACCTTGCTTATGTGTTGGATACAAAGGTAATTGGGTCAAAGATTCAATCTGTGCCAGTTGTATATGAATTTCCAGATGTGTTTCTAAAAGAATTGTCTGGCTTACCACCTATTAGAGAAGTGGAATTCTCTATAGACCTAGTTTTGGGAACAACACCAATATCAATAGCTCTTTATAGAATGCCTCCTGCTAAATTGAAGGAGTTGAAAGCACATTTACAGGAATTGATTGACAGAGGCTTTGCTCAGCCTAGTTTCTCACCATGAGGTGCTTCGGTACTGTTTGTAAAGAAGAAAGATGGATATCTGAGGTTGTGTATTGATTACAGACAGCTCAACAAGGTCATTATAAAGAATAAATATCCACTACTTAAAATTGATGATTTATTTGATCAGTTGAAAGGAGCTACAGTATTTTCAAAGATCGACCTTCTTTAGGGTTATTACCAGCTTCGAGTGAAAGATTCAGATGTTCCAAAGACAGCCTTCAGGACTAGATATGGCCATTATGAATTTCTGGTGATGCCATTTGGATTAACAAATGCACCGGCAGTGTTTATGGATTTGATGAACAGGATTTTCAGACAGTACCTAGACAGGTTTGTGGTGGTATTTACAGATGATATTTTAGTCTATTCTCTTAATAAAGATGAACATGTTGAACATTTGAGAATGGTATTGCAAACCTTATGGGAAAAACAATTATATGCCAAGTTTAGCAAATGTGAATTTTGGTTACGGGAAGTCAGTTTTCTCGGGCATATTGTATCTACTGAAGGCATCAGGGTGGATCCGAGTAAAGTTTTAGCAATTTTAAATTGGAAACCGCCAAAGAATGTGTCTGAGGTCAGAAGTTTTCTAGGCCTAGCTGGGTCTTATAGGAGATTTGTTAAAGGATTTTTGATGATTGCTTCTCCAATAACTTGTCTGTTGCAGAAAGATGTAAAGTTTGAGTTGAATGACAAATGTCAGCAGAGTTTTGATAGATTGAAACCTTTGTTAACTGAAGGACATGTGTTAGTACAGCCTGAATCAGGTAAAAAATTCGTAATTTACAGTGATGCATCTTTAAATGGTTTAGGTTTTGTTTTGATGCAAGAAGGTAAAGTGGTTGCCTATGCTTCAAGACAACTTAAACTACATGAGAAAAATTACCTGATACATGATCTTGAGCTGGCAGCCATAGTGTTAGCATTGAAGATATGGAGGCATTATTTATATGGTGAAAAATACCATAGTTACACTAACCATAAAAGTCTGAAGTAATTGATGATACAGAAAGACTTGAATTTAAGGCAACACAGGTGGCTTGAATTAATAAATGACTATGATTTGATTATTGATTATCATCTGGGAAAGGCTTGTTGTGGCGGATGCACTAAGCAGGAAATCTTTGTTTACTTTAAGAGTAATGAACACTCAGTTATCCTTGTCCAATTATGGTTCGGTTGTAGCTGAGCTAAAAGCTAGACCAACATTTCTACATCAAATCTGTGAAGCTTAGAAGAATAATGATGAATTACGAGCTAAATGGGAATAATGTCAAATGAATTCTAATTCAGAATTTCAGATCGGGTCTGATGGTTACCTATTATTCAAAGACAGAATGTGTGTTCCGAAATATTCAGAGCTAGTACAAAAGATTTTATATGAAGCTTATCATGGTACTATGTCTATACATCCTGGAAGTAATAAAATGTATAATGATCTGAAAAATATGTATTGGTGGCCGGGAATGAAAAGGGATATTTCTGAATTTGTATCCAAATGCTTAATATGTCAACATGTGAAAGCTGAGCATCTAGTGCCTTCAGGGTTATCACAGCCAATCAATATACCGAAGTGGAAGTGGGAAAGAATTACCATGGATTTTTAATGAGATTAACTATGTCTCCAAGAAAGAGAGATGCCATTTGGGTGATTGTTGACCGGTTAACAAAATCGGCACATTTTATACCAGTACGAATGGACTTCTCATTGGATAAATTGGATGAATTATATATTTTTGAAATTGTTAGATTGCATGGTGTACTGATTTCTATTATTTCTAATAGAGATCCTCGATTTACATCCCGATTTTGGTATAAATTGCAACAAGCACTGGGGACATAGTTGCATTTTAGTACTGCATTCCATCCTCAAACAGGTGGCCAATCAGAACGGGTAATACAGATTTTGGAAGACATGTTACGGTGTTGTGTACTTGAGTTTGATAGTAACTGGGAAAGGTATTTCCCTTTGATTGAATTTGCTTATAATAATAGTTATCAATCTAGTATTAAAATGGCACCATACGAAGCTCTGTATGGTTGAAAATGTAGAACACCGTTGTACTGGACAGAGCTCAGTGAAAAGAAGATTCATGGAGTTGATTTAATTCGGGAAACGAAGGAGATGGTAAAAGTAATACGAGATAGTCTGAAAGTAGCCTCAGATAGAAAAAAGTCTTATGCTGATCTCAAAAAAAAAAAGAAATAGAATTTGAAGTTGGTGATGAGGTATTCTTGAAAGTGTCGCCATGGAAGGAAGTTCTTCGATTTGGAAAAAAAGGAAAACTAAGTCCTTAGTTTATAGAACCATATGAAGTTATTGAAAGAATTGGGCCGGTTGCTTATCGATTAGCATTACCACCGGAACTTGAAAAGATTCATAATTTTTTTCATGTGTCAATGTTAAGACGGTATCGATCGGATCCATCACATGTTATTTCTCTAACAAAAATAGAGATCCAGCCCGACATGACATATAGTGAAGAACCGATTAAGATTTTAGCTCGGGAAACAAAAGAACTGAGAAATAAAAAGGTAGCACCGGTAAAGGTTCTCTGGCAAAAACATGGAATTGAAGAAGCTACCTGGGAACCTAAAGACACTATGAAAAGATAGTACTCGAATCTCTTTACTGGTAAAATTTTCGAGGACGAAAATCTTTAAAGGGGGAGAGTTGTAACAACCCAATTTCAGTGAAATCAGAATAATGGTTTCGAGACCACAGATCCGAGTCCTAAAAAAAATTATTTAAATTTCATAGAATGATTGGTACTATGATAGGAAAATTGTATGAAAATTTTATGGAAAAATTGTATCGATTATATGTTTAATTGCAAAAAAGGACTAAATTGAATAAAATGTAAAAGTTGAATTCTAGTAGCTATTAGGATTAAATAGCTATGGAATTCAAAATTTGAGGTCCTTATAAAACAATTAGATCATTGATGAAAATTATGTAGATATTTTGGTGAATCATCCATGGAAAAATTTAAAAAGGATAAGAATTGAATTAGAAATTGAAATAATTAAAAGATGATAGATGATTAAAATGAAATTAATATCATTTTATATCATCTTCAACCCCCAAAAATACATGGAAACCCTAGGAGAGAGAAATGAAACTTTTCAAGCTTGAATTGGTAAGTTTTATGTCCCGTTTTTAATAATTTTCATATTTTTGAGATCGGGAAGGTTTAATTTCTTTATTTGGAGGATTAATTTGAAAAGAAATCAAAGTTTAGAAAATTACCCATGGATGAAAATGCTGTAAATTGAAAGTTTATGATAGAAAGTGAAAGGTTAGTGATAGATTAATAACTTTAACAAAGTGATTGTTAGTGGAAACATGTGTAGGGACTAAATTGAAAAGTGGTGAAATTCTTGGAAAAATTCTAAAATTTGTGAAATAAATGTGCTGTAAAAGTTATATCAAAATTTTGGTTAGGCTTGGAATAAGGAGTAAATTACACGAATTACAATTTCCGAGCTTAAAGATGAAATTGAAATTAATTAAAAATATGAGGGCAAAATAGTACTTTTTTCCTAGAATGTGAAATGGACTCAATTGAATATGGAAATTATAAAATTGATGATTAAATTTATTTATATAGATCTGGAAGTGTCGAACAAAGACAAATACCGAGGAAAAGAAAAAGTCTCGGATTAGACGATACGTTCGATTATCAAGGTAAGTTCGTATAACTTAATTAAGCATGAAAATATGCTAACTTGATTGATGAATCATGTGAATTATGACTTGTAAATAGTATGTATGTGTAGCATGTAAATATGGGCTTGTGATTTCTAAGTACTTGATGAAAAGTTACGTGAAACAGTTTGAATGTTGATTTCTGATTGGACAGGTGATTACCCTGTAAATGAGGTCCTGCATATGTTGCAGTAAAGATTGTTTCCGAAAGGGTAATCCTTTGATCTCATCATGAAAAGGAAAGGTATACTTTGTGTATACCACTTGAAAAGGGCTATGTATACTTTGTGTATACAATTTGAAAAGGCTATGTATACTTTGTGTATACTACTTGAAAAGGTTATGTACACTTAGTGTGTACACTTGAAAAGGGTGTGTATACTTTGTGTATACACTTGAAAAGGACTAGTGCACTTTGTGTGTACCATTGAAAAGGGAACGTACACTTCGAGTGTACAACTGGAAAAGAAAAAGTCCATCGGAAATTCAATAATTCAACAGAAACGACATAATAAGTGATATAAGAAGAAATGGCATGATGAGCTTATCTATGCATATTAATGTTTTTGGTTCTAACCAATTTGGTTGGATGATTGTGTAGGCCATATTTGCTAGTTTGCTAAATTGATGGATAAATTGCCTTATGTGGGATTTACTTGTTATATATATAAATGGTAAGTATAGTTTGGTTATTTGAACTTACTAAGGATTAATACTTACTAGGTTTATTTTCCTTGTTTTATAGTGCTCGAAGCTCGTGAAGATTGGATTTGGGTTGGAGCTATCATCACACTATCAACCCCTATATTTTGGTATAAATGATGATCCTATTTTGTTATAATGGCATGTATAAGCTATTACGTTCAAATGACAAATTTATATATTGGTTTGTAATCTAGCCATTGGAATGGCTAGTAATACATGTTTTGAGATTGGTATGTTGTGGATTAGTACCTAAAATATTTTACATGGAAACAAGTTAGATAATATGTTGTGAAGTAAAGGTAAGTTTATAAGCATGATTGAAGATAGAAACATGTCAATTTGGGCATTGGTAGAATTGGTTGGAATATACTTGCAAATTTTGGTGCAGGAAAATGGTTAAGTTTGGGGTGAGAAATGAGACTAGAAATTCCCTTATTTCGTCCACACGGGTAAGACACAAGGGCATGTGCCTAGGCTATGTGTGACACATGAACAGCCCTATGGGTGTGTAGTTCGGCCGTGTGTCCCCTACATCCTAAATTTTAGTTCCGAATTGGCCACACGGGCTGAGACACGGCCGTGTATCTTGGCCGTGTGAAGGACATGGCCTGGAGATATGGGTGTGTGCTCTGGCCGTGTGAAGTCTGCACCTGATTTTTAGAATTTATTTAGCCATACGGCCTAGGGATATGGGCGTGTGTCTTGGCCGTATAACCTCATATTGTTGCTAATGTCATAAACAGAATACCCCTGAGTTAGACACAACCTAAGCCACGTGCTTGTGGCATGTCACACGGGTATGTCCCTTGTCCCACACGGGCGTGTGCCTTGGCCGTGTGCTTCAATTTGTGTGATGACGTCAGAGTCAGAGAGCTCCACGGGCAAGGGACACGGGCGTGTGGCCCTTCGAAACATGAAAATTTTATAAGTAATAAATGAATTTCGAAAGTTCCCGATTTATTCCCGAGTCATTTTCAATGAATGTTTTGGGCCTCGCAAGCTCATAAAAAGAACGTTACACATATGATTGAATGATTTCAATTTGAATGAAATTTTATAACCCAGTTTTGCATGCGTGTGTATGTTTAGGACCGGTAATGCCTCGTATCCTGTTTCCAGTGACAGAAACGGGTGAGGCGTATTACAAGACCTTTTCCATAATTGTTTTATTCATTTGTTTGCAACATTGTTTTGCTGTAGACTATGGCGAACTATTAAGTGTCTTACGATTCCTTCTGATTTACAGAATTCATTAAAATCATCATAACAAAATTCCAAAGCATTATCTGTGTTAAGGTGCTTTATCTATTTTACTGTTTGCTTCTCGGTCATAGTTTTTCAATTCTTAAATGTGGACAACACATCATTTTTCTGCTTTAGGAAGAATGTTCAAACTTTTCTGGAAAAATCGTCAATCATCATCAGCATATAATTAGCTTCATCCTTCGAATGCACCCTTCGTGTTATGGATTCCTCTTGTGAACAGAACTCTCTTTTACTTTCCAAAAATGTAGTGCTCATAGAACTTCAGTTTACTAATGCCTTGTCCATCAAGAAGTCCTTTTTTGTTCAATTCTGCCATGTTGTTCTCACTCATATGCCCTAGACGCATATACCAAAGTCTAATAACATCATTATTTAATAAGGAAGAGGAAGCGATGGTTGCATCACCAGTAACAGTTAAACCTTGCAATACATATAACTTGGCAGTCTTTCTCTACCCTTTCATCACAACAAGGGAACCCTTGATAATCTTCAGAACTCCACTTTCAGCTATCTACTTGTGCCCTTTTGAATCAAGAGTACTCTACGAAATCAGATTGCTCTTCAATTCTGGTACATGTCATACACCACTAAGTGTTCTGATGAATCCATTAAACATCTTAATTATAATCGTGCCAATACCTACGATTTTACATAAAGCATTATTTCCCATCAAAACCACATCTTCAGACACTATTTCATATATTGTAAACCATTCTCGATTGGGACTCATATGGAATGTGCAACCAGAAACGAGGATCCACTCCTATCTCACTTTAGAGTTGTCGGCAAAATCAACTAGAAGTTTACCATCATTGTAGTCTTCTGCTACATCAGCTTCACCGAATTATTCTGGATTTTTTTCCCTTTTGATTCGCAGCCTCCCTTTTGATCTTTTTTCTGCAACTTATAGCTCTCAGATTTAATGTACCATTTCTTCTTTCAAAAGTTACGAGTTTTACCTCTATATAAAGATCTTAATCTACCTTTAGATTTACTGTGAGGATTTTGTTTCTGTGTCCTCTTACGATTATCATTAGTATTTCGTTCTTGTCTCCTACGAATAATGAAACCCTCTCCTTGAGAGTTGGATCCAACTACAAGATGTTTCATCTTGTCATACGATGTTAAAGAAGCATATACTTCATCAACTATGGGAGATTCGCAGCTATACAAAATTGTATATCTAAATGTTGAATAATATGGGGGCAGCAAACAAAGTAGAAATAACCCTAAATCTTATGTATCATACTGAACTTCCATGACCTCTAGGTTTGAGAGAATTTCTTTAAACACAATTAAGTGTTCATGCACAAATGCACCTTCCTCCAAACGATGAGCATAAAGACGCTATTTTATATGCAACTTGCTAGTTAGGGTTTTTAACATGCATAATTGTTGTAGCTTTGCCCATAATACAGCGGTAGTCTTCTCCTTCATCACATCTTGTAGAATTTCATTCGACCGATGTAGATGTAATTGTGTTAAAGCCTTTCAATCTTTACGCTTATTTTCTTCCTCCATCAATGTCAAAGGCATCTTATCTATCCCTAGTAGGGCATCCTCTAAATGCATCTATGCAAAAACTGTTTACATTTTTATCTACCACAATGCGAATTTGGTGTTGCAATCCAACGGCGAAATATCATACTTCAATGTCGCCATTACTGTGATTGAGATAAGCAACCCGAAAAGATCTTGATACCAGTTTGTAGAACTAACATCGATAATGGCAATATAGAATAATCACAAAGCAATAAGAAAGAGAAAAATAAAGTACATAGATTTTATTGGAAAACCCTTTCGGGAAAAACCATAGGTAGAGGATAAGAAAATTCACTAACATCGAATTCAAATGATACAAGAGGAGTTTAGACTACATCTATGTATAGGTTGAAAAACCTTATTCTAATCAATGTCAAATAGATGAAGTGTAATAAGGTTGAAAAACCTTATTCTAATCAATGTAACATAAAAGAAGTATAGTTCTATATGGATTTTACTTTTATTTTATTTTACCACTATATTTTATTTTAAGGATTCGAGTCACTCAACTCTAATAGTAGACATTAAGGGATTCTCCAACATGGTGGAGCTTTGGGATAGTAATCAAGGAAATGACCCAAACTATCCAAAATCGGTGGAATCTCTTGACAATACGTATGCATTGTGTAACACCCTTAACTTGTGTCTGTCGCCGAAAAAAGGTTACGGGGCATTACCGAACTTATTACTTAAACATACATTTCACATACAATTTTCATTTCCAAATAAAAATCATTCACATTCAATCATATCGTCTCTAATACGAGCCTACGAGCCCAAAATCATGCATTAGAAGTGGTTCGTGTAACAGCCCAAATTCAGTGAAATCGGAACAGTGGTTTCGGGACCATAAATCCGAGTCGAAAATAAAATTTATTTTTATTTTATTATATGATTCGTATTATATTAGAAATTTCATGTGAAATTTTTTATAAGAAAATTTTACCGATTATGTGTTTAATTACGGGAAGGACCAAATCGCATAAAATGCAAAAGTTGAATTCTAGTAGCTATAAGGATTAAATAGCTATGGAATTCAAAACTTAATGTCCTTATATGGTAATTAGACCATTAAATAAAATATGTAGATATTTTGGTATGACTCATCCATGGAAAAATAAAAAAAGGCTAAGGACTAAATTGGAAAGATGAAAAGTTATTAAATGACAATTTAATTAAATGAAAAAGAAAACAATTTCATATCATCTTCCCCAAATATTTCTATGGAAACACTAGGAGAGAGGAAGAAGACTTAGAAAGCTTATTTGGGTAAGTAATCAAGCCCCGTTTTTAGTAATTTTTATAGTTTTGAAACTGGGAGAGTCTAATCTATCTATTTAGGGGATTAATTTGAAAAGTTATCAAAGTATGGAGAATGGGTCATGGATGTATATCCTGAAAATTAGAAATTTATGGTAGAAAATGAAAGGTTGTTGATTGATAAATAACTTTTATAAAGTGATTTTTGATGAAAACATGATTTAGGGACTAAAATGTAAAGTTGTGAAATTTGATGAAAAATTCTAAAATTTTATGAATACATGTGCTGTAAATGTTGTAATGGGATTTTGGTTAGGCTTGGAATAGGGAGTAAATTGTATAAATTTCATTTTCTGAGCCTAGGGACGAAATGGGAATTTATGGAAAAGTTAAGGGCAAAATGGTAATTTTCCCTAGGATAAAAATTGAGTCATCTTAAATATAAAATATGATAAATTGATGCCAAATTTACTCGTATAGATTTGGATAGACCAATTTCGGAGCTAGAACGAGGAAAAGAGGAAAAAGTCAGATTAGTAGATTTTTCGTACACGAACAATTGTCGAGGTAAGTTTATGTAACTAAATTTTATATGTTTTTATACTTGAATTAAGTTTTGTGTTTGTGAATTGTATAAATATCATATATGTATATGACGTTGAAAATATACCTGACAAAGCTCGATTAACGAAAATGCCCGATAAAGGATAAACGAGAAAAATGTTACTTTTATGCTTGGAACGAATGTTGAATGTGATCATTTAAATTATATGAATGTTATAGATGTGTGAAATAACTATATGCCGGGAACTGCTTGAAAAGTTTAAATCTCGTTGAATAAATGAATATCGATGGATATGTGATTTCTCGAAATGAATGAGGTCCTACATTTGTTGCTGACGGGTTTAGCTCGGACGAGTAATCCTATTAAACTCATTTATGAAAGGATTTAGCCTGGATGGGTAATCCTGATATAAATCCGCTCGGGCATATGTTATGAATTGGATTTAGCCCGAACGGGTAATCCAGATCAAGCTGTCGTATACATGTGAGGCTCGAGAGTGTACTCCCCGATATAGTACCCTATGGGTACCATTGGACATGAATTGACAAATTCTGATTCGTACACCTCGAGTGTACTACCTGTGTAACCATCGATATTTCAGATAAATTCAATGAGTAAAAATCTTGATATGAAAAGATATGGATAAGAAATGAGTTATTACACGTATTCGGCTGAAATACAAGTAAATGATGATACATGACATATGATATATGAAAACATGAGATGATGATATTTTTACATGGACATTATTTGATAAATATATGTTCATTCTTGATTATAGACTTGTACACCTTGAGTGTACTAATCGTGACCTTGATGTTCTGAGTAATATGAGTAAAGTTCTGATATGAAATGATCTGAACTCGAAATGAACTATTATGAAATTATACTTGAAATAATGAGATGATTTATACATTTTAAATGAATACATGATGTGGAAAGTATATGTGCATGGAAACTTGATTGTTGTTGAGCCATATATATTTTGATGATATTATGGAATATATGACCAACAAGGGCAATGAGGATATGTGTAGGGCTTGAGGTCAAATTGATTGAATATGCCTTACATTGTTACCTCAAAATAGAATGAATGGTAAGTCAAGTACCATGTTATACGAACTTACTAAGCATTTTATGCTTACTTAGTTTTAGTTCCCTGTTTTAGAGTAAATCTGTAACACCCCAAACCCAGCCCAGACGTTATGGCCGAATCTGACGTGCCCCATAAGAGTTTTAAAATTCATGTTTCATTTTAGTGTTTAAAAAACTGACTTTTGTTAAGTTAACAAAGTGTATGGAAGCTGGGCACCAGGTAGGTATCCGAAACAGAGGAGGTGAGCCATGAAGGCTGCTTAAGTACCAAGCTCTTTGATTGGATCCAATCCTAGACATGCCCACAACCATAGCCACACTTTGTTATATCAAGTTTAAATTTGCTTAAATGGACATCTTTAATAAGTTGATTAGTTGTGGCGTGAGATATTTTGAAAGCAAGTATCGTTCTGAAAACACGTCCTAAGTCTAGCCCATTTGAATAATTATCAACCAGTTTTAAAGTTATTAAAAATAAAATAATCCCGAAAATAAAAGAAAAGTTAAAATGGCCTTATTACAACCCCAAAATAAATAATTATTAAAATAAATTTAAAGAAAACCAACGCTTAATTAAAAATCCGAGACGATCACCGTGGCCTCTCTGAATCCCCTCCGGCCCAAGTCCCTACATCAAGGCTCACCTGCATGGTTAAGGAAAGGGGGTGAGCTTGGAAACTCAATGTGCAACAAGCCCCTTTCAGAGCCCAAAACAATAACAGCCTGTTGGGCCTAAGCCCAAATCCAATCTCAACATGTCTTGGGCGTAGCCCTTTTCATATCTCATATTATCGGGCCAAGCCTTTATCAGAAACGATATAGCCCATAGGCCCATTTCAATACCACATGTAATGTCAATGAAAGAATGAATGCAAGCCCATTTGGGGAGACTACTCGACCCACCATCCGCTACTCTCCACCCGTACCAACCAAGCTCTCCATGTGGGGAATAACTCAACCCACCCACCAAAAACTCTCCACTTGGCGGCATAGATAGCTTTATCATATAACTTGGAGGCCTTGCCTCTTTTTATTAATCAGGGCATAAGCCCTTTTCGATAAATCAGGGCATAAGCCCATTATCATAATCGGGGCATAAGCCCTTTATTAATCAGGGCATAAGCCCTTATTTGCACTTCCTCCATCCATATATAAAAAACCCAACCCTATGTATTTATGAATTCATCATGTGCATATCATATATATATCATGTGCATATCATACATATCATGTGCATATCATACGTTTCATGTGCATATCATACATATCATGTACATCAAAATCCTATGTAACAAGTTCATAATTAAACCCTTGGGGTATAATGGTAATTTTTACCTAGGGGCAAAACAATCATTTTCATGCTATAAGGGTAATTCCGTAATCCTACCAAATATTAGGGATTTTTCATGTTCAATATCAGTTACTAACCATTCGTTTGTTTTAACCGCGAATCTGGCCCATTTTTAACGAAACCGAGTTATTGGGCTAGAAATCCCTAATGGGCCCTACATAGCCGATTTGTCCTCTAGGCCCATTTAGCCTATTTTCCATATTGGTATTACCAGTCTTAACGCGCAATTTAACAGGTTTTCAGTTTGTACCAATTTTTTTCCCAAATGGGCCCGAAAGCCCATTGGGCCCGATTTTAGCCCCTCGAGGCCCAACTTACCAAGAATGCCAGAAATCTCATTCTTACCGTTTCCATTGTTCTCGATCATCATCTCATGGATTTTAACTAACTAGTGAGCGTTAAGCTTGCTCACAAGTTCTCTCGAATGCCGAATTTTGGCATTTCGACTTTTCGGCATTTATCGCTTTAAGCTTATGAAAAAGGGTTCGTTACACACTGTTTTGGCGATATTCCTTTATGAGATCTCCTACACGATTTCTCCTATAATCCATCATTAATAATCAGCTTCCTATAATTGAACTAAACCAAAATCATCTAATATTAATACTTACACATTCGACCACCATCCATAATGGCCTTAGGAATCTTACCTTGCCGCGATTGATGACTAGGCCTAGCCACTCCTGGTGATCCAAGCTATTTCAAGTCGACACTACACCTTGCTGCTCCTTCACTAAATAAACCACAAAAATATTAAAAGAAGACCCCATAAGGCCTATACCCATATTCGGCCATCTCTAAATTATGGGGTTTCGACTTTTAATTACAAAAGTTACTCTAGGAATTGTTTAGAGTTTGAGCGCTTACTACGCTCTTTCTTCTCTAGAATCCGTGACGCCTAAAAGGTAAAGGAATTGAACGCCAACAATTGAAAAGGAAAGAAAAGGTTGCTGGTCACAAAGATTCGACACCACCCTATCCTCACCGATTTCGGCTTTTTGCGTATTTCTGTAGTAAGTAGAGATTAAGGAAAGAAATAATGGGTGAATGCAGGGGAAATAATGGGCTGGTTTGAAAGAAAGAGAAAGAAGAAAAGATGGAGGAAGAGATGGTAGGTTCGGCTGCAAAAAGAAAAAGAGAGAAGAAGACTAACCTCAAGGGAAAAAACGACACACCACTACCTAAGTGCCGAAAATCCCTAACTAAAACCCTCTCTGCAGAAAATCCCTCTGCATCTCTCCTTATTCGCTCAACTCTATCTCCATATCAAATCCCTAAAATCTCTCCCCTTATCCCTCCTTAATCTATGCATTTGACTTAATCCAACTCTCCTTTTACAAAGATCCCCTTAGGTTCCAACACTTACCCTTCCCGCACATAAAAATCAATACTCTTATTTGCCAACACAGGAATCGATCCTGTGTCTTCCTCTATGCTCCACACGCCATCTTTTTAGGAGCTTAGTGACGTCACCCTTGCCACTTTACTAAAGCTCTTTTTGTGATACATTTTACCCACAACTTTAAATACTTCTAAATTTAAAAACTAAATTTAAACACCACATTAATAATAATATCCTCTATATTTTTAAATAATAATAATAATAATAATAATAATAATAATAATAATAATAATAACCATAACAATGAAAATTTCAAATACAATAATAATAATTATAATTTCCATAAATCAATAAAAATAGATAAAGTAAAATTTTCTAATAATAATTTAATTTAAACACTAAATTAACAACAACAATTTTATAAATATATTTGTATCTAATTATTTTAATTTTCATAAAAATATCAGTAATAATAATGAAATATTTTATCAATATATATATATATTTAACACTAGTAATATATAAAACTTCTCAATATTCAGTTTTTTCTCTATCCAACCCGGACTTTAAAGCCCAATTCTTCTAGGCCCAAATTCAGGTGTTACAACTCTACCCTCCTTAAAGAAATTTCGTCCTCGAAATTTCAAACTACCAACAAACCGTATTACTCAAGTCAAACCACTATGCTTCACTGCAAGCACTCTAAAAAAATAATTCTTAGTACGACCTAGAATATTTAATTACCAAAGTAAAGAAACGTTTATCAAGCACGCATACAACTCGTAACACATATTTAAATAATATAAACTTGGCAATCCCGAGCTCGATGCTCCTTGGACCCACATCTCAAACATGTCTGCTGTCTTCCTATGGCATTCACCCGATGACGCTTTATTCTGCTTCTTACAGGTTGGAGAGTTTGGTCGTCTCTTAACATGTTTTACTGAACGAGGCTCTGCTCTCTCTCGAGAACTAGGATCCTTCCTTTTCCTACACTCCAAGCACCCCGCTTGAAGCGTTTCCCCGATTTCCTTAATTTTGGTATCCAATACTTCCTCTACCACTTTCCTTACTAACTCGGCCAAGGCCTCGGACCTAAGCTCAGAGTTGCCGCTACCCGGTTTGGCGGACTTTGCTTACCCTCAAAATCCATATCAACACTCTACATTACCAAGACACATATCAAATAACTATAAAGGTCTCAAAAATTTTACCATTTATTCATATGTCTTATGCAGAGATAGTATTTTAGAGTTTCTATATTCACAGAATCATAGCCTAATTATAGTCTCAGTATTCTAGGTTTTTTTTTTTTTAGTATTGCCCTAGCTATAACGTTATGATATGGTCTCAGTTCTATCTACAGTAATATCTTAATACAGTGTAGTATGAGTAATAGGAATACTTACAGACTTGGTGCCGGGGATTCAGTGCGCCGCTTCTTTCTCCAATCCATTTAAAACTCAAAAACCATATTTTTAGTCATAGAGAATAGAAATTTTAAATTTTGATTTTGATTTTGAAACATCCTTGTAACGCCCTTGTTTTGAAACTCTTAATTTTAGCCCCACTTTAAAAACCAGAAAAAACTTGAACCATTTTAACCTTGTAAAATATCTTTGAAAAGAATTTCCCAATATCATTTCCAAAAATACCCTTCTTGGGCCTAAGTTTTCAAAAAGATTTTTGGACCCGATCCACAGCCGAGTTGTTGCAACTGCTCGATACCACTAAATGTAACACCCCAAACCCATTGGATGTTATGGCGAATCTGACGTGCCCCATAATAGTTTTAAAATTCATGTTTCATTTTAGTGTTTAAAAACGACTTTTGTTAAGTTAACAAAGTGTATGGAAGTCGGGCACCGGTAGGTATCCGAAACAGAGGAGGTGAGCCATGAAGGTCGCTTAAGTACCAAGCTCTTTGATTGGATCCAATCCTAGACATGCCCACAACCATAGCCACACTTTGTTATATCAAGTTTAAATTTGCTTAAATGGACATCTTTAATAAGTTGATTAGTTGTGGCGTGAGATATTTTGAAAGCAAGTATCGCTTAAAACACGTCCTAAGTCTAGCCCATTTGAATAATTATCACCAGCTTTTAAAGTTATTAAAAATAAAATAATCCCAAAATAAAAGAAAAGTTAAAATGGCCTTATTACAACCCCAAAATAAATAATTATTAAAATAAATTTAAAGAAAACCAACGCTTAATTAAAAATCCGAGACGATCACCGTGGCCTCTCTCAATCCCCTCCGGCCCAAGTCCCCACATCAAGGCTCACTGCATGGTTAAGGAAAGGGGTGAGCTTGGAAACTCAATGTGCAACAAGCCCCTTTCAGAGCCCAAAACAATATGACTGTTGGGCCTAAGCCCAAATCCAATCTCAACATGTCTTGGGGCGTAGCCCTTTTCATATCTCATATTATCGGGCCAAGCCTTTATCAGAACGGTATAGCCCATAGGCCCATTTCAATACCACATGTAATGTCAATGAAAGAATGAATGCAAGCCCATTTGGGAGACTACTCGACCCACCATCCGCTACTCTCCACCCGTACCAACCAAGCTCTCCATGTGGGAATAACTCAACCCACCCACCCAAAACTCCACTTGGCAAAGATAGCCGCTTTATCATATAACCGAGGCCTTGCCTCTTTTTATTAATCTGGGCATAAGCCCTTTTTCGATAAATCGGGCATAAGCCCATTATCATAATCGGGGCATAAGCCCTTTATTAACCGGGCATAAGCCCTTTTTTTTTACTTCCTCCATCCATATATAAAAAACCCAACCCTATGTATTTATGAATTCATCATGTGCATATCATATATATATCATGTGCATATCATACATATCATGTGCATATCATACGTTTCATGTGCATATCATACATATCATGTACATCAAAATCCTATGTAACAAGTTCATAATTAAACCCTAGGGGTATAATGGTCATTTTTACCTAGGGGCAAAACAGTCATTTTCATGCTATAAGGGTAATTCCGTAATCCTACCAAATATTAGGGATTTTTCATGTTCAATATCAGTTACTAACCATTCGTTTGTTTTAACCGCGAATCTGGCCCATTTTTAACGAAACCGAGTTATTGGGCTAGAAATCCCTAATGGGCCCTACATAGCCGATTTGTCCTCTAGGCCCATTTAGCCTATTTTCCATATTGGTATTACCAGTCTTAACCCGCAATTTAACAGGTTTTCAGTTTCTACCAATTTTTTTTCCCAAATGGGCCCGAAAGCCCATTGGGCCCGATTTAGCCCTCGAGGCCCAACTTACCAAGAATGCCGAAAATCTCATTCTTACCGTTTCCATTGTTCTCGATCATCATCTCATGGATTTTAACTAGCTAGTGAGTTAAATTGCTCACAAGTTCTCGAAATGCCGAAATTGGCATTTCGACTTTTCTCGCATTTATCGCTTTAAGCTTATGAAAAAGGGTTCGTTACACACTGTTTGGCGATATTCCTTTACGAGATCTCCTACACGATTTCTCCTATAATCCATCATTAATAATCAGCTTCCCATAATTGAACTAAACCAGAAATCATCTAATATTAATACTTACACATTCGACCACCATCCATAATGGCCTTAGGAATCTTACCTTGCCGCGATTGATGACTAGGCCTAGCCACTCCAGGTGATCCAAGCTATTTCAAGTCGACACTACACCTTGCTGCTCCTTCACTAAATAAACCACAAAAATATTAAAAGAAGACCCCATAAGGCCTATACCCATATTCGGCCATCTCTCTAAATTATGGGGTTTCGGCTTTTGGCCAAAAGTTACTTTAGGAATTGTTTAGAGTTTGAGCGCTTAACACGCTCTTTCTTCTCTAGAAATCCGTGATGCGCCTAAAAGGTAAAGGAATTGAACGCCAACAATTGAAAAGGAAAGAAAAGGTTGCTGGTCACAAAGATTCGACACCACCCTATCCTCACTTGATTTGGCTTTTTTTTGTATTTCTACAGTAAGTAGAGATTAAGGAAAGAAATAATGGGTGAATGCAGGGAAATAATGGGCTGGTTTGAAAGAAAGAGAAAGAAGAAAAGATGGAGGAAGAGATGGTAGGTTCGGCTGCAAAAAGAAAAAAAAGAGAAGAAGACTAACCTCAAGGGAAAAAAACGACACACCACTACCTAAGTGCCAAAAATCCCTAACTAAAACCCCTCTCACCGAAAATCCCTCTCGCAATCTCCCTTATTCGGCCAACTCTATCTCCATATCAAATCCCTAAAATCTCTCCCCTTATCCCTCCTTAATCTATGCATTTGACTTAATCCAACTCTCCTTTTACAAAGATCCCCTTAGGTTCCAACACTTACCCTTCCCGCACATAAAAATAAATACTCTTATTTGCCAACACAGGAATCGATCCTGTGTCTTCTCTATGCTCCACACGCCATCTTTTTAGGAGCTTAGTGACGTCACCCTTGCCACTTTACTAAAGCTCTTTTTGTGATACATTTTACCCACAACTTTAAATACTTCTAAATTTAAAAACTAAATTTAAACACCACATTAATAATAATATCCTCTATATTTTTAAATAATAATAATAATAATAATAATAATAATAACCATAACAATGAAAATTTCAAATACAATAATAATAATTATAATTTCCATAAATCAATAAAAATAGATAAAGTAAAATTTTCTAATAATAATTTAATTTAAACATTAAATTAACAACAACAATTTTATAAATATATTTGTATCTAATTATTTTAATTTTCATAAAAATATCAGTAATAATAACAGAAATATTTTATCAATATATATATATTTAACACTAGTAATATATAAAACTTCTCAATATTCAGGTTTTCTTCTATCCGAACCCAGACTTAAAGCCCAATTCTTCTAGGCCCAAATTCAGGGTGTTACAAAATCGGAAGCTCGTTGGATTGGAAGCTTGGCGGAGATCACTGGCGGAGATCACTCACAGTATCTATTAGCCCATGTTGGTACAATATGGTAAAGAAAATATTGATTACAATGGCATGTATAGGTTATATTGGTCATACTGACATGTAAATGTAAATGATTATTGTAATCTAGCCATTGGAATGGCTAGTGATGATTATGTTTTGGTACATGTATATATATGTATTTAAGTTTACTTTATGGAGATAACATAACTGTTTATTATTGATTGATTGAGAAAGGTTAAATGAGTATGCTTAACTAAAGTAAGATTATTGACATGTATGCATGAAATGAAAAGCCATGATAAATGATGGAATTTACTTAAATTGAATGCTTGAATTGGTTGGTTTATGGATGTGAGTTTTAGTACAGGACATGGGTGTGATTTTGGGTGAAAAATGAAGCTAGAAATGGCTTTATTGGTTACAATGGCATGTATAGGTTATATTGGTCATATTGACATGTAAATGTAAATGATTATTGTAATCTAGCCATTGGAATGGCTAGTGATGATTATGTTTTGGTACATGTATATATATGTATTTAAGTTTACTTTATGGAGATAACATAAGTGTTTATTATTGATTGATTGAGAAAGGTTAAATGAGTATGCTTAACTAAAGTAAGATTATTGACATGTATGCATGAAATGAAAAGCCATGATAAATGATGGAATTTACTTAAATTGAATGCTTGAATTGGTTGGTTTATGGATGTGAGTTTTAGTATAGGACATGGGTGTGATTTTGGGTAAAAAATGAAGCTAGAAATGGCTTTATTGGTTACAATGGCATGTATAGGTTATATTGGTCATATTGACATGTAAATGTAAATGATTATTGTAATCTAGCCATTGGAATGGCTAGTGATGATTATGTTTTGGTACATGTATATATATATGTATTTAAGTTTACTTTATGGAGACAACATAAGTGTTTATTATTGATTGATTGAGAAAGGTTAAATGAGTATGCTTAACTAAAGTAAGATTATTGACATATATGCATGAAATGAAAAGCCATGATAAATGATGGAATTTACTTAAATTGAATGCTTGAATTGGTTGGTTTATGGATGTGAGTTTTAGTACAGGACATGGGTGTGATTTTGGGTGAAAAATGAAGCTAGAAATGGCTTTATTGGTTACAATGGCATGTATAGGTTGTATTGGTCATATAGACATGTAAATGTAAATGATTATTGTAATCTAGCCATTGGAATGGCTAGTGATGATTATGTTTTGGTACATGCATATATATGTATTTAAGTTTACTTTATGGAGATAACATAAGTGTTTATTATTGATTGATTGAGAAAGGTTAAATGAGTATGCTTAACTAAAGTAAGATTATTGACATGTATGCATAAAATGAAAAGCCGTGATAAATGATGGAATTTACTTAAATTGAATGCTTGAATTGGTTGGTTTATGGGTGTGAGTTTTAGTACAGGACATGGGTGTGATTTTGGGTGAAAATTGAAGATAGAAATGGCTTTATTTTGTCCACATAGGCAAACACACGGGCGTGTGTCTAGACCCTGTATGACACATGGCCGGGCACATGGGCGTGTAGTTAGGCTGTGTGTCCTTTGCACCTAAATTTTGAGAAATAGAATGCTCAAAATTGAGCACAAGGGCAGAGACATGGGCGTGCGTCTCAACCGTGTGTGCTACACGGCCTAGCACACGGGCGTGTGTCTTGACCGTGTGAAACCTGTACCTAATTTCAAAATGAATTAATTGACCACACGGCCTAGTACACGGGCGCATGGCATGACCGTGTATACAAGTCAGAGAGTTACACGGGGTCGAACACGGCCTGTAGCACGGGCGTGTCCCAGGGTCACATGAGCGTGTCCCTTGGACCACACGGACGTGTGAGCCCTGCACCTTGGAAAAATTTTGAAATTTTGCAAAAAATTCTTAGAGGTTCCCATTAAGTCCCGAGTCGATTCTAATGCTCGTATTGGATCTCGAGGGTCTGTTTAAGGGACGTTATGAATGATTTCAGAATTTGATTTGTAACTTGCATGATTTATCTGTAAATGTTTCTAAAAGTTTCAGTAATACTCTGAAACCCTATTTCGACAACAGATACGGGTTAGGGGTGTTACATTTAGTGGTATTAGAGTTACTGTTTAATCAGTTCTCGGACTGAACGTAGCGTATGTGGAGTCTAGAAATACATGCCATTATATAACCTATGATAGTGTGATATCTCCTGACTTTGATGAAAATTATTTTGCAAATAGACAGAGATGTTTTCCAACTGAGCTAATTCTGATAATGCTGAAAGTGATATTCACAATGTTCGAGTAAAAATGTTGCGCATGATAAAAAGGGGACCTCTAAAGGAATGAAATAAATGTTTTATAATGGACATGTAAATGATAAATGTTAAATGATATGTGTGTATTTATAAAAGTTAAATTTTGAGGCTTACGATCTCCACCCCCTTACCAGTATAGTGTTATACAATGAAATTCATAAGGTTTATATGGACTAAGCTCATGAATGTGGAACTAAAGAGTTCGAAGGCTAAATGATTAATGATGTAGTCAGAATGAGAATGGGTTAGTAAGTAAAGACGGTATTAAAAGAGATATCAGATTTTTCTGAGGATTATTCTGAATATGTGATGTCATTGTTAAGGAAGAAGTTATTCATGAGTAAACGACTTATCCAAATATGATAACTACAAAATGGATTAGCTAAAAATTCTTTCGAGTCGACTCTTTTAGTGAACTGAATAATGTAAGATTATAGTTGACTTTATTAGTCAGTGGAATAATGATGAAATTACAAAGATATTTGAATACAACTATTATAATTGAGTATATTATAGAAATCTCTTATGGGTATTTTTTATGTTCTGTCAGTCTCAAAGGCATATGAAATTGTGCATGTATAGATGCAATGTTTATCATATTGAAAGGCTAGTAAATTATTATAGATAGAATTAGTAAAAGTCTGGTTGATTCATGGGTGGTATTGCTCTATCATACTTGGGTTTTCTAATTTATCATGATTGATATAAGATTTGATGATAAGGTTCATAAGTTATAATTTTCTACTTCTGCTGATTAGAGCCCTGAATTGTGAATATGCAAGTTATATTGTCTTTATCACAGTTGTTTCTACTGAGTATGCATAATATTACTCGACTAAATTTTCTCTGAGATATCATTAATCTCTTTATTATGTAAACATGGGTTACTTGTGAAAGATATTCTTTGATCAGAGGTAATTACATTTATTATCATTGTGAATATTGGCTCGATCATGAGGTATGGTGATAGAGATCACAGATTATAGAAACTGTATTACTGCATTAGTTATTATTGGGGCCACTTTTGGTTCTCCCTCTTCCAATTTAAGGTACACTATTGATGTTGAAGTGTTTCTTTATCTACATAGCTGAAATCCCAGTCATATTATTGCATAATGGTTTAAAATCTATCTGATGGTTGTGGCTTTGGAAAAACTCAAAGCTTCAATGTTAATAATCGAAATAGCTACATTGATGACCTAGTCATTACAGAAAAGAGGTAAGATTTAAATGGACTGACAAATATCAGTAAAGTTTTGACTAGTTGGAAGCTATGTTGATCAAAGTATTGATTCTGGTTCAGCCTAAATCGGGTAAGGAATTTGTTATTACGGTGATGTATTATTGAATGAGATTAGATTATGTTTTGATGCAATAAGGTAAGGTAATAGCCTGTACTTTTAGATAGTTAAAGACCACATGAAAAGAATTACTCGATACATGACTTAGAATTGACAGCCATTGTTTCTATATTGAAGTCTGACAACATTACTTGTTTGGTGAAAAATGTCATATATTCACCGATTATAAAATTTTAAAGTATTTGAAGTTGCTAAAAGATTTGAATCTTAGATAGCGTATATGGTTTGAACTGTTGAAAGATTATGATTTGATAATTGAATATCATTCGGAAAGAACGAATGTAGTTGCAGATATTCTATAACAGCCCAATTTTGGGTCTAGTCGGAACAGAGATTTCGGGGCCACAAATCTGACGCAAAAAAAATTATTTTTCTTATATTTTTATGGTCTAAAGCTTTATGAAATGATTCTGTGAAAATTTTGTTCGAAAATTTTGACGTTTAAGCACTCAATTTAGCAAAAAGGACTAAATTGCAAAAAGTGCAAAACTGGAGTTCTATAAGCTAGAGGTGTCTTATTGCTATGAAATTTTAAATTAGAGGTCCTTATGGTAATTATACGATTACTTAAGTTGGTGGACAAAAATGGACATGGAGTAAGAAATTTTATTGTTTTAAGAAAATGGCATTTTGGTCATTTGGTAATTAAATGAATTAATAAGCAAAATAAAAGCCAATTTTTGCTCATCTTCTACCCCATGGCCGAAATTTCTCAAGAGAGGACATAGCTAGGGTTTTTTCATCTCCCAAGCTCGATTGTAAGTCTGTTCTAGCCCCGTTTTTAATGATTTTCGTGTTTTTGAGATCCTTGCAACCTAATATAGCTTATTCAAGGACTAATTTGAAAGAAAGATGAAGTTTAAAATTTTCCCCATGTTAGATATTTGTGTATTTTGATGCTTAATGGTAGAAAACGTATGTTACATATAAGATAAAAAAAACTTTTGCTTGGTAATTTTTGATGGAAATGTTAAAAAGGACCTATTTGTAAAAGTTACAAAAATTAGTAGTAAAAGTGTGATTAAATGAAAAATGTGGGCTGGTATAAGTGTGAAAATGGTTCGGCTAGGCTTGAGTTTTGAAGAAATTTAATACATTTCATTTTACGAGCCTAGGGACTAAATTGTAAAAATGTGAAACATTAGGGGAAAATGTAATTTTGCCATAATATGATTTTTGGACTTAATTGAACTATGTTAGTATTAAATAAGTTAAATTTGTCATTATAGATCAAGAAAAATGAGGTTCGAACCTAGATCGGGGGAAAAAAGTGTTTGACGATTAGGTCCAATTCTACTATTTTTGTACCGAGGTAAGTTCGTATGTAAATAATGCATTGTTATATTTATGTTTTAAATGTTTTAATATTTTATGAATTTTGATTGACTCTTTGGAAGTATTTGACAAAGTTTCGACAAGCGAGAATTCTCGGTTAAGCCTTAGGAAAAGAATAGGATACGAGAGACATGTCACCAGGAACCCATGTGTTTATGTGATCCGGGTGCTGGTCTCGTACGTCCTACAGTGGCTGGGTAGTCTGGCATGAGCTGCGGATACCAGATAGCTTGTGTGAGCAGCACTGTGTAGCTACATCCTGACTGACAGCTTGTGTGAGCAGGCCCGTGGATAGCTTGAAAATGAGCCTATATGTATTATGAGATATGAGGTAGCTTTGGCTACATATATGGAACTTATGTGCAAGATTTTCGAGCATCCGTTAATATTCTGAGTGTTCTACGGGAATGTCAAAGTTGTGAAAGAATATGGTTATGTTGCGAGTTAGTACAGGTATGTACATAAAACTCATAAGTAATGAGCTCGACATGTGATGAACTCCTGGTAGGATTATGATTGAGTAAGTTATGAATATGAGATTTTGATAATGTTCATGTTAATCTTCATCATGTTAATTGTATGCTAATTGTGTGGTTATGATGCTTATTATTTGCATAGGAAATTACTAAGCTTTATAGCTTACTCCCCTTTCTTTCCCTTGTTTTATAGTGTCACCAAGCTAGCTCAGGATCGGAGACTGTCAGAGATCCACTCACACTATCAACAATTATTTTGGTACCAATGATTTCAACATTTTGAGTTATGGCATGTATAGGGGACTTGGTTATTTTGTTATGTGTCATAATTGATTTGGCCAAATGTGTTGGCTTATATTGGTTGAAAGTTCATATTGTATAAGGCCATTTGAAATTGGCTACTATTGGTATAATCAATTTATATGATGATTTTTTTCATGGATGTGGGAATTTACTTGATTGAGTTGATAAGTATATGATGTTTGTACATAATAGATGGTAGCATGTGAATGATGTGTTGATGTCTTGGTTGTGACTGATTTGGTTGTATATATGTGCTTAGCTTGGTGCTATGTTATGTTGTGTAAGTGTGTGCATTAAAGGGTGGCAAAATGGCTTGGTAAATAGCCTTATTTTTGTCCACACGAATAGACACATGGGCGTGTGTCTCACACACGGCTTGCCTCACGGACATGTGTTTAGGCCATGTGTCCCCTACACATATTTAATAAAAATTCATAAATTTTAAATCGACCACACAGCCTAGCATACGGACGTGTGACTTGGCTGCGTGTCTTAAATTTGTTCTTGGGTGACAAACAGAGAGTTACACGGGTTAGGGACATAGACGTGTGTGTGTAACACCCCAAACCCGGCCTGGATGTTATGGCCGAATATGGCGATGTCACATTAAAGTGTTCTTTTTTTTTAAAGTGTGATGTTGATGAAAACCCATCCTCTATTTAACCTCTTTGTGTGATCTTAAAGACGTTCATTTATTTTCAAAATGTGAGTTGTTTTTCAAAAATTTAATCATATTAAAACGTCATTAGTATATTTGTATTTTAAAATGTTTTTTTCTTGCAGAAGCTCTTTAAACATGTTGCATATTCATGGTGTTTTTGAAAAACATTTATCTTTTTGAAAACCCGCATCTTTCCCTATTGCTAGTAGTTATAAATAAAAACAAATAAAAACCCAAATTAAATTAAAAAATCCATAAAGGCCTTATTACAGTAAAAATACCCAAAATAAAATTACTTATACTTCAAAAATTAAATGTGAAAGTATGTGTGGTTGTGTGGCCGCCCTTAAGTCCCTAGCAACACTGATTCGCCTAAGACTGGGGATTACCTGCACAGATAAACAGATGGGTGAGTTTATAAAAACTCAGTGTGTAATCCCATATCAAATAACCAAATAGTGAGCATATACAGTCTGGGCCTAAGCCCATTTTAGTAATGGTTTAGTTTCAGTTAGGGCCTTAGCCTATTACAATATTGGTATCAGTTTGGGCCTGAACCCATCTCAGTAACAGTAACGGTACAGATATGCAATCAAGAAATCCTACCCAACCAGCCTCTACACTCCATCTCTGTCCAAACCTACACTCCATGTGGGGATATAATCAACCCACCCATCCCTACACTCCAAGTAGTACCGGTTGCGGCACTAAATAGTATTTGCAGCAGAGCTGCCAGTACAGTACACTTCCTCCAATCATAATAACCCCATCCCTATTCAACATATCATGCATCAAGTCATGTCATGTCATGTCATACTATCATACATGTATTCAATATGTTTAAAATGGCATGCTCAAATATAATCATACATCTCATAGGGGCATAATAGTCATTTTATCACACAGGGGCATAATAGACATTTTATCAATTAGGGGAGTCTAAGTACACTTATCGACCCAACAGTAGGTCCACAGTCATCTCGGGCGACCCGTGCAACCTTAACAGTCAAATAGTGAAAATAGGCCTACGGCCCATATTGTGGGCCCACACGCCCATGTGGCCCACATAGCCCAGAAATGGCCTTGGCTGTATAGATACACAGCCTGGCACAATATTCTCCACACATTCGTGTGGTTTACCCGTGTGGGGCCTACATGCACGTGGTGCCCACACGGCCCAGTTCGGCCCGAAATAGCCTAAAACGACCTCGGCTCATGAAATTGCTCATGGCCAACCTTAACGATCAAATACCCACATTTATTTAAAAGCCTACTGACTAAAAACAGGGTTTATTCAAATAAAAACAAAACTTTTGCACAAGCCAAGGCTTGAACCCAAGACTTCTCAGACTCTTCCCAGAACGCTTAACCACTGAAACAGATACACAATTGTGTATCACAAACATACAAAAATAAATGCTTAGGATTTTGGGGCGCTACAACTCTACCCCCTAAAAGAAAATTTCGGCCTCAAAATTTTACCTGATCAGAACAGATGAGGGTATTGTTGTCGCATTACCTCCTCAAGTTCCCACGTGGCCTTCTCAAAGCTGTGATTACGCCAAAGAATCTTAACCAGTAAGATAGACTTCCTTTTTAAAACCTTTACATCACGATCTAATATCTGAACTGGCTCTTCCTCGAAAGTCAGATCTGGTCTAACCGCAATCTCCTCAACCAAAATTACATGCATGGGATCAGAGCGGTAGCGCCTCAACATAGAGACGTGCACCACATCGTGAATTTGGTCTAACTCTGGAGGTAACTCTAGCTAATAGGCAATCGGTCCCACACGTTTCAGTATGTGGTAAGGCCCAATGAACCTAGGGCTCAGCTTGCCCTTTCGTCCAAACCTCAGTACCTTCTTCCATAGCGAGAACTTGAGAAAAATGAAGTCCCCCATAGAATACTCAATCTCCTTACACTTCAGATCCGCATACGACTTTTATTTGTCTGATGCCACCTTTAGTCGATCCCGAATTAGTCTAACTTTATCCTCAATATCAGAAACTAGCTCAGGGCCCAGAACACATCACTCAGTCCAACATGAAGGAGTACAACACCTACGACCATATAATGCCTCGTAAGGTGTCATCTGTATGCTAGATTGATAGCTATTGTTAAAAGAAAACTCTGCTAGCGGCAAGTATTCTTCCCAACTACCTCAGAAATCAATCACCCAGCTCCTTAACATGTCCTCCAGTATCTGAATCACCCTCTCTGACTGACCATCTGTTTGAGGATGGAACGCAGTACTAAAGTCCATCCTTGTACCCAAAGCTTCATGTAACTTCTTCCAAAACTGAGACGTGAAGCGAGGATCCCTATCAGATATTATGGAAATCGATACCCCATGTAGTCTCACTATCTCAAACACATACAGTTTAACCAGCTTCTGCAAAGAGTAGTCAGTATGAACTAGTATGAAATGGGCAGACTTGGTTAATTGATCCACTATGACCCATATTGAATCCTTTTTAGTAGGTGTTAGGGGTAGCCCACTAACGAAGTCCATAGTCACTCTCTCCCACTTCCAAAGTGGAATTTTAACTAGCTGAAGCAACCCTGAAGGTAACTGATGTTCAACCTTAACCTGCTGGCAAGTTAGACATTTACCCACGAAGTCGGTAACTTCACGCTTAAGACCTGGCCACCAATATAACTCACGAAGGTCTTGATTCATCTGATTCCCGCTAGGATACATAGCATAAGGGCTACTATGTGCCTCTCGCAGTATAGACTGCCTCAAATTAGTATCCTTCGGTACACAGACTCTCCCACAGAAACAGAGTGCCCTTTCACTATTCAATAAAAAATCTGATGTTTTACCACTCTCAATCTGTTGGAATCGAAGACCCAGTGACTCATCCTCGAACTGTTTACCCTTAATCTGCTTGATCCACGTTGGTTTAACCAAAAGTTTGGCCAATAGACTACCATCATCAAATAAGCTGAGACGAGCAAACATCGTCCTCAGATCAGTTATAGCTCTACGACTCAGTGCGTCGGCCACCATATTGGCCTTACCAGGATGGTATTTGATCATACAGTCATAGTTTTTAAGCAGCTCAATCCATCTACGCTGCCTAAGATTCAACTCCTTTTGAGTGAGAAGATATTTGAGGCTCTTGTGATCAGTGTAGATGATACACTTCTCACCGTACAGATAAGGCCTCCAAATTTTTAGTGCGAATACCACTGCGGCCAACTCCAAGTCATGCGCCGGATAATTTGCCTCATGGGTCTTAAGCTGACAAGACGCATATGTTACGACCTTACCGTCTTGCATCAACACACATCCCAAACCAACATGTGATGCATCGCTGTAGACAGTGAACTCTTTCCCAGACTCTGGCTGTATCAAGACAAGGCCTCAGTTAGTACCTTCTTGAGCTTCTCAAAGCTCTCTTGCTACGCATCAGTCCAGTTAAACAGCATACCCTTACATAATAGCTTAGTCAAAGGTACTGCAATCAATGAAAACCCCTCTACAAAACGTCGATAATAGCTTGCCAGTCCCAGAAAAATGCAGATCTCAGATACAGTCTTATGCAGCTTCCAATCCAAAACGGCCTCAATCTTTCGAGGATCAACCCTAATCCCTTTAGCAGATACCACATGGCCCAGAATGTTACCTCTCGTAACTAGAACTCACACTTACTGAACTTGGCATACAATTATTTTTCCCTCAGAATCTGCAGAACCACCCGGAGATGTTCATCGTGTTTGTCCTCAGTCCTCGAATACACCAGGATGTCATCAATAGAAACCACTACGAATCGACCCAAATAGGGCTGGAACACTTGGTTCATCAAATCCATAAAAGCCGCTGGTGTATTTGTCAGTCCAAACGGCACCATTAGGAACTCGTAATGACCATAACGAGTTCTAAACGCTGTCTTGTATACATCAGTCTCCTTAAGCCTCAGTTGATGGTACCCAGATCGAAAATCAATCTTAGAGAAAATTGAAGCTCCTCAAAACTGGTCGAACAAATCATCTATCCTCGGTAAGGGGTACTTATTCTTAACGGTCAATTTATTCAATTGCCAGTAATCGATGCACATACGCATAGATCCATCCTTCTTTTTCACAAACAAAACTGGTGCTCCCTACGGAGACACATTAGGGCGGATGAACCCACTATAACACCCCTAACCCATATCCGTTACCGGAACAGAGTTTCGGGGCATTAATAGGATTTATATATCATTTAACAAAAAAAATTCAATTAAATATTTACCGATTCAATGCATCATATAAATAAACTTATTATCGTTCAATCAATAGCTTGAATCTTGTCTTAGTATTAAACAACAACATTGTTGATATACTTATACATATTTCATATAATTTCAATATTGATATACCTATTTTCTCGACATATCACACTTGAGTTTAATAATAGTCTCAACTTATATAATTTCCTTGTATCAATATATCAAAGATAATCATATATGTACATGTTACAAACATATTATTCTCTTACCGTTTCTTCATAAGCATATATCATTCATTTCCTTATATCAATATTTCATGCACCATCATTTCCTTATATCTTATGTATATTTATTTCAGTAATAGTTCATATTAAACTTAACATAAATTATATTCCATGTACTTATACTTATTTCTTTTATCTATCTTCATAATTATTTCATACAACTATTTTGTACATATATTTCCATATGACCAGTTCTTGTAAACATTTCACACTACCATTTCATATATCCATTCTTCATCTGATACATATTACCTGGATATCAATTGTTCAATAGATGTCATAGCGTCTCCCATCCACAGTCTTATTTATCTTTGACATGATGCCATAGTGTCTTTCAACTATGGTCTTACTCATTTTCTGTCATGTTGCCATGGTATCTTTCAACCATGGTCTTGTTCATTTCATGTCACATTGCCATGGTATCTTTCAACCATGGTCTTATTCATTTCATGTCACGCTACCGTGGTATCTTTCAACCATGGTCTTATTCATTCCCCGTCATGTTGCCATGGTATCTTTCAACCATGGTCTTACATATTTCATATCATGTTGCCATAGTATCTTTCAACCATGGTCTTACACATTTCATATCATGTTGCCATGGTATCTTTCAACCATGGTCTTACACATTTCATTTCAGAAAGCACACTCCCGCAAACCTCATCCTTACAGCGAGATTACCAGTTCAGGCTAAATCCCTTGTATTATACACTCATAGAGTATTGTCGGGATTACAAGTCTAGGCTAAATCCCCTGCAACGACAATTACTCTAATGACTTGGATCTGAATTACCAGTCTAGGCTAAATTCAGACCCTAATAAAAATTACCTGTCCGGGCTAAATCCATTTTACGCATATTCTTCGGGAGGGCTATATCAGGATAGGATCACCCATCCGGGCTAGATCCTTTTTACCGTCAATTCCTTTTCGTTCAACTGGGATTTCTTCCTCTTTTTATCAAATATATCAATGTTTCATCAATATTCATACAAGGGATATTTAGATCATATTCACATCAATAACATACATTTCAAGTATTTAAGAATATAATTCAAGTTATACGAACTTACCTGGCGAAATTGCAGAAATATCAAGATTCAGGGGCATTTTGATAATTTATCATTTTCCCAATTTTCACCCGATCTTAAATTGAAAATTTCATTCAATTTATTAATTTAGATAACAAAACAATTAATTCCCTTCGATTTGGTCATTTTTGACATTTTTACAAAATTGCCCCTGAAGTTTTACTTTTATTCAATTTAGTCCTTAAGCCTAAAACATGCAAATTAGCCATGCTAGCTGAATATTCATATATATTTTCCTCCTCCTCCTCCTCTCCATTCCACATCCTTAATGTATATAACACACTTGTAAATAACATTATCTATAATTTTTGTTATTTACTTTTATGAATATTCAAGCTGTCCATCTGTGTCATAGCCACTAAATTATTTATATCTGGTGCTATAGAACTCCAAATTAATATCCGCTAATTTTCCCTAGAACTAGACTCATATATATTTTTACCATAAAATTTTCATAATTTTGGGTTTAGCCAATAAGTACATTTATTCTTTAAAATTACCCTTTGTTCTGTTGTCTAACAGTTCTGACCATTCTTCACTAAAAATTAATTATCTCCTCTTACAGAATTAGAATGATGTTGCTATTTGTTTCTCTTGAAAATAGACCCATTCAAGATTATAAACATATAAATTTAAGCCCATAATTATTTTTATCAAATTTTTGATGATTTTCCAAAGTCAGAACAGAGGAACCCGAAATCATTCTGACATTGTCTCACAAAATTTATTATATCTCATTATTTACAATACCATTGCTTACAAAATTTCTTATATAAGAAACTAGACTCAATAAGATTTAATTTAATATTTTATTCAATTCATCTTCTCACTGAACTAAAGTGCTCAATTTGATCATTTATTCAATTTTCATGCACACATATCACTTTTACACCTTTCACATAATATTTTTACATGTTTTAAAATTTAATCCTTGTACCAATATTTCATATACTTATATCTTCTGTATCTTCAATACATGTAATATATTTCAAAATTCACTATTCATCCATAATTCCCTAATAATCCTTATCATGCACTTCATATATTACTTTTTATATTTTGTAATTTAGCCATCAGCACAATATTTTATGTAGCAATATAATTTTCTTTATATAACATAATATTCATCATTGACATGCTTTATAAAACTTTTTTTCATACCTTTATGAGTTCTGATTCATCACTTTTAACATTATTAATTCGGATGACAAGCATCTCTGTCTATAAGTAAAACAAGTCTCACCAGAATCAGAAAATATCACACCATTACAGGTTATATAATGACATGTAATTCTAGATTTTCATATATGCTACATTTGGTCCGAGAACCGACTAAACCGTAGCTCTGATACCACCAAATATAAAACCCCTAACCCATATCCGTTACTGAAACAGAGTTTTGGGGCATTAATAGGATTTATATATCATTTAACAAAAAAATTTTAATTAAATATTTACCGATTCAATGCATCATATAAATAAACTTATTACCGTTCAATCAATAGCTTGGATCTTGTCTGAGTATTAAACAACAACATTGTTAATATACTTATACATATTTCATATAATTTCAACATTGATATACCTATTTTCTCGACATATCACACTTGAGTTTAATAATAGTCTCAACTTATATAATTTCCTTGTATCAACATATCAAAGATAATCATATATGTACATGTCACGAAACATATTATTCTCTTACCGTTTCTTCATAAGCATATATCATTCATTTCCTTATATCAATATTTCATGCACCATCATTTCCTTATATCTTATGTATATTTATTTCAGTAATAGTTCATATTAAACTTAACATAAATTATACTCCATGTACTTATACTTATTTCGTTTATCTATCTTCATAATTATTTCATACAATTATTTTGTACATATATTTCCATATGACCAGTTCTTGTAAACATTTCAAACTACCATTTCATATATCCATTCTTCATCTGATACATATTACCTGAATATCAATTATTCAATAGATGTCATAGCATCTCCCATCCACAATCTTATTTATCTTTGACATGATGCTATAGTGTCTTTCAACTATGGTCTTACTCATTTTCTGTCATGTTGCCATGGTATCTTTCAACCATGGTCTTGTTCATTTCATGTCACGTTGCCATGGTATCTTTCAACCATGGTCTTATTCATTTCATGTCAAGTTGTCGTGGTATCTTTCAACCATGGTCTTATTCATTCCCCGTCATGTTGCCATGGTATCTTTCAACCATGGTCGTACACATTTCATATCATGTTGCCATAGTATCTTTCAACCATGGTCTTACACATTTCATATCATGTTGCCGTGGTATCTTTCAACCATGGTCTTACACATTTCATTTCAGAAAGCACACTCCCGCGAACCTCATCCTTACTGCAGGATTACCAGTTCAGGCTAAATCCATTATAATATAAACTCATAGAGTATTATCGGGATTACCAGTCCAGGCTAAATCCCCTGCAACGACAATTACTCTAATGAGCTTGGATCTGAATTACCAGTCCAGGCTAGATTCAGACCCTAATTCGGATTACCCGTCCGGGCTAAATCCATTTTACACATATTCTTTGGGAGGGCTATATCAGGATCGGATCACCCGTCCGGGCTAGATCCTTTTTACCGTCAATTCCTTTTCGTTCAACTGGGATTTCTTCCTCTTTTTTATCAAATATATCAATGTTTCATCAATATTCATACAAGGGATATTTAAATCATATTCACATCAATAACATACATTTCAAGTATTTAAGAATATAATTCAAGTTATACGAACTTACTTGGCGAAATTGCAGAAATATCAAGATTCAGGGGCATTTTGATAATTTACCATTTTCTCAATTTTCACCCGATCTTAAATTGACAATTTCATTCAATTTATTAATTTAGATAATAAAACAATTAATTCCCTTCAATTTGGTCATTTTTGACATTTTTTACAAAATTGCCCCCTGAAGTTTTACTTTTATTCAATTTAGTCCTTAAGCCTAAAACATGCAAATTAGTCATGCTAGCTGAATATTCATATATATTTTGCTCCTCCTCCTCCTCCTCTCCATTACACATCCTTAATGTATATAACACACTTGTAAATAACATTATCTATAATTTTTATTATTTACTTTTATGAATATTCAAGCTGTCCATCTGTGTCATAGCCACTAAATTATTTATATATGGAGCTATAGAACTCAAAATTAATATCCGCTAATTTTCCCTAGAACTAGACTCATATATATTTTTACCATAAAATTTTCATAATTTTGGGTTTAGCCAATAAGTACATTTATTCTTTAAAATTACCCTTGTTCTGCTGTCTAATAGTTCTGACCCTTCTTCACTAAAAATTAATTTTCTCCTTGTACAGAAGTCGAATGATGTTGCTACTTATTTCTATTAAAATAGACTTATTCAGGATTCTAAATATATAAATTTAATCCCATAATTATTTTTATCAATTTTTTTATGATTTTCCAAAGTCAGAACAGAGGAACCTAAAATCATTCTGACGTTATCTCACAAAATTTATTATATCTCATGATTTACAATTTCATTGCTTACACAATTTATTATATAAAATACTAGACTCAATAAGATTTAATTTCATATTTTATTCATCCTATAATTTGGTTTTTACAATTTTTGGTGATTTTTCAAAGTTAGACTACTGCTGCTGTCTAAAACTGTTTTAGTGCAAGATATTATTTACCATGTTTATAACACCCTTATTTTCTTTCTCTACACTATTTCTCATCACTCTCTCTTGTTTTCTCTTCACTAACATATCAAGGATATAGGACCATATGTAAGGAAACTCTACATTAACATCAATCCCATGCTTTTTCAATAATATCAAACTTAAAAATATATTGAAGTCTTGATGTTCTTACCTTGTTCTAATCTTTATCTTGATTTTCTCTCTCCTCCAGCTTCTATTCCTTGAATCCAATTTGATATTCTAACTTCTATTCCTTGAATCCAATTTGATATTCTAACTCCCCATAGTCTCCTTTAACATTTTTCTCTCTTGGTAGCTATGGAAATTCTTTTGATTTCTAGGTGAAAATAATAAATTTTTGGTGGAAGGACTAAATTGTAAAGAAAAGAAAACTTTCTTTCTTTTCTCCTCTTCTAACGTTTGCATGCATGGAAAGATGATGAGAATTCTTCATCTTTCCTTCCTTATATACTAAATAAATAATAATAAAATAATAATAAATATCTCATTAAAATATTAATAAATAATATTTATCTAATTAATTAATTTAAAATATCATCAACATAATCATTATATTCTAGAATTCTCTCTCTTACTAATTGACCATTTTGCCCTTCATGATCTTTTAGAATTCCATCCTTGAGTCATCACTTAATTTGGTAAAATTGTCATTTAGTCCCTCATAATTTTTCACATATTCAATTTGGTCCTAATTCATCCATCTTCCTTAGTTTCTAAATCATTTCACCCTTAAAATATTTTCACTATTGGTCCTTCAACTTTTCGTATTTACACATTAACCCCTCAAATTTTGAGTATTTACTCTTGTGCAACAAGACTTTTCTCATCTTTACAATTTAGTCATTTCTTGAATTAATATATCATAATATACTTCCCAAGGTTGACACAACTCAAAATTTTCCTTTTTGTCACTTTATTTTCTTGTTTTACTATATCAAGGATAATATCTTACTGTAAAATTTTCGGGGTATCACATTTCTCTCCCCTTTAAAATAAATTTCGTCCTTGAAATTTTCTTGTTTTATTTTGATCATAAATTTCATTATTTCTATAATTCTATAGTTTCATTATTCCCTTTCATTTCACAATTTTTTTTAATTCAATATTTCACATTTGCCTTTCAGAGCTTCTACGAACAAAAGTAGAAAATAATATCATATGAATCTTATTATCAAGTGTTCTATCACATATATTGGCTTGAAAACCAAAGAAAGATAGAGTAGTATCATTTGCGAATCAATCAGACTTGCGATAATTTCTGTCTATTAGCATATTTATTCAATCTTTCCATATAATGATTATAACATCCAAATATGAATAGTTGCATTTACCTCTATATTTCATATATAGTTTCATAACAATTTGTCTTGGTTTTGAAATACTTCATATTTGAGTTTTACTCATCAAATCATTTGAAACATCATCTTTACACATATAGTGCGGTTGAGGTGCATAATTCTATAATTATAAATGAACACATTTATCAAACATATTCCATGTTTTTATATATATCATAGTTTCATATTTCCATGTATCAATTACCATCATTTCCTCGTATTTCAGACAAATATATGTAACAATTCATAAACATGTAATTCACTAACTCTTCCTGCCAATCACAATTTAAATTGGCAAATCACTTATTGAGCCTAATTTCAATGTTCACTAAAATCTATCATAAAAATTTGGATGTACGTATTCATCAATAAATTCCATGTACAGATATCATCATCTCATATTTCCACATACATTTACATTCCACATTTATGAATTCAAATAACATATACAAGACATACCAATGTATTTCAAGTACGTTTTCATGATATTTCATTTCGAATTCAAATTATTTCATATTAGAACTTTTCTCATTAACTCATTTGGAATACCAATTCATATGGATAATACACTCAAAGTGTAAAAATATATAATCACAAATGAACTCATTCATCAACCAAGTTTTATGTTCATGTCTCATCAACTCGTATTTTCTTGTATCACATAATTCCATGTAATACTTGCCAATTTTTTTCAAATTAGTGAACATCTTACGGAATTGGCCTGCACTGATATGCATTGAATTTCATTGATAATCACTGATGCCATAGCATAGTTATGGTCTTTCATCTTCACTATCATTATGCCATAGTGAAACCATGGACTTATCCGTCAATTCATCACTTTTTACTAAAATGTCATAGCCTAGCTATGGTCTTGCATCTTAAACACATATCACACCGATGCCATATCTCAGATATGGTCTTATATGGAAATCACTTGTCACTTGTAGCCGAAGCTACCACTATTCACTGATCAGGTAGTCAGAGCTACCATTTTTCACTGATCAAGTAGCCGGAGCTACCACTTTTCACTGATCAGGTAGCCGAAGCTACCACTTTTCACTGATCAGGTAGCGGAAGCTACCACTTTTCATTTGTCATTTGTCATTGATCAGATACGTGTAGCCGAAGCTATCACTTATCACTTGAGGCCATGGTCCAACCATGGTCTTTTCCGTCAATTCATCTTGTCACTGAACTAAAGTGCTCAATTTGATCATTTATTCAATTTTCATGCACGCATATCACTTTTACACCTTTCACATAATATTTTTACATGTTTTACAATTTAATCCTTGTACCAATATTTTATATACTTATATCTTCTGTATCTCCAATACATGTAATATATTTCAAAATTCACTATTCATCCATAATTCCCTAATAATCCTTATCATGCATTTCATATATTACTTTTTATATTTTGTAATTTAGCCATCAGCACAATATTTTATGTAGCAATATAATTTTCTTTATATAACATAATATTCATCATTGACATGCTTTATAAAATATTTTTTTCATACCTTTATGAGTCCCGATTCATCACTTTTAACATTATTAATTCGGTTGACAAGCATATCTGTCTATAAGTAAAACAAGTCTCACCAGAATTAGAAAATATCACACCATTACAGGTTATATAGTGACATGTAATTCTAGATTTTCACATATGCTACATTTGGTCCGAGAATCGACTAAATCGTAGCTCTGATACCACCAAATATAACACCCTTAACCCATATCCGTTGCCGAAACAGGGTTTCGGGGCATTAATAAGATTTATATATCATTTAACAAAAAAATTTTAATTAAATATTTACCGATTCAATGCATCATATAAATAAACTTATTACCGTTCAATCAATAGCTTGACACTTGTCTGAGTATTAAACAACAACATTGTTAATATACTTATACATATTTCATATAATTTCAACATTGATATACCTATTTTCTCGACATATCACACTTGAGTTTAATAATAGTCTCAACTTATATAATTTCCTTGTATCAACATATCAAAGATAATCATATATGTACATGTCACGAAACATATAATTCTCTTACTGTTTCTTCATAAGCATATATCATCCATTTCGTTATATCAATATTTCATGCACCATCATTTCCTTATATCTTATGTATATTTATTTCAGTAATAGTTCATATTAAACTTAAAATAAATTATATTTCATGTACTTATACTTATTTCGTTTATCTATCTTCATAATTATTTCATACAACTATTTTGTACATATATTTCCATATGACCAGTTCTTGTAAACATTTCACACTACCATTTCATATATCCATTCTTCATCTGATACATATTACCTGAATATCAATTGTTCAATAGATGTCATAGCGTCTCCCATCCACGGTCTTATTTATCTTTGACATGATGCCATAGTGTCTTTCAACTATGGTCTTACTCATTTTCTGTCATGTTGCCATGGTATCTTTCAACCATGGTCTTGTTCATTTCATGTCACGTTGCCATGGTATCTTTTAACCATGGTCTTATTCATTTCATGTCACGCTTTAACACCCCTTACTCGTGTTAGACGCTGAAACAGGGTACGAAGCATTACCGGACTTAATCACTAATCATCGTATAAAAACCGATTCATAATTTCACTCTAATTTAAAACTTTTTCAAACACATTCAATCTTTCCCTAAAAAAGAGCTTACAAGGCTCATATCATGCTTTATTTCAACCACACACATAGGCAAGCATGCACATTAATAAATTGCATCATTTAATTAATAACATAATCAAGACTATCTACATTAAATGACTTTATACAATAGAGACCTTCAAATAACATAGGTCAGTATTTAAGGCCAATTCCTAGCAACTTAGAAGCAATTAAACGAGTCTCCATTCATGCCAAAGACTTAAAATACTTTAAAACCTTTATATATCGATCAATAGTTTGATAGTGTGATTTAACCTCCGGCGACCTCTAACTCGAGCTAACATCTGAGACACTATAGGAAAAAGGAAAGGAAGGGAGTAAGCATTATAGCTTAGTAAGTAAGTATGTAAATATTAATAAACAATACATTATCATACTTTAAATGAAGTCACAATATGTTCCCGGAATATTACCATCACAAACACACACATACTTTCACTATTACAATCATAAACAGGTTCAAAATAAGTTGTCTAGCAGAGTACCAGCAGCTAAATTATTTATTTCTGGAGCTACAGAACTCCAAATTACAAACAGCTAATTTTTCATGAAACTAGATTCACGTATATTCTTACTATAAAATTTTAAAATTTTTTGGTCCAGCCAATTAGTACATTTTATTCATTGAAGTTACCCCTTTTTCACTGCTCAACTGTTCTGACCACTCTTTACTAAGAATCAATTTTATCCTTGTACAGAATTCAATGAATGTTCCCCTTTATTTTATTTGAAACTAGACTCATTAAGGATTTCAAGCATATAAATTATATCCCATAATTATATTTTTACAATTTTTAATGATTTTTCCAAGTAAGAACAGGGGATCACGTAGTCATTCTGAACCAGTCTCTCAAAAACTTAAATATCTCATAATATAGAATTCTTTTGCTTGCTCTGTTTCTGTTATATGAAAATAGACTCATTATGCTTTAATTTGATATCTCATTCAGTCTCTGATTCAATTTCTACTATTTTTGGTAAATTTTTAGATTCACAACACTGCAACTATCCATAACAGTTTTATTGTCAATTTTGATCTTTCACACTTCAATTGTATTCATCACTTACCCATAATAATTTTTCCAATTTCCAATCACATATCAAGCATATTGCTCATAAGTTACACACGTATATACTTACACTTATCATCACAAAGTCATACACAATTTCATTTAATCAATTTCCCAGTTGAACGCTTGAATAATAATGAGATCTGTGATGGTATCGCACACAGCCCACCTTTAAAATCGAAGCTCTCTTGTACACATAGTGGCCTTCACTTAGCACCACTCATGTGACCTAGCTCAATTGTACACATAATTTTGGCTCTCTTGTACACATGGTGAACACTTAGTACCACCCATGTGACCTAGCCACTTTATCTCATAGCTCTCTTGTCTACATGGTGTCCTTCACCTGGAACCACGCATGCGACCTAGCTACATATATCCCGTAGCTCTCTTGTCTACATGGTGTACACATAGTATCACCCATGCGACCTAGCTACATCATAATGTCTCGTAACTCTCTTGTACACATGATGTGCACTCAGCACCATACATGTGACCTAGCTACATACCATCTGTATCATCCAATCTTTCCGAAGGTTCAACCGGGATTTCTCTCTCTTTCTAATACTTGATTCCATACTTCCAATAGTCAATTATGATTCAAAAATCAGCTACAATACATAAAATATGCTGAAATATAAAAACATAATAAAGATAATGTATTATTTACATACAAACTTACATACTTTTTCATTTCCATGTCGATTTAATATTGAACATTTAAATCATCATAATTATACTTAATTTCAATACCTCGGCAATCATAGTAAATATATCAATTTTACATTGAAACATGCATAAATTAATGCTTATTATACATATGAACTTACCTCGATACTAAAACGGCCATTTTACCAACTTTTCTGATTTTCGATTTTTCTCCCATTCTAGGTTCAAATCTCATTTTCCGGGATCTAAAACATCATATTTTACTTATGTAATTAATGTACTATTCAAAACAGTCCTTAACTAATTTTGCCCCTAAACTTTTGCATATTTACACTTTTTCCCCTAGGCTCGGGAATTAAACTTCATCCCTTATTCTTATGTTTTATGACATGCTGATCATTTTTCCCTTCTATGGCAACATCAAATTCTCACTCTAACACATAGTTATGAACAATAACAACTTTTACTGATTAAACCGTTTTACTCATTTTTTGCTTAAAACCGCTCAACAAAAGTTGTTTAACATAATTTCAGCCTTCATACTCTACCATAAAATATCAAAATAAACACATTTCACCTATGGGTATTTTTCCAAATATGAACCCTAGCTTAAATTATTGCTAGAATAAGCTTAATCAAGTTACTGGGATTCCAAAAACGTCAAGAACTTGAAAAACGGGGCTAGAACGGACTTACTATTGAGCTTGGAAAGCTTGAAAACCCTAGCAATGGCTTCCCCCATGCTAATTTCGGCCTCCATGAAAAAGATGAGTCAATTTTGGCTTTATTTTTCCTTTTTATTTCTTTTAATTACCAAATGACTAAAATGCCCTTAAGGCCTTTCTTTAAAATTTTGTCCTATTCATGGCCATTTTTGTCCAAACGAAATATAATGGTCTAATTACCATTTAAGGACCTCCTCTTTAAACCCCCATTTCAATCAAGTACTTATGAATTAGAACACATATTTTGCAACTTTTACAATTTAGTCCTAAAAGTCCAATTAAGCACTTTATCAGTAAAATTACTTAACGATATTTTTACACAATATTTTAATCAATAAATAAACCTTAAAACTTAATCGGAATAATTTTTTTGACTTTGAATCCGTGGTTCTAAAACCATCATTCCGTTTAGGCCCTAAATCGGGCTATTACAGCAACTTCTGCAAATAAGCCCTAATAGGCAAATTAAACATGCAATCTATAAAATTTCTTATCAATACTCTAACACATGCATCTAATCACTCGATAAATCATAAAAATTAATCGAAATAAACTTTTCTATCTCAGATTTGTGGTTTCGCAACCACTATTCCATTTAGGCCCTATTTCGAGATGTTACACACGCTGTCGTGGTATCTTTCAACCATGGTCTTATTCATTCCCCGTCATGTTGCCATGGTATCTTTCAACCATGGTCTTACACATTTCATATCATGTTGCCAAAGTATCTTTCAACCATGGTCTTACACATTTCATATCATGTTGCCATGGTATCTTTCAACCATGGTCTTACACATTTCATTTCAGAAAGCACACTCCCGCGAACCTCATCCTTACAAATGGGATTACCAGTCGAGCTAAATCCTATAATATAAACTCATAGAGTATTGTCGGGATTACCAGTCCAGGCTAAATCCCCTGCAACGACAATTACTCTAATGAGCTTCGATCTGAATAACTAGTCCAGGCTAAATTCAGACCCTAATTTAGATTACCCGTTCAGGCTAAATCCATTTTACACATATTCTTCGGGAGGGCTATATCAGGATAGGATCACCCGTCCTGGCTAGATCCTTTTTACCGTCAATTCCTTTTCGTTCAACCGAGATTTTTTCCCCTTTTTATCAAATATATCAATGTTTCATCAATATTCATACAAGGGATATTTAAATCATATTCACATCAATAACATACATTTCAAGTATTTAACAATATAATTCAAGTTATACGAACTTACCTGGCGAAATTGCAGAAATATCAAGATTCAGGGGCATTTTGATGATTTACCATTTTCCCAATTTTGACCCGATCTTAAATTGACAATTTCATTCAATTTATTAATTTAGATAATAAAACAATTAATTCTCTTCAATTTGGTCATTTTTGACATTTTTTACAAAATTGCCCCCTGAAGTTTTACTTTTATTCAATTTAGTCCTTAAGCCTAAAACATGCAAATTAGCCATGCTAGCTGAATATTCATATATATTTTCCTCGTCCTCCTCTCCATTCCACATCCTTAATGTATATAACACACTTGTAAATAACATTATATATAATTTTTATTATTTACTTTTATGAATATTCAAGCTGTCCATCTGTGTCATAGCCACTAAATTATTTATATATGGAGCTATAGAACTCAAAATTAATATCTTCTAATTTTCCCTGGAACTAGACTCATGTATATTTTCACCATAAAATTTTCAGAATTTTTGGTTTAGCCAATAAGTACAGTTTATTCTTTAAAATTACCCTTGTTCTGCTGTCTAACAGCTCTGACCCTTCTTCACTAAAAATTAATTTTCTCCTCGTATAGAATTATAATGATGTTTCTATTTGTTTCTATTGAAAATAAACTTATTTAGGATTCTAAACATATAAATTTAAGCCCATAATTATTTTTATCCAATTTTTTATGATTTTCCAAAGTCAGAACAGAGGAACCCGAAATCATTCTGACCTATATAAGAAACTATACTCAATAGGATTTAATTTCATATTTTATTCATCCTATAATTCGATTTATACAATTTTTGGTGATTTTTCAAAGTTAGACTCTGCTTTGCTTTGTCCAAAAACTGTTTTTTAGTGCAAGATATTATTTACCATGTTTATAACACCCTTATTTTCTTTCTCTACACTATTTCTCATCACTCTCTCTTGTTTTCTCTTCACTAACATATCAAGGATATAGGACCATATGTAAGGAAACTCTACATTAACATCAATCCCATGCTTTTTCAATAATATCAAACTTAAAAATATATTGAAGTCTTGATGTTCTTACCTTGTTCTAATCTTTATCTTGATTTTCTCTCTCCTCCAGCTTCTATTCCTTGAATCCAATTTGATATTCTAACTCCCCATAGTCTCCTTAATATTTTTCTCTCTTGGTATCTATGGAAATTCTTTTGATTTCTAGGTGAAAATAGTAATTTTTTGGTGGAAGGACTAAATTGTAAAGAAAAGAAAACTTTCTTTCTTTTCTCCTCTTCTAACGTTTGCATGCATGGAAAGATGATGAGAATTCTTCATCTTTCCTTCCTTATATACTAAATAAATAATAATAAAATAATAAATATCTTATTAAAATATTAATAAATAATATTTATCTAATTAATTAATTTAAAATATCATCAACATAATCATTATATTCTAGAATTCTCTCTCTTACTAATTGACCATTTTGCCCTTCATGATATTTTATAATTCCATCCTTGAGTCATCACTTAATTTGGTTAAATTACCATTTAGTCCCTCATAATTTTTCACATATTCAATTTGATCCTAATTCATCCATTTTCCTTAGTTTCTAGATCATTCTACCTTTAAAATATTTTCATTATTGGTCCTTCAACTTTTCGTATTTACATATTAACCCCTCAAATTTTGAGTATTTACTCTTGTGCAACAAGACTTTTCTCATCTTTACAATTTAGTCCTTTCTTGAATTAATATATCATAATATACTTCCCAAGGTTGACACAACTCAAAATTTTTCTTTTTGTCACTTTATTTTCTTGTTTTACTATATCAAGGATAATATCTTACTGTAAAATTTTTGGGGTATCACACCCACGATCCAACAACTCTTTAATCTATGCTTTGAACTCCACAAGCTCTTTCGGTGCCATTCTATAAGGGGCGATAGACTCCGGAGCTATACCTGGCAGGAGCTCAATCCCAAACTCAACTTCATAGTTTGGAGGTAACCCGGTTGCTCCTCGAAAAAGACATCCGAAAAGTCTTTAACTATTCTGATATCTTTAATAGAAGAAACCGTAAAATTTGAAACACTAATGTAGGCCAGGTACGCCTCACAACCCTTACGAAACTTTTCAGCCCTTAATGTAAAAATCACATTTGTCAAGTAGTTCTGATGTTCCCCAACTACGACTACCTCGTTATCCTCCATAGTTCTTAGTACCATTCATTTAATAGCTCAATCCAAACTCGTCTGATGTTTCACCAGCCAGTCCATTCCCAGTATTAAATCAAATTCTACAAAAGAAAATTCTATCAAATTTGCCAAAAAGATAACCCCTTGAACCTCTAAAGGTACCTCTCTGAAGAGTTTATTTACCCTCACTGACTTCCCCAATGGAATCAACACAGTAACCTCACTCGTAGTGCTCTCCACTAAGATACCTAGAGTCTCAAACATAGTACAAGCCATATAAGAATGAGTAGATCCTATATCTATTAGTGCAGTATAAGGTACATCATAGATAAAGAACGTATCCGTGATAACGTCTGGGGCATCTCCATCCTTTCAGCAACGTGCTGTATAAACCAGAGCTGGCTGCCTCGCCTCAGTTTGACCAGCACCTCTGCCCGGTGCCCTCTGGCCACGGCCTAAACCATTACCACCTCTGGCCTGACCATGGCCACTCGGTGGCTGCTGAACACCCTTCGGCGACTGTATAGTACCCAAACCTGTAGCTTGCACCTCCTCGGGCCTCCACGGACACTCTCTGATACGGTGCTCCAATGATTCGCACCTCAAACAAGCCTCAGTCCTTTTCTAGCACTCACCCTGATAGCGTCTCCCACAATCAGCACAGAGCTGCAGTCTAGAACAACAACAGGGGCCCCAACCTGGCCTAACTCTGGCCTTTTTCTTAGGCCTCAGAAGGGAACTCGAGGTCTCCGAAACCCTCCTGTTCCTCCCTCTCTCTTTCTCATGGTTTTTCCGTTCAGTGCGCTTCACTTTCTCGGCGATCTTTACCTTATCAACTAATGCAGCAATATTTCACTCCCTCTGTGGAGCTATCAGAACCCATAAACCATCCCAGAGGCTATCCTCTAAGTGAACACATCGCTCATACTCAGTTGCCACCATCCCTCACGCATAGTGGCTTAGTCCTAAAAATTCAGCCTCATATTCAGTCACTGATTATCCCCCTGAGTCAAATTCAGAAACTTTCTCCTCTAGGCATCCACATAACTAGCACACACATACTTTCCCTGAAAAGTAGTCTTGAAAAATTCCCAAGTCAATCGATCGGGCTGAGTGCCCTCTTTAACCGTAAGCTACCACTGGTAAGCCTCATCTCTCAACAGTGACACTGCACCCTTTAGTTTCTGCTCGAAAGTGCAGTCGAGATCATCCATGATCCTCTTTGTGGTCTCAATCCAGTACTCAGTCACATTAGGGGTAACTCCAACAATACCCCTAAAAATCTCAACTCCATTAGACCGGAGTCATTCCGTAACTGACCCACGGCCCACAGCACTAGTATTGGGCCCAACGACCCTCTCCAAAATCCATAACATGGCTTGGGACAGCGCGTCATCCCCAGCCGCATGATCATGAGACCCAGTCTCAGTCTCAGGTGAAACCAGTGCCTCTCTAGCTTTAGCATTAGGCATATGGCCAGATGATGAAGACCTAGCTCGAGCACCTCCACGGCCTTCGCCACAGCCTATTGTACCCCTTCCACGAGTACCTCTGGTGCTCATTATCGATTTGCGTTTTATCTATACTAACAATTTTATGTATTAGTTTACAGTTCCAGTGTTTATTAACAGATATTTTATGAAAAACAATATCAGTTTTTCAGAGTTCATTTTCATAGATCTGCAGTCTTACTATAGTTTTTATTTTACCCTAAATAGAGTATTTCAGTTTAAATAAACAATAGTTTCAGAACACTTACAGAATCGGCACTAGAGATTTGGTGTACCATACATTCAATAAAACATTTCAAAATACTTCAAATAATTTAAAACAGTTCTTTTAGAAATTCCAAGTTTAAAAGAAACCCAAATCTACAGCCAAATTTTATAACCTGGCTCTAATACCACTAAATGTAACACCCCAATTTTGACTGGACGTTATGGCCGAATCTGGCGATGTCACATTAAAGTATTTTTTTTTTTGTAAAGTGTGATGTTGATGAAAACCCATCCTCTATTTAACCTCTTTGTGTGATCTTAAAGACATTCGTTTATTTTCAAAATGTGATTTGTTTGTCAAAAAGTTATTCATATTAAAACATCATTAGTATATTTGTATTTTAAAACGTTTTTTTCTTGCGGAAGCTCTTTAAACATGTTGCATAGTCATGGTGTTTTTAAAAAATATTTATCTTTTTAGAAACCTGCATCTTTCCCTACCACTAGCAGTTATAAATCAAAACAAATAAAAACCCAAATTAAAGTAAAAAAATCCATAAAGGCCTTATTACAGTAAAAATACCCAAAATAAAATTACTTATACTTCAAAAATTGAATGTGAAAGTATGTGCGGTTGTGTGGCCACCCTTGAGTCCATCACAGCACCGATCCGCTTAAGACTGGGGATTACCTGCACAGATAAACAGATGGGTGAGTTTATGAAAACTCAGTGTGTAATCCCATATCAAATAACCAAACAGTGAGCATATACAGTTTGGGCCTAAGCAATGGTTCAATTTCAGTTAGGGCCTTAGCCCATTACAATATCAGTATCAATTTGGGCCTAAACCCATCTCAGCAACAGTAACGGTATTGATATGCAATCAAGAAATCCTACCCAACCAGCCTCTACACTCCATCTCCGTCCAACCCTACACTCCATGTGGGGATATAATCAACCCACCCATCCTTACACTCTAAGTAGTACTGGTTGCGGCACTAAATAGTATTTGCAGCAGAGTTGTCAATATAGTACACTTCCTCCAATCATAATAACCCCATCCCCATGCAACATATCATGTATCAAGTCATGTCATGTCATAATATCATACATGTATTCAATATGTTTAAAATGACATGCTCAAATATAATCATACATCTCATAAGGGCATAACAGTCATTTTATCAGACAAGGGCATAATAGTCATTTTATCAATTAGGGGGTCTAGGTACACTTACCGACCCAAAAGTAGGTCCACGGTCGTCTCGGATGACCCGCGCAACCTTAACAGTCAAATAGTAAAAAATGGGCCCACGACCCATATTACGGGCCTATGTGGGCCCACACGCCCGTGTGGCCTACATAGCGCAGAAATGGCCTTGGCTGTGTGGATACACAGCCTGGTCCAATATTCTTCACACATCCATGTGAGGCCCACATGGCCCAGTTCGGCCCGAAATGGCCCAAAACAACCTTAGCCCATGAAATCGTTCATGGTCGGCCTCAATGATCAAACGCCCATGTTTAGTCACACGGACCACCACTCAAGCTAGCGCACGCCTATATAGCGTCATGGTTCACTTATTCCGACTTTTGCCAATTTCCATAGTTAAGATTGTGTTTACACACCTTATTCCGAAACTGAGCAAATAGTCCACAAGAACTCCAAACATAGATTCAAACACGATACACCATCAATCTCTTAATCAACAGGATTAAACAATCCCTTTTTTATATCACTTATCCAAAAGGTTACTTATCATTTACCTTGGTCGATCAATTGAGGATCACACACTTAACCCGTTGCAAGAGACTAATTACAAACCCCTTAAAGATAACCTGTAATACAACTGAAACTTAATAACCTAAACCATTATTGATCACACCAATAGTTTGCACCAACCGCATAACAACTTACCAAATACGCAAAACTCAGAATAGGAGAAAGCAAAAATCGGCCCATACCCCAAATGAAAGCCGAAAGCATACGATACGATAGAGGCAAAGGCTAGCACAACCACACCCCTAGCAAAAATCAGCAGCAAAGAAAGGTGTTAGGTAAAATACTATTACGGCAAAAAGGGAGAGAGAAAAGATAATAACCGTGCACTCGAACATGATTGATCAAAGGACAATTTCCAAAACCGAAAGGGTAGAGATGGAGTATTTGGCCAAAACCAAAAATGAAAGGAGAAAAGAATCGAGAGAGAGAAAGGAGAGAGCATTCGGCCAAAGCAAACCGATTGAGAGAGGGAAGAAGAAGAAGTAATCAGTCAAAGAGGAAAACTGATTGGGAAAGAGGAGAAGAAAGAAAAACGGTGGGCAAAGGGATTGAAAGGAAGAGCAAAATTGAAGACAAAGCAGAACTAGAAGGTACCCGAAGTCCCAAGCAAAAATCGGCACAAAATAAAAGGTGAAAAGAATGTTGTCAGCAACCGAAAAGGAGAGAAAATGCCCTACCCAAAGCCGAAATCCCTAAAGACAAGAGTACACATTCGGCCCCAACACTCCCACTCTATTTAAAATCCCACATTTTTCTCCTCAAATCCCTCACAACCTCCCATTCCTCCTTCAACCACCTAGTTCAAAATCCACTCAAACACTTCAGTGTTTTGGTCAAATCACAACACTTCCACGGCACCAGCAGCAAAATAAAACACCTCAATGCACCAGCACTCAAACCTCAGACCACAGGTAACTACAACACGCCACTTATCCCTTAGACCAGTAGGCCCTTTCTGACATAAAATACCCACATTTATTTAAAAGCCTACTGACTATAGATAGGGTTTATTCATATAAAAACAAAACTTTTGCACAAGCCAAGGCTTGAACCCAAGGCTTCTCAGACTCTTCCCAGAACACTTAACCACTGAAACAGATACACAGTTGTGTATCAAAAACATACAAAAATAAATACTTAGGATTTTGGGGCATTACAGTGTAACCACACGGCCTGCCCACACAGATGTGTCCCATATTCACACGGGCGTGTGACTCCTATTTAGGATAAAAATCTTCTAAGTGTTGCAAAATTTTCTAAAGTTCTCGGTTTAGTCCCGAACCATTTCCAAAACATGTTTTGGACCTCGTAGGCTCGTATTAGGGACCTTATGATTAAATGCAAAAAATTTTAATTTGGATGGAAATTTGTGGCTCGAAAATGTATGTTTATTCGTGTGATAAGTCCGGTAATGCCTCGTACTCTATTCCAGCATTGAATACGGGTAAGGGGTGTTACATATTCTGAGTAGAAAATTTATGTTTGCTTTGCAAGCCATGGATACTGATTGCTATTGTATGATGAAAGTTTACTTTTAGCTGAGTATATAGCTAAACCGATGATTCTATAATAGAACAGTGAAACTTAGAAAAGTGATAATGAGTTGTAAGTTAAACGGGTATAGAATGAAATAATTATTGAATTATGATATCAGATTTGAATTTGATGATTGTCTGTCATTCCGAGATAAAGCCTGTGTACTGAAGAATTTGTAACTTTTACAGAAAATTTTACATGAATGATCACAGTGGTACTATGTCTGTTTATCTGGGAAATGATAAGATGCACAACGGTTTGAAAAAAATGTATTGGTAGCCTGAAATGAAAGATGGTATCTTTGAATCTATATTTAAATGCTGGATATATCTACAAGATAGAGATGATACTTTCGAGATGGTTAAAGTCAGTGAAAATACCGAAATGGAAATGAGACAAAGTTACTATGAACTTTATATCGGGATCATCCCTGTCTATGAAAAAGAAAGATATTATTTTAGTAATTTAATTATTTAACGAAGCCTGTACATTTTATTTTGGCATGAATGGGTTTTTCACTTGATAGATTGCTCGAATTATCTGTTTTTGAGATTGTCAGATTATATGAGGTGCTAGTTTTTGTTATTTCTGATAGAGATCTACAGTTTAAATTCATATTCTGAAACAAGTTACAAGAAACTCTGGGTATACGATTACATTTTAGTATCGTATTTCATTTTCAGGCGGATGGTCAATCTAAACATATGATTCAAAATTTAGAAGGTGTGCTTCGATGTTGTGTACTTGAATTTGAAGGTAACTGGGAAAAGTATTTGCCACTGGTTGAATTTGCTTATTATAATAGTTGATAGTCAAGTAAAAAAATTTTACTGTACATGGCTTTATATGGTCACAAATATAAAACTCCAGTGTTTTGGACGAAGTTTAGTGAGAAAAAATACATGTAGTAGATTTAAATTCCTTGAACCTGAAGAAGAATGAAAGTGATTTGAAACAGTTTAAAAAAAACAATATTTAATAGTCAGAAATCCGATATGAATCAAAAAGGAAAAGAAATAGAATTTCAGATTGGCGACAAAATATTTTTGAAAGTTTCGCCATGGAAGAAAGCTCCCCGGTTTGGCAATAAAGGCAAACTAATTCTGTGGTTTAATGGGTCATATGAGATCTTTGAAAAGAATTAGACCTGTTACGTATTGATTGGTATAATTATCAGAGTTCTACAGAATTTACAATGTTTTATGTGTATATGTGTTCTGACAGTATCAATCAGACCTGTCATCTGTTATTTCTCTTATAGAGATTGAAATTCAGCTTGGCATGACTTAAAGTGAGTGACTAGCTGAAATTCTGGCATGTGAAGTGAAAGAAATGAAAAATATAAAGGTAGTTTTAGTAAGAGTTCTTTGACAATGATACAATATAGAGAAAGTTATCAGGAAACCGGATGGAAACATGAGAAAATAATGTCTGAATCTCTTTACTGGTAATATTTTCGAAGACGAAAATTTCTTAAGGGGGAGAGTTGTAACAACCCAATTTCGGTGAAATTGGACCAGTGGTTTCAGGACCACAAATCCGAGCCTAAAATAAATTTTTTTTATTTTATTATATGATTCGTATTATATTAGAAATGTCATGTGAAAATTTCGATAAGAAAATTTTACCGATTATGTGTTTAATTACGAGAAGGACCAAATCGCATAAAATGCAAAAGTTGAATTCTAGTAGCTATAAGGATTAAATAGGTATGGAATTCAAAAATTAATGTCCTTCTATGGTAATTAGACCATTAAAGAAAGTATGTAGATATTTTGGTATGACTCATCTATGGAAAAATAAAAAAAGACTAAGGACTAAATTGAAAAGATGAAAAGTTATTAAATGACAATTTAATTAAATGAAAAAGAAAACAATTTCATATCATCTTCCCCAAATATTTCTATGGAAACCCTAGGAGAGAGGAAGAAGACTTATCAAGCTTATTTGGGTAAGTAATCAAGCCCCGTTTTTAGTAATTTTTATATTTTTAAAATCGGGATAGTCTAATATATTTATTTGGGGGATTAATTTGAAAAGTTATCAAAGTATGGAAAATGGGTCATCGATGTATACGCTAAAAATTAGAAATTTATGGTAGAAAATGAAAGGTTGTTGATAGATAAACAACTTTTACAAAGTGATTTTTGATGAAAACATGATTTAGGGACTAAAATGTAAAGTTGTGAAATTTGATGAAAAATTCTAAAATTTTATGAATACATGTGCTGTAAATTTTGTAATGGGATTTCGGTTAGGCTTGGAATAGGGAGTAAATTGCATAAATTTCATTTTCCGAGCCTAGGGATGAAATGGGAATTTATGGAAAATTTAGGGGAAAATGGTAATTTTGCCTAGGATAAAAATTGAGTCCACTTGAATATAAAATATGATAAATTGATGAAAAATTTACTCATATAGATCCGGATAGACCAAATTCAAGCTAGAACAAGGAAAAGAGGAAAAAGTCGGATTTGTAGATTTTTCGTACACGAACAATTGTCGAGGTAAGTTCATGTAACTAAATTTTATATGTTTTTATGCTTGAATTAAGTGTTGTGTTTTTGAATTGTATAAATATAATATATGTATATGACGTTGAAAATATACCTGACAAAACCCGATTAACGAAAATGCCCGATAAAGGATAAACGAGAAAAATGTTACTTTTATGCTTGGAATGAATGTGGAATGTGATCATTTAAATTATATGAATGTCATAGATGTATGAAGTAACTACATGTCGAGAAATGCTTGAAAATGTTAAAACTCGTTGAATAAATGAATATCAATGGATATGTGATCTCTCAAAATGAATGAGGTCCTGCATTTGTTGCTGACGGGATTTAGCTCGGACGAGTAATCCCATTGACCTTATTTATGAAAGGATCTAGCCCAAATGGGTAATCCTGATATAAATCCTCTTGAGCATATGTTATGAATTGGATTTAGCTCGAACAGGAAATCCAAATCAAGTTCTTTAGAACATATGTCATAAAAAGGATTTAGCCTGGACTGGTAATCCTGTCGTATACATGTGTGGCTCGAGAGTGTACTCTCTGATATAGTACCCTATGGGTACCATTGGACATGAATTGACGGATTCTGATTCATACACCACGAGTGTATTACCTGTGTAACCAGCGATATTTTAGATAAATTCAACTGGTAAAAATCTTGATATGAAAAGATATGGATAAGAAATGAGTTCTTACACGTATCCGGCTGAAATACCAGTAAATGATGATACATGACATATGATATATGAAAACATGAGATGATGATATTTGTACATGGAATTTATTTAATAAATATATGTTCATTCTTGATTATAGACTTGTACACCTTGAGTGTGCTAATCGTGACCTTGATGTTCTGAGTAATATGAGTAAAGTTCTGATATGAAATGATTTGAACTCGGAATGAACTATTATGAAATTATACTTGAAATAATGTGATGATTTATACATTTTAAATGAATACATGATGTAGAAAGCATATGTGCATGGAAACTTTATTGTTGTTGAGCCATATATGTTTTGATGATATTATGGAATATATGACTAACAAGGGCAATAAGGATATGTGTAGGGCTTGAGGTCAATTTGATTGAATATGCCTTACATTGTTATCTCAAAATAGAATGAATGGTAAGTCAAGTACCATGTTATACGAACTTACTAAGCATTTTATGCTTACTTAGTTTTATTTCCCTGTTTTATAGTAAATCAGAAGCTCGTTGGATTGGAAGCTTGGCGGAGATCACTCACAGTATCTATCAGCCCATGTCGGTACAATATAGTAAAGAAAATATTGGTTACAATGGCATGTATAGGTTATATTAGTCTTATTGGCAAGTAAATGTAAATGATTATTGTAATCTAGCCATTGGAATAGCTAGTGATGATTATGTTTTGGTACATGTATATATATATGTATTTAAGTTTACTTTATGAAGATAACATAAGTGTTTATTATTGATTGATTGAGAAAGGTTAAATGAGTATGCTTAACTAAAGTAAGATTATAGACATGTATGCATGAAATGAAAAGCCATGATGAATGGTGGAATTTGCTTAAATTGAATGCTTGAATTGGTTGGTTTATGGATGTGAGTTTTATTGCAGGACATGGATGTTATTTTGGGTGAGAAATAAAGCTAGAAAAGGCTTTATTTTGTCCACATGGGCAGACACACGGGCGTGTGTCTAGACCGTGTATGACACAAGGCCGGGTACATGGGTGTGTAGTTAGGCTGTGTGTCCCATGCACCTAAATTTTGAGAAATAGAATGCTCAGAATTGAGTGCACGGGCAGAGACACAGACATGTGTCTCAGCCATGTGTGCTACATGACCTAGCACACGGGCGTGTGTCTTGGCCATGTGAAACCTACACCTAATTTCGAAATGAATTAATCGACCATACAGCCTAGCACATCGGCATGTGGCAGGGTCGTGTCCACAAGTTAGAGAGTTACATGGGGTCGAACATGGCCTGTAGCACGAGCGTGTCCTAGGGTCACACGGGCGTGTCCCTTGGACCACAGGGTGTGTGAGCCCTGCACCTTGGAAAATTTTTAAAATTTCGTGAAAAATTCTTAGAGGTTCTGATTAAGTCCCAACTCGATTCTAATGCTCATATTGGACCTCGAGGGTCCATTTAAGGGACGTTATGAATGATTTCAGAATTTGAATAGTAACTTGCATGATTTATCTGTAAATGTTTTTGAAAGTTTCGGTAATGCTCTGAAATCCTATTTTGACAACGGATACAGGTTAGGGGTGTTACAGTTCGGGACTAAACCGATAACTCAGGAAACTTTTGGAAAACTTAGAAAATTTTTCAAAATACAGGGGACACACGCCCGTGTGGCCCGACCGTGTGTCTCACACGAGCTAAGACACGCCCGTGTTACAGGCCGTGGACATTCGAAATGGGATCACATAGCCATGTTCCTGCCCATGTCCTACCCCGTGTAACTCTTTGACTTGGGTCACACAGCCAACCACACGCCCATGTAACTAGCCCATATACCCTTCGAAATGGCCTCACACGCCTGTGTGCCAGGCCATGTGCTAGGCCGTGCCAAAACTATAGGGTATACTAACTTATGCCACATGGCCAAGCCACACGCCCGTGTGCTGGGCCATGTAGAGCATACTGACTTGATTTCTAGCTAAACACTAGGGGACACACGACCGTGTCACCAAACCGTGTGTCACACACGGTTGAGACAAACGCCGTTGTCTCTGCTCGTGTGGATAAAAATAGGCTATTTTTCAAGCCATCTTTCTCACCCAATCTTACATTCACCTACACAAACCAGATTGCATATGACCACACTTTAAATGGCATTTTAACTCATCTAAACCAAGTTCAATTCATGTTATATCAATACTATCAACCACAAGAGACACATAGATCATAATTAGCTATTCAATTTCATACCAATTTCACATTCACAAATCACCTATATGGTCACTTTCAATTATGCATTATTTTACCTAAAACCACAAGCATATCAATCTCAAATTTCAACCATTTGATACTCAAAATACCAATCCACAAACAAGCATTCACATGACAATTACCAACCACCTAACAAAAGACCATTTGCACATATATATACACAACACTAAGTATACCAAAATGAGCCAAATCACATGGCTATACACATAACCAAAAGTTACAACATTTACAAGCCAAATCAATTGGCTAAATCTATTACCAAAATATATGCCATATTAACCACAACTGTAACACCCTTAACCCGTATCTGTCGTCGGACTAGGGTTAAGAGGCATTACCAGACATATCAGAATAATTCGCAATCATTTCATAATCAAAAGTCATACATCATCATATCAAAATAAAATATCAACATAAGGTCCCTTTTTTAGGTTAACAAGACCTTAAACATGCATTAGAAAGAGGTCAGGGCTAAACCGAACACATACAAAATTTTTTGAAACTAAATAATTTTTCTAAGTTATAGAGGTCACACGCTCGTGTGAATAGGCCATGTGCCTCACACGGCATTAGACACGCTCGTGTGTCTAGGCCGTGGCAAAATAGAGCATACATACTAACTTGCCCACACGGCGACAATACTCCCGTGTGTTAGTCCGTGTGAAAATTAGGGAGGCTACTGACTTCAGTTACACGGCCAGTCACACGCCCATGTGTCTAGCCCGTGCTCGAAACTGACTTGGCCACACGACTTGGCACACGCCTGTGTGTGCGACTGTGTGGTCTACCCAGGCTCATTTCAAAATGGCCCTTGAGCAATGCGACAGAGACACACGCCCGTGTCCCTGCCCGTGTGGGCAAAAATAGGTCATTTACAAGGCCAACTTGCCACCCTAATTTTGGGTCCTCCCAACAAGATCAAAACTAAAACATTTCATACCAAATTCCAACCAATACATAATCAAAACATACACCATTCATGCCATATCATTAACAACCAATTTCATGCATATATATCCATACCAAAATCATGCCAAATCATAAGCCAAAGTCATACCAAAACATATGTTTCATAACCTCAAATTACTTCATTCAATCACATGCCATAATCTTACCAAATTGACCAATTCTCTTTGGCCATTCATGAACACATCATATTGGCAATATTACATCACATAGATTATACTCAAAAGTTATTCATAATCACAACCTAAACCAAGCCTTATCACATGGCTAAATATTCATAAATTAAAAACATATCTCAAATACTTCTAGCCTATACATGCCATATTTCAATATTCAAATTTTCAAAATGTACCAAAATAGAGTTCGATAGTGTGGTGAGGATCCTCGATGAACCCAGAGCGCTTCGATATCTAAAAACAATTGGAAACACACACAAAGTAAGCTTTCAAAAGCTTAGTAAGCCATAAACAAATAAACTTATTACATAACACAATTCTAAACCAATTTATTCATGTAACTCATGGTTGTAACCTCCCAAACCCGGCCTAGATGTTATGGCTAGATTGAGAAGGCTACATTAGCCACCAAAATGGCTAAGCTAACTTATGTTAATTTTTAAGACTTTTAAAAAAAAAACTCATTTTAGAGAAAACCCTAGTTGTACTTTGAGTTAGCTTAAAAGTATTCATTCATTAGGTCGTGTGTACTTAGGATTCATTTTATTATTAACAGTTTTGTTTTAGAAAAACCGTTTGGTTGTCGCTCTTCTTTAAAAAAAAACTCAAAGTTAAAATAATGTAGCGAAAAAACCATTTCTCAAGTCATTTTGGAAATTTAGTTGCATTATCGATTTGTTTTTCAAACATAGTTCCTTTGCAATGTAGTGGAAACTAGGGAACAGTGTCAAATTTTACTTAAGCCAGATATCATGCAATATCCAGTTATTATGCTTTAATTCATGCATGCAAAAATCGCAAGCCACAGACTAGAAGTCATTAAAAATTACAAACCAAAACCAATAGAAACTGATTAATACTTATTAAAAATAGGTTGAGGTCCAAGGTGATTCTCTAAATGCCAAGTCCGGTCCTAATTTTGAGGTTTACCTGAAAACTTAAACACTATTGGGGGTGAGCTTATGAAAAGCTCAGTGTAAGTCGAATAATTATTTAAACGGACAAAATCATAAATATCGAATACATTGAAACATATTAGCATTAACAGAAGAACACAAAACCATCATTGGAATTTCATATCATTACATAGTCATTATCAAATTAATGTCGAACGGTGTATGAACATGGGACATCATTCATTCGAGTAACAATCACCATTCAGTACAACAAAACACAATACATAGCATAAATCAATAACATTCGAATATGTCGTGCACATGATGCAATACAAAAAGGTTCCTACCCATACCATCCACTACACCCCACGAGTTCCCCAAAACCCGTCTTCCAAACTCCAAAACATTATGAGCATAGCTCGATGTGGTAAAACCACCGAATAATCAATAATGTAGAAAATCTATCAGATATCAAATAGTGTGATACAATCTCCAATAACATATAATATGCAATAAAATCGCAAATCCCCTCAGTACTCTAGGCGCAGTGCACTGAGTACAAATATTGCGGACTTAATATGCTGCCGGTACTCCACGGAACTCCTCTGTCAACCACAGAATCCCAACCCAATGCATATGCAATATGTCACACAATCTCATACATAATCACATGCTTTTAGTAACTGGAAACAGTGTTCCAATCTTTAAAATTATCATTGAGTTGGTATCAATCAATATCGTTCAATTTCACATACTATACATATTTTCATTTGCATAAATAGCACCCTTTTGCAATACACAATATAACATATATCTCATGCATTTAAATCATACGAAAGCTTAATATCTCAACACATTATATCATTGATTCAAACATTCTCATATCTCATAACTCAAATATGCAATTACAAACTCAATCAAACATTCATACTATCAAACTAGCAATCTTGCCAACATGTCAATCTTTTAAGGCTCGAAATATACCTGGTTCGGCCACTCACAAAATAAATAATTTGGCTATTAATCCAATCCACTCAGAAAGATAATTTATCAAATATAACATGATATTTAACATTTTCAAACAATTTTATGAGTTTAGGACCCACACCTTATTTTTCGCTTCATCGCAGCACACTAGTGAATCTTCCAATTTTCCTTAACAATTCCTTAAACAAACCTAAACAAAAATTTAGTATAAATACAATAAATTTACCACTAAACCAGTCCCCAAAATCCCACTTATTATTTCAAACCAATTGTTGCAATTATAACTATTTTATGAATCCAAACTAGTTAGATTCCTTACACTGTATCGATACAAACTGTACATACAATCATTCTTCACCTTTTTGGATGATTTGAGGCATTTGGGTCAGCACCTAATTCAATAATATACTGAAAAATCAGTAGCTAATTAATTATTAAATTCATTCATTTAATCAAATCATAACCTTTACCCAACAACTATGTCGAAATAACAAATTAGTTACCCTTAATTGCACTTACGCTTCACGATTTGTGGGATCTGAATGGTCAATCGATCAAGAACGTTTTTCCCTAATTGAAATGGGTTTAAAAGCTGATTTTGATGGTTCAAGAACTCAAATTAATTCTGGAAAAATATATGCAAGAACCAAGAAACAAAACAGCCCCTTTTCTTGCCCATAGGTGCACGCACCACCACTCGTGGTAGCCAAAATTGGGGATGAATTTTAAAACGGTTTGAGATCTCATTAAAATCTGGAAAAATACCTTTGAAATCATTTAAAATACCCCAAATTCCAGATCTGTAAATTTAGGTTTTTAATGGAAAATATTAATTAAGAAATTGAAGAGAGAAGAGACATTACCCAAGCTAGTCGAGAGAAACGGCAATGACACTTTCTTGGCAACGTTCGGGATTGATCTTGGAATTCAAGATTTCAGATTTGGGCTGATTAATGAGGGAAAATGAAAAAAATATGGTGGAGCATATGTTAAACAATCTTGTGGCAAAAACAAAAAGAAAAAGAAAGAGATGGTAAAACTAGGTGTAGGCGACGACAACAATGGGAGAAAGAAAGAAAATTGAAGAGAAAAGAGGAGAGAAAGAGGGTGAACGTCTAGGGTAGGTAAAAATTGAGTTAAAAGCTGAAAAATACAATAAAAATTTATATTTATACTTAGGGTTCAAGGGTATGGATGGCACACACATTAAAAAAAATAAGGGATTTTGCAAAATTTAATTATTTCACAAGGGCAGGAATTCGAACTTGGGACCTTATTTAATTTCCATGCTTTCTCATATTTCTTTTAACCATTAGGATTTTTCCTCATTCTTGAAATAATTTTGCAATATTTATTTTAAAAACAAGGCATTTCACATATTACGGCTTAAGGCAAAATTTGCAAAATAATAAAAATTGTGAGAGAGAAGGGATTTGGACTTGGGTATCAAGGAACATTTCACTAACACTTGACCAACAAACCAATATCTCATTTATTTCCTAAAAATGAATAGATAATCTTAAAAATTAAGGCATGATCACTCTCTCTCGATTCCCAAACCTGATTCTACTAACCCCCGATTTTCGGGATGTTACAATGGCAAAATATATTCACATATCCATAAGTCTCATATAGCTCCTTTGACCATAATTCACTTACATATATCATATGTCCACAATTGTACAAATAATTACCTTTCATTCTCAATCATGTTATACATTTCAAACGTACCTAAACCAAATACACATTCACATAGTTATTCACTTCTCAGAATGCCCGTTGAACCGTACGGAATCAAATAGGATACGAGGATAGCTTAGAAAGCTTGTACAATGCCAATGTCTTAGACGTGGTCTTACATGTAATCAAATATCGATGCCACTGTCCCAGACAGGGTCTTACACAAAATCAAATACGATGTTTATGTCCCAGACATGGTCTTACATGTAAATCTCAAATCGATGCCAACGTCCCTGACGTGGTCTTACACAAAATCACATATCGGAAATCCTATTTCATGACATATATATCCTAACTATTCTTATGGTTCGTACGGGGCTTTCGGACGTCGTCACATTATTAAAACTTTCTTAATTTCACATATTCAGGTTCTATAACCATTCATCACAATTCAATATCATATAAACATGAATAAATCAATTCAAACACATTTATTTGTATATCGACTTACCTCGTACGGAAATGAACGGAAACAAACGGTTAATCAACGACTTTCGACTTTCCCTGATCTAATTCTGTTTTCTTTGGTTCTTGATCTAAATACATTCAAATTTGACTTATTCAATCTCACATTCATTCAAATCAATCCATATACGCATATTTAAGGCATTTTACAAATTAGCCCTCACATTTCACGTTTTAACATTTTAGTCCCTATTTTATAAAATCACAAAATACACATAATTTTTTATACACATGTTAGGACGAATATTTATGTTGTTCATATAAGCCCATATATTTCATTTATTTCACATTTTAGTCCCTCAAAATCTCATTTTCACAATTTAGCCCAAATTACTCAAATTCATCAAAAAATCCTAATACAAAACATATGTATCTATCATCAAGCTTCCATATTTCATCAACTAACATTACAAAACTCATAAAATCAACAATTCCATAACTCAAAATCATCATCAAATTCTAAAATTGAGGCATGGGCTTAATAGAACACAAAGCAACGATCACAAAAATGTAAAAATTATTAAAAACCGAGCAAAACACATACCTTAATCACAAATTCTCTTAGCCGAACCCTAAACAAGCTTTTATCTTTTCTTTTCTTTTGATTTTTGGCAAAACAAGGTGATAATAGCCTTATTTTCATGTTTGTTTTATTAATATTAACTTTAATAATCAAATACCAATTTTGCCCTTAATTACACCATAAAAAATCACATCATGGATGGCCATTAATGTCCATTAAACTTATCAATGTCTAATTTCATCATAAGGACCTCACATTTAAAGAGACACATCAATTCGGCACTTAATCAAATTGCACGCAACTTTTGCCTTTTCTACGATTAGGTCCTTTTTGCAAATTAAGCACACAAACGATAAAATTAAATCACGAAATTTGCACAAATATCAATTCACATATTATAAGCACAAAAAATAATGTTAAAATAGTTTTTGAATCGAATTTATGGTCCCGAAACCACTATTCTGACTAGGGTCTAAATCGGGCTATTACAACAACTCCTATACATGCTATATAACCAAATACATAAGTTCAAAAGTACCAAAACGACAATTGGATAGTGTGATGAGATCTCCGACAACTCCCAATCCGAGCAAGCTTCGAAAACACTATAAAACACAGAAAAGTAAATAGAGTAAGCTATAAAGCTTAGTAAGCTCGTATAGTTAATAAGTAAAACTTACCATTCATTCACCATTCAAGTAATATAAAAATAATATACTACAAAACCATTTAATCACAAAGTTAACATTTATTCATTCACATAATTAATCATGAACTCACAATTTCATGGATTCAATACTCAAATGATTTCCGTACATACTTGTACTGATACGTATCTATCTCTCACTATTTCATATTCTTGATATACCCGTTGAACCATTTGGAATAATATTGGATACTCAGGAATCTTGCACCCTAAGTGCCAATACATATCTATAGCTATCTCAATCTCATATCTCGTACAATATTCACTCTCAAGCTATCAACAGGTCTGCTTACACAAGGTGATGGTCAAGACGTAACTACACGGTGCTTCTCACACAAGCTGACGAGAATCCGCGACACATGCCAGAGAACTCTGCCACCAGTAGAACGTACGGACCAGCACCCAAATCACATAACCCCTAATGACATGTCATTTGTATCCTATCTATTCCTAAGGTTCAACCGGGATTTAACATTGTCGAATCTTCGTCAAACATTTTTGTAAGATCGTATTCACAACTAATTCAACAATAAAGCATTTAAAACACAAATTATTGTTAATGCTTATTAACATACGAACTTACCTCGATCACAAAAACGACGTAATAGGATCAACTAATCCAAAACTTTATCTTTCCCTTGATCAAGTTCCGTACGAGGCTTTTCTTGATCTATATAATCAAATCCAATCCATTTATTATTCATTCTATTCAATTTAGCCTAAAAATACATATTTTGAAAATTTACACTTTTGCCCCTAATATTTCAATTGTTTTACAATTTAGTCTCTAACTCATAAAAATACAAATTCATGCAATTCAACTTTTACCCATGCTAGCCGAATATCAATTAAGTCCCTAGCAAGCCATGTATTCCATTTATTTCTAACATTTACCACATAATTTTCATATTTCTCAGTTTAATCCCTAAATGACAATTTTATCAAAAATCACTTAACAAATGTCGTTTATCTAACAACCACCATTCATTTTCTATCATCAAACATCAAAATACACACATTTTCATCAATGGTAAAACCCTAAACCTTTAAAAAAATTCAAATTAGTCCTTGGGCTAGCTAGATTAAGTTACAACGGCTCCAAAAACATAAAAATCATTAAAAACGAGATGAAAATTAACTCACATGCAAGGTAATATATCTAGTCGAATGTTCAAGCTTCAAACATGGCTTTTTCTTCTCAAATTTTCGGTGATGAAAATAAAACCAAGAAGATGGCAACATTCTTTTCATTATTTTCTTTATTTAATTTACCAACTTACTTATTTAACTTTACATTTAAACTAATTAAAACATAAATCTCATGTCCATCTTTGTCCACTACTAACTAAAATGGTTTAATTACCACTTAAGGACCTGTACTTTAAAGTTCCATATCTATTAGACCCCTTTAGCTATTAGAACCCAACTTTTACACTTTACGTGATTTAGTCCTTTTTATCAAATTAAACACTCAAACGATAAAATTTCTTAACGAATTGTTCACACAATCATACTATCATGCTATAGACCTCAAAATTATAATAAAATAAATATTTTGACCTCGAATTTGTGGTCCTGAAACTACTTTTTTATTTGACTAAAAACGGGCTATTACACATTGGAATAGTCAAAGTGCTTGCATAATTTAAAATCTTGTACCCAATATCGAGAATATTATTGACCTCTACTAAAAACTCTATTGTACCATCCCCCTATTTTGTTGCTCAAACACCATCATCTCAATATCATTATTATTATTGAGATCCACCATAATATATTTACACACCCTTCTACTGGACATCAGAAATCTATACTTCATATCGGATTTCTACTTAGTTCTTTCAACTTAGTTTTCCTTAAGATCATTCTTTTCATACTATCCAAGTAAGCATCACTCTTAAAAGTCATGTTAAAAAATGTATCCTATTGGAATACAACTCATTCATCAATCAAAATTATATCTTCATTCAAATGGATTTGTGTCATAAATCGGTCCATCATCTTGAGACTATCAAATATTAAATTTCGAACATTACAAATATTTTAACAATTTCAAGATTTTTAATAACAAAGAATGCAAAAAAAAATCACTGTTTTACTTCAATAGAAAGTATAAACACTAACACAACTTCCTTATACCACATGCAAAACATATCAACAAATGTAACAATAATAATAGCATAACCTCATATACAATTTTAGTCATTCTTAATAATAAATAATCCAACAAAATTAACACTAACTTAATACAATGACAACCATATACAATCACACAACTTTATACCATATACAAAACATATTCAACAATTGTAACAATAATAATAACATAATATTAGCTCCAAAAACACTTAAAAATCTACTATCAACAATAAACTAAAAACTAATGACAACTTTCATACCATTAATTCATTGATTTTAGAAAAAACAAATACTTAACTAATTTACTGAGTTGTACAAACTTCACAGGTTATTGGAATGATTTTAAGAGGATTAGGGATGAGCAGTTTTGAAAGGGTTGTTTTCGAATGATTGTTTTACAAGAAAATTGCATAACTTATAAGAGAAGGAAAGCGGATCGACCAACTTAAGTTCGCATAAAGTTGATGACTTTCATGACTCATAAAATATCTGAATTAAGGACATACAAGAATTGAGTTCATGTTCCATTATGTCAAATCTCTATTTGTAACAATAAAGTACAGGGATTCCTAAGAGAAATTCTGAAAAGTGATCATTTGGACCTTGAAACCTATGGATGTCGAGTTCATACTGTTGTCTTTTCATCATCACTAAATCATTGGAGAATAAATTTTGTGGCGCCCCAAACCTGGCTGGGACGATCTGACTTGAATCCAGAACGTCATATTTTTCACCAAGGTGACACAAAACACATCAAAATAATTATACGCACAAATAATTATTTTCCTATTAATCTTACCTATAACGAAAGTCATAGACATGCAATTAGATCATACATAATCATGAATGAACAACAAAACATAGTTACATGCTTTATCTAACATAAATCGTTCAATTGCATCATTTCACATCTAATATCCAAACACACACATAATAAAAATTTAGAAATATGTTTCAGTTCTAAAATCCTTTAAGAAATATTTTTTTAAAGAATCAATTTAATCCAATTAACTATTCTCCGTTAATTTTAAAAACAAGTGTTTTAAAGACTAAATTGAAAGAATGAAAAAATATAAAAAATAACCATATTACAAAATAATCTTTGGTTTTACGAAATTTGACATCTAAATCTCAGGTATGTATGTTTTCCAAAGCATTTTATAAGATTTTAGAATCCAATTTCATTACCTAAAACCTAAAGACTAAATTGTTATGTTAGAAAAACAACCTAGAAATGGACTGTATATCACATCGTGATGACACGACTTACCACGTCGCAACGTGGTCTAAAGGAGGCACCTCTTCACGATGACATGACAAGGGTGTCCCAATGCTAATCCTTTGTCCCAATGACATCCGAATGTCGCTGGACATCGTTTGCAATTTTTGTAGAAACATCCCAACAACCTGCAATTTGCAAATTTGGTCACTCCCAAACATACCATTTTGTGCATTTAGGCCTATTTCTCCTTCCTAACAAGTCCTATTTCCTTCAAACACCATTTAAAACATGCTTAACCATACCATAACACACAATGGAAAATTTTGGTACTTCAATTCACACTACATTCTAGCATACAACCTTTTAACTTACAACTCAATTACTCAACATACCATATCAGCATATCATAGTTTTCTAAGGATCCTATGTGATCTTTTTGAACCATTTGGTCATTTAAAATATGTCCAAAATTTCCAGATTTATGTTTTAACCTTTTTAGCACTTTTAATCATGTTTCATGCAATTTTTAATACACAACTTCAACTAAACAAATCATGTATCATCATCATTATCCACAAATATCCAAATGACCACAAACCAAAGTCTAAAGTCCTTTTTAACAGTTCATAAGAAAGTTTAATCCCACATGTCAACCCACATTGCCTTTATTTAAAGATTTCAGCAATTGTTGATTAGAAACTGCCAAGGTTATTACCGATGTTTTATCAAAGGATTTTCGATGATTGTTACTCCTATGACCAAGTTGTTGCAAAAAGATGTTAAATTTGAATGGTTCGAAAAATGTCAGCAAAGTTTTGAAAAATTGAAAGCATTATTGACTGAGGCACCAATTTTAGTACAACATGAATCGGGAAAAGAATTTGTAATTTATAGTGACACTTCATTAAATGGTTTGGGTTGTGTATTGATGCAAGAGGGAAAAGTGATAGCTTATGCCTCGAGACAGTTGAAACCACAAAATAAAAATTATCTGACGCACAATTTCGAACTGGCCGCCGTTGTTATTGCTTTGAAAATTTGGCATCATCATTTGTACGGTAAGAAAAGCCAAATTTTTACAGATCATAAGAGTTTAAAATATTTGATCACTTAGAAAGATCTGAACTTGCGACAATGGAGATGACTCAAGTTACTAAAAGATTATGAATTAGTGATTGACTATCATCTAGGGAAGGCGAATGTAGTCGCAGATGCCTTGAGCAGAAAGTCTTTGTTTGCTTTGAGAGCTATGAAAACAAAGCTGACTTTGAGAGCTAAACCGATATTTCTTCAGCAAATCTGTGAAGCATAGAAAGATGATAGTGAAATTGCAAGCCAATAGAGCTCAGTGTGATTTGGGTAGTGATTCAGACTTTCAGATCGATTCGGGTGATTGTTTGATGTTCCGAGATAGAGTATGTGTACCGAAAATGAACTTATTCAAAAAAATTTACACGAGGCACTTTATCAGTTTATCCAGGTAGTACGAAAATATATAATGATTTGAAGAAATTGTATTGGTGGTTAAGTATGAAACGTGATATTTCGGAGTGTAACACCCCAAACCTGGCCTAGGCGTCCGGGCCACATCTGTGATGTTACATTGAGGAGGGTTTTGGAAAACGCAAATTTAGTTAAAAAGCCCGTTTGTGTAAATAATCTTGTTTGCGATTCTTTTGCAAAACCAACTTGTTTAGTTCATATGCCAAAATATAGGTTCTTATAGTAAAACACGTCTCGTTTTACGTTTTTATATTACTTAGAAACATTGTTGTTGCAGAAGCTTTTAAATCAGGTTACGTGGTTTGATAGTTGAAATCTTTTTACTTTTGTTTTTGAAAAACCCGCATCCTACAGCTAATAGTTATAAATAAAATCCCCCTTTAAAATAAAAACTTAAAACGACCATATTACATAAAATACCCCTAGATAAAGATACTCTTACTAAAAACTATAATGGAATTAAAATAGTGGTGTGGTCGTCTCTGAGTCCCTCGCAACACCATCCCGCCTAAGGATTACCTGCACAATTAAGCAGAATAAGTGAGTTATGAAACTCAATGTGTAATCCCTATACAATAAATAGACAAATGGACAATGTTTGATCAGTCTAGGCTTAAGCCCGTATCCACAGTAGTATTAATGTGGGTCTTAGCCCATTACAGTAGCAGTAACAGTCTGGGCCTTAACCCAATTTAGTACAGTTTCAATAATGCATAAAGAGGTCCTACCCAACCATCCTCTACACTCCACTCCGTCCAGCCCTACACTCCATATGGAGAATAAATCAACCCACCCATCCCTACACTCCAGAATAAAGTACCGGTCCCTACACTCCATGTGGGCATAAAGAGCTGCCAGTAAAGGCTCATATCCTTTCAGTACGCTTCCTCCAATATCATATAACCCACCCCATGCAATGTAACATAATATAAATGTACATACAATAGGAATGGCATGTTCAAACAGTCATACATCACTCAGGGGTATTTTGGTCATTTACCTCATAGGGGTAAAATAGTCATTTCATAATTTAGGGTTTAGGCACACTTACTGACCCAACAATTGGTTCATAGTTGTCTCGTGCAACTCGTGCAACCTTTAACAGCTAAAAAGCATAAATGGGCCCAAGCCCACCATACAGCCCATGTGGGCCCACACGCTCGTATGGCCCCTTAAGCCCAAATAATGGCCTTGGCTGTGTACACAACATGGTTGGCCAAACAGCTATCATGCATCTGTACGGTTTGCCCGAGTGGGCTCACGAGCCCATAGGGCCCACACAGCCCATTTCAGCCCAACATGGCCCAAAGCGAACTACACTCACAAGATCGCTCGTGGTGGCCTCTACAGTCATATGCTCACATTTATGCATCTAAACGACCACACAGGTGAGCATATGCCCACGTGATAATAGTGATAATTGATTTCCGGCTTTTGCCGTTTAATGATGGAAGCAGTGTGATTACACTTGTTGCAACCGTGCGACCAACCCAAACGCTTCCCAATACCTACATTCAATCATGATGTTCCGTTAGACATTCTGTACTAGGGTTAATCACCCTTTTTCCTATTCCCTAAATTGAAATTATACCCAACTTGCCTTGATTGCGAAAATGAAATTAGCCCTGTATGAACTGTTTGCCGAAGGCTGGCTACAAACTCCTTGATGAATACTGCATAACAAACGATCTTTCTTAATCACATTTACTTATACATTATCAGAAACAGATGACCAAGAACAGAGATAAGTCCATTCGGCCAATAGTTAGGATTCTTAGCCAAATACCCCAATCTAAAACAACGATAACGAAAACGCTACCTTCAATTGAGAGACAACCGAGAGATTTTGCTCACTTCTGTAACACTTGCGCACTTCTTTACCCTTCATAAGTATTGCCCCTAAAAAAAACCAGCGTCACTTAAAGAAAGAAGGTCGACATTAAAAGAAAAGAAAGGAAAACCGAAAGAGCAGAACCATTTACCAGTCGATATTCGGCCAACCACCAAAGGAAGGAGAAAGAATTGGGAGTGAGAGTCGTGAATCGAGAAGAGGAGAAGAAAGGTGTTGATAAATTCGGTATAAGTGGCAGTGAAAACAAAGACTGGAAATCGACAAAAAGAAAAGAAGAAAGAAAGAATCGGTCTCTACAAGTCATAACCGAAAGAAAAAAGGAAGAGCGGCTGAGATGATTATTCGACTAATGAGTAAAGATACAAGAAAGAAAAGGAACAAAAAGATCAGTAGTCACACAACAAACCAAAAAAATCAAAATGACCAAAAGTGAAAACCAAAACGGGAAGGTTGAAATTCACTAAGAGAAAACCGAAACAACAATAACCAAATGCTCAACTTTTGCCCAAAAGCCGAAAATGCCAAGCATGAGAGTCCCCAACCTGCACACCCCCTACTATTCTCCTCAAATCATTATTTTTACTCCCCATACTACTCCTGAAATCATTCAATCCATATCCCACTCACCCAACTCCTTAGCAACCAAAAATCCCTCCAACCACTCCCTAAAATTCGACTCCAACCCCTCCTACTCCTTCAACACACCAATTTTAATCCCACTCTAACACCTACTTCACGTTAGGAGCAAAAAAAAACCAAAATACCCTTTGTGCTAACAGGCCTCAAACCTCAGACCTTGTGCCATAGTCCACATGCCCTTGCCACCTGACTAGCCAGCCCTTTATGCTACGCAACACCCTCAATAATTTAAAAGCCCACTAACAGCAACAAGGGTTTATTCTAAAAGAAGCAAAGATTTGCTAAAGTCCAGGTTGAACTCAGGACCTCTCAGGCATTCTCAAGACCTTTAACCAACACACCAAGTAAACCAACACGCCACATAACATGCAGTTAAATTATCAGAGATTTGGGGCGTTACACGAAGTTTGTCTCAAAATGTTTGATTTGTCAACAAGTAAAAACCAGACACTAAGTACCTTCAGGTTTACTTCAGCTAGTGATGGTACTTGAGTAGAAATGGATAGGATTATGATAGACTTCGTAACGAGTTTACCTTTGACTCTAAAAAAGAAATATGTCGTCTGGGTTGTTGTTGACAAATTAACAAAATCATCTCATTTTATTCCGGTACGTATCGACTACTCACTTGATAAGCTAGTTGAATTGTACATTGCTGAAATTGTGAGATTGCACGGAGTGCCTATTTCTATTATATCGGATAGAGATCTGAGATTTACTTCACGATTTTAGAAGAAGTTACAAGAAGCTTTGGGTACAAAGTTGAACTTTAGTACCGCATTTCATTCGTAAATTGACAGTCAATCTGAAAGGACGATTCAAGTTCTCAAAGACATGCTTCACTGCTGTGTTTTAGAGTTCGAATGTAGTTGCGAAAAATATCTACCTTTCGTTGAATTTGCTTATAACAACAGTTTTTAGTCGAGTATAAAGATGAGACCATATGAGGCATTGTATGGCCGCAAGTGTCAAACTCCGTTGTACTGGACCGAGCTCAATAAGAGACATTCATGGGGTTGATTTGGTTAAAGAAACTAAAGAGAAAGTGAAAGTAATTTGTGATTGTTTGAAACCCTCTTTGGATAGATAGAAATCGTACATAGATTTGAAACCAAAAGAAATTGAATTTCAAGTCGGTGATAAGGTATTTTTGAAAGTATCTCCATGGAAGAAGATTTTGAGATTTGGCCGTAAAGGCAAGTTAAGTCCATGTTTCATTGGGTCGTATGAGATTATTAAAAGAATAGGGCCAGTGGCATATCGGTTAGCTTTATCGATAGAGTTGGAAAGGATTCATAATGTGTTTCATGTGTTGATGTTACGATGATATCGTTCTTATCCTTCTCATGTGATTTCACCAATAGAAGTCGATATTCAACCTGATATGACTTATGGTGAAGAACCGATCAAGATTTTAGCTTAGGAAGTTAAACAGTTGAGAAATAAAAGCATAGACCTAGTGAAAGTTTTGTGGCAACGACATAGGGTCGAAGAGGCAACATGGGAACCTGAGAAAGCTATGAGAAAATAGTACTTTCTTGGTAAGATTTTCGAGGACGAAAATCCCTAAAGGGGGGAGAGTTGTAACAGACATTTTAGGGTCTGAAGTAGAATTCTTTATTGTGATATTGTTTTAATTTCTACAGTATGATTGAATGATTGTATGAAAATTTTGTTAAGAAATTTTATCGATAAGGTGTCTAATTTGACTAATAGGACTAAATTATAATAGGTGCAAAATGTGTGTTCTAGAAGCTAAAGGTGTCTAATTGCTATGAAATTTTAAATTGGAGGACCTTAAATGGTAATTAGACCATTTTATTTTAAGTTCAACAAAAATGGACATGGTAGGGTGAAATTTCAAAGTTTGGCATTAAGGGCATTTTGGTCATTTGGATAATAAAGACAAAATTTAACAAATAAAAGATGTCATCTTCTCAATTTCATCCTCCCACAGCCGAAAATCATAAGAGAAGACATAGCTAGGGTTTTCCAAGCTTTCAAGCTCAATTGTAAGTCCGTTCTAGCCCCGTTTTTAATGTTTTTCATGTTTTTGAGATCCTTATAACCTAATCTAGCTATTTCAAGGACTAATTTGAAAGAAATATGAATTTTAAAATTTTACCCATGTTATGTATTTGTATATTTTGATATCTAATGGTAGAAAATGCATGTTTGGTGTTAGATAAACAACTTTTGCTAAGTGATTTTTGGTAAAAATGTCAAAAAAAGACTTATTTGTAAAAGTTATAAAATGAGTAGTAAAAGTTTGATTAAGTGGAAAACGTGGGCTGATATGAGTATGAAAATGGTTCGGCTAGGCTTGGGTTTTGAATAAATTGAATACATTTCACTTTATGAGCCTAAGGACTAAATCGTAAAAATATGAAACATTAGGGAAAAATGTGATTTTCCATAATATGATTTTTGGGCTAAATTGAATAATGTGAGTATTAAATGAGTTAAGTTTGTTATTATAGATCAAGAAAAATGAGGTTCGAACCTAGATCGGAGGAAAAATAAAGTGTTTGATGATTAGGTCCAACTCTACTATTTTTGTACCGAGGTAAGTTCGTATGTAAATAATGCAATGTTATATTTATGTTTTAAATGCTATAATATTGCATGAATTGTGTGATTGACTCTTTGTACATATTTGACAAAGTTTCGACAAGCTAGAAATCTCTGTTGAACTTTAGGAATAAAATAGGATACAAGTGACATGCCACTAGGAACCCTATGTGTATATGTGTTTATGTGATCTGGGTGCTGGTCTTGTAGGTCCTACCAATGACTGGGTATTCTAGCATATGTTGTAGTTACCTGACAGCTTGTGTGAGCAGCATTGTGTAGTTACGTCCTGACTGACAGCTTGTGTGAGCAGGCCCGTGAATAACTCGAGAGCGAGCCTATATGTGTTATGAGATATAAGGTAGCTTTGACTACATATGTGGCACTTACGTGCAAGATTATTCGAGTATCCGATAATATTCCAAGTGTTCAAAGGGAATAATAAAGATGTGAAAGGATGTGGCTATGTTACGAGTTGGTACAGGTATGTACATAGAACTCATAAGTAATAAACTCGATGGGTGATGAACTCTCGATAAGGTTGTGATTGAGCAAGTTATGACTATTAGATTTTAGTAACTTTTATGTTATCTCACTTTATATAAATTTCATGATTAAGGTGTTGTTAAAATGCATATTATTTGTGTATGAACTTACTAAGCTGTAACACCCCTAACCCGTAACCATCATTGGATTAGGGTTACGAGGCATTACCAGACAGACAGAACATTTCAGAACAATTCAGAATCATAGATATCACATAACATTAATACATAAGCATTCATCAACAATTTATCCCTTATGATGGTCTACGAGACCTAAAACATACTTTTAAGTACATTCGGGACTAAACCGAACATATTCATAAATTTCAAAACTTAGAAAATTTTTCATTTCTGTTGAGGTCACACGCCCGTGTGATCAAGCCGTGTGCCTCACATGGGCACTAGACATGCCCATGTGATCCAATCATGCCAAAACAGAGTATATATACTGATTTTCACCCACGGCCAATAAACACGCCCGTATGCTATGGCTGTGTGATACTTAGTTAGCTACTGACTTGAGCCCACGGCCATATGACACGTCCATGTGTCTTAACCTGTGATCTTAAGAGGTTACTGCTTTGCATACACGGCCACAAGGCACCCCCGTGGTCCCTGGCCGTGTGGCACAATGCAGGCTTGGTTTAAGCCAACTTGCTACCCCTTTATGGGTCATTCCTACAAGCAATATCAAACAATATTTATACCAAAACTTTCAACCAATTCCATGCTCAAAACATGCTTCATTATAACTAAATCATCATCATTCAATAACCTATTCAAATCTATATCAAAACACATTAAAAATCTTATTACAACAACATGCCAAAATGCTCATTTCATAGCTCACATATGGCACATTGTATCTCATGCTTAAACTTACCATTTCTTCAACTTGGCATATTTAAGAATAACCACCACATACAAGGCCATATAACCATTACAAGCATACACAATTTTGGCATCACAAACCATTTACCAAAACTAAGCATAAATATACCATTTGCTAGCCAACTCATATGGCATAACATATATACATTTCAAAGCTTAAATACATAGACATTCTAGCCTATACATGTCATATATAAATATATTTACACTTTCAAAAGTACCAAATTAAGTTTCAATAGTGTAGTGATGATCCTTGACGATCCCCGAGCTTGCAGTAGCTTCAATATCTATAAAACAATGCAAACACACACAAAGTAAGCTTTCCAAAAGCTTAGTAAGCTCGTACTATAATCATTAACAATATATAAAACATAAAACATCAACACATAAGTATTTACATATTTTCAATCCATATCACCATATTAATTCCATGATTTGAACACATATAATCTCAGCTACCACATAGGTATCATACATACTACAGAAGTCATCATTGTATTTCTTCACTTACATACTCACTTTTCATTGAATATTAGAAGACTTTAAGTCGATCATTCGTACTTTAAACATCCGCACACTTAGTGCTATAGAGGTTAGTCGAAGCTAAAATGATTCCGTACACTTAGTGCCATTTCAATTAACCGAAGTTAAGTCGGTATCACACACTTAGTGCCTTATATAGCCGAAGCTATTTCAACTCGCACACTTAGTGCCATTTGTAGCCAAAGCTATATGTATTAAACCGCACACTTAGTGCTAAGCATATTTGAATATCATCGTACTCAAACCGTAATCAAATATCTATACAGTTTTATACATTGTAATCGCATTAAAACATAACTTTAACATCATTTATCACGTACGAACTGTAACGCCACAAAAATCCTGAAAATCCCGAAATCTCAATTTTTTTCTTTTTATGCTTAGCAATTCTGGTTAAGTGTTAATTACGCGATGGTAGGTCTTGGTCAAGTTTTGAGTTTGAATCTAGGGATAAAAGAAATTATAGTTTAATTATTAAAGGAACCCTGATGGTAAGTGGTTGGGCTTTTAAATAAATATAGGGGAAAATAGCATCAAAAAAAGCCTTGTGGAGGAGTGGCTAAGTGACGCCACATAGGGTGTAGGGAGGTGGCGTTAGTGGCTAGCAAGGAGATCCAAGGTTCGAATCCTAGCTTAGTATTTTTAGAAGTTTAATTTTGGCCTTCTAGAAGGTTGGAAGTTACGTGAAAATGGACTCCAAGGGGAGTGTTCAGAAGAGAAATTTGAGGAAAGGATCAAGGGGTTATCAGGGAGAAAAACGAGGAGATGAGAAGGGGGAAGTGATGGAGATGAATTGGGAACTTGGGCTTAAGGAATTCGGCTATAAGGCTATAAATAGGTGTCGAATGGGAGTTTGCCAGGCTAATGCCGAATTTTCCCTCAACTTGTTGCCAGAAACCCTCTTCCCTAAAAGCCGAAAACCCTTTTGTTTTTCTTTATTTTCTTTCTGCCGATTTCTATTCTTCTCTACACAATTTTATTTTTTTCACTTAGCCGATTCCTTCTTCTACTCTTCTTCTTTAGTCTGTACCAAATAAACCTTATTCACCATACTAAGTTTGAAAGCCGAAAAGCCAAATCTCCCAAGAGTCGAATACTCTTTGACCGAATCTAGTGTAAGTGTTTGCTCTTCCAATCGGCTTTGCGATGAATCTATTATGTTGTTCTTCCCTCACTCTTTCTAATCAACTTTGGCAGGGAATTAGTATCGGATCTCGGATCTTAACTCTCTGCCGAATTACTCTTTAGGTGTTTGTGATTTTGGTAAGTATTCCTCTCCCATTGGCTAAGGTGGCCGAATGTTCATAATTAAGGTAAGGGGACTTGTGTTGGATACGAGTCATCTATTATTCTGGTTTTAATAGTTAAGATTAGTGCAGATCTAGGAGTTAATCGTGGTTAGTGATTTAAAAAGGGGGCTGATCACGCAAGGTAAGGTTAAGGTGAGGTTTCGGTTTTAGTAAGGATATGTATTAAGCATGCGATTAATTGAAGGGTGATATCATTTGTAGGTTAGTGACTAAGGGAATCACAGCACGCTTACTTACTAGGTGTGTACATACACTGCACACACACAATAAATCGGCAAAAGCCGAAATGCCGAAAACCCAAAAAGCCGAAATGCCGAAAAGCCGAAAGTTGGGCTACGATAGTCTTGCGAGTGCACGAACACTCCTGAGGAGGAAACCGATAGGTTGTATGAGGCCCATGGGCGATTCCATGGACTTGGGCTGTGAATTGGCCAACTGGGCCAGAATAGGCTTAATGGGTCTAATGGGCTGTTGGGCCCATAATAGGCAAAAATTGATTATTGATGCTATGTGATAGAAATTTGTATGTGAGCATGTGTATAATGTGATTTGGGCCTAATGGGCCACATAAATGTGATTTGGGCATAATGGGCTATATACAGGTGATTTGGGCCTAATGGGCTATATGAATGTGATTGGGCTTATGGGCCAGATACAGGTAGGTAAATTTGTTTGGCCTTTGTAAGAGGTTTGGGCCTAGTATATAATGACTACATAAAACTTAATTAATTAATTGCGACTGTGGACAAGTCAAAGGGTTAAGGTGTGGCAATGGGTATATGCATGTCTAGGATTGGATTTAGGGAGAGCTTGGTACTTAAGCGGTCTTAATGACTCACCTCCTCTTTTCTAGAATCCTATCTGATGCATAGTATTTGTTCATCTTAGCACACGGGATTTGTTAACGGGCCAAGGTAAGTGGAAACCGTAAAGAAAGGGAAAATTACCGAAATTCCCCTGAGGGAGAAAATGACCAAAATACTCCTAGGTGTTAAATGTAAGTTTTATGGATGTGACATGCATACATATGATATTCTGCTTAGGTTGCACAGGGGTTAGGAATCATGGAACGGAGGAAGTATATGAGGATCGTATGGTTGCTTGACAATCGTGGATCCACCGACAGCTTTTAAGCCCAATGTGTAAGTGCAGGTAGTTCCGCAACTGGGCTACCATAGATGTGACGGATGGGTGGCTCGAAATTTATATCCCCACATGGTGTGACGGGGGACAGAGCTGGTGTGTAGTGGATGGATTATTAGGATGGGATTGCATTGCATATGATGTATGGTGTTTATTGATTGCTTGTTGCTCGTCGAGGGTTGTACACACTGAGTTTATGAAAACTCACCCTCTCTTTTATTTTATTTTATTTTCAGGTTATGCTCAATAGAAGGTTCGATGTTTAGAGGGACTCTGGGTGGCCAGCTAGTAAGGCAACATGGACGAGTTTTTTTTTTCTTAAAAGCATACAAGTTTCTATTTCATTAACTACTTTTCAGACCTAATTGTAATAAGGCTTCCATTTTGTTATTATTTGGGTTTTTATTTTCATGCATTGTAATTACGAAATGTTGAACATGAGTTTGCTAAATCATAGTATGTTTTTCTACGCTTCCGCAACAGAATTTTAAAATGACAGGTTTTCATAAAATCATATGTTTTAAACAGGTTTTCGTGATTGAAAAATAAAAAGAGTTTTTATAAGTTAATTAAGGTTTCTTTTAATTTAAGAAAGGTTTTCAATGAAAACACGGTTTTCGCTAAAACACTTCAATGTGATGCGCCAGATTTGGCCATAACATTCGGGTCGAGTTTAGGGTGTTACATTTAGTGGTATCAGAGCACAGGTTGCAAAACTCGAGCTATGAAGTGAGCCTTATTATTAGTTGGTTTCTTTTCTACTTATTATTTGGATTTTAAAAATATTTTGGATCACAATGTTTTGGAAAAAGGAAAATCTTGTTGTATGGCACACCAAGCCTCTGACGTCGAACCAAGTAAGTACTTATGTTCTTAAATATATTTAAATTGTTATACAGTAGCTAGTTAGAGGGATCTTTAGATGATTTTGTTAGAGTGGAATTGAAGCCCATAGGAACTTGAAACTATAGAGGATTTTCGAAAATAATCTTCTCTTTAAATATTTTCATAAAACATCGGTGTAATTATTTAACTAACTAAAACTTCATAAAATTTCTAATCCAGATAATATGCAAATCGACGATGAGTACTAGAAGAGGTGTAAGAAGTCGTGGCTGAGGCCGCGGAAGTATTAGGGCTAAATCGTCAGCATCGGGCATAGAAGAGGCTTCGGCCTCACCTGTGGTTGGGAATGGACCGTATGATCGGGTCGCGGGAGAAGATGCATTGTCGCAAGTAATGCTAAGAATTTTGGAAAGGGTCGTTGGGCCCAACAGTGGCACTGGAAATCGAGGGTCCATTCCAGAGCGACTTCAATCGAATGGGGTTGAGATCTTTAAGGGCGTGGCTGGTGTGGCTCCTAACATGGCGAAATATTGGTTGGAGGCCACTGAAAGGATAATGGAGGACCTGGACTGTTCACCGAAACAAAAGCTGAAAGGGGCAGTGTCGCTGCTTAGAGAAGAAGCCTACTAGTGGTGGTTGACAGTGAAAGAGGACACTCAACCGGAGCGGGTCACTTGGGAGTTTTTCAAAGCTGTATTCCAAGGGAAGTATGTGGGTGCAAACTATGTGGATGCTAGAAAGAAAGAATTCCTGAACTTGACCCAAGGAAACAAATCAGTGGCAGAGTATGAAGCGGAGTTTTTACGCCTTAGAAGGTATGCAAGAGTAATGGTGGCAACGGAATATGAGCACTGCGTTAGGTTTGAGGACGGACTAAGAGATAGCCTTAGGGTATTGATAGCTCCACAAAGGGAGCGAGTTTTCTCGGAATTGGTGGAAAAAGTGAAGATAACGAAGGAGGTAAAGCGCACTGAGCGCTTAAATTGGAAAAAAGAAAAGGGTAGTAATAAAAGAGAGGCTGAGACTTCCGGTGTTGGACAGAGGCCTAGGGCTAGGGCCAGAAATAATGGGCCAGTTAGAGCAGGGCCCCCTGCTGCTAATCCAGGGGTGCCACCTTGTGCTGATTGTGGGAGAAGCCATAGAGGCGAGTGTTGGAAGAGGATAGAAGCTTGCTTCACTTCTGGGTCTATGGAGTATAGGATCAATGATTGCCTTCGAATGCTAGGTCGAGTGCCAGTAGTGGGCCAATATGGTACTCAGCCACCAAGGGGTGGTCAGTTGCCGCCAAGGGGTCGCAGGCAGGCCAAGGGCGGTAACGGTAACGGGCGTGGACATGGAGCACCAGACGAAAATGCATGTCATGCTGAAGTGAGACAGCCAGCTTTGGTTTATGCTGCTCGTCGCCGAGAAGACGGGGATGCCCTAGATGTGATAACAGTATGTTCCTTATATATGAATTACCTTACACAGCATTGATTGATATTGGATCGGTTCGTGGTAGTCTTTATAGATGACATTTTGGTGTACTCAAAAGATGAGGATGAGCATGATGCACACTTAAGGATTGCGTTGTAGATTTTAAGGGAGAAGCAGTTGTATGCCAAATTCAGTAAGTGTGAATTCTAGCTAAGGAAGGTTACTTTTCTAGGACATGTGTTGTCAGCCGAGGGGATTAAGGTGGATCCCAAAAAAATTGAAGCGGTGTTAGACTAGAAAATACCCAAGTCGATATCAGAAATCTGAAGTTTTCTAGGCTTGGCAGGATACTATAGGCGATTTGTTGAGGGCTTTTCAGTAATTGCTGCACCCTTAACTAAGTTGTTGAGGAAGGGGGTACCGTTTGTTTGTACGGACAAGTAGCAAAAGAGTTTTGGAAAACTTAAGAAAGTTTTAACTGAGGCCCCTGTGTTGATTCAGCCAGTGCCTGGGAAGGAGTTTACGGTTTATAGTGACGCGTCGCATGTGGGCTTGGGATGTGTATTGATACAAGAAGGAAAGGTGGTTGTGTATGCGTCACGGCAACTTAAGACTCACGAAGTGAACTACCAACCAATAATTTGGAGTTAGCTACGGTGGTTTTCGCACTTAAAATATGGAGGCATTACTTATACAGGGAGAAGTGCGTAATTTATTCAGACCACAAGAGTTTGAAGTACCTCCTTACCCAAAAGGAGCTGAACCTTAAGAACGTAGGTGGGTGGAATTGTTGAAGGATTATGATTGTACGATTGAATACCACCCTAGCAAAGCTAATGTTGTAGCTGACGCGTTGAGTCGCAGGGCTAAGTCAGACTTGAGGGCTATGCTCGCCCGTTTAAGCTTGTTGGATGATGGTAGCCTATTAGTTGAGCTTCAGGTAAAGCCGGTGTGGGTCGAGCAGATAAGGAGTAAGTAGATAGTGGATGAGACCTTAGGTACACGTTTTAGACAAGTGGAGAGTGGAAGGATGTGTATACCAAAGGACGATGATCTAAGGCAGTCCATTCTGCAGGAAGCACATAGCGGTCTCTACGCAATACATCTTGGCGGAAACAGGATGTATCAGAATTTGCGAGAGCTTTATTGGTGGCTAAGACTCAAGCGCGAGGTCATAGAGTTTGTAAGCAAATGTTTGGTTTATCAAAAGGTGAAGGCAGTTTGGTTTATCAAAAGGTGAAGGCAGAACATTAATTGCCTTCTGGATTGCTTTAGCCAGTGAAGATTCCACTCTGGAAGTGGGAAAGGATCACTATGGACTTTGTTAGTGGGCTAACATTGACGCCTACTAAGAAAGACTCGATATGGGTTATAGTGGATCAGTTAACCAAGTCTGCCCATTTTGTACTTGTTCGCACTGATTACTCATTATAAAAGTTGGCTAGGTTGTATGTGGCGGAGATTGTAAGATTGCATGAAGTGCCAGTATCCATAATATCTGATAGGGACCCACGTTTCACTTTGCGATTTTAGAAGAAGCTGCATGAGGCATTAGGTACTAGGTTGAACTTCAGTACGACATTCCACCCTCAAACTGACGGATAGTCGGAAAGGGTGATCCAAGTGTTGAAAGATATGTTGAGGGGATGCGTGATAGAGTTCCGAGGTAGTTGGGAGGACTATTTACCGTTAGCCGAATTCACGTACAATAATAGCTACCAAGAAAGCATTAGGATGGCTCCGTATGAAGCACTGTATGGGCGAAGGTGTCGAACTCCAACATGTTAGACGGAGTCGGGCGAACGGAGAATTTTGGGCCCTGAGTTAGTAGCCGATACTGAGGATAAGGTAAAATTAATTCGGGATCGGTTGAAGGAGGCCTCGGATAGGCAAAAGTCGTATGCTAACCTTAAGCGTCGAGAAATAGAGTATGCAGTGGGAGACTTAGTTTTTCTGAAGGTCTCTCCATGGAAGAAAGTGTTAAGGTTTGGACGAAAGGGTAAGCTAAGCCCAAGGTTCATTAGGCCATATCGGGTTGTAAGGCGGATTGGGCCAGTCGCTTACCAGCTGGAATTACCTCCTAAACTAAGCCAGATCCACGACGAGTTTCAAGTTTCCATGCTGAGGCGGTATCGCTCGGATCCTTCACATGTCGTTGCGATGGAAGAAATTGAGGTCAGGCCAGACCTAACTTTCGAGAAAGAGCTCAAACAAATAATTGGTCGAGAAGTCAAAAAACTAAGAAGGAAGTCTGTTCCATTAGTCAAAGTACTTTGGCGGAATCACAAGGCTGAAAAGGCTACTTGGAAACTTGACGAAGCGATGCGACTTCAACACCCTCAACTGTTTGAATCAGGTAAAATTTTGAGGACGAAATTTCTTTTAGGGGGTACAGTTGTAACGCCCCAAAAATCCCAAAACCCGAAAATCCTGAAATCTCAAATTTTTTCTTTTTATGCTTAGCAATTCCGGTTAAGTGTTAATTACGCAATGGTAGATCTTGGTCAAGGTTTGAGTTCAAATTTAAGGGTAAAAGAAATTATAGTTTAATTATTAAAGGAACCCTGATGGCAAGTGGTTGGGCTTTTAAATAAATATAGGGGAAAATAGCATCAAAAAAAGCCTTGTAGAGGAGTGGCTAAGTGACGCCACTTAGGGTGTAGGGAGGTGGCGTTAGTAGCCAGCAAGGAGATCCAAGGTTCGAATCCTAGCTTAGTATTTTTATAAGTTTAATTTTGGTCTTCTTGAAGGTTGGAAGTGACGTGAAAATGGACTCCAAGGGGAGTGTTCAGAAGAGAAATTTGAGGAAAGGATCAAGGGGTTATCAGGGAGAAAAACGAGGAGATGAGAAGGGGGAAGTGATTGAGTCGAATTGGGAACTTGGGCTTGAGGAATTCGGCCATAGGGCTATAAATAGGTGCCGAGTGGGAGTTTGCCAGGCTAATGCCGAATTTTCCATCACTTTGTTGCCAAAAACCCTCTTCTCTAAAAGCCGAAAACCCTTTTGTTTTTCTTTCTTTTCTTTCTACCGATTTCTATTCTTCTCTACACAATTTTCTTTGTTTCACTTAGCTGATTCCTTCTTCTACTCTTCTTCTTTAGTCTGTACCAAATAAACTTTAATCACCATACTAAGTTTGAAAGCCGAAAAGCCAAATCTCCCAAGGGCCGAATACAATTTGACCGAATTTAATGTAAGTGTTTGCTCTTCCAATTGGTTTTGCTATGAATCTATTACGCTGTTCTTCCCTCACTCTTTCTAATCAACTTTGGTAGGGAATTAGTATCGGATCTCAGATCTTAGCTCTATGCCGAATTACTCTTTAGGTGTTTGCGGTTTTGGTAAGTATTCCTCTCTCATTGGCTAAGGTGGCCGAATGTTCATAAATAAGGTAAGGGGACTTGAGTTGGATATGATTCATCTATTATTCTGGTTTTAATAGTTAAGATTTGTGCAAATCTAGGAGTTAATCGTGGTTAGTGATTTAAAAAGGGGGCTGATCGCGCAAGGTAAGGTTAAGGTGAGGTTTCGGTTTTAGTGAGGATATGTATTAAGCATACGATTAATTGAAGGGTGATACCGTTTGTAGGTTGGTGACTAAGGTGATCGTAGCATGCTTACTTACCAGGTGTGTACATACACTGCACACACACAATGAATAGGCAAAAACTGAAATGCCAAAAAGCCAAAAAGCCGAAATACCGAAAAGTCAAAAGTTGGGCTACGGTAGTCTTGCGAGTGCGTGAACACTCGTGAGGAGGAAACCGATAGGTTGTCTGAGGCCCATGGGCGATTCCATGGACTTGGGCTGTGAATTGGCCAACCGGGCCAGAATAGGTTTAATGGGCCTGATGGGCTATTGGCCCATAATAGGCAAAAATTGATTATTTATGCTATGTGATAGAAATTCGTATGTGAGCATGTGTATAATGTGATTTGGGCCTAATAGGCCACATAAATGTGATTTGGGCCTAATGGGCCATATACAGGTGATTTGGGCCTAATGGGCCATATGAATGTGATTGGGCTTAATGGGCCAGATACAGGTAGGTGAATTTGTTTGGGCTTCGTAAGGGGTTTGGGCCTAGTATATGATGGCTGCATAAAACTTAACTAATTAATTGCGACCTTGGACAAGTCAAAGGGTTAAGGTGTGGCAACGGGTATATGCATGTCTAGGATTGGATCTAGGGAGAGCTTGGTACTTAAGCGGTCTTAAAAACTCACCTCCTCTTCTCTAGAATCCTACCTGGTGCATAGTATTCGTTCATCTTAGCTCACAGGATTTGTTAACGGGCCAAGGTAAGTGGAAACCGTAAACAAAGGGGAAATTACCGAAATACCCCTAAAGGCAGAAATGACCAAAATACCCCTAGGTGTTGAATGTAAGTTTTATGGATGTGACATGCATACATATGATATTCTGCTTATGTTGCATAAGGGTTGGGAATCATGGAACGGAGGAAGTATATGAGGATCGCATGGTTGCTTGACAATCGTGGATCCACTGACGGCTTTTAAGCCCAATGTGTAAGTGCAGGTAGTTCCACAATCGGGCTACCATAGATGTGACGGATGGGTGGGTCGATATTTATATCCCTACATAGCATGACGAGAGATGGAGTTGGTGTGTAGCGGATGGATTATTGGGATGGGATTGCATTGCATATGATATTTGGTGTTTATTGAATGCTTGTTGCTCGTCGAGGGTTGTACACACTGAGTTTGCGAAAACTCACCCCCTCTTTTATTTTATTTTCAGGTGATTCTCAGTAGAAGGTTCGATGTTTGGTGGACTCTAGGTGGCTAGCTAGTAAGGCAACATGGACGAGTTTTTTTTTTTCTTAAAAGCATACAAGTTTCTATTTCATTAAGTACTTTTCAGACCTGATTGTAATAAGGCTTACATTTTGTTATTATTTGGGTTTTTATTTTCATGCATTGTAATTATGAAATGTTGAACATGAGTTTGCTAAATCATAGTATGTTTTTCTACGCTTCCGCAACAGAATTTTAAAATGACAGGTTTTCATAAAATCATATGTTTTAAACAGGTTTTCGTGATTGAAAAATAAAAAGAGTTTTTATAAGTTAATTAAGGTTTCTTTTATTTTAAGAAGGGATTTCAATGAAAACATAATTTTCGCTAAAACACTTCAATGTGATGCACCAGATTCGGCCATAACGTCCGGGTCGGGTTTGGGGTGTTACACAAACTTACCTTGTACTCGGAATTGTCAATTTGAATTGTTTACTCGATAGTCTTCGAATTCCCTCGATCTAAATCTGAATTCTTCCTTTCTTGATCTATCTGTATTCAAAATTAACCCTTTTTATTCACCAATTAATTCAATTCAATCCATAAACACATATTTAGGGTATTTTGCAAACTAGCCCTCATATTTTCACATTTCGACACTTTAGTCCCTTTTTCACAAAATCACAAAATACACATAATTTTCTTATACACAAGCTTAGTTGAATTCTCTTAGCTCTCATACAAGTCCAAACATTTCATTTATTTCACATTTTAGACCCTCAAAAATAACATCTTTATAATTTAGCCCAAATTATTCAATTTCATCAAAAATCCAAAGACAAAACATGTAAACCCAACATCAAGCTTTCATATTTCAACATATGACATCACCAAGCTCATGAATTCATCCATGGCACATTTCCAAATCATCAACAATTTCATGAATTTAAGCATGGACTAGCTAGAGCACTTAACAACGATCACAAAAACGTAGAAATTATCAAAAATCGAAACAAAAACATACCCGAATTAAGCTTTCAATGTGTTGAAACCCTTAAAGCTTTTATTCTTTCTTTTTTTTCTTCAATTTCGGTGGATGAACACATATTATGGCATCAATTTGTAATTTGTTTTCATATAATTTATTTAATATGTATTTTACCATATTACCCATGCATTAAAACATTGATATGCCAACAACTAATGTCCACTAATGTCATTTAATCATAAATTTCGTCAAATAACCACATAAGGACCTCACAATTATAAATCCAAGTCAAATAAGCACTTTTATCATCTAGCACACAACTTTTGCCTTTTACGCGATTTAGTCTTTTTTGCAAATTAATCACACAAACAGTTAAATTTTAATATGAAACTTTCACACATGCTAATTCACACATCATAAGCACGGAAAATAATATTTAAATATTTTTTTGACTTGGATATGTGGTCCCGAAACCACTATTTCGACTAGGGTCAAAACTAGACGGTTACATAAGCTGTATAGCTCACTCCCATTTCTTTCTCTTGTCTTTTAGTGTCACCAAGCTAGCTCAAGTTCGGAGATCGTCGGAGGTCCATTCACACTATCAATAATTAGTTTATTACCAATTAATTTAACATTTTGAGTTATGGCATGTATAGAGGAATTGGTCATTTTGTTATGTGTCAGAATTGATTTGGCCAAATATGTTGGCTTATATTGGTTAGAAGTTCATTTTGTATAAGGCTATTGAAAATGGGCCAATATTGGTTATAAGTATATTCATATAATGATGCCTTTCATGAATGTTGTGTTGATGTATTAGTTGTGGATGTTTGGTTGTATGTATATGCTTGGATTGGTGCTATGTTATGTTGTGTAGGTGTGTACATTAAAGGGTGGCAAAATGGCTTGGTAAATAGTCTTATTTTTGTCCATACGAGTAGACACACGGGCGTGTGTCTTGGCCGTGTGTGACACACGGTCTACCCCATGGGCGTGTGATCGGGCCGTGTGTCCCCTGCACCTTAATTTGAGAAATAGAATGTTCAGAATCGGGCACACGAGTTGAGACAAGGGCGTGTGTCTCAACCGTGTGGATGACACGGCCACGAACACGGGGGTGTGCCTTGGCCGTGTAAAGTCTACACCTATTTTATGAAAATTAATTTTCCACACGGCCTAGCATAAGGGCATGTGACTTGGTCGTGTGATCTCAATTTGTTCATGAGTTACAAGTCTGAGAGTTACACGGGGTCAGGACACAGGCGTGGCCTATATCTACACAATTGTGTGACCCTTTTTTAGTGAAAAATTTTCTAAGTTTTGTAAAATTTTCTAAAGCTCTCAGTTTAGTCCCAAATCACTTCCATGCACATTTTCGGCCTCGTAGGCTCGTATCAGGGACTTTATGATTAAATGTGAATGGTTTTAATTTGGATGCAAATTCATGACATGAAATTTTATGGTTGTTTGTGTGATAAGTTTAGTAAAGCCTCTTACCTTGTTCCGGCGTTGAATGCGGGTAAGGGGTGTTACAGTTTGTTAAGAGTATTCCTATTTGAGGAAAGCCTATTGCGGGTATGCAGCTACAAAGATGGCTCGTAGGGAGGAAACTAGTAATTAAGATGGTAGACTAGTATAGTTGTATGAGCAATAGTCTACCAGGATAATAAGTCAGTTGTTAATCACATAGGGCAGGTGAGGTCCTAGGTTAGTCTTATGTATAAGGCAGATTACTTGAAGTAATCTCACACTGCGAACGACAGAGTGGAACAAGAATAGGTTCACCAAAGTGGCAAGGCCTACTAAAGGTCAGCACAACACAGAAGTGTCAACAAATCCTTAAGTACTAGTGTTTAGGAAGAGGGTGAAGGCCAAAGTGTAACAGCCCGATTGTAACACCCCTTACCGGTATCCATAGCCAAATAGGGTTCGATGTATTACCGGACTTTAACACAAGCACATATACAAAATCGAGCCATAAAATTTTCGTTCAAATCAATTTCATTATACATTTGCAATTTGTCCCTTATATGGGCCTATAAGGCCTCAAACATACATCGAATGTGGTTCAGGACTAAACCGAAAACTTTAGAAAACTTTAGGATAACTTAGAAAATTTTCTTACTTTGGAGAGTCACACGCCCGTGTGGGTAGGCCGTGTGGTCTCACACGCCCGTGTGGTTTGGGACACGCCCGTGTCCTCAGCCCGTGTAACTCTCTGACTATGACGTCATCAATCAAATAAGGTTACACGGCCAAGTCACAAGCCCGTGTGCTTAGGTCGTGTGGCGAATTAAATTCCAAAAATTTAAGTGCAAACTTCACACGGCCTGGGCACACGCCCATGTCCTAAGGTCATGTGCTTCACACGGCTGAGACCACGGTCGTGTCTCTACCCGTGTGTTTACTACTGGGCAATCTGTTTTGCATAATTGAGGTACAAAGGACACACGGCCAGGTCACACGCCCATGGGGCAGACCGTGTGTCACGCACGGCCAAGACACATGCCCGTGTGTCACACACAGCCAAGACCCATGCTCGTGTGTCTAACCGCGTAGACAATTTCTAGGCTATTTTCCAAGTCAATTGGCACCCTTAAACCCTCACATACTTATACCCACTTCATGGTATGCAACATGGCACATTTGATCACTCAAGCTGTAACACCCCTTACCCGTATCCGTCGCCGGAACAGGGTACGAGGTATTAACAAATTATAGTAAATACTATTAAATAAAACCCAACAAAAATATAGCGTGCAATTTGAACATTATAACATATGCTATTAACAATACAAACTAATTTCAAAGGCTTCATACAAAATGATTAGTTTGATACTATAAGTAGTAATTTAAACCTAGACATTTATGACACGTAACAAAATAACTAAGTCTGCTATACATGCCATATTTCAAAATAGTGTTTACAAAGTACCAAAAAGTATTGATAGTGTGGATGGGTCTCCGACGATCTTCAATTCCCGATCTGGCTTAGTAACTCTATAAGACAAGAAAAAGAAAAGAAGATAAGCATATAGCTTAGTAAGTAAGTATATAAATAACAAATAAGGAATCTAACATGTTTACAACATAACTCAATTATATCATATTTTTAAATTTTATTGTTTACTCCAATTTGATCAAGCTGTCCCTCCTGCGTCATGATCACTAAATAAATCATAACTCGAGTTGCAAAACTCTAAATTCAAATCCGTAAAATTTCCATGAATCTAGACTCATCAAACTTCTCACTAATTTTTTTTTATAATTTTTGGTTCAGCCAATTAGTACAGTTTATTAGTTAAAGTTTCCCCTGTTACACAGCTCAACTGATCTGACCTCTGTTCACTACGAATTGAATTTATCTCAGTATACAATTCAAATAACCATGAAACCTGTTTCATTTAAAACTAGACTCAATAAGGAATTTAGGCATGTAAACTATATTTCTTAATTTGTTCTGTACAATTTTTAATAATTTTTCAAAGTTGGAACAGGGGATCACATAGTCATCCTGAGCAAGTCACACACAATTGTAAATATCTCAAAATATAGAATTCCTTTGCTTGCTATGTTTCTTTTATATGAAAATAGACTCATTAAGATTTAATTTCATATCTCATTCAATCTCTAATTAAATTCCTTCTATTTTTGGTGAATTTTCAAAATCGCGTCACTGCTACTGTCCAAAACAGTTTTAATACTAATTTCACTCTTTCACACATTCTTTATACTAATCTCATTTTAACTTACACACACATATATATATATATATATATATATATATATATCACAAATCATTTTCACCACATTTCATATATCACAAGTGTAGGTCCATAACTACAATGTCATCACAAAACCATCCCGTTGAACAATTCGGATTAATCCTCAATACTTGATGGTTTCAACACACAGCCCCACCATCATATTTCATTTAGTTCGGCTCTCTTGTACACATGGTGAACACTTAGTACCACTCATGCGACCTAGCCGATTTGTCTCATAGCTCTCTTGTCTACATGGTGTCCTTCACTTGGAATCACGCATGCGACCTAGCTACATTTATCTCTCACGTAGCTCTCTTGTCTGCATGGGATACATCCCGTATCACACATGTGACCTAGCTACTACATAGTATCTCGTAGCTTTCTTGTACACATGATGTGCACTCGGCACCATACATGTGACTTAGCTACACTCCCTCTATTTTATTCGATCTTTCCGGATGTTCAACCGGGATCTCTCATTCTATTACTTATTTCCATTCTTCCAATAGTCGATTTATACTTCAATATCATCTAATATATATATATAATAGGCTGAAATATAAGAATATAAATGAAATTAATGTATTATTTACATACAAACTTACCTCGGTGCAAAATATGGAAATTTTACAATTTAGTCCGAAATTTTCTCCTTCCCCCGTTCGAGGTCGATTCCACGTCTTTCTTGATCTATAATAACATATTTAGCTCATTTAACACTCGAACTATTTATTTTAATCCAAAAATCACATTATACAAAAATTACATTTTTGCCCCTAACTTTTAGAAAATTACAATTTTTCCCCAAGGCTCGGAAATTTAATTTCAGCCCTTATTCTTATGTTTAATGACCTACTAATCATTTTTATCTTCTATGGCAACATCAAATTCTCACTCTAACACATAGTTATGAACAATAGGTATTTTTATCGATTATGCCGTTTTGCTTGTTTTCGTTAAAAATTGCTTAGAAAAGATCGTTCCCCTAACTTCAAACATTCATATTCTACCATCAAACAACAAAATACATGCCTATCATTCATGGGTAAATTTTTAAACATAAACCCTAACTCAAAATAATGGTAGAAATAAGTAAACTGAGCTACGAGGATTTCAAAAATGTGAAGAACATTAAAAACGGGGCTTGAAATCACTTACTATGAAGCTTGAAAGTTGAAGAAACCCTAGCTATGGAGGAGAGCAATTTTCGGCAGCAACTAATGAAGATGATAACCAATTTTGTGTTATTTTTCCCATTTTATTTCATTTAATATACAAATGACCAAAATGCCCTTACTACTAAACTTTCCAAAAATTCCTTCCATGTCCTAATTTTGTCCATGAACTTAAAATTGGTCAAATTTCTATTTAAGACCTCCTAATTAATATTTCAATGCAATTTCATACTAAAAACTTCTAGAATGCAAATTTTGCAACTCATTCGATTTAGTCCCTACTTTCAATTTAATCACTTTAGGCATAAAATTTCGTCACGAAATTTTCATACAATCATGCAATCATATCATAATGATCAAAATAATTATAAAATAATTATTTCTATCTCAGATTTGTGGTCACGAAACCACTATTCCGGTTAGGCTCTAATTCGGGTTGTCACAATTCTCCCCCTTTAAAGATTTTCGTCCCCGAAAATCTTACCAGAAAGAGGTTCGCATCTTTGTTTCCTCATAGCTTCCCCAGGTTCCCATGTAGCCTCTTCTATCCCATGTCTGTGCCACAATACTTTCACTAAGGTTATACTTTTATTTCTTAACTGTTTAATTTCTCGAGCCAAAATCTTTATTGGTTCCTCCTCATAGGTCATATCCGATCGAATCTCAATTTCTGTTGGAGAAATCACATGTGAAGGATCAGAACGATAACGTCGCAACATTGATACATGAAACACGTTATGAATTCTTTCTAACTCTGCCGGTAAGGCCAACCGATATGCCACTGGTCCAATCCTCTCAGTAATCTCATACGGCCCAATAAAACGCGAACTCAACTTGCCTTTTCGGCTAAATCTCAGAATTTTTTTCCATGGTGACACCTTCAAGAACACTTTATCACCCACTTGAAATTCAATCTCTTTTCTTTTTAAATCTGCATATGACTTTTGTCGATCTGAAGCAGCTTTCAAGCAATCCCGAATTACTTTTATTTTCTCTTCGGTTTCTTTAACTAGATCAACTCCGTGAATCTGTTTCTCACTAAGTTCGGTCCAATATAAAGGAGTCCAACACTTACGACCATACAAGGCTTCGTATGGTGCCATTTGTATACTTGATCGATAATCATTATTGTAGGCAAATTCAATCAAAGATAGATATTTCTCCCAACTACCTCCAAATTCTAAGACACAGCATCTAAGCATATCCTCGAGTACCTCGATTACTCTTTCCGACTGACCATCTGTTTGTGGATGAAACGCGGTACTAAAGTTCAATTTTGTACCCAAAGCTTCTTGTAACTTTTTGCAAAATCTCGAGGCAAATCTCGGATCTCTGTCTGATATTATTGACATAGGTACTCCGTGCAACCTCACAATTTCAGCAATATATAATTCGGCTAATTTATCAAGTGAGTAATCGGTACGTACTGGCATAAAGTGGGCTGACTTTGTTAATCTATCAACCACTACCTAGATAGCATCCTTCTTTTTAGGACTCAAAGGCAAACCGGTCACAAAATCCATGGTAATCTTGTCCCATTTCCACTCAGGCACCATTACCGGTTGAAGTAATCTCAAGGCACTTGATGTTCAAATTTTTACTTGTTGACAGATCAAACACTTGGTTACAAATTCGAAATGTCCTTTTCATACACGCCACCAATACAACTTCTTTAAATCATTATACATTTTTGTGCTACCAGGGTGAACTGATAAACAGCCACTGTGCGCTTCATGTAATATTTTCTGAATTAATTCATCGTTTTTCGGTACACATATCCTGTCTCAAAACATCAAACAGTCATCTGGTCCAACTCGAAAATCTGAGTTGTAACCTGATTCACATTGAGTTCTCTTGGTTCGCAACTCACTATCGTTCTTTTGAGCATCACAAATCAACCGGAGAAATAACGGTTTAGCCCTCATCTCTGCTAAGATTGACCCATCATCGACAATGCTAACCCCGTATTCATGGCTCTCAAAGTAAAAGAAATTTCTGCTCAAGGCATCAAGAACTACATTTGCTTTTCCCGGATGATAATCAATCAGTAGATCATAATCCTTTAATAATTCAAGCCATCTTCGCTGTCGCAGATTCAAATCCTTTTGATTCATCAAATACTTCAAACTTTTGTGATCAGTAAAAATTCGGCATTTTTCACCATACAAATAATGTCGCCAAATTTTCAAGGCAAAGACAATAGCGGCCAATTCCAAATCATGTGTAGGATAGTTCTTCTTATGCGGTTTTAACTGTCTCGAAACATAAGCTACCACTTTACCCTCTTGCATCAACACACATCCAAGGCCTGTCAATGATGCATCACTATAAATTACGAACTCCTTTCCTGGCTCAGGCTGTACTAAAATTGGTGCTTCAGTCAATCGTGCTTTCAACTTTTCAAAACTCTGCTGACATTTATTAGTCCATTCAAACTTAACATTCTTTTGCAACAACTTAGTCATAGGAGAGGCAATCATCGAAAATCCCTCAACAAAACGTCTATAATATCCGGCCAAGCCTAAAAAACTTCTAACCTCGGAAACATTCTTTGGCGGTTTCCAATCAACGATCGCAGAAATCTTACTTGGATCCACCCGAATACCATCACCTGAGACTATATGTCCCAAAAATCCGACTTCACGGAGCCAGAACTCACTTTTACTAAACTTAGCAAACAGTTTCTTTTCTCTCAAGATTTGCAATATGGTTCTCAAGTGTTTGGCATGTTCAGACTCATCCCAAGAATAAATTAGAATGTCATCTATAAACACTACTACAAACTTATCCAAATATGGCCGAAAGATCCGATTCATTAAGTCTATAAATATAGCTGGAGCATTTGTTAAGCCGAAAGGCATCACAAGAAACTCATAATGTCCATACCTTGTCTTAAAGGCGGTTTTTACATTTACATCCGACTCCTTAACTCTCAATCGGGTAGTAACTGCACCTCAAATCGATCTTTGAAAACATCAGGCCCCTTTAACCGATTGAATAAATCATCAATCCTCGGCAATGGGTACTTGTTCTTTATAGTCACCTTATTAAGTCGACGGTAATCAATGCAAAGTCTCATTGAACCATCCTTCTTCTTTACGAACAATACAGAGCACCCTGGGAGAGAAACTCGGTCTCACAAATCCCTTATCTGTTAACTCCCATGCAACCGAGCCTTCAATTCTTTTAATTCACTCGAGTCATTCTATATGGAGCAATCGAGATCGGTGCAGTAACCGACAACAAATCAATTGCAAACTCTATCTCTCTGTTCGGAGGCAACCCAGGTAATTCCTCTGGAAATACATCTGGGAACTCACAGACTATCGGTACTGATTCAAACTTCAGTTGAGGCAATTCAGTATTCATTACATAAGCCGATAAGCTTCACACCCTTTCCTCATGTATTTACAATGCGGACATATGCGAAATCACCATAGGCAATTTATTTGATTCATCTGTTTCAACCTACAGAATTTCTCCATTTTCACATTTCAACTCTAGTGTTTTTTGTTTACAATCTACCTTGGCATCATACAATGTCAACCAGTCCATTCTCAAGATAACGTCAAACTCATCAAATGGTAACAGCATCAAATTAGCTGGAAAACAGTGACCTTGAATCATTAATGGGCAATTCTTGCAAACCTTATCAACTAGCACATATTGGCCTAAGGGGTTCGACACCTTAATCGTAAACTCAGTAAACTCAACAGGCAACTTTTTATTAGATACTAAATTCATGCAAATATAAGAATGAGTGGACCCGGGATCAATCAATGCAATAACAATAGTATCATAAAGAGAGAATGTACCAGTAATGACATCGGGAGATGATGCATCTTCTCTAGCACGTATAGCATAAGCTCTAGCAGGTGTTCTAGCTTCTAATCTTGCCACTGAATCTTTCATCACAGTTTTATTACTAGTCCCACCTCCAGTATTTCTCGGTGATCTACCTCTACTACCGGTGGTATTCTATCTAGCACTCTGAAACCTTTCTTCTTTAACTTTCTCCGGACAGTCTCTAATAAAATGCTCGCGAGAACCATACCTGAAACAAGCTCGCTCGGTTCCCCAACACTCACCATAATGTTGCCTGCCACATTGCTGACACTCGGGCTTTCTAGGTCGCACATTACCCATACTTGCCACCGAAGTAGCTTGAGCTTTAGACCCTGAATATTATCTACCACGATCTCTGTGTGAATCCCCAGTTGAAACTGTCACTCGAGGGTTTGTCTCTTTGGACCTATTTGATTGAGATTGAAATGGCTTGCTTATCGGCCTTTTTCTGACATCTCGAGCCTCAATAGTAGCTTTTCTTCTTTCTTTGTTCAATTCTTCGGCTTTAAGAGCTCGATCAACCAATACTACAAATTCTTTCAACTCCAAAATTCCTACAAGCACTTTAATGTCCTCATTTAGCCCATCTTCAAACCTTCTGCACATAAGGGCCTCGGTGGACACACATTCTTGGGCATACTTGCTGAGTCTCACAAATTCGCGTTCATACTCTGCCACAGACATCTTGCCCTGCTTCAATTCAAGGAACTCCTTCCGTTTTTGGTCAATAAATTGCTGACTTATGTATTTCTTTCTAAATTCTTCCTAGAAGAAATCCCAAGTAACTCTTTCTTTTGGCACCACTGCTACCAAAGTCTTCCACCAGTGGTAGGCCGAATCTCTCAAAAGTGATACAGCACACTTTAAGCACTCCTCGGGTGCACATGAGAGCTCATCAAATACACGGGTAGAATTTTCAAGCCAGAATTCCGCTTTCTCAGGATCATCATCGATCTTTGCTCTAAACTCTTCGACCCCTTGTTTTCGAATCTTGTCAACCGGAGGCTTGTTCATTCTTACCAAATCTATGCCTTGAGCAGCTACAGGAATCGTCTGAGGTATAGGAGGAGGTGGAGGAGGTTGAGCATTTGGATTTGCTCGAATAAATTCAGTATACCAATTGTTCATCATTTGGAGAAAGGCATCCCGAGCCTCATCTCCCTGTCTCAATGTCTCGAGTCTACTTTTCCACAAAGCGCGGTCCCTTGTGCGGGAGCCGGCGCATTACTAGCAAAGATCATCACCAGGTTCCTTCGTGATCCATTACTATATTAAAACAAAACACGCTTTAGAATAATCGAGAGTCACCACACTATCACAATATTTTTATGGCATGTATAACTAGACTTTTACATACACTTTATTAGTCCGAGAATCGACTAAACCATAGCTCTGATACCATTAAATGTAACACCCTTTACCCGTATCCGTCGCCGGAACAGGGTACGAGGTATTAACAAATTATAGTAAATACTATTAAATAAAACCCAACAAAAATATAGCGTGCAATTTGAACATTATAACATATGCTATTAACAATACAAACTAATTTCAAAGGCTTCATACAAAATGATTAGTTTGATACTATAACTAGTAATTTAAACCTAGACATTTATGACACGTAACAAAATAACTAAGTCTGTTATACATGCCATATTTCAAAATAGTGTTTACAAAGTACCAAAAAGTATTGATAGTGTGGATGGGTCTCCGACGATCTTCAATTCCCGATCTGGCTTAGTAACTCTATAAGACAAGAAAAAGAAAAGAAGATAAGCATATAGCTTAGTAAGTAAGTATATAAATAACAAATAAGGAATCTAACATGTTTACATCATAACTCAATTATATCATATTTTTAAATGTTATTGTTTACTCCAATTTGATCAAGCTGTCCCTCCTGCGTCATGATTACTAAATAAATCATAACTCGAGTTGCGAAACTCGAAATTCAAATTCGTAAAATTTCCCTGAATTTAGACTCATCAAACTTCTCACTAATTTTTTTTTATAATTTTTGGTTCAGCCAATTAGTACAGTTTATTAGTTAAAGTTTCCCCTGTTACACAGCTCAACTGATTTGACCTCTGTTCACTACGAATTGAATTTCTCTCAGTACACAATTCAAATAACCATGAAACCTGTTTCATTTAAAACTAGACTCAATAAGGAATTTATGCATGTAAACTATATTTCTTAATTTGTTTTGTACAATTTTTAATAATTTTGCAAAGTTGGAACAGGGGATCACATAGTCATCCTGAGCAAGTCACACACAATTGTAAATATCTCAAAATATAGAATTCCTTTGCTTGTTCTGTTTCTTTTATATGAAAATAGACTCATTAATATTTAATTTCATATCTTATTCAATCTCTAATTAAATTCCTTCTATTTTTGGTGAATTTTCAAAATTGCATCACTGCTACTATCCAAAACAGTTTTAATACTAATTTCACTCTTTCACACATTCTTTATACTAATCTCATTTTAACTTACACACATATATATATATATATATCACAAATCATTTTCACCAAATTTCATATATCACAAGTGTAGGTCCATAACTACAATGTCATCACAAAACCATCCCGTTGAACAATTCGGATTAATCCTCAATACTTGATGGTTTCAGCACACAGCCCCACCATCATATTTCATTTAGTTCGGCTCTCTTGTACACATGGTGAACACTTAGTACCACTCATGCGACCTAGCCGATTTGTCTCGTAGCTCTCTTGTCTACATGGTGTCCTTCACTTGGAATCACGCATGCGACCTAGCTACATTTATCTCTCACGTAGCTCTCTTGTCTGCATGGGATACATCCCGTATCACACATGTGACCTAGCTACTACATAGTATCTCGTAGCTTTCTTGTACACATGATGTGCACTCGGCACCATACATGTGACCTAGCTACACTCCCTCTATTTTATTCGATCTTTCCGAATGTTCAACCGGGTTCTCTCATTCTATTACTTATTTCCATTCTTCCAATAGTCGATTTATACTTCAATATCAGCTAATATATATATATATATATATATATAATAGGCTGAAATATAAGAATATAAATGAAATTAATGTATTATTTACATACAAACTTACCTCGGTGCAAAATATGGAAATTTTGCAATTTAGTCCGAAACTTTCTCCTTCCCCCGTTCGAGGTCGATTCCACGTCTTTCTTGATCTATAACAACATATTTAGCTCATTTAACACTCGAACTATTTATTTTAATCCAAAAATCACATTATACAAAAATTACATTTTTGCCCCCTAAATTTTAGAAAATTACAATTTTCCCCAAGGCTCGGAAATTTAATTTCAGCCCTTATTCTTATGTTTAATGACCTACTGATCATTTTTCTCCTCTATGGCAACATCAAATTCTCACTCTAACACATAGTTATGAACAATAGGTATTTTTATCGATTATGTCGTTTTGCTCGTTTTCGTTAAAAATCGCTTAGAAAAGATCGTTCCCCTAACTTCAAACATTCATATTCTACCATCAAACAACAAAATACATGCCTATCATTCATGGGTAAATTTTTAAACATAAACCCTAACTCAAAATAATGGTAGAAATAAGTAAACCGAGCTACGAGGATTTCAAAAATGTGAAGAACATTAAAAACGGGGCTTGAAATCACTTACTATGAAGCTTGAAAGTTGAAGAAACCCTAGCTATGGAGGAGAGCAATTTTCGGCAGCAACTAATGAAGATGATAACCAATTTTGTGTTATTTTTCCCATTTTATTTCATTTAATATACAAATGACCAAAATGCCCTTACTACTAAACTTTCCAAAAATTCCTTCCATGTCCTAATTTTGTCCATGAACTTAAAATTGGTCAAATTTCTATTTAAGACCTCCTAATTAATATTTCAATGCAATTTCATACTAAAAACTTCTAGAATGCAAATTTTGCAACTCATTCGATTTAGTCCCTACTTTCAATTTAAGCACTTTAGGCATAAAATTTCGTCACGAAATTTTCACACAATCATGCAATCATATCATAATGATCAAAATAATTATAAAATAATTATTTCTATCTCAGATTTGTGGTCACGAAACCACTATTCCGATTAGGCTCTAATTCGGGTTGTCACACAAGTATTCACATTCATGGTTAAATTATGACTTGGTAGTGTCAACATATCACCTATCAAACTAGCATGTTTTCATATGGCATTCCACACTAATTTTATATTTATCTATCATCTTTACTAACCTGCTTTCAAGTTACCCACTTACATCACCTTTATCTGCATACACATTAATCATATCTCATACACCAAACATACATGCCAACCATCACACTCATTATCCATAAGTAACCATAACGACATTAAAGCATAAGCACATTTGCATGCATGCACCAATAATTAGGGTTACAACTCAAATAATCAATATGAACCACCTCTCATGGCCATATACAAAATAGTCATAATACTTTGATGAGCCAACTCATTTGGCTAATCAATATGACATATAATAAAAAGACCAAGTCCCTATATATGCCATACTCAAAGTGATAAGACTAGCTATACCTAAAATATTCAGTTGATAGTGTGATCGAGTCTCCGACATCTTCCGATCCCCGAGCTAGCTTGGAGATGCTATAAGAAAAGGAAAGGAAAAGGGGTAAGCTTTAAAGCTTAGTAAGTTCACATGCAAATAAAATACAACTTAAATAAGTATTAATCATACATTTGAGATAATGAACATAATCTTGCATCTTATCAAATCTCTTAAACTCATTCTTCATATATTATATATATATAAATATATATTCTTACCACAAGTTCATCATATCTCATGTCATTCTCATGAGTTCGATGTACATACCTGTGCCACTTGCACATAATAACTTACTTTTTCGTCTTTGACGTATTTATCAAGATTACTCATTGAAATTCCTTAAGAACTATCCGTTGAACACTTGGAATACTATCGGATACAATGGAATTTCGCACCTAAGTGCCTCGTATATAGCCAATGCTACCTCATTTCACATATCACATGTTGCTCGCTTTTGAGCTACTCACGGGTCTATTCACATAGGCTATCGGGTATCCGCAACATATGTCAGAAAACCCAACCACTGGTAGAATATGCGAGACTAGTACCCGGACACCAAAACATGTGTCACATACATCATGAACTTAGACCATAACTCAATGAGTTCAGATGCCACGTATATCATGAACTCAGACCACAACTCAATGAGTTCAAATCACATAATTCCTATTGACATGTCACTTGTATCTTAAACTATTCCTAAGGTTCAAACGAGATTCTTCGATACCATATTTCTATAGAACTTGCTCGTAACGTCGATTTCAATGCTCATAGCACCAATCACATATTCATGGGATAATCAAAGTATAATTCATGATCAAATTTAGGCAATAAACACATGATACAACATCACATTAAATATGTATGTACTTACCATAAATGCAATATTAAAGCATTTAAAATATGGTACATGTTGCATTATTTGCAAATGAACTTACCTCGGTACAAAATGATAGAAACGAACCTAATCCTCGTAAACCTTGTTTTTCCCCCGATCAAGACCCAAATCAAGTTTTTCTCGATCTATAATGTCAAATTCAACTTGTTCAATACTTACATTTCTCATATTGACCCATAAAACATACTTTGCTAAAATTACCTTTTTACCCTTAACTTTTCACTTATTTACACTTTAGTCCCTAGGCTCGTAAAATGAAATGCATGCAATTTCTTGGTTACCCAAGCCTAGCCGATTCATATTCTAACTCATATCAGCCCACATTTTCCTTTATTTCACATTTCTACTACTCATTTTTACACATTTTACAAATAAGTCCTTTTTAGGTATTTTCACTAGAAATCACTTAGCCAAATATGTTTATTGTAACAGCCTGGTTCAGACCTTGGTCGGAACAGTGGTTTCAAGACCACAAATCTGAGTAAAAAAATATTTTAATATTATTTTTTATGCTTATAATATGTGAATTGATATCTGTGAAAATTTCATGATTTAATTTTATCGTTTGTGTGTCGAATTATGAGAAAGGACTAAATCGCAAAAAATAAAAAATTGTCCTTTTATTTGAATAATGGCCGAATTGATGTGTCTTTATAATTGAAAAGTCCTTCTGTGGTTAATAAACCATCGGTTGTGCTAATGGACATTAATGGCATTATATTATGTGTTTTATAATGGTTTTCATTAAGGTTAAATTTGTAAAATGATTATAATGATAATATAATTTTTAAAAAAAGTCAAATTTTCGTTCATTCTATTTATTCTTAACCGAAACTACAAAAGAAAAAGAAAGAAAAGACCAAGCTAGGGTTCGACCATGTCCATGCTTGATTAAAGGTCTGTTTTTGTTCTGTTTCCGATGATTTCTATGTTTTTGTGATTGTTGCTTAGTGTTCTATCTAGTCCATGTCTCAATTTCTAGAATTGATGATGATTTTGAGTTATACCATTGATAAAATTGTGAGCTTTTTGATGTTAATTAATGAAATATGGAAGCTTGATGATAGATAAATATGTTTTGTATTGGGATTTTTGATGAATTTCATTATTATGGGCTAAATTGTGAAAATGAGATTTTGAGGGACTAAAATGTGAAATAAATGAAAGATATGAGCATATATGGACTACATGAATATTCGGCTAAGTATGTGTATAAGGAAATTTTGTGTATTTTGTAATTTTGTTAATTAGGGACTAAAATGTCAAAATGTGAAAATATGAGGGCTAATTTGTAAAATTCTCTAATTATATGTTTTTGGATTGAATTGAATGATTCGGTGAATAAAGGATTTGAATTTGAATGTGTATAGATCAAGAACCAAAGAAAACAGAATTAGATCGGGGAAAGTCGAAAGTAGTTGAATAGTCGTTCGTTTCCATTTATTCCCTTGAATTATTATTGCTTATATGTTATTAAATAGTGATGAATGGCTATTTGAGTTGAATATGAGAAATCTGAGAAAGTTACGATAATGTGACGACGTTTGAAAAGTCCCGTACGAACCATAGGAATAGTTAGGATACATATGTCATGACATAGGATTCCAATATTTGATTTCGTATAAGACCACGTCTGGGACGTTGGCATCAATTTGAGATTTACGTGTAAGACCATGTTTGGCACATCGACATCGTATTTGATTTCGTGTAAGACCCTGTTTGGGATAGTGGCATCGGTATTTGATTACTTGTAAGACCACGTCTGGGACATTGGCATTGTATGACCTTTCTGTGCTATCCGCGTATCCTATTTGATTCCATACGGTTCAACGGGCATTCTGAGAAATGAATGACTATGTGAATGTGTATCCAATTCAGGTACATTTGAAATGTATATCATTTTTTAGAATGAAAGGTAAGTATATGTACATTTGTGGACATATGATATATGTATGAATTATTATTATGAGAAGGATATGTGTTATATGTAAGTGAATTATGATCAAATGAGCTATATGAGACTTATGGATATGTGATTGTATTTTGCCATGAGCTACATGAAGGAATTGGTTTAGAATTGTGTTATGTGATAAGTTTATTTGTATATGGCTTACTAAGCTTTTGAAAGCTTATTTTGCGTGTTTTTCAATTGTTTTATAGATTATCGAAGCTATCGAAAGCTCGGGGATCGTTGAGGATCATCACCATACTATCAAACTCTATTTTGGTACCTTTTGAAAATGTGAATATTGAAGTATGGCATGTATAGGCTAGAAGTATTTGAATATGATTTGTAAAGTGTATATCATGCCATGTGATATGGCTAGATTAGAGTTTCTATTTGGTTTGGTTTTTGGTATATAAGTTGTGTAAGAAATGGTATGTTTTGAAGTGCATAATTGGTCTAGTGAGAAATGGTCAATTTGGTAAGTTAGTTATTTGAATTAGTTATGGAAATGGTATGAATTTGATATGAAAAATGGATGTGAAAAATTGGGATAATGACATGTATGAATGAATGAGTTTGGTATGTGATTTTGGTATGTTTTGGTTTGGATGATAAGGATGATATTGGTTGATGATTATAAAATATGAAGGATATATGTTTTGTTATTGAAATTGGTTGAAATTATGGTGCAATTGTGCTTTGATTTTTGGATTTGTAGGGATGACCATTAAGGGTGGCAAATTTGGCTTTGCAAATAGTCTAATTTTGTCCACACAGGCGTGTGTCTTAGCCGTGTGCGATACACGGTTATGTTACATGGTCGTGTGTTCCCTGGGGTAGTCCTACAATTTAAAGTCAGTCTCGAGCATGGCCTTGAAACACAGGCATGTCTAGTGGTCGTGTGAGGCACACAGCCTTGGCACATGGGCGTGTGTGGCCATTTCGAAGGGTACACGGGCTAGACACACAGGCGTGTGGTTAGCCGTGTGACCCAAGTCAATTTTGACCACGGCCAAGGCACACAGGCATGTCTCCAGCCATGTGGTACAAGTCAGTATGTATGCCCTGTTTAGCCACGATTTAGACACACGGGCGTGTCTAATGCCGTGTGAGGTACACGGCCTGATCACACGGGCGTGTGACCTCTGTAACTTTGAAAATTTGTTAAGATTTGGAAAAATTTTGTATGTGCTCGGTTTAGTCTCGGCCCTTCCTAAAACATGTTTAAGGTCTCGTTGACCTAAGAAAGGGACTTTATGATGATGTTTGACTACGATGCTATGATGTGTGGATAATATTTGTGAATTGATTATTAAATATTTTGATATGTTCGGTAATGCCTCATAACCCTAGTCCAGCAACGGATGGGGGTTAGGGGTGTTACATTTATCACACATCAAACATTCATATTCCACCATTAAACATCAAAACACAACCATGTCATACATGGGTCAAATTTCATACATGAACCCTAGCTCAAAATAATAGTAGAAATAGCTAGATCGGTTGATGATAACTTCAAAAATGTAAAGAACATTAAAAACGGGACTTGGGAGCACTTACAATCAAGCTTGAAAATGTTGAAAACCCTAACTATGGAGCCCTTGCAAATTTTGGCTAAGTTGGGATAAGATGGACAAGATTTTTGCTTGATTTTTCCCTTTTTATTCTTTTATTAACCAAATGACCAAAATGCCCTTAAGGTCTTTCTTTCAAATTTTTTCTATTCATGCCTATTTTTGTCCAAAATTTTAGAACTTGGTCAAATTTCTGTTTAGGGACCTCTAATTAATAATATAATTCAATTTCATACTTGAATCTTCTAGAACACAAGCTTTACAACTTATTCAATTTAGTCCCTAAAGTCAAATTGGACACTTTAGGCATAGAATTTCTTCATAAAAATTTCACAAAAACATGCAATCATATCATGAATCATCAAATAATCATAAAATAATTATTTTTATTTTTATATTTGTGGTCTCGAAATCATTGTTCCAACTAGACCCTAATTCGGGATGTTACACCGATTTTGGGTCTAGTTAGAACAGTGGTTTCGAGACCACAAATCCAATGTAGAAAAATTTATTTTTATTATATTTTTATGGTCTAAAATTTTATATAATGGTTTCTTGGAAATTTCGTTCGAAAATTTTGACGTTTGGGCACTCAATTTAGTCAAAAGGACTAAATTGTAAAAAGTAAAAAAGTTGAGTTCTACATGCTAGAGGTGTCTAATTGTTATGAAATTTTAAACTGGAGGTATTTAAATGTTAATTAGACCATTGGTTAAGTTTTTGGACAAAAATGGACATGGTTAGGTATGGTTCTAAAGTTTTTCATTAAGAGCATTTTAGTAATTTGGTAATTAAATGAATTAAAAAGCCAAATTAAAAGCCAATTTTTGTCCATCTTCCTCCCATGGTCAAATTTACCAATAATAAATCATGGATAGGGTTTTTAAAGCTTCCAAGCTCAATTGTAAGTCCATTCTAGCCCCGTTTTTAATGATTTTTATGTTTTTGAAATCCTTGTAACATGATCTACCTATTTCTAGTACTAATTTGAGAAATGGTTGAAGGTATAGGGTTTGACCCATTTGAACATGTATGTATTTTGATTTTTAATGGTAGAAAATGCATGTTAGTTGTTAGATAAATGACTTTTGCTAAGTGATTTTCGATGAAAATGCCTAAAAAGGACCTATTTGTAAAAAGTTGTAAAATGGGTGTTAAAATGAAAATAAAATAAAAATGTGGGCTGCTATAGGCATGTATAAGGTTTGGCTAGGCATGGGTATTGAAGAAATTAAGTACATTTCATTTTATGAGCCTAGGGACCAAAGTGTAAAAATGTCAAAGTTTAAGGGGCAAAAATGTAATTTTTCAAAAATGTAAATTTTGGGCTGATTTGAATAGTATAATGATTAAATAAGTTAAATGTGATATTATAGATCAAGAAAAACAAGGTTTGGAATTAGAACGGGAAAAAATGAGTATTTGACGGTTAGGTCCTTTTCGCCATTTTTATACCGAGGTAAGTTCGTATGTAAATAATGCATTGTTTTAATTATGTTTTAAATGCTTTATTATTGTATGAATTTTGATTGACTGTTGAACGTATTCGACAAAGTTTCAACAAGCGTGAAATCCCGATTGAACCTTAGGAATAGATAGGATACAAATGTCATAACATTAGGGTTAATGAGACTAGATGCAAGACCATATCTGGGATATGGAATCAATATGAGACTACATGTAAGACCATATCTAGGATATGACATCGATATGAGATTTCGTGTAAAACCATAACTGGGCTATTGGCAACAATACGAGATTACATGTAAGACCATATTTGGGATATGGCATTGGTACGGTACTGTGTCTACGAGATTCCCAAGTATCCTTTAGTTTTCCAAGTGGTTCAATGGGTAATTTACTAGGTATGTCGAAGAAGAGAAAGAGCATATAAGTATTATGAATTTGTACAGGTATGTACATAAAGTTTATAAGCATTGACTTCATGATATTGTGAGTTCATGGTTTCCATGAGAATGTTTTTGCGAAAGCCTTGTGATTATTGATCTATACTTGTGATGTACGAAATATATGGTAAATTCAGTTGGCAATCGTGTAATTGGCTTTCGGGCCAAACTGAGTTATGATCTAGCATGTTTGATTTACATAAATTGTGATTTATCGGATATGACTTAAAGGAAAGATTGACATAATTGCCTATTAAAATGATTATGAGAAGATATGGGCTTTCAACAATTGAAAGATGTTAGAATATATGCTTAAAAAGTGAACACTCATAATTAATGTGCATATTTATTATGAGGTTTGAAATGATTGGTTGATTGTGGTAAAGGGTTATAATGGAGAGATTTCGATTATTAGGCTAATGTTAGGACATGTTAAATTATGCTTGCAAATTGATAGAATAAACAATGTGACTGAATAAGTTATAACTGTGAGTTTTAATACAATTTATATTATCTTGTGTTTATATCATTGGATTTGGTAAATGATTGGTAAGAGTTGCTTATTATGTTCATACGTGCTTACTAAGCTATATAGCTTACTGCCTTCCTTTCCCCTGTTTTATAGTGCCGTTAAGCTAGCTCGGGTTGGAGATTGCCAGAGATCCTATCACATTATCAAGTTATCATTTTTGGTATTGATGAATCCAAGTATTTTGAGTTATGGCCTGTGTAGGAACTTGGTCTTTTGGTCATATGTGTTGGCTTATAATGATTCATGGTTCATTTTGTATATAACCTTGGAAAATGGCTAATGTTGGTTATGAGTATATTTATGTTAATGTCATTTGTGAATTTGGGAATCATGCATAATTTGATGTGGAGAGGTTAATGTTTTAAGCATGATTAATAATGGTATGAGAATGACATCTTGTTGTCTTGGTTGTGATTGTTTGGTTGCTCTTACATGCTTGAATTTGTACCATGTGATGTTGTGTAGATATGAACAAGTGAGGATGGCAAAATGGCTTGGTAAATAGCCTTATTTTTGTCCACAAGGGTAGACGCACAGGTGTGTGTCTAGGCCGTGTGTGACACACGGTCAGCCCCATGGGCGTGTGATCCGGCCGTGTGTCCCCTGCACCTAAATTGTTGCAAAATAGAATGCTCAGTATTGAGCACACGGCCTAAGCACATGGGCGTGTGTATTGGCCATGTGACTTTAATTTGTTCTTGGATGACAAACAGAGAGTTACACGGATTAGGGACACGGGCGTGGGTAGGTCGTGTGACCCCTATTCAGGTAAAAAAATTTTAAGTGTTACAAAATTTTCTAAATTTCTCGGTTTAGTCTCGAACCACCTCTAATGCATGTTTTGGGCCTCGTAGGCTCGTAATAGGGACTTTATGATTAATTGTAAAAAATTTTAATTTGTACAAAAATTTATGGCTCGGAAATGTATGTATGCTTGTGTTTAAGTCTAGTAATGCCTTGTACCCTGTTCCAGCGTCGAACACGGGTAAAGGGTGTTACACAAAGTTTGTTCCGATTATAGAGGTCCGCCAAGGAAATGTACGTCCTAAGCATCTTTAGGCGGAAAGTCAGGATAGTTACCATAGAGGATTTCAAACACTCTATATGTGAGGTGTAAGCAAGAAAGGAAAAAACGATAAGTAAGGATAGGACCCGCCAATATGGTGAGGTACCTAGATTATGGTCAATAGGAGAGTTTGACCAGAGCAAGGTCTCATAGTGAGCCAAGTAGCTCGAAGGATCGGGTGGAGTCACCACCTTGATAAAGAACATCTGCCTTGAACGAGCAAGGAGTTAATTTATGTTTAGTTTATTTTACGTTTATGTTTAGTTTATTTTACGTTTGCTACCTTCGTACGATAGGGTTAATTTATAATACAACGAAGGAACTCACTAAGTTCATTTGAACTTACAAGTGGTTGGCATAAGTTCGTAGGATTTGCGAAGTTGATCAAAGACTCAGGGAGGGACCAAGCCAGATGGAATGGAGATTGAGGATCGCTAATGGATCAAGTCATGCACATATTGAGGATCGCTAATGGATCAAGTCATGCACATAGGAAAGGGAGTATAGATGAATCCTCTAGATTTATTTTGGTGTAACCAGACAACATCCTTAGAGTTTAGAATACGAATCAACTAGCCCTTAGCCAAATCTAAGGAATTATTTTGTAAACCAATGATCTGTATAGGGACAGAAACCTCAAGAAACCAAGTTTTGAGTAAACCCGAGGCTTTTACTATAAGAAGTATTATTGTTTTATTACTAGATTATTTGTGTTAGTCTACTTTATAGCAGTTAAGTTAGTAAATTAAGTATAGGTCCGTTTGTGACGCTCCGTACCCGAATCCGACAAATGTGTCAGGTTGGGGTGTTACAGAGGCAAAGGTATAAAAAGACTTACACGCGAAACTTAGGATAGATTTTTAGGCTAACCTAAGCTCCGGATAAACTCAATGAATCGTGCGTATAAGCAATGACTCCAAAACACTTACTGAATCAACTTTCATTTGCTCGTCGAAAGCTTAAACAAGCTTCGCCTTACTCGTAGAGGGCTCTATTGGATTTGAAACTTTACAAACACATTAAACATAACACAATATGATCATTAACAACCACAAACACATCAAAAACTCAACAAAAATGCAAGTCCACACTACCTTCTTATAACCCAAAAATTTAACTAAATTTATCGAAATCTTAGATTTCTTGATCAATACTTGTTTCCTTGCTTAAACCTGATTCTAATCATCTTAATAATCATTTTAGGATTGATCCTAACCACTTAGAACACTTAAAATCTCAGATTAAGTTTTCTGAAAAATCATCACATATGAACATTTAAGAGGGAAAACCATCAAATCTTTAAAATCTCATAACGATTTGCTAAAATAAGATTAGAAATCTCTTAATCATATCAAAATAAGATGGAAATCATTTAGAAATTGAAGTTTAGCTTGGAAATACGAATTTCACCATTTTAGAGCTCAATTTCGACTTAAATCTTTAGATCCATAGAAATCTCATTTTAGATGATCAAATCTTGATTTGAAAAAGCAATATGCATGGAAGTATAGTCAAGAAACAAAATCTCACCTTGATTGGAAAAGAAAAATGAACTAGAAAAGAATGAGAGAATTGATGAAGATTTTGAGAGTTTTCTCGAAAATTGAGAGTTTGGAAAATTTTTAAAATGGAGATAATGGAGGAGGGAAGAAAAAGGTGAGTTGGTTTTATAGCCATGGGAACAAAACTGATTTTCAAATCTTTGGTATAATTGTTTTTGGGCAACTCTCAAATTTGACACTTTTACAAATTAACCCTCTTTTAATTAATTTTTTTTCTTAATTATTTTTAAATCCAAACTTATTTTTGAAAATTGTTTTAAGGAAAATTATTTCTGATCACTTAATCCCAAATTACCGAACCTAATCTTAGACCACAATTTTTGAAATTAATTTTGAGATCCAATTCGGACACCCGATCCACTAACCTGAATCTACTAAATCGAATGTGACAAATTTTGCGCATGCTATTCGACACTTACAACCAAACTCGAATTTGTAATATCAAGATACCCTAAAAATATATTTTAAGAATAACTTTAGGAAAAAAACCTATATGGATAAATGACAAAAAAATCACAATATCAAAGTTAAAAAAAATTAACCTTATAGATAATGTTATTTGAATCAGACCGAACCAGTCGGTCTCAAAAATGACTTTAAACTAATTAGATTGGAAACTAATAAGAACCATTTGAATCGATTAAAAATTCGATGGATTTGAACGGGTTGAACTGACGATTGAACCAGAATTTTTAATCTTTTTAATAATATTTTAATCAGACAAATAAATTAATGAATTGACTATCGATCCAGTTGAAAAAACATTGCTTATAGATATACAGTTATTGTTTATATTTGTACCTTTGCATTTATGGTATTTCTACAACATACGGGGCTGTTTTAGATCAAGTTCCCGTCTGTGTTTACTTGGCATGCGTAACTGCACATGTGGATTTGATTGCATGAATAATGCAGCAAGGAGTCCAAAATTTTCCATCAGTGGCCTAAAGTTCAAGATTTTATTTATCCAGAATATCTTTTAGTAAAAAGAAAAGAAAAAAGAATGAAAGGCAGAGAGAGCGATCTGAAATCGTTACCCACAAGAAACGGTGGAGATATAAGGGATGTTGGAATCTAACGGTCAGCTCACACTATTTGTCCCTTTGTGTAGACGAGAAGATCAAAGAGAGTTGGTGGCTATTATACTTTGCCTCACTCTACATTTATCAAACAAAGAGGGGTCCCTTCACTATCCTCACCCTCTCAATCAACAATGGCCTCTACTTCATCTGTCACCCTATCTCAAGCCCTCCTTTCTCGCGCTATCTCTTCCCATGCCTCCGCCCAATCCTCCGACCACCGCCCCTCCCTCTCCACTCTCTCTTTTCCCGGTTTCTCCGGCCTCAAATCTTCTATCCCTCGCGCTTCCTCTTCCCGTCGACGCCTTCCCTCCCGCTCCAACCACAAGCGCCAGGTACGTGCTGCTGCCGTCGAAACAATTGGTACCGCCGCCGAGACTTCCTTGGTCGAGAAATCCGTCAACACCATAAGATTCTTGTCTATTGATGCGGTCGAGAAGGCGAATTCAGGGCATCCTGGGTTGCCCATGGGCTGTGCTCCCATGGGTCACATTTTGTACGATGAAGTCATGAGGTATAACCCCAAGAACCCTTACTGGTTCAACCGTGACCGTTTCATTCTGTCCGCTGGTCATGGTTGTATGTTGCAGTATGCTCTGCTTCACCTCGCTGGTTACGACAGTGTCCTGGCAAGCTTCTTTCATATTCTCTCTTTCCTTTTAAGTAATTTCTATTTTGAGAGCTTTGGTTTTTCGGGAAATGATCAAAATTCATAATCATGGATTATCCTTTAGGAAGAAGATTTGAAGAGTTTCCGTCAGTGGGGAAGCAGAACCCCTGGACATCCCGAGAACTTTGAAACACCTGGAGTTGAAGTCACAACTGGTTAGTAAGACTCCTCTGCTGAACTGATCGTAATTGTTTTGATAATATCATACTAAATATAAAGAAAATATATGTATTTAAATGTGGCTTTCTTTTTCCCAGGGCCTCTTGGTCAGGGTATTGCAAATGCTGTTGGATTGGCTCTTGCTGAGAAACACTTGGCTGCTAGATTCAACAAGCCAGACAATGAGATTGTTGATCACTACACGTATGATGATTACTTGCTGGGTCCCTCTTTTCTTTCGTCTGCATGCTTGATCTCGTACTGATGTATTAGCCTTTGTTTTCCTAGATATGTTATCTTGGGAGATGGTTGTCAAATGGAGGGTATTTCAAATGAAGCTTGTTCACTTGCTGGACACTGGGGACTTGGAAAGCTTATAGCTTTCTATGATGACAACCACATTTCGATTGATGGTGACACTGAAATTGCGTTTACTGAGAATGTTGATACACGTTTTGAGGGGCTAGGGTGGCATGTTATCTGGGTCAAGAATGGAAACACTGGCTATGATGAAATTCGCGCTGCAATCAAGGAAGCAAAGGCTGTCAAAGACAAGCCCACTCTGATCAAGGTCAGATGTTTCCAACAGGCTTACATTCCTATATCCTATTTGGAGCTAATGTGCTTGCATTGTTCATTTATTTGAATCTTATCTAGAATAATTTGAAGTTCCATATTTCTTAGGTAAACTGACTTCTCTACTAAACCTTTTGTTGAAAAGGCCTGCATCATATTAGAATGCCTTAATTGAAAATTGAAAAAGCTTGCATCTCTCTACTTAATTACTTATTCAACCTTATTATCTCTCTACTGCGTGGTTCAAACTGTCATTTTAATTAAATTCCTTTTTTTCCTTTCAGGTGACAACCACCATTGGTTATGGGTCTCCTAACAAGGCAAACTCATATAGTGTACATGGGAGTGCACTGGGTGCCAAGGAAGTTGATGCTACTAGGAAAAACCTTGGATGGCCATATGAGCCTTTCCATGTACCAGAAGATGTTAAAGCGTAAGGAGATCTCTTGGGGTTTCTGTATATGCATCTGATTAGGCTTTTTGGTTTAGTGTTCAAAACTTTCTTTCCATTTTCTGCAGTCACTGGAGTCGCCATACCCCTCAGGGTGCTGCTCTTGAAGGTGAATGGAATGCCAAGTTCGCTGAATATGAGCAGAAGTACAAAGAGGAAGCTGCTGAGCTCAAGGCAATCATCACTGGTGAACTACCAGCTGGTTGGGAGAAGGCACTTCCAGTGAGTAACCTTTAATGTCCTTGCTAAATATGTTTTGACACCTTAATTCTTTGTTGTTCTCTTTCATAGGACTAATACAGTCTGATTAAAGTGGAATGTAAGTCTATATTTTGAGCCCTGTTTTTGTGCACTTTCCAGACATATACTCCAGAGAGCCCAGCTGACGCTACCAGAAATCTCTCTCAACAAAATCTCAATGCCCTTGTAAAAGTACTCCCTGGCCTTCTTGGTGGAAGTGCTGACCTTGCTTCTTCCAACATGACCTTGCTCAAAATGTACGGTGATTTCCAGAAGGACACCCCTGAGGAGCGCAATGTTAGGTTTGGTGTTAGGGAACATGGAATGGGAGCCATCTGCAATGGCATTGCCCTTCACAGCCCAGGCTTCATTCCGTACTGTGCTACATTCTTTGTCTTCACTGACTACATGAGAGCTGCCATTAGGATTTCTGCCTTGTGTGAAGCAGGAGTTATCTATGTTATGACCCATGATTCCATTGGTCTTGGGGAAGATGGACCAACCCACCAGCCAATTGAACACTTGGCAAGCTTCCGTGCAATGCCTAATGTTTTGATGCTTCGTCCAGCTGATGGAAATGAAACAGCTGGTGCATATAAGGTTGCTGTTCTGAACAGGAAGAGACCTTCTATTCTTGCCCTCTCTAGGCAAAAGCTGCCCCAACTTCCTGGAACTTCCATTGAGGGAGTTGAAAAAGGTGGCTACATTGTTTCAGACAATTCTTCTGGCAACAATCCCAATGTAATTCTGATTGGAACCGGTTCTGAGTTGGAGATTGCCGCTAAAGCTGCCGATGAACTAAGGAAGGAAGGCAAGACCGTTAGGGTTGTCTCCTTTGTTTCTTGGGAGCTCTTTGATGAGCAATCAGATGCCTACAAGGAAAGCGTTTTACCATCTGCTGTATCAGCTAGGGTGAGTATTGAGGCTGGATCAACATTTGGGTGGGCGAAGATTGTTGGATCCAAGGGGAAGGCTATTGGAATTGACCGGTTCGGGGCAAGTGCCCCGGCAGGCAAAATATACAAGGAGTTTGCCTTGACTCCCGAGGCTGTTGTTGCAGCAGCAAAAGAACTTTGCTAAGCTTGCTTAGAAGTGTCGGGAGAAATTTGTGGTTTTGAGTTGGAGGTTACACTGAAGAGAGACCATTCCATTTGTGACAGTCTCGTTTGTTTTTAATAAGAATCAGAATCCACTTATATTTTATGTTGCCTGTGATTCATCAAAAAGCAAAACATAGAGAGAAAGGGAGGGTAGAGTTTGTGTATGATCATCAATATGTAATTTCCTCTCGGACTTTTTCCCAGAGTTTTGCAATACTTGTTGCTTCAAGTTAGCTTGCCCTTTTTTTTTCTTATGTTTTGAAACAGAGTTGTCTACTATTGCAATCTAGCCATCATTTTGATCAAATATGCTTGGCCTAAGATGTAAGACCAGTTTGTATAATGTTGGTTTTCCAAATAATCAGCTTGATTCTACATAAATGCATTACTTCTATCCTTTGTTTGAAATTGGTGGTTAGAATCCAGCCAGGAGAAGATTTCATTTCATTAAACTGGATGGGATAGAGAAATGGTTTATAACCATTCGAAAAAGGCTATACATGAAGCCAAGAATTCTTGATGGGATCCACTAGGGAAGAAGGCAAGGTCTTGAGTGCTTGATAAGTTTGTGGTGGTTGGAGATCCTGCCTTAGACTGCCACCTTATCCTCATTGTCCTTTTACTTAAAAAAAGTTTTTGTGTACCCATTTTTTCATTATCTTTTCATCTCAAAACAAATAAATAAAATCTCAGTTTATTGTGCTGTTGTTGTGCAACATGTTTGATATGGACATGAAGGTACTTCGGCATATTCCACCAGCATATCCTTTCTTCAGCTGCCCCCCATTAATTTGGTGGTGGAAGGTAGTCTACCAACAGCACAAAAAAGTTCTCCAACGTTACTTTTGATATTCAAGCACTGAAGGAAGTAGATCATTCTATGAATTTTTGAGTTCCAGGACCAGAGAAGCAATGAATGGAGTTAAAACAAATTACTAAACCAGGGTGCATTGAAGGAAACAAAAACATCATCACAGAAACAGAGTACTTTTAATGAAGTTAGCAATCTAACATAGTAAACAGGGAACTCAAAGCACACTACAGAACAAAAATGCTTCAAAGATGTCCGTGTTGTAAATGTAACTAAACCAGGATGGCTGCTAGTGTGAACTTGGTCATTCCTAGCAATGCCACCAATAAATCTCCCTCCCCTCGCTGCACAAGTAAAATGCTTCCCACTATTGGTCAACCTAAAGACCAGTTACTGGTTAATCCAACCACATCCCATGTGGTTACACTATTGCTACCATCACATGAAGACTTCAATTAGCCACATCCTAACTATTAGGAAAGTTTTCCTATATTATGATTATTGGATCATCGCAGAAATACATACTTATATCCAATAATATTGCTCAAATTCACATATTTTCATAATTTTTTAAATAATCTTTCGAATTAATAAAGCCAATGTGATTGCTTATTTTAAATTTAAAATCTTGTTTATAGTAAAGTATTAAGATTTGTTGGTTATGTATATAAAAAAGCCAACAACCATGTCTGATGGTAGAGTACATAATTCTTCTTTATCACTTATGTATCACAATAGTAAAACATAAAATAGAAAATAGTTAGTATAAATTTAAACTTGAAATTAAAAAGATTAGTCAAAATTCTTGTAAAAACTAAGACCTCTTCAAAATAAACAAAAAAAAATTCCTTCTATTCGTTAGCAATAAATCATGAGAGTAGTTAAATATTACTGATTGAATTAGTTTATTATTAACTCATATACTAAAACATGTCTGCCAAATGTAACATTAGTGTTAAAAGTTAGATTCCCATATATATATATAAAATAAATTTTCTTGTATTAAAACATTTTCATTAAATAAAATTATTTGCTAAATAAAATACGATGAAATTTATATTAAAACGTATACTAAAACACAACAAAACTTTGCGTTAATGTAAGTGATATAGTTTTTACATTAAACAAAATTATTTTTTGAGTTGGGATTATAAATTAATAGAATATTATTTTAATCGGAAAATATTAAAAAATATTTTATGAAATAACAAATTTTATTATAAAAAGTTTTATGTATTTTATTAATTAAATTTAAAAAGTAAAATAGATGAATAATTAAATTGAAAATTTTAAGATTTTCTAGGGAGCTCAATCCTTAATGTTGTATTTATATATATAAAAAATAATATATTGGGTACAAACAGGAACCTAAACTACCTAAGATGTCATAAGCCGCATCAAATCAAACATCGCTTGCAATTTTCAATCCCACCAACTCATTTTATATACAAATAAATTAATAAATACTTAAATGTAAGAAGCACAAGCTCTAGCAGCACGAGGTACAATTACTCCAAGCAAGTTTTTCCTAATTGGTAAACTATAAAAATAGTCATCCAATTATCATTTTGTTTTTGTTTTGGTCACTCAAGTTTAAAACTTTCTATTTTAGTCACTATTGTTATTAGATTTTAATATTTTTATCACTCATTCTTTAAATCTTTATTGGAAGCTCTTTTTTATTGATATAATTTTAAATTTAACCCTCCAATGTTTACAGATTCTACAATTTGATCCTAATTTTAAAAATACAACAATTTTAACCCTTAACTTTACAAATTGTGTTAATTTAGTATTAATTCTTAAAAATTAAAAAAATAAAAAAACTTTAAAAAAATGAAAAATATATCAAAAGTTTTATTTTTCAATAAAAATACATTATAAAAATACATAAAAATTAAAATAATATTTATAAATAAATGAATATCCATTTTTTTCCATTTTTCTAACATGAAATTTATTTATTAAAATGATAATTTTATAAGTAAAATAATAATATTATAAATAAAATAATTTAAGGAAAGTCCATGAAGAATGACACACCCCTAAGCCATCTCCGCTGCAGGATTAGGGTTATAGAGCATTACGATACAAATTGGAACATTTATCTTACACTAGAAACAATTATACCATTTAATTAATAGCGTTCAATAACATGAGTTAATTATAGAAAAAACACATTCACAGGCCTTAAATTGAGTTTACGAGGCCTAAAAATAGTTTGAAAACATTCAGGGATCATTTCGAAACAAAACAGAAAATTCAAGAAAAACTTGAAATTTTCACAAACAGGGGTCACACAGCCGTGTGACATATCCCAAATTGTGTGACATAACCAAGACCGTGTGGGCATTCGAAGTCTGGACACACAGTTGTGTCCCAGCCCATATGACAAACCGTGTGTACATTCGATGTCGATTCATAGTCCATGTCGTAGGTCGTGCAATAAATTGACTTGAAACACACGGTCGTGTCGTAGACAGTGTGAAACTTGCACTTAAAAATTAAAGGTACACATGACTATGTGTGAGACACGGCTGTGTGGCAACCCGTGTCCCAGGCCACGTGCTCCTTAAATAACCCTTAAAACAAGCCATTTCAACTCAATTACTTGGCACCAATTCAAATCCATTCAAGACACTTTCACCCTATTTAAACTAGGGGTGAGCATTCGATCGAATTGAATGAAAAAATTTAGAGTTAATCGAGTTGACGAATCATATTTTATCATCCTAATTTGATTTGAAATTTTCTCGAATCGAGTCGAGTGAGATGGAATTCGAATCGAATCGAATCGAATCGAATATATTTGTTCGAGTTAAATTTTAAAATAATTTCGGGTCCTTATAACCACTGTCACCTATCATAATAAAATTTGTCCACTTTAATCAAATTTTTTATTAACTTTCATCACCTCATAATGTATTTATTAATCTTTTATATACAAGTTAGCTTCTTTGCTTGCTTAGTTGTTTCAATTATCTTCATATTCTTGTCACTATGTATTTTTGAATTAAAAAATATATTAAATGTAAAAATGTAATTTTTTTAATAAAAGTTATTTTAAAGATAAAATGTGAAATTGATACCAATATAAAATTTTAGCACTAATATTTTATGGCATAATTAATAATTCAATTTTAATATAAATATTCAATATGACTAAACAATTCAATAATATAAATAATATAAAATGTGAAATTTAATTTAATAATATAAATAGTATATATAAATAAAATTATTACTATTTATGTTTAGTGATTTTTTTTGGATAATTTTGATTTTTTATTTGAGAGTAAAGGGTGAGAAGTAAAAGTTTAGGAGGAAAATAAAAAGTTTTAGGGAATAAAAGTTTGAGGGAAAGTAAACGGGGAGTAAAGTTTTGGAGGAAAAATATTTAAAAAATTTTGGGAGGGGGGGATAGGTTTGGGGTAGAAGGGAGGTGGGATGAGAAAGGAGTAAAAAATTTAGGGGGAAAGTGGGAGGGAATAAAAATTTGGGGAAAAATAAAAAGTTTTGAGGGTTTTTGGGAGTAAAATTTTGAGAAAAAGTAAATGGGAGAGTAAAATTTTGTTGGGAAATGGATTTTGGGTAGATTGGGGAGTTGGGATGGGAAGGGAGCACAAGTTTTGGGAGGGAAAGTGAGAAGGAGTAAAAGTTTTGAGAGAAAAGTAAAAATGTTTGAGAGTTTAGGGTAAAAATATAAAATATTATAGTTTAATATTCGAATTATTCGAATTATTCGAGTTATTCGAATTCGAAAACTCAACTCGATTCGAACTCGAAATTCGAAAAAAATTTTGAATTGACTCAAATAACTCGATTCATTTAACTCGAAATTCGAGTTTTTTTTTCAATTTTTTCGAGTTGATTCGAGTTTTGCTCACTCCTAATTTGAACACATTCAAGAACATCCCAAAACAACCAAAACATGCCATATCACAACAACCTATGTGCCTAACCAATATACCATCATTGGCACAATAATTTAAATGTCAATTCAAAACATAACAACTACCATGATCACATACATTATGCTAGCTTAAACATATCAAATTTTTTACATCTATTCTACCAACCTATACCATATTACTTATACATATAATAACCATTTCCATCTCAATATGATACTTAATGATAACTATATATAACCATTACAATACACCAACCACATCCAACAAGTACTAAAATGACATATACAAGTTACTAATCCAACAAAAGTTGTTTATTAACTAGAGTTTAAAACATATACATCTAGATACCCTATTTACATGCCACTTCAAATTGAACCCAAAATGAACAAAATGATTACCGAAAATATAGTGGATAGGGTGAGATCTTTTGAGCTGATCCAATCGGCGTCAAAATTCCAATGGACCTATAAAATTAAATCAAACGAAGTAAGCTCGAGTAAAGGTTAGTAAGTTCTTGAAGTTAACTTGTTATACTCATAAATTTAAGTACATTAATGTAACAACATATGATAATTCCCTATCTCAAACAACCAAGATAATTTAATCTATAAAATCTATATCATTTATAATCACCAAGTCACGAACTAATACACCATATATAAGATTATAAGGCTGTAAATGTTCTTAAATTCGTAGGTTACTTGAAATAGCATCTTCCATACAAGTTACCTGATATGGTTATATCGGCTCAAAGCCTGCTAGTCTCAAGGCCTGTTATAATTACACCTACATAAAGTCTGCTAGGTATAAAACCCTGGCTTAGCAGTCCAGCCCAAGCTTAGAACGTTACATTATGAATACTCAAAAACTACGCAAGGCATAATAATAATAAACCATGATTCACATAAAATTTAACATAAGAGCAGTTGAGTATATAATCTTCCAAAGTCATACTATTATAGTTACAAAACTCCTATCAAAACATTTTAAGAAAGCTAATAGTTCGACCAAGCTCCCACGACACCGACTCGTTCAAGTTGCAAACTACTTAAAATCCAAGCAATAACAGAATGAGTTGTGAACTCAGTGCGTAAAAGAAATTTATTCAAATTAATCCTTATTTATAAAGTAGTTCTAAATTCAGAGATTCGGTTCGATACAAAAGAAATTTCAGTTCAGATTTAGAGCAGAACAGTTACATATATATATATATATATGCAATTTCATTTCATACACGATACAGATCAGATTCAGATGCAATATTTCTATCCCTGTCCTCTACACACCGTTTTCGGCCATCCCAACACACCATTAAAGACATTCAATGCCCAACCAACCCTACACACCTTGAAGTGTTTGTTGACACTTTTACAGAAATGCAGCTTAGCTGCTAGTTTAGTATGCGACAAGTGCCAGAATCAGATTTATGCTCATTGTGGTGTAGCCACGATTTCAGAATAGATTTTTTCCTCCTTCACAATAACCTCACCCATGCCAATGCAGAACACAAATACCTGTATTATGTATTCAATCATTCTAACTCATTTCCCAATCAAATAAGACCGTTCAACATCAAAATAAGCATTATAGTTTTCGTATAATTAAGTTGCTCACAGATCAATCTCAGAGTATCAGACAGTTCTTATATGATCAAATTCAATAATTCATATATTGAATGATACTAGTATCAGTGTTAAGAAATATTTTTTGCCTCGAAAATAGGTTTCAGGCCACAATAACATGCCACACAGCTTGATCACACGCCCATGTGTCTTACCTGTGTGGTTCTAAAACATAAACTGTGTGTTACATGGCCTGGATACACGTTCGTGTCCCTACCCATGTGACTTACACGGCATGGGTACACGTTCTTGTCCCTGACCGTGTAGTTTTATACCACAAATAGTGAGTTACACGGTCAAGACACATGCCCGTGTACCTTGCCCATGCGGTCTTATACCATAAACAGTAAGTTACACGGCCTCGACACACGCTCTTGTCTGTTGCCCGTATGAACCTTCCACTAGTATGGCCATAGACACACGCCCGTGTCTTTTACCCGTGTGGCCCCAAATTGACGAACAGTGAGTTACACGACCTACCACATGACCATATGACATGCCCGTGTGCCTGGCCGTGTGGCGTCGATAGTTACCATTTTTCGACAACTGAAACTTGCAAAAGCTAAGGTTTTCGATACGTAGCTGGTTTTACTTTGACGAAAACAATACGGAGATTACTCGAAACCTAATTAACCATTCAACAATCAATCATTTTTTTAAACGACTAATTAACACAACATTAATACACAGTCAATTATGTCGAATAAATCGACACGAGGGAACTTCAACTACTAACGCTTACTGACGATTCTACCATGCTAAGTCGGCACAACACGCGAAGGGTCGCCTCCCTCTGTACCCATACCTAAGGGTACAAAACGGCTAGTTAACAAAGAGTTTAAGTAAAGCAATTCGATAATTCCAAACTTAACACCGTAACAGAAATCTAACCAAATCTCGCAGAAGTCGAAGGATTCCAACAGAACTTATATAGAAGTCTTTCAATAACGTAAATATCTCACTAATTTTTTATAATCACATGTTAAACACACTTGATGAGAAGAAATCAAATAAGTAAAATAAAGGAAGTAAAGGAAAAAAATAAAAACAAGAAAGAAGAAGAAAAGATACATACGTTAACCAAATTTTAATAAATTTTGTCTTAACCATCAACATACCTGCAACAACTAGCAAAAATTCTCTTAACACATATGGTGGGATTTGAACTCGAGACTAGACAGAATACAAATAAATGTTTAACCAGTAAACCAGCAGGCTCATTCTTGTCATAGGTTCTTACAGAACTACCTTTACCCATATACCGCATGGACAGAGATTGTTCTAAAAGAATAAAAATTTTAACGATACAACTCGAACCCAAGACCTTAAACACAAAAATATAGCACAGAACTAGAGATACATAAATCTAATTACTGTAGAGTCTCACAATTAAATTCTTAAAATTTTGGGGCATTACAACTCTCTCCCCTTAAAAGAAATTTCGACATCAAAATTTTACCTGAGTCAAACAGATACGGACACAGTTGTCGAATTGATTCTTCCGGTTCCCACGTGGCTTCCTCAATATCGTGGTTCCGCCAAAAAACCTTCACTAGAGGAATAGTTTTCCTCATCATCATCTTAACGTTACGCTCTAAGATCTGGACAAGTTCCTCTTCGAACGTTAAATCTAGTCACAATTCGATCTCGTCGACAGTAACAATGTATGACAGCATCTCAGCATCGAGACATAAAACACATCGTGGATTTATTCTGATTCTGACGGTAATTGCAACTGATACGCAACAGGTCCGACACGCTTTAAAATACAGTAAGGTCCAATGAACCTCAGGCTAAACTTACCCTTACATCTAAATCGGAGAACCTTTTTTCAAGGTGACACCTTTAGAAACACTTGATCACATATCGGAAACTCAATATTCTTTCTTTTTAAATTCGCATAAAACTTCTGTTAGTTAGAGGCTGCTTTTAGACGATCAAGAATCACTTTCACAGTGCTCTAAGTGTCAGAAACCAACTTAGGACCCAATATTCGGCGTTCACTTAATTCAGTCCAACATAACGGAGTACGACACTTACATCCATATAAGGCCTCGTAGGGTGCCATCTGAATACTAGACTGAAAGTTGTTATTGTATGCAAACTTCGCAACGGTAGGTACTCCTTCCATCTACCCCTAAAGTCTATCACACAACCTCGAAGCATATCATCTAGTATCTGAATAACTCGTTCCGACTGTCCGTCAGTCTGAAGGTGATACACAATGCTGAAATTAAGTCGAGTGCTTAAGGCCTCATAGAGTTTCTTCTAGAACCGAGATGTAAATTACGGATCTCTGTCAGAGATGATCGAGACCAAGTACTCTCACAATTTCGGCAATATGCAATTTTGCTAACTTCTGTAAGAAGTAATCTATTTGGATAGGAACAAAGTGGGCTAATTTGGTCAATCGATCAACGATAACCCAAATCGAATCTTTATTAGTAGGGGTTAAAGGCAACCCCGTAACGAAATCCATCATTATCCGCTCCCACTTCCACTGAGGAATTTTAACTGGTTAAAGCAATCCGGATGACAACTGATGTTTTACCTTAACATTTTGACAGGTCAAACAGTGGGACACAAAAGCGAATATCTCCCGTTTCAGTCCGGGCCACCAATTGAGCTCTCAGAGATCTCGGTACATGTTATTCCCACTAGGATACATAACATAGGGACTATTATATGCCTCATGTAAGATCGAATGCCTTGGGCATCAAACCTCCATATGTCTTAGAACGTTACATTATGAATACTAAAAAACTATGCAAGGCATAATAATAATAAACCATGATTCACATAAAATTTAACACAAGATTAGTTGAGAATATAATCTTCCAAAGTCATGCTATTATAGTTACGAAACTCCTATCGAAACATTTTAAGAAAGCTAATAGTTCGACCAAGCTCCCACGGCACCGACGCGTTCAAGTCTGCGAACTACTTAAAATCCAAACAATAACAGAATGAGTTGTGAACTCAGTATGTGAAAGAAATTTATTCAATTAATGCTCATTTATAAAGTAGTTCTAAATTCAGAGATTTGGTTCAATAAAAAACAAATTTCAGTTCAAATTCAGAGCATAATAGTTACATATATATATATATGCAATTTTAGTTCATACACGATGCAGATCAGATTCAGATGCAATATTCCTATCTCCGTCCTCTACACACCGTTTTTGGCCATCCCAACACACCATTAAGGACATTCAAGGCCTAACCAATCCTACACACCTTAAAGTGTTTGTTGACACTTTTACAAAAGCGCGGCTTAGCTGCTAGTTCAGTATGCGACAAGTGCCAAAATCAAATTTATACTCATTGTGGGGTAGCCATGATTTCAGAACAGATTTCTTCTTCTTTCACAATATCCCCACCCATGCCAATGCAAAACACAAATACTCGTATCATGTATTAAATCATTCTAACTCATTTTCCAATCAAATGAGATCGTTCAACATCAGAATAAGCATTATAGTTTTAGTATAATTAAGTTGCTCACAGATCAATCTTAGAGTATCAGACAGTTCTTATATGATCAAATTTAATAATGATACCAGTATCAGTGTTAAGAAACATTTTCAGCCTGAAAAATAGGTTTCGGGCCCCAATAACATGCCACATGGCCTGATCACACGCCTATGTGCCTTACCTGTGTGGTTCTAAAACATAAACAGTAAGTTACACGGCCAAGACACATGCCATGTACTTGCCCGTGTGGTCTTGTACCATAAACAGTGAGTTACACAGCCCTGACACATGTTTGTATCTATTGCTCGTGTGAACCCTGCATTAGTATGGCCACACACGGCTTAGACACACGCCCATGTCCTTTGCCCCTGTGGCCCCAAATTGACGAACAGTGAGTTACATGCCCTACCACATGGCCTGCCACATGACCGTGTGACACGCCTGTGCACATGGCAGTGAGGCGTTGCTAGCCACCATTTTTCATTGATCGAAACTTGCAAAAACTAAGGTTTTTGATACGCACCTGGTTTCGCTTTGACGGAAACAATACGGAGATTACCTGAAACCTAATTAGCCATTCAACAATCAATCATTTGTCTAAATGACTAATTAACACAACATTAATACACAGTCAATTATGTCGAATAAATCGACACGAAGGAACTTGAACGACTAACACTTACCAACAATTCTATCGTGCTAAGTCAGCACAACACGCAAAGGGTCACCTCCCTCTGTACTCACGCCTAAGGGAACAAAACGACTAGTTAACAGAGAGTTTAAGTAAAGCAATTCGATAATTCCCAACTTAACATCGTAACATAAATCTAACCAAACCTTGCAGAAGTCGAAGGATTCTGGCAGAACTTATACAAAAGTCTTTCAGTAACGTAAAGATCTCACTAATTTCCGATAATCACGTGTTAAGCACACTCGAAGAGAAGAAATCAAATAAGTAAAACAAAGAAAAAAGGAAAAAAAATAAAAACAAGAAAGAAGAAGAAAAGATATAGACGTTAACCAAATTTTAATAAATTTTGTCTTAACCACTAGCATACCTCCAACAACTAGTAAAAATTCTCTTAACAAATACAGTGAGATTCAAACTCGAGATCAAACAGAATACAAATAGATGCTTAACCAGTAAACCAGCAGGCTCATTCTTGTCATAGGTTCTTACAGAACTACCTTTACCCATATACTGCATGGACAGAGATTGTTCTAAAAGAACAAAACTTTTAACGATGCAACTCGAACCCGAGACCTTAAACACAAAAACAGAGCACAAAACTAGAGATACAAAAATCTAATTACTGTAGAGTCTTACAATTAAATTCTTAAAATTTTGGGGCGTTACAATATCGACACAAAGCCTGCTAAGCTCAAGGCCCGATTCCATACACCAGCACAGAGCCTGCTAGACTTAAAGTCCGATACGCTATTTCCAATGCAACTCCATTTCATTATTAATTCTCAACCATTAACATTCAACAATTACTAACATTAACAATATTAAAGCAAAAAAATTATTAAGGAATTTAATAAAACTTAGGATATAATAAGAACTTACCGAGATCCGATAACTACAAATATACGACAACACCTATTTGACAATCTTCTCTCTTCCTCGATTAGCTGTCAATGGACTTGCTTCTTGATCTAATTATAATAGTTAATTCAATTAACTAATCCAAGCATTTAAAACAATAATTAAATTCATGTAATTAGCTCTTTTATACTATTATACACATTTAACCTAAACTTTTGTCTTTTATTCTATTTAACCTTAAATCTCTAAACTTTCAACCTTAATCAAAATAGACCCTAAATAATAGAATATTTATCCCTAACCCATGAAAATTTCCACATTAAAACAATTTATCCCTTAATTACGAAACCATTCAAAGTTGTTTTACAAAATAGTCTAAAACCACCATCAAGATCATAAATTTGTCGACTAACATCAAATCATTCAAATTTCAACCGTGGCATGTTCTACAACTTTCAAAAGTTCCACAAACTAATCATCGGGTTAGCTAAATTAAGCTAACACGAACCTAAAAACATAAAAATCAATAAAAATGAATTAAAATTTCACTTACATGCACACCTATAAACCTTGGCCAAACCTCAAGCATGCATAACCATGATGTTTTTTGGTGATGGAAGAAATTGAAGAAGACGATTATTTTGTCCATCTTTTCTTTTATGATTTAATTACTCACTTACCCTTTTACCCTTTAATTAACTAAAAATGTACTTAATAATCTAGTCATAACCATCCACCCATAAGCAAATGTGGCTAATTGTCATTTAAGTTCATTAGTTTTCATTTCCATGGCTATTTAACTCATTTAACTAAGACAACTAATTTTTGCAACTTCTATAATTTAGTCATTTTTACTTAGTTAATTATCTAAACGTTAAAATTTCTTAACCAAATTTTTTTATGACTTTCAAGTGACCATTTTTATTAAATTAAATAATAAAAATTGACTCATTAAATTAAATAATAAAAATTGACTCACTAACTAGAATCGTGGTCCCAAAATTACTATTTCCAATTCCATTGAAACCAGGCTGTTACAAAGAATACTTAAGTAGATTCACCTTTTTTTCTTTTTTCAATATTAACGACCACCATGTTCAGTTTGGCTTAAATACTACAGCTTAGGGCCAGGCGCAATTAGGGATATATAGGTGAGGATGAAGTCTTGAAGACCTAATGGGTGGAAGATCATGCCAACAACTTCACAACTGATTCCTAGTTGGATGGCGCGACGACGAAGGATGTGAAAATTAAGAAATTTAAAGTAAGTGTTATTAGTGCTAGTGGTTGTGAGCAAAGGAGATGCCCAATGCTCAACAAATTTGGTGAGGAATAAGGAATAAGACTAGACATATAATAAATAAATTATTGTTTATTAAATAAAACTAAAAGGAAAGGAAATTTTGAATATGGTTTAAGTTTTGTTTGTGATTAAAAAAAGTAATTTATTTATAAAATAATATTTAATAGATAAATTTCATGTTAGAAAAAGAAAAATAGGTATTCATTCATTTATAATTTTGTATGTATTTTATAAAATCTTATGTAATTTTTATCGAAAAATAAATTTTTAAATATTTTTTATTTTTATAGTTTTTCAATTTCAAATTTCAAATTTATTTTTATTTTTAAAAGTCAAGACTAAATCAAAAAAATTTGTAAAGTTGGTAGCTAAAGTTGTTGAACTTTTTAGAATTAAAACAAAATTAATAAAATTTATAAACTTTAGAAAGTTAAATTTATGAATATGTCAATAAAACTTCAAACATATGTCACCGAAACAGAAATATAACTATTTTTATAATCCACCCTTTCGAAAATATAATTAATAGTTATTATTTTGATTAAACATCTGTTTAGAAATTGGTCACCAATATTTTTGGTAGCCTTGGAGTTGGTTGGGTGACACCTTTGACTGTGTCAATTCAACAACCACAACCACAACGACATCATTTTATTTTGTCTTCTAATCCCACCATTTAGAAAAACAAAAGGTACAAAAGTTTCTGTAATCTTTGTTTCGGACCACTTGGAAAGAGAGATGGCACTGATTAGGAAAATCTACGATAGAACACCAAGAACATGCGTTTTGGCCAATGTCTCAAAACCCCAGAATCCCAAATCTGTATATTCAGTTCCATTTAGATCAAATCTCAAAGGAAGTTTTTCTTGTTCTTGCGGATTGGTTTTGAAGAGCAACGGCAAGTTAGGAACAGTTAAGGTTGGGTCTTTTAAGGTTTCTGCTTCAATGGCAACAGCGGAGAAGCCATCAAGAGCATCAGAAATCGTGCTTCAACCAATTAATGAAATTTCGGGTACGGTCAAGTTGCCCGGTTCCAAATCACTCTCCAATCGGATTCTGCTTCTCGCTGCTCTATCTGAGGTATGCCGATTTCATTACTCTATGTGAAGTTAGTATTTGCATTCCTTAATTACCTTCCCTTTTTAATGTTTTGTTGGATATGTAGGGAACTACTGTGGTAGACAATTTGTTGAATAGTGACGATGTTCATCATATGCTTGTTGCTTTGGGAAAACTTGGGCTACATGTTGAACATGACAGTGAAAAGAAACGAGCCATTGTGCAAGGTTGTGGTGGTCATTTTCCAGTGGGGAAAGGGGAAGGTCAAGAAATTGAGCTTTTCCTTGGGAATGCTGGAACTGCAATGCGACCGCTTACTGCTGCTGTTACTGCTGCCGGTGGCAATTCAAGGTCTGTCTAATTATGATTCTTTTTACAAGTGAATTGTAACCAATTTAATCATTTTATATGGAGTATTTACATATAATTCACAGAACCATCTTCTTTTATGCTAATGCGCTTTGTTTTGTGCATGTCTATTGAGATTTTAAGCTAATGCGTATATGTTACTCATCGTTTTAGCTACATACTTGATGGTGTACCCCGAATGAGAGAGAGACCTATTGGGGACTTAGTTACTGGTCTTAAGCAGCTGGGTGCAGATGTTGAGTGCACTCTTGGCACTAATTGTCCCCCTGTTCATATAAATGGAAAGGGTGGTCTTCCTGGGGGAAAGGTATGGCTCAGATTATTTCTGTTATGTTCCTGTGGTTTTATTTATATTGTTGCATAAACCTTTTTGCAAAAGGGCTTCCTTCAGAATTTGCTTTCCTGAGGTAGATTTGGGGAGCCACATAAGATTCCACTAGAAATGACTTTCCATTCCATTTCATTGTGCAATCAATACTATTTTAAGTTAAATTGTCAATCTCCATGCTTGTAAAACAATGCAGTTGATGTGCATAAGTCAATTAGGTTGTAATGCTGTCTTGTTAAATAAGGACATTGCAGTTGGAGAATGTTTTGGTTGGGATTTTTTTTTTCTTTTGAATTTTGCTATGTCTAGAAGTTGCTTGTGAGGTCTTACTCTAATGCTGTTTTTTGAGTATACATGGAATGATGAACGTGTTAAACTGTTAGCATTAACCATTAATTTGGCTCATATCGTCCTTCCGCCTTGATTCATACAAGGTTTTAAATCATTGAGAATGCAGAAGGAGAGGGAAGGACGTTTTCCTTTCTTTCTAACCATTCATTCCAGCAAATGCATCACATTCATTATTTCTTAAAAGTTTGAAAATTTTGACTTTTTGTGATATCTAAGCTGTGTTCTCTTGCTTCTTCAAACTTCTAGGCTCTGTGAAGGACAAAGGCTATATTTTCACTAAAATGAAAAGGAAAAAGACTATTGATTTAACTTCTGGATTTTGTTGCCAATATTCATGATAACTTCTAGCATGGCTCCTTTTGCAGGTGAAACTCTCAGGATCCATCAGTAGTCAATACTTGACTGCTTTACTCATGGCAGCTCCTTTAGCTCTTGGGGATGTGGAAATTGAGATAATTGATAAGTTAATTTCAATCCCTTATGTTGAAATGACTATAAAGTTGATGGAAAGGTTTGGAGTCACTGTGGAGCACACAGATAGCTGGGATCGATTTTTGATAAAAGGAGGTCAAAAGTACAAGTAGGTTTCTATGATGTCCACATGTTTGTAGCAGTACAATTTCATAGTCTGTTTGGACTAAAAATCATAAACTGATAAATCTTTCAGGTCTCCTGGAAATGCTTATGTTGAAGGTGATGCTTCAAGTGCTAGTTACTTCCTTGCTGGTGCAGCAGTCACTGGCGGCACTGTCACAGTAGAAGGATGTGGTACAAGTAGTTTACAGGTACTCTTTATCGTGAAGTCCATGAATGTTAATGCATTCCCAACCAAATTTAATCATAGTTCCAGTATTTGTGGATGCATTTGCTTTTGATTACATACATCATCGCTTTATACCTTCCAAAAGTGCTTTTGAATTGCTTTGACTGTTATTGAGGTTGCTCTCATATCCTTTTTAATTGGATATCCAATTGATTTTTCCACCAGAGTTATCATTCTGCCTTGATGTCTTGCTACATCTGAAACTTGGCTCATGTATATTTCTTGGTTTTTCTTTTGATCAAGGGTGATGTAAAATTTGCTGAGGTTTTGGAGAAGATGGGTGCCAAAGTCACTTGGACTGAGAACAGCGTCACTGTTACCGGACCACCAAGAAATCCCTCTGGAAGGAAACACCTGTGTGCCATTGATGTTAACATGAACAAAATGCCAGATGTTGCCATGACTCTTGCTGTTGTTGCTCTTTATGCTGATGGTCCCACTGCCATAAGAGATGGTATGGTCTTGCTTTTTATTTCTCCAAGATACTGTGCACATGTTTTAGTACACATGAATGACAATCTTTGTTAATTTGAAACTTCACCCTCAAAAAGCCTTAGGATTAAAAGAGATCTGTACCTTTTCATTTTTGTTAGTTCCGACCACGAGCAATGTGTTGTTCTAATTTATTTTGCTTTTGAAATATGCTTTTTATCTTGTTCGTCTGGACTAAAGACTATTGACTGCCTTTATGCCATTCTTTTATTTGTAACATGTTCCATGATTTCTATTCAGTGGCAAGTTGGAGGGTTAAAGAGACTGAAAGGATGATTGCCATATGCACAGAACTGAGGAAGGTAGATTCTAGCTTTTCGCTTACAAAATTCTTTTAGACTGTGTTAGTTTGGCAGCTTTATTTCCTTACTACATTGTGTGGTTTAATACTGTAGCTTGGAGCAACAGTTGAAGAAGGACTGGATTATTGTGTGATCACTCCCCCGGAGAAACTAAATGTGACAGCAATTGATACTTACGATGACCATCGAATGGCCATGGCTTTCTCGCTTGCTGCCTGTGGCGAAGTTCCAGTTACCATCAAGGATCCTGGTTGCACACGGAAAACGTTCCCCGACTATTTTGAAGTTCTGGAGAGGGTTACAAAGCATTAAACACCTCTTATAGTGGAGGATATGTTGCCAGTGTCTAAAATCATAGAGCGAAAGCAGTTGAACGTTGTTCTTGAGATCTGCTTTGTATTCTGATCCCTGTCCTGAAGACTGTAATATTAAGCAATACGGTTCTATAGAGGATTGATTCTTTTTGAGAAATGCTTAGCACCTGATAATGATATTTCACATTTATTTTCTTCATCTCCAAAATGGAAAAGAGAAAGGCCTGCCAGTGCCACATTAGATACTGTTCTTCCACTTGCATGGAAACAGGAAATCTCTTCTATACCTATACCTTAAAAAAATAAATCCCCAAAGAACACCTATCCAGATAAATATTTTTTCTTATTTTTTAGTGGCACCAAGGCAGTTCTTTTTTCAAATTTATTGTTTTTTAATTTTAGATTTACATCTATACAATTTATAAACTTACCTTCCTTTTGTTGACATTACAGAAAAGTGATTAAATCATGGTTAAATTTCAATTTTTGGTTTTGTATGCTTAAATTTATAATTTATTGACATGTGACCCTCAATGGATTCTCTCTCCTCTTTTTGTATTATAAAAAAGTGGTTTAATTTTAGTTTTAGTCACTCTATTATGTTTAAATTCAAGATTTAATTTTTATACTTCAATTTTTAACATGATTTGGTCCTTATATTTTTAGTTGATATCATTAACTTTTTATTAAAATATTATATGGGTTATATATAATTTGATAGCATTAACCCTATGTTTGGATTGAGATAATATAAAAGAAGTAAATGTGATGCGAGTCTCAAGGCCCAAAATAAGGCTTATGAACGTGATGGGCTCAAGTTTCCTCAAGGCCCAATAACAAGGTCGAAGTTAAAGCAAATTCAAGCAAGATTGAACGGGGTCATCCAAGACTTTGTCACCAAGGCCCTAGATGCGCACACGACCAAAAAAAGAAAATCAAGAAATTGACTTTTGGCCCAATTTTGCTGTTTCAGACAACTTCAAGAATCAAGAAAATCAAGATTTCGAATCTTGGTCCAAGAAACCGAATCTTGTAGCCAATGCGCATCGGATTTCATGTACAAGCTTGAACGAGCCAATTTCGAGAGCAAACGGATCACAAGACCAAGTTCTTGAAAAAATGGCCCATTAAGATGTCTACAAGCCCATCTTGAAGTTCGGAAAGTAATTTAATCAAATATCAGGCCAAACTATCAAAGTGGCCCAAATTGTAAAATATTTAAATCCAATTTTAATTTAATAGGTGGATCATCATGTAAGAATTCAGCCCAAAGAGCTCATTTAATTCATTTGGTTGAATTCCCATTAAAAGTCCACACTTAGATTTTTTTTATTTATTTGATGAGTTGTCATGTTAGTTATTCCATTAGGCTTAGGAAAACTTATTTTGGGGAGCATAGACATTCACCCTTATACACATACAATTGATTTATGTTTTTTTTTTTTGAGTTAATAATAATTCTCTTTGAGTTTTTCTTCAATAATTGCTCTTGAGTTTCTTTTAGAAGTTGTTTTAACAATCTTTCAGGTTATGGGAATCATCTTCAAGATTTTTCTTGCCAATATCTCTTTCTTGGAGGGGGAATTAAAGCCATTGAAAGGAGTTGTGGATTCTTAATGTTTTCCAGGCTTCTTAGTACGTCATCTTCTCTTTTCTATTCTTAATTTATCGTTTCTTGCTTATTTAAGTTAGTTCTTGTTGTTTTGGCTTGCTGATTTTATTGATTTTTGTTCTAGTTTAAAGTTGCTTCAAGAAAGACGTTCTCCTATCTTGTTCCATTAAGAAACACATCAAAATTAGGAGTTTTAATATTTTCTTATTGTTTCAAATATTCTTGCGCAAAACAATTTGCTTTTTTCTTTAAAATCACTTATAACAAATTTGTTTGTGTTTTGTTTTTCCAAATTTGGTTGGAGTGTTTTCTTGAGGTCCAAGGACGATTTCTTTCCATCCAAGAAACCCTAATTCGTTCTCTTTTGGACTCTTTACCAGCCAATTCATCTTTCTTTTGTTTCAATTTCGTTTGACTCTCCTTTGTGACAACTGATTTGTTTTCTTTGTTTCTCGTTTCAATTTACATTCGTCTAGAAATCTAGGATAAATCCGCGACTTTGATAAACTTTATGATCCGCTTCTGCATTCATCCGCCTCATTCCTTGTCATTTGGCTCATTCCTTATCAAAATGAAATCAAGAGAAAAGAATATTTTTTCCCTCGTTTAGTTAGCCTTTTTTTATTATTTAGATAAGAAAAAACTAAGGAGTTAAATATCTTTCCTTTCCCTCAAAATGCTAATGTTTAATTACCTAAAATAGGGTTTGAGAGTTTAGGGTTCTAGAGTAAAATGGCATGGAAGTCATTTGATTGATCTATGTAGTATATTATCAGTATGGGTTGTGTGGTATTAATTCAGGGTATGATTTGATTAATAGTTTGTTGGTACTCATATCTTCATAAGTATTCACCAAAAGAGTGTGTATCCACTCGCGATTAATGTTAGCGAACAATTGTTTTGAGATAAGTGCAAGGAATAGGATATGGTCTATAAGAAACGATTTTTGAATGTATGTTCTGTTAAAAAATACATATGTAACAAAAAGAATTAAGAAATGTCTAAAGAAATCTTTAGTTAGTCAGATAAGGAAGAATTAGTATGTTAAGGGTTTGATAGTTGGTGTATATGTGTATATTAAAACTGTAGTGGTACCCGCCTGATATAAGTGGTTTAGAATGATGGTTGACGCATAAAAGCTTTTCTAGGAATATAAAGTATCTGTTAAGTTATGATGTGATGAAGCTCACTAAGTACTCTTGTAATTATAAGAAGTGTTCGAGAATTGTTGCGCTAGGAGTACGCCAATGGAATAACAAAGAAGGTTATTATGCATAAAGTGGAAAAACGACATAGTTAGAGTTATGCCTTATGTGTCTATTTTCATTAAACTTTTTTTTTATATATAACAAATCTATAATTAGTCTGATGTAATAAGTTATTTTAAATACTTTCCTTGTTTTAGACATTAAGTTTAGAGTTAAAATAATAAATATAGTGTTTAAAGAACTGAGTAATTGCCAACTTTTTGATAATTTGTTAAATATGGTGATCTAACACCCGAGATCTGGATTCGACGAATCGAGTCCGATGGAGAGTGTTACAATCTTTTTACAATTCATTCCATTTCTTACATTTTGTACCGTACCAACCACAATTCAAAACATAGTCACTTATCATCAATTTAATCCAATAGACACCATAATATCAAAACAATATATTTGTATACTTTTTAAAAACATAACATCACCATGTATATATATATCATACACTCATATAACAAATTTTGCAATCAATCATTCATTCATTAATGCATATCTATTAGTATCTACCACAAATCTCACATTTATCGATGTAGTCTTTTTATGTCATAAGTCATTAAAATTATATTTGTATATATATAATTAATAAATAAAACCATAATTCAAGCATAATAAGAAAATATGTAAGTTCCATATGAACTTACTTGAAAAACGACAACCACAAAGTGTAGGGACTAATATGTAATTTCTCCTATTTTTCGATTAACTTTAGATTGATTTAATTCCAAATTTATAATACTTCATCACAAATTATCAATTCCAACAGCCTTTTTAACATCTTAGTATATGCATATAAAAACTTAATTTTATTTTACACAATTTCTCTAAAGTTTCACATTTTATTCAATTTAGTCCCTAAAATCGAAATGGTTATATCTTTAAATTCTAATGTTCATTTTTCAATTAGATTTCAATTTCATCCATATAAAACCCTATAAATACAATATTTATATAAATTTCATATCAATATTAACATATTCACATTTTAATCCCAATACAAAATTAACAAATTTCACTTTACAAAATAGTCCTATTTCATAACAAAGCTTCAAACTCAACCATTAATTATTCAAAAAGCTTCAAAATCAACAATGATAACTTTTAAAATCTTTGATAGTTTTATGATTTAATACTCAGGTTAGCTAGATTAAACTACAAAGATCTCAAAAACATAAAATTTACGAAAAACGAGTTTGAACTTACATGCAAGGGTGGAATGGTTTTGAATGTTTGAAGCTTTCTTCCTACCTTAAAAAATGGTGAAAATGGTGATGGATGAAAAAATGAAGATGATAATGGCTTATTATTTTATGTTTTAATTATAACATATCCTTTAAATTTAACATTTTTTTACTAATTAAAATATACCTTTCGTCCACTACTATACAAAAGTGGTTATTTGCTACTTTAAACCTTAGATATTTACCTTTTAAACCCTTAGAATTATTAAAACTAAAATATGATTAATTTTTATATTTTTTTACAATTTAGTCCTTGTATATCAATTAGCCATCCAATTACTAAAATTTATAGACCAAGATTCAATTCACCTATATAATAGCTCCGTAAATACTTAATAAAAATATTTATGGGCTTGATTTACAGAAATGAGGTCCCGATACCTCAATTTTCATAACCCACTAACTTTTGAACTGATACACTTGTACCTTGACTAACTTTCCAAATAGCTAAAATTATTAGACCAGAATTCAGTATAATACTGTATAACCTTGTAAATATTAATGAATAATATTTATTGACTCAATCATTGAAAAACGAAGTTCCAAAATTACTGCTTCTGGTACTACTAAAAATCAGGTTTTTACATCAAAATTGTTATCATCCACCTTCTGAGAAGTTATTGTTTGTTATCATTTTTCACCAATTGCAAATTAGGAGGGTTTAAATGAGCCATAAGTGATAAAAACTAGGGGAAATATTTTATCTAAAACTTGTTAAAAAGATAGAGTTGTAAGAGTTATACCTTCTTCTTGGAAGGTATTAATTCTAACACTAAATTTGGAAATCCTTTGTAGAGAAAAGCTAATATAGTTGAGTTAGACAATTGGAACTGAACCACTATAAATCACCTGTATAAGCTTTTCTTCTTTTTCCTTTTTTATTTAGAAAAGTTTATAAATATTTTTAAAATATCAATTGACACCCTCTTGGCATTTTTAGGCCCAACAAGCTTTAACAATTCTATGTTGCCATTTCTTGTGGTTTACTATGTCAGGGTGAATGGCTTTAGGTTTTTTTTTTTCTTCTTATTTTCTTATTGTCAAATCGTGGTAGGTTTAAGTTTAGGTTAGAAATGTTTCTCAAAAATATTTTTAGCTTTTAAAAAAATATATTTTTGGACTAATTTTTAGCTTAGAAGAAATACTTTTTTTCTCTCAAAAAATAGTTTATTTAAAAATATGCACCACGTTTGTCTCAAAAACACTTTTGAAAAATATTTCTAAAATGGTTGGTAAGCTAAAACATGGAGATTTGCATGTTGCAAATATTTGTATCTAGCATGATCTAAAGGAATAAAAAGAAAAAAAGTAAGGTATTTGTAAACGTAATGTAGTCTTGTATAAAATTGAAACTGTTGCAGAATTATGTGGTACTGTATAATTCAATTCAAACTTTGCCTGCTCCCATTTATATATGTTTATTTCATGTATTCTTTTATTTTATTTGTTTGTTTGAGTTATTTGCTTTTCTAATTTATTCTCTTAATTTTAATACATTCATTTTGTTCACAATTCTGAATCAGATTCTATTGTTAGGGTTTACTCTATTTGACTTACATAATTTAATTAAATTGTAATTTTTTATATCATATAAATTATAATTATATAGTTACACAATTTATATTTTAAAAAATATATGAATTATTATAAAAATAATTAGTACGATAAAATAAACGACTAAAACAACTAAAATTAAATCATCATATGCAATATATTAATTTAAGAAAGTAGTCTATAATATAATTACTAAAGTTTGCAGAATTGGATTAGTATCAAGCCATCAATTTGCCAATCTAATCGGTCCATCCGGTTTAACTAATTTTTTTTTCTGATCAACCGATCCGTATTGATTCTCGAATCAATCAATTTAATGTATTTTTTAAAACCATATTGTTAATAAGATTAAAGTGAGAATAGGAAAGAGTTATGGAGTGGCTGCCGTAGTTTGGATTGTATAAACGGTAAGCAGAAACTGACAATGTACCAAAAAATAAAATCGAGAATAATAAATCAAAAACTGAACACCGACTTGAACCTTGATATTTTTAATGGTTTTTAAACAACAATTGAGTTTTAAATTTTTAATGTAAAATGTAAAGAAAATATAAAAAAATAATTATTTAATTATTTGTATTTTGTTGTTTTTAAAAGTATTTATTAAAATGATTTTGAAAATGTAAAAGTAATAAAAGAAAGTAGAATTTTCAAAATAAATCCAAAACTTAAAAATTAATATAAAAAGAAGAGAAGAAGGTAAATCTGTAATATGGAAAAAAAACATGTTGAAACAGCCAAAGTCCAGCTTACATTAACTAGCATGCCAGCTATTAATACCAAGGTTGTTTTTCCTCCACACACCCTCACATGGGAACTGCTGCCACCCAATTTTCTTTTCTCTCACAATTATATTATTTGTCCATAAATAATCATGATTCCACATCCACTACAGCTCACATCATTACCATTAAATCAAGATCAATGTATGTACCATTTTATTTTTATCATTTCACAATCTCTCACTCCACTCCAATCTTTTTTTTTTTTTTGGGTAAAATCATAAATTTTTCATATGTTTGTGGTACCAAATATTAAAATTAGTATGATTTAGTGAAATTAAGATTTACAAAATCAGAAAAATAGAAAGAGGGATGAGAATTTTGGTTTTGAGTAATGCATTGATAATGTGGAACATAAATTGCAATCCAAGATATGCATAAGAAGATTCCCTGGAAAGTTCCTTTTGCCTTGGTTTCAAGTCTATGAGCTGCGCTCACTATTTCTGACTTCTTCTTTCTCTCTCATTTGATTGTAGACCCTATGTCATCATCTTGTTAGATTTCTTTCCTTTTTGTCTTTTTTTTCTGCAGTCATTATTATTATTATTATTTTTATTTTTACAAACTGTAAAAAATAATTGATTTCTCATGCATAACTTACGTATTAAGATTTACCATCCAGCAAACTATAAACTGATTTTTATAAAGCAATGTGTTTAAAACTATGATACTTTTTACTGGCTTTGAGGATTTCTAGCATAATCATACTTACAAAAACAAACAATGGGTGATTAAATATTTCCCAATTTTAATTGAATTTGTGCAGATGCCAGAGACCTGAATTTTTAACTGGAAAAAAGAAAGCTGATTTTTTTTTTTAAAAAAATTTACTAATTCAATAATTAGGGGTTGATAATTGTAGAGATAAACCCAATCCCAAAATCCCTCGCAGATCTCTCAAGTTTTGGGGGAGATTTTTTTAATGTAGTAATTTAGCATCAAAATCCTCGACCACACCATCTAAAATAGAATCCCAAACTTATAACTTAGATGTTTTTTTTTTTTTTTTTTTTTTTTTAAAGTGTGAATGGTGGGAAATTAGCATCGAAATCCTCATCCACACCATATACAACAAAATCCCAAACTTAAATTAATTTCTTACCTCACAGATAAATTTAGCAAAGCTGGTATTTTTTTCACTATGTAGTTATTTATTGCTTATCTTAAAAAGAAGAGCAATATTCTTTACCTTCCTATATTTAACGGAATCAACCCATTTCATTAAATACAGACTTGTGTTGATAAATAATCATCCTAAAGTTGTTTTCTTCTCTCTCTTTTTTCCCTTCTTTTTAAAACAAAAATCAAATCTTGATCTCTCTCACCCCCCCATTGAGAGAACTCCCCTCTGTATCTAAACCAACAGAGAAACCAACCCATCATTTCAAGATTCTCATTTTCATCATCAAAATGAGAAAGAGGTAGCCAAAGTCACTGCAACTCCATTAACACGGATAATATAAACAACTACTTCCCTTTCCCACCGACAAAAAAAGGTTTAGTCTCTCTGGAGTAGCCACCCCTAAACCCCGAAAACACAGGGGACAAAGGTTTTCCAGATTTTAGGTTTCTTCCGAAATAACCTCACCAATGTCAAAGCAAATGTCTCATCTCGACAATATTCCATCAACACCGGGGAAATTCAAGATGGACAAGTCACCGTATATTCACAATAGGTTGAGGTGGCATTCCTCTCTTGCAAAGCTTACCTTTTGGTCTTTTATGTTCTTGGGCCTCATCTTGATTTTCTTCTTTCGATCTCCTTCCTCCAATCCCCTTCCTCAAGATCCTTCTCGCCGCTCTCTTCGTACCTACAACTGGGGTGGACCCGCTTGGGAGAAACGGGTCCGTTCATCTGCCCGTATCCGTTCCCGTAACGGCATCTCCGTTTTGGTTACTGGAGCTGCCGGTTTTGTCGGCACCCATGTGTCGGCTGCTTTGAAAAGGCGTGGAGATGGTGTTCTTGGACTTGATAATTTCAATGACTATTACGACCCTTCATTGAAAAGAGCTAGGCAAGCGCTTCTGGAACGAAGTGGGGTTTTCATTGTTGAAGGAGATATCAATGATTCGGCTCTTTTAAGGAAACTTTTCGAGGTTGTCGCATTTACCCACGTTATGCATTTAGCTGCTCAAGCTGGCGTCAGGTATGCTATGGAAAATCCTGGCTCTTATGTGCATAGCAATATTGCCGGTTTTGTTAATTTACTTGAAGTTTGCAAGTCTGCTAATCCACAGCCTGCAATCGTGTGGGCTTCTTCCAGTTCCGTTTACGGTCTTAATACCAAAGTCCCATTTTCTGAGAGAGATAGAACAGATCAACCTGCTAGTTTATATGCTGCTACTAAGAAAGCTGGTGAAGAAATCGCACATACTTATAATCATATATACGGTCTCTCTTTAACCGGTTTGAGGTTTTTCACCGTTTATGGCCCCTGGGGAAGACCAGATATGGCTTATTTCTTTTTCACTAGGGATATATTGAAAGGCAAGTCAATATCAATATTCGAGGCAGCTAATCATGGCACGGTGGCCAGGGATTTTACCTACATAGATGATATAGTGAAAGGGTGTTTAGCAGCACTGGATACCGCCGAGAAGAGTACTGGTAGCGGAGGGAAGAAGAAGGGACCGGCTCAATTGAGGGTATTCAATTTGGGGAACACATCACCAGTTCCTGTTTCAGATCTGGTGAGCATATTAGAGAGGCTTTTGAAGGTGAATGCAAAGAGGAATATAATGAAGTTGCCTCGGAATGGGGATGTTCAGTTCACACATGCCAATATCAGCTTGGCACAAAGGGAGCTTGGGTATAAGCCCTCAACTGATTTGCAGACAGGTTTGAAGAAATTTGTGAGGTGGTATCTGAGTTACTATTCTGGTGGGAAGAAAGCAGCTGGATAAATCATTCTTGTGAATGTTGTGGTAGGATCCTCCGGATATCTTGTTCATTATCATACTTATCATTGTTTTTTTTTTCATTGCCCGATTATTGTTATTTCTTGTATGTTTAATGAAGCCATATAGGGAGGGATATCATGTCCTACTTTGAAGAAGTTTTGAGATCAGTGGACATTGTTTGCTGGGCAGGCACACGCTGTATCAAAAGAACACCGGAACAATTTTTCTTTTCTTTTTTTGTAATTGTTGCTATTTTTGGCATTGTAGTAGAATTCATGACTGATAGAGCATATGGTGATTGGTGGACATGTATCATTTGCTATGCAATTCCAATAAAATAGCACACGATATTATGTTCTTCCATTCTTGTGGATAAATCGGATCGAATTTTGAATTATTGATTTTTCCAAATTATAACTCACCCTACTTCATTGTATTAATGATAAATTCCGTCCTATATTGTAGTTTATGTAAAATAGTACTGCTGATCTTCATGTCTTGCTCTGCTTCTTTACTTTTCAGATAAGCAAATCTTCTTGACTTTGATACGTCGTAACCAGTACTTGTTCTTTTAAGAGAAGCAAAGTGTCTCAAATCTGTGAACAATGCCAAAATTACACGAGAAACACAACATAACATACGACAAACAAGCACACGAATACAATAAGAACAAACAACTTAAGCTAAGCACCCAAACTAAATTACCAATAGAAAAATAATTTGAAAGCAACCCCCTCCTATTATGCTAACATAACAGCTCCACATATCACACAACCTCTTCAAACAATTCAATAATCATATTTGAATTGTGGGCTGAGGATTTTGATCGCAGATGATAAGTAGATTCAGAATATTGAAGCCTTCAAGGAGATTTCAATGCAAGCAATTTGGTGAATTTTGTGTACGCTGTTACTGCTGCTAATGTGTTTATTCGTAATAGGAATTTAGGTGCTTTTATCGGATTCCAATCTACCTAGTTTTGGTGTGTGTGTTGCAAGAAATAAATTACCACCTGGTGAAGCTAATGAAGATTTTGTAAGCACATGTTGCACATTGTTTAGCTTCTTTTTTGAGTTGCCAGTTGTTTGTGGACTGTTGTTGGATAGAGACAGAATGGAGGATTTGGTGAATGTCTTCAAGTGCTTGTTGGATTTTCTATTCTGCAATGGTGTTTTTAGAAAATATAGACATCACATATCTAATAAGGGTAATTACATAATATTATTTATCATCATAAACGTTTAGCCCAAATTAAAAGTGATTTAATTTAGTTAAGGTTTATTAGGCTTTAGTTATTAAATAAAGTATGAGCCAAATATGTGTAAATACTCTAGTAATTAATTTCTAATTGATAGTGGTTTGATTAGAAATTAGGGTTAATGGACAAAAGTTATATATCAGGGTTATGATCTCCAAATTACACATATGTAACTTTTCTAATATCCTGTCTTTAGAAAAGAGAATCACTTTCTCTAGATTACATATGTGCCAATTTGGAAGATCAAAACCGTAAGATCTATAGATTTCAAGAAATTAATGCATTTAGGTACGCTTCCGCATCTATTTTTTTCTTAATTTATTCTTGATAATTTGATATAACATATCCTGATTTATGGTTTGTTAAGTTTTATATCAGATATTATTTTACGGTTCTAACAAGTGCATCCAAGGATAATGTTGACCCATTTTTTGTCTTTGCCAAAAAGCCGACATGAATTAACATTGTGAACCTTGAGATTCAAAAGAATAGAATGCAAAATAAGGATTCTAGTCTGAAGTTTGATGGAAATTTTGAAGCTTTCAATAGACAACAATTGTGAACCACTAGGTCCCTATGCAATTGCAGCTCCACGTGTCATGTCATTTTGGTTGTCATGGATTATGCTTAAGCATAAAGTCCAATGGGGAGTTAATGTCGAGAGTTCTTGGGATCCTTGATCAGGTGGCCAAAGGAGTGTTAGAGTTGAATAAGCTAAGTACAAACATATAGAAATCATTGATCCTTTTGAGGGAACCTAAAAGATTAAGATCAATTTTCAGGAAAATGAGCTTGTTTCTTGATTTTCAAATTATCCAAAAGGTACAAGCCACAAAAGTGTAAAATCTCCTTAATTCGTGGGAATTAATTTTATTTGATAGAAGCCATTGAAGTATCCAATTGGAGACGGAGGAGGTGTTGAGAGAATCTAGGTGTAGAAAGAAGGAGAGAGAGGGAGAGAGAAAAAGAGAGAACCGAACCAAACTAGATGGCCCTTGCAAAGTTACATTGATGGAAAATATGTTTAGTTGTTTCCTTGTTGGTGATGTAGATAGGACAAAGGTTATTGTTTAAGGATAATCGTCTCAAGAAGAGGTCTTTCGTACGGAGACAATTATTGCATATCTTCCATAGAAAAACAATTATTTTGTAAGGGAGTTTAAATCATTAAAGATTGAACCAGACTTTTTGTGGAGTGGTTGAAAATGGCTACAAGGATTCGTCTGACATAGGAGAGAGTAAACATTTTTAACCGAAAAAAGGCCATTATGATTATATTTCCATATAATTTTGGCTTCACCACCCTAAACGGAAAGAGTTTTATTGATGAGATCAAAGGCACGGTTGGGGTTTTGTCTTCACCACCCACTGAAAGGCATGAATGGTTTTGTCTATGCTTTTACATATATTTTTTGGAACCTTGAATATAGAAAGAGAATACTAGGGGAGAGAGGCTAGGGTGGTTTTGATGAGGGTAAGTCTTTTGCCCGTCGATAGACATTTTGGCTTCCACAAAGCAAGCTTGTTATTTATCTTGTCAATAATGGTATGGAAGAAATATTTTTTCCTGTGCAATTTTCTCAATTCCAAACCCAAATATTTGCCAAGTTGGTCCACTCTTTTATTGAACCATCTCTTTTCTTAATGCTTAGTTGAAGGGTTGAGAAAGAGCTCAGATTTGTTAAAGTTAATACAGACATTCTCGAGCAAAGTCTTAAGTGATTTACAAGACTGGACAGCGGCATTGTAGAAGATAAAGCAGTCATCAACAAAAAGAGGGTGATTAATAAAATGTGTATTCTTGGAAATTTTTACACCCTAGATAGATCCATCCGTTTTAGCTTTTTGAAGCATAAGAGAAAGGATATTCATGCATATGACGAAGAGGTATGGGGAGAAAGAATCCCCCTAATGTAGTCCTCTGATTGGGTTAAAGCATTTAGTGAGAGAGCCATTGACAAGGACTTGGTAGGAAACTGTGGAAATGCACTGGTGGATTAAATCGATCCATTTTTTATTGAAGCCTATCACTTCAATAACAATTTGAAAGAAGTCCCAGTTGATCCAATCAAAGGCTTACTCATGTCAATTTTGAAAGCTGCCAAAGATCCTTTGGCCTTTTATTTTCCCTTTAATGGGGTGAAGAATTTCATTAGCAAATATAATATTATTAGAGATGAGACGACCAGGTACAATCGCATTTTGGTAGCATGAGATGAAATTGGGGAGAAATTTTTTGAGGTGATTGACAAGGACCTTGAATACGATCTTATAAGTGACATTACAAAGGTTGATAAGTCTGAAGTTAGTTGGGTAATCACAAGATATTCCTTAGGATATAAAGGTGATGATAGTTTTATTGAGCTTTGTTAGTAAGACACCTAGACAAAGAAAAGACAAAGAGAAAGAAATAATGCCAATTACCCATAATATCCCAAAATTGTTGGTAGGATAGGCTTGGATTACCATCGATAGCCGAAGTTTTAAGAGCACAAATCTGAAAAGCATGTTTCACTTCTTTTGTGGTGAAAGTTATTATTTTATGTGAGGCAAGAAATATTGAGTTCTCTTAGACAATTCATAATGGCTTCTCTACTCACATTAGTAGAGTTGTGGTATAGATTTTCAAAAAGAAAATTGAGAAATACTTGTTTGATTGACATAAGCTCATCCACCCAAGTATTGTTAGAGTCATTGATGCCATCAATTATATTCTCCCAAACCCAATACATGGTGTTTTTAACTTTACAGATGTTTTTATATTGATTTGTTGCAATGCTTTTGATTTTCATGTTAAAATAATCTATGCTTAGTTTTATCCTTGCGGGTCTTAATAATTTCTACTAAAAAAATAGAGCACGACAAAACCACCGACACCATTGTCTAACACTGCTACCACTTGTAGCCTAAAGCGAGAGCTTGCAAATTTTTATCTTACTAAACTATGTCAACAAATAAAGCCTGTTATGCCCCTGATATTCTACCAAACTAAATCCATAGCTGCAACAAGGAACTTAATTGTTAAAATTGAGTGACCCGAATCCTTATTTAAATAAAATAAAGTGGTAAAATAAAATAAAAGTAAAATCCACATAGAACTACACTTCTTTTATTTTATTTTAGAATAAGTTTTTTTTTAAACCTTATTAAACTACATCTATTTGATATTGATTAGAGTAAAAATTTTCAATCTTACTACACTCCTATTAGAATATAATTTTACAAGCTTATAAATAGACATAGTCTACTCCTCTTGTAATCATTCAAATTCGACATAGTGAATTTTCTTCTCCTCTGCCCGTGGTTTTTTCCTGAAAGGGTTTTCATGTAAAAATCTGTGTGTTCTTTTTTTTTATTTCTTTTTTCTTTGCGATATATTGTCATTACCAACATTCTATTTTTACAAATTGGTATCAAAGCTTCTGGGTTATTCATCTCAATCACGGTAATGGCGTCTTTGAACTATGAAATTTCGCTGTTGGATCGCAACACCAGATTTGCGTTGTGGCAGATAAAGATGTACACAGTTCTTGCACAGATGGACATAGAAGAAGCCCTGCTAGGGGTAGATAAGATACCTTCGATATTGACAGAGGAAGAGAAGAAGTGTAAGGATCGAAAGGCGTTAACATAGTTAAATCTGCATTTGTCTAACGAAATTTTGTAAGATATGATGAAGGAGAAAACCGCTGCTGGATTATAGAAGAAGCTGGAACAAATATGTATGTTGAAAACTCTAACCAACAAGCTATATATGAAGTAACATCTTTATGCTCATCGTTTGGAGGAAGGTGCGTCTGTGCACAAACACTTAATAGTGTTTAAAGAAATTCTCTCAAACTTAGAGGCCATGGAGGTTTAGTATGATAAGGAAGATCTAGGGTTGATTCTACTTTATCTATTGCCCCCGTCTTATTCAACCTTTAGAGACACGATTTTATATAGCCGCGAGTATCTCATAGTTGATAAAGTTTATGATTCTTTGACCTTGTATGATAATATAAAGCATCTTGTGGTTAAAATCGACTCTTAGAGAGAGGGTCTCATTGTTCGTGGGAGACAAAATCGGAATGCTGATGATGATCATGGAAGAACACAGGAATGAAATCCTCACGGTAAATCTAAGGGTAAATCGAAGTCTTCAAACAGAGGTAAAACTTGTAACTTATGCAAGAAGAAATGACACATTAAATCTGAATGCTATAAGCTACAGAACAAAATCAAAAGGGAGGTTGGGAATCAAAAGGAAAAACAACCAGAAAATTCTAGTGAAGCTAATGTTGTAGAAGACTACAGCGATGGTGAACTTCTAGTCGCTTCTATTAACAATTCTAAAGTGAGCGAAGAGTGGATCCTTGATTTGGGTTGCACCTTCCACATGAGTCCCAATCGAGATTGGTTTACAACTTACAAAACAGTTTCTGAAGGTGTTGTTTTGATAGAAAATAATGCTTCATGTAAAATCGTAGGTGTTGGAACAATTAAAGTTAAGATGTTTGATGGAGTTGTCAGAACACTTAGTGACGTACGACATGTTCCAGAATTAAAGAGAAATTTAATTTTTTTGAGCACTCTTGATTCAAAAAGGTACAAATACACAGCTGAAAGTGGGGTTTTGAAGATTTCCAAAAGTTCCCTCGTTGTGATGAAAAGGCAGAGAAAGACTGCCAAGTTATATGTTCTGTAGGGTTCTACTTTTACTAATGATACAGCTGTCGCTTCCTTTTTCTTGTCAGATGGTGATATTACTAAACTTTGGCATATGTGCCAATGGCATACGAGTGAGAATAGCATGGCAGAATTGAGCAAAAGAGGACTACTTGATGAGCAAGGAAATTACAAACTGAAGTTCTGTGAGCACTGCATTTTTGGGAAGCAAAAGAAAGTTCGATTTACTAGAGGAATTCATAACACAAAGGGAACATTGGAGTATATTCATCCAGAGTGCCTTCGAGAGGTAGAGCTAATTATATGTTAACTTTTATTGATGATTTTTTCAAAAAAGTTTAGGCATTTTTCCTAAAGAAGAAAAACGATATGTTTTCTGCATTTAAGTCTTGGAAAACTATGATTGAAAAATAGACAGGAAAACAAATAAAATACCTCTGCACATACAATAGCTCAGAGTTCTGTTCTGATGAGTTTAATAAACTGTGCAAGGCAGAAGGGATCGTGAGACACTTGACAGTTTGTCATATTCCATAGCAAAACGGTGTTGCAGAACGAATGAATAGAACGATCATGGAGAAGGTTCGATGTATGTTGTCAAATACCAACTTACTAAAGTCATTTTAGGTCAAAGAAACCTCTATTGCATGTTTTTTGATCAACCGATCTCCATCCATTACCATTGAGAAAAAGACTCCACAAGAGGTATGGTCTGGTAATCCTGCTGACTATTCAAATTTAAAGAGCTTTGGGTGTCCTGCGTATGCTCATGTTGATAATGGAAAATTGGAATAGAGATCTATTAAATGTGTTTTTCTTGGTTATAAAACTAGTATAAAAGGGTATAAGTTATGGTGTCCTGAAAATAAAAAAGTTGTGATTAGCAGAGATGTTATTTTTTATGAAACTGCTATGCTACCTAACTTATCTCTTAAAGAACTCTTCCAATAAAGAAAATCAAAAGCAGGTAGAGTATCAGATTAATCCAAAATCTAGAACAGAGTCGACTCTTCAAGTTAGTACAAAAATTCAAAATAGAGTTACTTCTTCACCATAATACTTTATCGCCAAAAACAGAACTAGATGAGAAATTAAACCTCCAAAGAAGTATTCTGAGGCAGATCTAATTGCTTATGCTTTAAATGTGGTTGAATATATAGATGCAAACCAAGATCTATCTAATTATTCTGAGGCAGTTAGCTGTGAAGACTTAGAAAAGTGGATGTTTGCTATGCAAGAGGAGATGGAATCACTCTACAAAAATAGAACATGGGATCTTGTGAAACTTTCTAAAGGTAAAAAGGTTGTTCGTTGTAAATGTGTGTTTAAATAGAAAGAAGGGACTCTAGGAGTTGAATAACCCAGATATAAAGTAAGGCTTGTTGCAAATGGTTACGGTCAAATTCTAAGAGTGGACTTCACAGATGTGTTCTCCTTAGTTGTGAAGCATAAACGATTCGAGCTTTGCTTGGTATTGTGGCCATGCATAATTTAGAGCTTGAGCAGTTAGATGTAGAAACTGCATTTTTGCATGGAAAACTTGAGGAGGATATTTACATGTAACAACCAAAGGGTTTTACAGTCTCAGAAAAAGAGGGTTATGTTTGTTTGCTGAAAAAGTCTCTTTATGGTTTGAAACGTCACCAAGACAGTGGTACAAAAGGTTTGATTCCTTTATGACTTCTCATGATTTCAAAAGAAGTAGTTTTGATAGTTTTGTTTACTTTAAGAAAAAATAATGGTTCTTTTGTGTATCTACTCATTTATGTTGATGACATGTTAATAGCAGTAAAAGATAAAAGAGAGATAAGAAGGGTCAAAGCCCAACTAAATGAAAAATTTGAGATGAAAGATTTGGGACCAGCAAAGAAAATACTTGGTATGAAGATTCTTAGAGATAGAAAAACAAGCAAATTGTACCTAAGTCAGAAGGGGTACATTGAGAAAGTTCTTTATAGGTTCAATATGCAGAGTGCTAAGCTTGTTAATACTCATTTAGCAGCCCATTTCAGACTTTCATCGGCTCTGTCTCCACAATCTGATGATGAGATTGAGTACATGTCACATGTTCCATACTCTAGTGTAGTGGGATCTCTCATGTATGCTATGGTTTGTTCACGTCCAAATTTATCATATGCAGTCAGTGGATTTTAAGATACTTACGAGGTATTGTTGATATTTGCTTACAGTTTGGAAGAATTAGAGATGGAGTCATTGGGTATGTTGATGCTAATTTTGCTGGAGACCTTGATAGAAGAAGATCTCTCACAGGTTATGTTTTTACAATTGGAGATGTGCAATCAGTTGGGAAGCCACTTTGCAAACTACAATCGCTTTGTTTACCACTGAAGTTGAGTACATAGAGATTACGGAGGCTTGTCAAGAAGCCATTTAATTGAAGAGACTCTTTAGTGAACTCAATGAAGACCTTCAAATCAGTACAATATTTTGTGACAGTTAGAGTGTCATCTTCCTTACAAAAGATCAAATGTTTCATGAGAGAAGAAAACACATTGATGTTCGACATCATTTTGTTCGTGATATTATTGCTCATGCTGATATTGTTGTGAGCAAAATTAGTACTCATGAAAATCTTGTAGATATGATGACTAAGTCACTTCCTATAACCAAGTTTGAGCATTGCTTAGGCTTGATTGGTATTTATTGTTGAAGTTAAACCCTTTAAGGGGTTTTATGGAAGAGGTGGAAAACTTATTCATTAAGAATTCGCGATGAAGAACTTGTTAATTGAGAATTCGTGTCAAGGTGGAGATTGATAGAATTGAGTGACCCGAATCCTTATTTAAATAAAATAAAAGTGGTAAAATAAAATAAAAATAAAATCCATATAGAACTATTCTTCTTTTATTTTATTTTAAAATAAGATTTTTTTAAACCTTATTAAACTCCATCTATTTGATATTGATTAGAATAAGGAATTTCAATCTTACTCCACTCTTATTAGAATATGATTTTACAAGCCTATAAATAGATATAGTCTATTCCTTTTGTAATCATTCGAATTCGACGTAGTGAATTTTCTTCTCTTTTGCTCGTGATTTTTTTCGAAAGGGTTTTCATGTAAAAATCTGTGTGTTCTTTATTTTTATGTCTCTTTTTTTTATGATATATTGTCATTACAGACATTTTATTTTTACATTAACCCTTCTATGATGTCGATTCCTAAGGCAAATTTTGTTGGAATATTTTAATAATAAAATATTTACTTTTATAAAAAAAAAAATTTAAGAAGCCATTACGTAAATGTAAGTTTAATTAATTTATGTTGTTTTAAAACTTTAAAGGAAATGCATCATTAGTTTTCTGTTAATTAAGTTTAGTTTATGTGTAAGACTGATTCTATCTTATAAATAAGACTGATCCTTTTTTAGTAAAATCATCCTTTTTTTTTTTTAAAGAGAAAATAAAAATAAAATGTTAATATTTTAGTGAAAAAATCTTCTAGTTGCATTTCGTTTCAATTAAGATGATTGAAATAATATTGAAACAAATAATTTGATTTACAGTAGAAAAAAAAAATTGTTCTAACTTCTTTTAAAAAAAGGTTAAAACGAAACTGAACAAAACAAATTAAAGGCAAAGTAAAGGAGAGTATTAATTTGTTTTGTTAAATTTTGTTCTAACCTTTGTTCTAAAATGAGAGGAATTTAATCTCATGTATTTAGTCCAATTATATGTATTTTTTGGACTTGTAACTCAACACTTTATAATTTAATTTAATCCAATATTTGTCTTATATTCTCAAAATAAATATTAATTAAATTGACTAAATTGATTTTCTAATTAAATAATTTTCTCAACCTAATTCTAGTTTCGTTAAAATCATGATGGCTCTACTGTAAAATAATTTATGAAAAATATATTTAAACTTCAATTCGTGTCATATACCCAACGCACTAACTTTCGGTTTCTTACATATTTGAACTTAGGTTTTTACTTATATCAAAATATATAAGTTACTCATATATAGTCCATCATCCACTTAAGATTAATGTATATCACACTATGAGCATCACAAGTGAATAAATTCATAAATGAATTTAGGATCTATTCTACTTGAGTCTTGTTCGATATACTGTCAGCCCAGTCAGTCACATTTATGTCTCTATCTTCTAGGGATCATCCGTTTCGATACTCAAGAGAAAACATCTCTCCAATTAGACTTGATAGACGACCTATTAATCTTTCAATCGATTTGCTCATTTCCAATTAGACTAAGGACTTGTTTAGGTTTATCTACTAATACAAGTTGTCTCTTTGTATTACGATTCGACCACGTAATATCACTTAGTATTAGTTAAACATTAAATAACCAGGGAGTCAATATTTGTTTACATTTTGTTTTGCATGCAAAAACATTGAGAACAATATACAAAAGGTATTAATGTAATTAATTGATGTTATTACAAATATACAAAACTAGTATACTACACTTAGGGTACCAATTCCAACACTATTAGCTAAAGGCCAAACTACCTTACACAAACAGATATTTGTAGCCTTGATATTGAACCCAAATTGTTAAAAATCACTCACCCAAAGTACATCATAATACATTTAATAAAACTTTTCAAAGAATACCTAAAAGAGTGGCGTAAAATATTCTAATAAAAATAACCAAATACAAAAGTTAAAAGACACTAAAAAAATGCATAGTAGTGCGTAACACAAACAACCTATTTATAAGTTTCTTCAAATGATCAACCAACAATGTTTTTATAAGCTTGAAACACTCATTTAAAAATTAATTTTATTCCACTAATTATCTTTTAAGTATTTATCACGTAATAACTTGAAATACTCTAAAAGATAAAGGAGGAGTATTCACCAAAGTTTAAAGTCCTCTCCTTCCTATTCAAGGCAGTTAAATGGATGGTGATTATATTCTAATTTATTATGAAATTCTCTTTATCTTTTGTGGTTAATTAAGATTAAAACGTAAATCATTAAAAGTCAAATATATAACACCAACAACTTTGATTGCTCCAAACAACTCATTTTAACTATTGTTCAAAGACAAATAGAGTTTCCAATATTTGAAATTCATTAATTCAAAATGCCACCTTTTATAATTGTTTTGTTTAGATAAATAATTGAAAAATGACAGAATTTCTCCATCTTTTACTTTTATAATAATAAATTGGGAAATTGAATGGAAAATAAGAATACCATAATCAAGATGAAAGACAATAGAGCTCAATTTATCTTCTTCTTTTTTTTTAATGATAGAAATGTAATATTACCATAATTTAATTTTATTTTCTAAATTTTAAAATTCAAATTCAACTAAAATTTGAGTAATAGAATATTAAATTCCTAAAAACATAAGTATATCAACTATATTCTAAATTTATCAAGAATAAAGATTTATATTTTAATCATGAGAGAATTATCATAGTTACTTAAATTAGACTAGACTAACTAGTTGAACTGATTGAACTAAAAATTAAATGAACTGAATAAAAAAATTAATTAAACCAACGATTGAGCTGATTTTTTTTATTATAAAATTTTAATGATTTAATCAAACCGTACAAACCGACCAATCAGACAAACTGATAGTCTAATCAGTTCAACCCCTGATTTAGTTTTCAAAACCTAGTTTTAATGTTAATAGTATTGGGCTTGAAACATAGATTAAGGCTTATTCAGTCAGCTAGGAGTTCTATTTGTCTCCCACACAGAACTACAACCTCTGAGTTTGATGAATGTAATTAACAAAATACAGTTTGAATAGTTAACGCAAAATGAAACAAAGGCGGCTTTGCCAGTTGCAACTACGAAAAATCTCCAATAAACACTACCCAGTCTAGCCATGTTACAGTGAAGGTAAACTTGACAGGATTCCCACCTATGATTAAAATGGCAGAAGATGGATATTAGAGCCTATTTGCAGCGCTGGACATGAAAATCCATTAAAATTAGGCTTGTAAGAGCAACTCCCAGTATTAATATTCTCCTTCGAATTATTTTAAATTAATTTCATACTACATTAAAATTTGTAAGCCAAAAATATTAAGAAAACAAATCCATGTAACCATTAAGATTCAAAAACATTTCAAACGAAAAAAATATCAATTATTCTGATACACTAAACATAATACTTCCCCTCTCAATTTCAAACCACCATTAGCTAAAAGTCAAAGGCGAATCGCTATTGAAGCACCGGGAAACTGGTTCAAAAATGTGGCTGCCCTAAGCCACAAGAGTACTGGCGGTGGTTGACTCACTGCATAAGTAGAAGAGTGTTAAATTTTGGCTTATGTTACAACCAATATTTGAGAAAAAAATCTCAGCAGAGTGTTGAGGCGATTATTTAAATGACCATATGCTTCTTCCCATCATCGAGTCATACATACACCACAAGAGGAAGCGAAGCAGGGATACAAAATACTTACTATTTCCACACGGGTGGAAGCTTCTTTGTTTTCTTGTAATAGCGGGCAAGACGATGGATTCTGCTCTCGACCAAGATCAACCTGAATTTGGAATCCTTGTCTTTCCTGTTCCTCTCGAGATGCTTTCTGATGGCAACGGCTTTCTTGATCAAGTGGTACAGATCCTCGGGGATTTCAGGAGCAAGTCCTGACAGAAGCAAAGATAAGCTGAATGTTTTCTTCAAATGAATTAAAAACATAAGAAAATGAAACACAGGACAATGTTAAAGAAAGATGTACCGTGGGCTTTCAGTATCCGCAAAATCTTGCTGCCTGTAACACTCTTCACCTGAGCAATCCCGTGAGAATCACGGAGAATGACACCAATTTGTGATGGGGTCAAACCTTTCTTTGCAAACTTACAAATGTTCTCCTCCACCTGAATGATGAAATCAAGGTTAAAAATGAATATTGCTAAACAATGGTACAAACTTTTCATAAAGACAGAATGAGTTAAGGTAAGGGTTTTCCGAACCCTGATTGATGAGAGTTAAATCAGAATAAATGCATTTGGAACATTATATGAGGATAAAAGAACATAAGAAATAGTATTGCAAAAATAATGGAACTTCCATTAATCAAGCATTTGGTTCTTCTCTACCAGTATTCTAATGAAACAAGTCTTGGAGACTCAACTATTCACATACAGGATTGAAAGAGCAACTTCACTGAAAATAATGAAACACAATTTAAAAAAAGTCGAATTTTTCTTTCAAAATAGAAAAAAACAAAAGGTTGGTATCATCCATTGAATAATTTGCAGAGCAAATAAAAATGAAGTGAAGATTCAAAATAAAAAAGCGACTCACATCTTGAGAAGAGATCTTCAACCAACTTGGTGGAGTCCTCTTGTAGGGCAGAGCAGATGCGGAAATACCCTTACTGCAAACCAAGTTAAAATGAATGGTGAAGTAGGCAGCTAGAATCGATTTAAGACTAGATAGTATTGTAGGATTGATTTCAGCGTGTAAGAGCAAAATACCAACCCTCGGCTGTGCATACGACCCATGGTTGCGGAGTTCCGAGCTCAACTGCTTGGCTGGCTGGCTGGCTGGCTCACTTCACCTCTCTGCAAAGAAACCCTAGAATATAAAAAATGAAGGCTCGGTCAGGGTAGGGTTTTTAATCCTTTGGTAGAATTTATTGGGCCTGGATTTATTACAAGTTGGGCCCAACCCTCGAATGTTAACAAGCATGATTCATTTCTTTTATCATCAGAAATGATCCAATCATGACCGCAAAGCTGGAAAAATCTAACAAAGATTTTGGAAGCGCCAACCATGGCAGCGAATCTAAACAGAGCCCGAGTTTAGGAAGTATAAATATTTGAGAAGTTAAAAAAAAAAAAAATCCCTCATTTGCTTTCTTAAACAATCATTATCTTAAACGTTAAACTTTCCTCGGAACTTTTGTGCATGAGAATTTTTCCAATCTCCTTGTGTTACAGGGTAAAACTAAAAATGGGCAAATGAAGTAATAAGCGTTTAGTATGCAGGGTATTAATGTAACGGTAATTTCCTTTCTTCGTATGGGGGAGTTGGTTATTGAATTGGTTGGGTATTCTCTCTCTCTCTCTCTCTCTCTCGATTCTCTTCTCCTTCTTTTTTTTTTTTTTTTTTTTTTTTTTTTTTTTTGTTTTCTGTACTATTTCTCTTGCGGTTTTCAACTTGCAGCACCTTGGGTTTTACTTTTGCTAGAAAGCGTAACCAGGAAGAAAAATCTAGTTTTGCAATCATCGATACCAGAAATCTACAAGAAGTAAATTAATATTGCTAAGTGAAATGTTACATTGGATTTCCGAAAATATAAAACATAATGTAATTATATAAAAATCAAAATTAAACTTGTCAGTCCCCCATCACCATTTTCACAACAAAGGCTGCTTTCCCCGATATTCTCTCTCTCACTCTATTGCTATTTCTACATGAAGATGCCTGATAAACAGTTAGAAGGCGAAACCGGCCTCACAGTAATGTACCTGTTAGAATACAAGGCAAGTGGAACTATGCTGCACAAGCCTTCCGTATTGATAATTGGTAAGAAAATTCTCCAAATTGTTTGGCACGGACGAGGTTTTTATTGTTCCTATTTTATCAACCTTTTAGAACTCCTGCGAATCAAAATCAGGCTTTGATGGATATTCAAGGCCCTGCAGCGCTGGCATCCGTCGTAAATCCTCATCCGAATAAGCTGGAATGAACCAGTATCGTTTGTCTGTTCCAAACACCTGTATTCGGACAAACACCAAAGCTTGAGTAAACTGATGACATAGAACTTGCCAGAATGGCCAGCTATAAGAGTAAAAATCCTATCAAGTAAACTTCAGCATGGATATTCAAAATTTGGGATCACAATGAGAAGAGTCCAAATACCATGAGGACATTTAAACAAAAGAAAAACATTTCAAGAACAAATTCTAGACAACCCAAATGACCATTATATGAATGCTTCTTTTATGCAAGAAATACATGTAAAGAAACAAGGAAACAGCCATGTTGCAATAATGGTTAACCTGTTCAAAATTTTTCTTCCGACCAAGGTCATAACGCCATTTTGGAGTGGTTTTCTTCTCATAGGCCTGCTCAAAAGACAAGCACGGATTTTGTCAGTAAATTTGAGTCCATTTATACTGCGCCCTGGGAAATATAACACATAACCTGGCCAAAAAATGGCCCTAAACTCTATTAAATATTAATCTGTTGGGTATTATGGTGTTGGAGTTTGTTGGAAAATTAATTATTTCTTTTCCTTCCTCCTCAGGGCAGGGGAGGGGCTAAAAGGTTCGCACACATGAAATTGAGCATAGCTTGATATAATGACATGGTATTAAAAAAACAATAAAGATTAATGTTTGGAAACACCAATCATTATGATATGGTACTAATACTTGAGATGAAGCCAAATACCTCAATAGTAGTTGTATTAGCGGCCACCAAAGATATGTGCATGATCAAAAAGCCCAAGACACTTAATGCAAATGCCAGATTCAAAACTGCCACAGCAGAACATAGTCATACATTTGTACACACTGCATAGTCACTAAAGTAAAATAGATCAGAAGAAAAGTCCAAGAAGTCCATACCAAAGGAAAGGAAAGTGGTAGCCAAGGTTCCAGGGGTTCCTGGAATTTCTACATCACTAAAGAATGCTATGAAATGAGGCAATAAGGCCAAAGTCACAAGACTAGTTTCGAGGAATGTGTAAAACTGCATTGAGGTTTAAAATCATAGTCAAATAAATGCCAAGAAAATAGGATCATTGCTCCATCAACATCTCATAAATTGCAATCATAAATCATAACCAATATTACTATAACCAATGCAATGAGAAAACGAATGTCAGAGAGGAAAGAAGAACTCCACAACTCATGTTATGCTTCCATAAGAAATTTGAAAATATTAACTTCTTGAAGCTAAGTATAAAGCAAGTAGGACCTACAGGGCATAAACTGCATGAGAAACTAGTTCGAAAATAAAGCAAACATACCAAGAAAAGAAGGAAATACTTGTAATTTAATGCACCAACACAATTGACAACCCACACGCAATGATGGTCCATCTTTAGCACACACCGCCCACCTGAAATAATGAAATTGATTTAGAACTGGTCGTTGATGATAACAATATTACTAGCACATCAAGTAAAAGAAATGGAGAAATTTAGCGAATGAAGAACGCACAAACAGAACAATGATGGCAGCGAGGTGGTTTCAGCTGGTTGCACTTGCGACAATATCGAATTCTTTGATTTGATGGGTTTGTCTGCAAACCATTGAACTCTGAACCATTCAATGGCTCAGCCTCCCCTCTCTCCTCATCTAAAGCTGGCCTCCAGTTAGCTGGTATGCTTCCCGGATCAGTCAAAACAACAGAAAAGTAACTCCATAACAGCATCACCAACTGCAGAATCACATAAAAGTTCCCATATCAGTTTTCACCATACATTTAATAGTCCAGTATCTTTACATTCTTTTTGCAATTTGATTATATTAATCACTGTCCCAAAACCCAAGTTATTATTTTAGCATTGAAAGTTTGAAACTAAATATAAAAAAGGTCCAAGATGGAGCCTTGCGTTTTAACAATATTTCAGATTTGTTCTTTCTTTTCTCTAATATATAACAAACAGCAATAAATTTGGAAAAGTTTACGGATTCACAACTCTAGGATAAAAAAGGAAGAAATTTAAGATCCAGAATGATCACTCTAACTAATGAGTAAGCAGAACAACACGAAATTCAAGCTTAAACATTTTCAGAACCATTTGCATTATTCAAGAAAAAAGGATCCCTTTACTTAGTTGAATTTCATTTCATAGCAGCTGGTTTAAACAGAAATTGCAAAATGTCAAGCTATTTAAACAGAGTTACAATTCAGAAACCTAACAGAAGGCCTAATAAAGAACCCAGTAAACCAATTGAGCTTAATTTCGGTGACTTACCAAACAATGAAATAAGATCAAGACGACAACAGCAGTAAGGGAAGCAAGGCCACCATCGTACAAAGCAGGGCCAAAATTGGTCAAAACGACAGAGTAGTATGAGACACCCACGACCCCTAAAACCAACAGGATCATGATCGATCCCAGACCCCTCAGAGCTGTACAAAACTTGAAGACGTTCCAGGCCATAGTTGCTCCAGATCTATGCATAATAGCCAGGTAAGAAAACTACACACAGAAAAGAAAAAGGAAACAAAAAGTTTGATCCTTTTCTTTTGTCTGACAGTTCTTGCAACCGCTTAAAACGTAGGTAGAATCACTAAACCTTAAGAATCTAATTAAGGTTGTAAGAATGACTTGGAGTCAAGATAATCTAAGGTGTTCAAAGGAATGATAGTGAAACAATCAACGTAAGAGGGGCTCTTTTTTTCTAGTAGGGTATATTGTGAAAATGGGGTTGTGATTGTGAATTTAGGGTTTATAGGATTTGGGATTACAGGCAAGGTGTGGAATACATGCTTGCTTGCTTGCTGGAAAGAAAACCAGTAGACCAGACGGAGAGGAAATATGATCGAAAACTATTTTTGGTTTAATTGAAAATAAAAAGGCTTAATGCTTTGTTTAGTCCCTTAACTACACTGCTTTTCTCACTTTTATCCTTAAAGTGGTTTTTTTTTTTTTTTTTTTCAAATCATCATCATCTAACACGTGAAAAATAAGTGACTGGAACCTGTATCCCATTTTTTTTTTAATGTTGAAGGACTGAACCACTTAATAGAAGATAACTTTAGGTCCTGATCTAAGCAAAAATAAGCTTAAGAACCAAAATGAGAAAGGCAGCATAATTCAGGGGCTAAATCAAGCATTAAGCCAAAAAGGCAAATATACCAAACACAATTTATATAAAAGCTTAACAACTAGTAATAAACCAGACGTATAGGACTACAGTAGAGCCAGTTTTGTTTGTATTTTAAGCAAGACTGTGATTGGTGGCCAACGGCGCACAGCACCAGGTCAAATAAGAAGCTACTATATATTTTTATTGGTTTAATTCTGCTTCTAGTGGCGGTGTTTTTAATCTTTGAAATTTAATATATTGTTTGGATTTGAGTCTAATTACAAAGTATATCATATTTCGGTAACAGTTATAATTGGTATATGTCATTAAATTGGGTGCAATTAGAACACCTCAAACACACTTTTCAATTTTTAGGGGAGGGTAAGAATTGAAATAATTACACAAGTAATTTTATCTAAATTCAATTTTAAAAAATATTTTTTATACAAGTTATAAAGTTTATATTATAAGCATGAACACATATGAGTGTTTGGAATGATTATAAAAAAAATTCTTATATTATAAATTGTAAAAAATTATATTATAAAAATAATTTGTATATTTTATAAAGTTATAACAAAAAATTTATGTTATTTAAATTCTAAAAAAAATTTTAAAGTTAAGGCCAAATTAGGAGTGGCAAAAAAATCAGGAGTTCAGGGTGCTCCGAAAAAGAGGTATACTCGGCTTTAGAGTGTACCAGAGCATATATGATGGAAGCCAAAGAAGATGTTGGCTTATCAGAGGTTATAACAGGTAAATTTTATTTTATTGGAAAAAAAACATTCATGTATTGATAAATCTGGGATCAACCCATTTGTACATCTGCACTAAAGTCGTAGAAGGTATGAGTCTTGAAGTTGTTTATTCTGAAACAAATGTATTAGTGATCAACCCCCTTTTTCAAAGTACAATGGTTAATAGAGTGATTAAGAACTGTCTGTTGATTTTTGGCGAGCACACATTTTTGGCAGACTTGTTGTTATTAAGCTTTCATGAGTTCAATGCTATTCTTGGATTAGATTGGTTGACCAGACATAGCGCAGTAGTTGATTACAGAGTTAGAGGTGTGTGGTTGTTAACTACATAAGGCAAAAAAGTGTTGTTACCTAGTGTACAGGCCAATTTGACGAGTAGAATAAGTTCCGTAGTATCCGCTTGAAAGTTAATGGTTAAAGGTGTAGATGCCTACTTGGCGTATATTATGGATTCGTCTGAGTCAAGAATGGATATCATCCAAGTTCTAATTGTAAAAGAGTTATCTGATGTGTTTCCGGGAGAACTTCCAAGTATGCTGCCAGATAGAGAAGTAGAATTTTTGATTGAGCTAGAGCCTGGTACTGCGCTCATCTCCAGTGCCCTTAATAGAATGGCGCCATTAGAATTGAAGGAATTAAAGACACAACTATAGAATCTTTTGGATAAAGGATTTATTCAACCAAGTGTTTCACCTTGGGGTGCGCCAATCTTGTTTGTAAAGAAGAAAGATGGGACATTCCATCTATGCATTGATTACCGATAACTGAACAAAGTGACAATGAATAATAAGTATACGCTACCTCAAATAAAAGATTAGTTTGACCAGTTAAGTAAAGCTACAATCTTCTCCAAAATTGATCTATGTTTTGGATACTATCAGGTGAAGATCAAAGGCGATGATATTTACCCAAATTTTTACAACCCATTATGGCTGAACAGCCCAAATTTTTCTTGGAGTAACCAACAAACTAGACCCAGTAACACTTACGTACAACCTAGACCAACCCAGCCATTTGGATTTATTTACCCAACAATTTCAGAAACCACCACAAGTTGAATCTTCCAACCGTTTGGATAACCTGTTGAAGGCATATATGGCGAAAAATGACATTTTAATCTAAAATCAAACAGCCACATTGAAAAATTTGGAAAACCAAATGGGTCAGCTTGCTACAAAACTTCGAAACCGACCACAAGGCACTTTTCCCAGTGATACAGAAAATTTAAGAAATCTAGGTAAAGAACATTGCAAAGCATTGACTCTAAGGAACGAAAGGACATTAGAGCCCAATACTGTCAAAATTGAAGAGGAGCCAATAGTTCAAGAAAAAGTACAACTAAGTGTTGAAATTCCAGTTCCACAAGAACCAAAATTCGTAAACTCTGATAAGGTAACCCTTAAATAGGTCAATTCTGATAAAGTAACGTCTTTGTTAGATGCATCAAAAATGTTGTAGTAGAAGAATAGCCCAGTACAAGTTAAAAATCCTCTACCACCCTACCCTCAATGGCTTTAGAAGCAAAAGTAGGAAGTTCAATTTAAGAAATTCTTAGACGTACTCAAACAACTTCATATCAATACCCCGTTGGTGGATGCCCTTGAGCAAATGCCGAATTACGTCAAATTTATTAAGGACATTCTATCCAAAAAGATGAGACTTAGAGAATTTGAGACAGTAGCACTGACAAAAGAGTGCAACACATTCTTGCAAGATAAGCTACCCCTAAAGTTGAAAAGATTTAGGATGTTTTACCATCCCTTGTACTATCGAGACATCTTATTGTGGTAAGGGCATTTTGTGATTTGGGTATGAGCGTAAACTTAATGCCCATGTCAGTATTCAGAAAGTTGGGGATAGATGAAGTTAGACCTACTATTGTTACGCTTCAATTATCAAATTGATCCTTAGCATATCCAAAAGGAAAAATTGAGGATGTATTGGTACATGTAGATAAATTCATTTTTCCTGTTGACTTTGTTGTTCTAGATTTTGAAGCAGACAAAGAGGTGCCAATCATCTTGGGAAAGCCTTTCTTGGCAACCAGAAGGACTTTAATTGACGTGCGGAAAGGTGAACTTACCATGCGTGTTCAAGATGACCAGTTAATGTTTAATGTATTTAAATCTATGCGATTTGCTGACGCAATTGATAAATGTTTTGCAGTATTCGAATTAAAGGGGTTAGCCACAGAATAGGAACTCAATTTTATTGAGGACTCATTGGAGCGAGTCTTAATGTGAAACCCTCCAAGTGATGAAGAAGGGGAAGAATACTTAGCTTTGTTGGAAGGTAATTGATGTCCATGAAACCAACTAAAAATTTGACTAAGGCAAGTGCACCTATCAATTAATAGTATAGCTACGGTGAAAAAAGATATCTTTCTCACGAAGATTAAAAGTACTAGTAATTATTGTCTTTCCATTATTTAATAGATAAATTTGAGTGATCGATTTGAAACTAAAATTAACTAAATTAATTAACTATGAATGCTACAAAGAACAAATTAGGAAAAAATCGAGTAAACAACTAAAATGCGAAACAATAACAATGAAAGAATTCACTTAGATTTCTTTTGTCACTATCAATCTAAATTACGCAATTTCTTCACTTAGTATCTTGATCCGTGTAACCTCCTAAACCCGGCCTAGACGTTATGGCTAGATTTAGAAGGCTACATTAGCCACCGAAATGTCTAAGCTAACTTATGTTACTTTTAAAGACCTTAAATAAACACATTCTAGAGAAAACCATAGTTGTACTTTGAGTTAGCTTAAAAGCATTCATTTATTAGGTCGTGTATACTTAGGATTCATTTTATTGTTGATAGTGTTGTTTTAGGAAAACCATTTGCTTGTCACTCTTCTTTAAAAAAAAAACTCGCTGTTAAACTAATACAGCGAAAAAACCATTTTTCAAGTCATTTTGGAAACTTAGTTGCCTTATTGATTTGTTTTTTAAAAATGGTTCCTTTGCAATGCAGCAGAAAATAGGGAACAATATCAAATTTTACTTAAGCATGATATCATGCATTATCCGGTTATCATGTATTCGATATTTATGTTTGTTTAAATAATTGTTCAACTCATACTGAGCTTTACGTAAGCTCAACCCCCAATAGTGTTTAACTTTTCAAGTAAACCTCGAAATTAAGACCGGACTCAGCATTCGGAGAATCACCTTGGACCTCAAATTATTTTTTTTAATAAGTGAAGCAGGTTAGCGTTAAGAAAACAAAACCATCATAGGAATTTCAAATCATTACATAGCCATTATCAAATTGATGTCAAACGATGTATGAGTATGGGTCATCATTCATTCTAGTAACAATCATTAATTTTGATACCATTCAATACAACACAATACAATACGTAGCATAAATCAATAACATTCGAATATGTCGTGAGCATGATGTAATGCAAAAAGGTTCCTACCCATACCATTTGCTACACACCACGAGTTCCTCAGAACTCGTCATTCGAACTCCAAAACATAATGGGTTTAAGCCCGTTGTGGTTAAAACCACTGATAACAATATGCAGAAAATTCTACCAGTAAAAATGTACACAAGCTGCCAGTAAAAATGCGATAAATCATCATTCCCCTCGGTACTCTAGATGCAGTGCACTAACTACGTATAATACAGACTTAATATGCCTTCAGTACTCCACAGAACTCCTCCGTCAACCACAAAATCCCAACCCAATGCATATGCAGTATGTCACACAATCCCATATATAATCATATCTCAATAAATTTTACATTCATTTGACATGCTCAGCATGTCCTCAATAATCCTACTTTTAGTAAATGGAAACATTGTTCCAAATCTTTCAAATTACCATTGTTTTGGTATCAATCAATATCGTTTAATTTCACATACTTTACGGATTTTCATTGTTCATAAATAGCACCCTTTTCAGTACACAATATAAAAAATATTTCATGTGTTTAAATCATACATAAGCTTAATATCTCAACACATTATATCATTCAGTCAAACATTCTCATATCTCATAACTCAAATATGCAATAACAAACTCAATCAAACATTCATACTATCAAACTAGAAATTTTTCCAATAAGTCAATCTTTTAAGGCTTGGAACATATTTGGTTCGGCCACTCCCAAAATAAATAATTTGGCTATTAAGCCAATCCAATCAGCAAGCTAATTTATCAAATATAACATTATATTTAACATTTTTCAAACAATTTTATGAGTTTAGGACCCCACACCTTATTTTCCACTTCCTCGTATCACACTAGCGAATCTTCCAATTTTCCTTAATAATTCTTTAAATGAACCTAAACCAAATTTAGTATAAATTCAATCAATTTACCATTAAATCAGCCCCCAAACACCCAGTTATGAGTTCAAACCAATCCTTGAAATTTTAACTATTTTATGAATCCAAACTAGTTAGATTTCTTACACTGTATCGATGCGAACTATACTTACAATCGTTCTTCGCCTTTACGGATGATTTGGGGCATTTGGGTCAGAACCTAATTCAATAATATACTGGAAAATCAGTAGCTAATTTATTATTAAATTCCTTCAATTAATCATTTCATAGCCTTTACCCAACAACTACGTCGAAATAACAAACTAGTTATCCTTAATTGCACTAACGCTTCACGATTTATGGGATCCGTTTGGCTAATTGATCAAGAACGTCTCTCCCTAATTAACATGTGATTGAAATATTATTAAGAGGGTTCAAGAAAAAATTTTAATGCTAGGAAAATATGGGTAAGGTCCAAGAAACAAAATAACCCCCTTTTTTGCACATAGGTGCATGCACCACCACCCATGGTGGCCAAAATTGGGGCTGAATTTTAAAACAGTTTGAGATCTCATTAAAATCTAGAAAAATACCTTTGAAATAATTTAAAATCCCCCAAATTCTAGATCTGGAAATTTTGGTTTTTAATTGACAAAATTAATCAAGAAATTGAAGAGAAAAAATATTTCACCCAAGCTAGTTGAGAGAAATGACAATGTCACTTTCTTGGCAATGTTTGGGATGATCTTGGGGTTCAAGATTTATTATATGGGGATGATTTAGATGAGGATAAATTTCAGCAATAGGTTAAAGGCGACGGTGCACAATCTTGATGCAAAAATAAGAAGAAAGAGATGGTAAAATTGGGGGTGTAGGCGACGAGAACAATGTAAGAAAGAAAGAAAATTGAAGAGAAAAAAGGAGAAGAAGAGGGTGAATGGCTAGGGTAGGTAAAATTGAATTAAAGGATGAAAAATACAATAAAAATTTGTATTTATACTTAGAGTTCAAGGGTATAGATGGCACACACATTAAAAAAAAAAGGGAATTTGCAAAATTTAATTATTTCGCAAGGGAAAGGATTCGAACTTGGGACCTCATTTAATTTTCATACTTTGTCATATTTCTTTTAACCATTAAGCTTTTTCATCATTTTTAAAATAATTTTTTAATATTTATTTTAAAAACAATACATGTCACATACTAGGGTTTAGGGTAAAATTTACAAAATAATAAAAATGGTGAGGGAGAAGGGATTTGAACTTGAGTTTTAAGGAACGTTTCACTAAAACTTATGCAACAAAACAATACCTCATATATTTTTTAAAAATGCATAAATAATCTCAAAAATTAAGACATGACCACTCTCTTTCGATTCACAAACCCAATTTTACTAACCCCTGATTTTTGGGATGTTACAATCCGTAAAAATCCCTAAATTATGCTAATTTCTCTCTTCAAGAATAAAAGCAATTGACTCTAGGTTGATTTATTGAAATTTATTTCTAATTAAAACCCTTATTATCATATTAACTCGATCTATGGATTCCCCTATTAGATTTGACTCTAATCTAGTAGATTTATGTTGTCCTATTTCTAGGATTGCATGCAACTCCATTCAATTACACTAGATCTACTCTTAAATAAGGTCAATTCCTCCTCTTATTTAACCACATCAAACATGGATTAATAGTCTAGAAATATTAAACCAAGAATTAAGCATACATAATTGAGAACAAGGTCTAAGTATTTATTGCATAAAATAGAAATCAAACAATAGAATTTATCATAGGGTTCATCTCCCCTAGGTATTTAGAAAATTAGTTCATGCTTGCAAATAAAAACATCCACAATATAGTATAACCATAACAAACAAAGAAACTCATAATAATCTCTAAAGAAATAAAAAAGGAATCTTCAATCTTGATTGAAATCTGCTTCAGAATACGCTTCAATGGTATTTTTCGAGTTGTTTTCTTGATTATTCTATGACGACTCACTCCTATCTTCTTATCTTTGTCATATATAAGTATTAGAATACCCGAAAAACCCTGAAAATCTTTTTTTTGCCGTTGTTTGGAATACAATTCACGAAATTGACACGACTTGCCACATGGCTGTGTAGTAGCCCATGTGGCTTACACGGTCGTGTGTACAGGCCGTGTGGAATGGTCCTGCCATGTAGGCCCTGTACCTGACTCCAATTTTATGGTTTTCACTCATTTTTTGCTCATTTTACTCCCAAATGCTCTCCTAAGTATAGAAACATGAATTTAAAGGACCAGGAGCATAAAATTCACAAGGTTACATCGAATAATCACCCAAAAATACATTAAGAACGAGATTAAAACATGTCTTATCACTAACTCAAGGGGATTTATTCTGTAATCCAGCTTTGAACCTTTGGAATTAGCAAACTCGAAGCGCGTCCAACCAAAGCGTCGACCGAGGAACTACGTAAATTAGAACTTAAGGTACTTCCTTCACACTTAAAATACATTTATTTAGGTGACGCTTCTACTTTGCTTGTGATTATTTTAGCCAAGCTAACTAAAGAGTAGGAAGAAAAATTGATCGGAGTGTTGAAACAATTTAAAAAGGCTATCAGATGGACCATAGTCGATATCAATGGTGTAACACCCCAAACCTAGCCTAGACGCTATGGTCGAATCTGGCGTGTCACATCAAGTGTTTTTCAAAAATAGGACTTGTCGTTAAGAATCCGAATTTAAGTTAAAACTCTTTTAAGTTTTTTTTGTTGCTTGAGAAAATTTGACAAATTAAGTTGTTACTAATTAAAATCAATTTGTCAAAACGATTGCCATATTTATCACTGTTGATTCCTTAAACTGAATAAAATCGCGGAAGCTTTTAAAAACCTTAAAGTTTAAAATGCGTGTTTTCCTTGAAAACAGTTATTATTTTGAAAACTCATTCTTTTTCTTAGTCTAGCAGTTTAAGGTAAGAAATCAAAGCCCAAATAAAAGTTAAAACCAGCAAACGACCTTATTACAAAATTAGAAACCTAAAAGTGCAATTTAAAATAAATAAAGTCAAATGCAATAGACAGCAGTCGTGTGGCCACCTCCAAGTCCCTCGCAACACCAAATCGTTTAAGGCTAGGGATTACTTGTACAGTTAAAAGAAAGGGTGAGTTTACGAAAACTCAATACGTAATCCTCTATCAGTCAAACAGTAAACAATGCATGCAAGAATGATGCAGGCCTAAGCCCTCATGCAATATCAATACGATGCGGGCCTTAGCCCTATACAAGATAAAATGCGATGTAATGCAATTATGCATCCCACCCGTACCAACCAACACACCATGTGGGGATATAAATCGACCCACCCAGCCAGCACACCAATATCGCAGCATAGTTGCCAGAAATAGTAAATGTGGCAAAGCCACCAGTATCAGTAATTGTGGCATAGCCACCAAGATGCGATGAATGTGACATAGTCACCATCGATAAGATTCCTCCATATCAAAATCCCAACCCCATGCAGTATGTCATGTCATAAATATTACGTGTATGCAAAGTCATACTCAGTACAATCATATATGTAAATCATAAGCACATCAGTCATACGGAACATAAGGGCATAATCGTCACTTTACCATACAGGGGTATTACGATCATTTTACCTTACAGGGGCATTACGATCATTTTACCCTATAGGGGCATTACAGTCATTTTACCCTACAGGGCATTACAGTCATTTTACCTTACAGGGGCATTATGGCTATTTTACCTATTTTAGGGTTTCAGCTTAGATAACGACCTCTCTGAAGGTCTACAGTCGCCTCGAACGACACGAATAACCTAAATGATCATAACGGTATAAATGGGCCCAAGGCCCATTATTCGACCCAGGTGGGCCAACATGCTCGTGTGGCCCATTTATCCCAAAATCAATTACGACTATGTGTATATCATACCCCGGTTCATTAATAGTTACTTACTGCAAATTTTATCTGTGTGGGCCCACGAGCCCATTTCGGCCCAAAACAACTTAAGTTATGTGCGTGACATGACAAGTCTATCTACTTTCCGCTTAACAGCGAAATTTACCCACGCAGGCGCACGGACCCATTGGGCCCATTTTACCTATAACTATTCATGGTTGTACGAACAACGTAGCCCAGTCTAAAACTTACCACATAACATACATTTTATCCGTGTGGGCTCACAAGCCCATTGGGTTCACATGGCCCATCTCGACCCAACGAGGCCCATAACGGCCCAAGCCCACGAGAACGCCCATGGCGGCCTTTATTGTCTGTTGCCCATGATTTGTGGTCTCGATTTACCCTACGAGCGTTTGCATGCTCGTGAGGCCTCAAAAGCCGAAGTTTCGACTTTTCGGCTTTTCGGCTTTCGCCAATTCACAGTAACTTAGTGGTATGAATACACACATTATCCAATGTTTTGACAGTAGCAAAATTGGGTGTACGATTACACGCCTGTTATGAAATTGCTGACGCACCCTTCCGAGATCAAAGCACCTAAGATTCACAACGATCCACCATTAGTCATATTCGTGGAAAATCCAAACCAAAGTATTGAGAACACTGTAACAGATTCATCAGAAGTTAGAATCCCTTGTAAATAAATACTACCTAAAGTACTTACCACGAATTGACAAGATTACTCACTAAGAAAAGACAATCGGCCTAACCCCCCTTGGTTATAGAGATCGCACCCCTAGCAACATTCGACAACCATAGAGTTAAGTGCCAGCCATAAGGTAGAATAAGGGTGAAAGAGTAGGATATATTTGGCTTATAGAAGAAGAAGAAATCACAAACCTGAGAGAAGAGAAGAGAAGACTAACCAAAAATCGACCTTGATTCTAAACTAGATGTTGCCCAGGTAACACATGAGATATTCAGTTTAAGCAGAAAAAAATAGCTCGATTGAGAGGGGAGGAAGAGAAGTCGGTCACAAATGCTAGAGGTATTCAGTTGAGAGGGTAATGTTGGGGTTAGAGAGAGAAATGAGTATATTTGGCCAATAAGGAATAGAGTAAGGGAAAAAGAAAAGGCAAAATAGAGTCAAGAAGTACCTATTCAAAACCGAAATAGTGGCTAGGGTAACAGGCCTATTCGACAGACTAGAAAGGGAGGAAAGAAGAATCGAATCACCCTACCAAAAGATGTACGAAAAGAAAAGTAAAGCTCGGCTTCCGAAGTGAAGAGTAAAAAGTATCACAATTTGCCAAAAAGAACCCGAAATGAAGTGACCATAACTTACCTATAGTAGAATTCCTAAGTGATCAATGCCCTATTCGGCCACAACTCCTCCTTCCATTCGAAATCCCTCAAAATTCTCCTAAATTCACTCCAACCGATCAACTCCCTATCCACATCCCCAATTCTACTCCTAGAATTTCTCAATTGACCAATTCAAACATCCTACCTACAGAGTTCTAGTTAGCTTCTGCTTCTCACATGGCAAGAGAGCAAAATAAATACTCTTTTTACTTTGCCATGACTTGAACCTTATACCTCAAGGGAACCATCCACACGCCACATCCACCAGATCACTAGGCTCTTTGTGTCATACCTTACCAACTTTTATTTATAACCCTACTGACCAAAGATAGGGGTTTTATCCTTAAAAAAAAAACCAAAATTTTGTGGAAGCCAGGACTTGAACCCATGACTTCCCAAACACTTCTAGAGCACACAACCACCACGCCAAACACTCAATTGTGTCACTTCCTTGTACAATTAAATATTTATGTGCAGTCTCCTAACTGCACCCTCGCTCAAACCTAATACTTCTAGGCCCAAATTCGGGGTGTTACAAGTGGTATTAGTCCATTTGTGTCCATGCACAAAATCATCTTAGAGGATGGTGAAAAAGGAACGATTGATAGAAACGGTGACTGAACCCCATTATGAAGGATGTGGTAAAAAAAGGAAATTATTAAGTGGTTAGATGCGAGTATAATTTACCCAATTCAGATAGTTCATGGGTACGTCCGGTCCAGTACGTGTTGAAAAAAGGAGGCATTACGGTCGTGGAGAATGAAAACAACAAGTTGATACCAACCAGAACAATTACGAGATGGAGAATTTGTATAGATTATTGAAAATTGAACAAGGCGACTTGAAAAAACCACTTTCCTTTTGTCACATCATGAAAATCGAGTTAGTAGAATTGGGTATTAGTTTACGGGCTGGAGAGGAAAATCTGGTTTTGTGTCGTAGAAGTTGAAATAAGATAAAATAATTAATTAGTTAATGATAAAATAATAATTAAATTAAATAATAATGGTATTAATAATTGAGGCATTAGTAAAGATTAATAGGGACTGATTTGGAATAGTGGTTAAAGTAGAGGTTAAATGTGTAAATTAAGACTAGTAGTTAAAAAAGAGAGCTATTAGAACAAGGGAGAAATAGGAGAGGATTTAGAGGGTAAATAACCCAATTTTAAAAAACAATAGTTGGCTATAAAAGCCACCAGCTGTCCCAATTTTCCTTCCATGCCTTCATCATTTTAAAGTTCTATTGGATCTAAGATTGGAAGTTTTCTCTCAAATTTTATGCATCTTTTAGATTTTCTTGGCATCCAAACACTATTCCTTAAATTTTGCAAGAAAATCTCTCTTTCTTCTCCAATTTCTCACCTAAACTTAGCTCATTTTTATTCAATTGGTGCAAATTCATAGAGGTTTTCAAACTAAAGGTAAATTTATTATTTTTTTATGTATTAAATTTTTATTAGGTGTTTTTAATTTTAATTTTCCTAGATCTAGGTAAGAAAATTAAAGATCTATGGTTTTAAAGTTATCTATTGAATAAAAATGGTAAATTTCGTAATAAAAAGCTGAGAGGTGTTTGTAAAATGATTTTCAGTATATTTTGATGATATTAAGAGGTTTACAAATTCAATTTAACAAAATCTTTAAATAATTGCATGAACTAAATGATTTTCTTTTTAGAATGAGGATGAACAATGGTTTTTCGAGAAAAGTAGTGTCTAGTAAAATTGAGCTGAATTACCGGCCTAGGTCTATAATTAGGCACAACTTAGGGAGTTAGGAGGTAGAAATTTAGGATTTAATTAAGTTAAAAAGAAGAAATTAAGTAAAATAGATTGTATGGAATAAGTCGAATAAGTATGTGTGAATGGAGAGTTGTTGTAGGAACACAAAGAGAGTAAGCTAGATTGTTTTTGAATGCTTAGTAATGTGTATATTTTTGTGTGATGCTAAAAACATTGGTGGAGCCTCAACAAACCAGGATAAAGGCAAGCAGAAAGTTGTCTAGTTCGACGAGTCATGGTGAGTTATAGGTGAGTGCATTTGTGTGCAGTGTTTTTGTATGAATTGTGAGATCTAGATAGTCGAAGTGAGACTTGTGAACCCTAACTTATGGTATGAGAACCTCTACTTTTTCCTGGTGCAAATCCTTGTAATTTTGTTTGAATTGTTGAGTATGCATATTGGGCAATTTTAATGGTGCAAAATGCATGAACTTAAAAAAAACGTGTATGTAGTTATATAATATGAAATATGCCAGCCTTAGCTATAAACTATGGAATTTGACATGACAAGTGTGTGAAATTGTGCATTTAAAGGTTACATGTGTGTGTGTACATATTAGTAAGTGTGAGTAGTTGCATGAGCTATTGTACTATAGGTAGGTATATATAATGTAACTATGCGTGCATGGTCTTGTTATATATAATATACATATGCGTAGGTCCTGCTATATATATAACATATATGCGTCTATGGTTATGTTATATATACACTATATATATGTGTTTAGGGGTTTATTATATAATTTATGTAATTATGATTATATATAAGCGTTAGGGGTATTGATTCATATAATATATATGTATAGGGGTTTTGTTATATATATAATCTATGTGTAGCTTTGTTATATATATTATATATATTCGTATATGATTTTGTAATGCTTGCGAACGGATATAAAAAATAATAAATATTATAATGTGGACTTTTATAACATGTGAATTTTATTTATAATGCACATTTATGCATGCACGAACCTATAAGTAAATTATGAGTTTTATGATATTGCGAGCTTTGATTAGTGCAAAATTATATTATTGTGAAATGCTAGGTGTGAGTTTATCTTTAGTGCAAGTCAATTATATTTGTATACTGTGTTATATTGTGAACCATGTTAACTTGGTGAATTATATTATTATGGCAAACTTTGTTAATTTGGTGACTTGTATTAATATGGCGAACTGTATTAATTTGCCAAATTGTGTATTGTGAGATTTTAAGTTCTATTGTTTGTAAGCTGAGCTATTGCGTGCCCTATGCTAAATAAAATATGTGAACTATGATTTATGTGAGCTATGACATGAATGATATGTGAATTGTGATTATGTGTGTAATATATATTGTATGAATGTTATATTATTTGCAAACCATACTCTAGTGTGACTTGTGAATTGCAAATTGTGGTATATTGTGCAAGCTCTACTTAATTGCGAGCCTTATTATACTAAATATTGTGAATGTGTTATAAGAGATATGTTGGCATTGTGACCTTATGGAACCATTGGGTATAGTTGGCATGTTATAGGATTGTGAGTACTCACCCGTTTTATTGCAATGGGCATTGTGGATTGGAGATGCATTGGAGAGATAAGGGAATGTTGAGTATAGCTCCATTCACCAGAGACAGCGTAGGGCTTTATGAGTCGACAGTGTTGGAGAGTGAGAGCATTCATGCTACACTTATATCGGAGACAGCATAGAGCTTTTTGAGTCCAAAAGTGAGGCTTTATAAGGAGATCTGTTTATCCAATATGTGGTGATGGAGTCCACTTATAAGTGTGATGAAGTCCCCTATATGTTTCATAATCACAAAAATGTCAATTTAAAATTATTTAAGATATATGAGTTACGATATGGTATGAAATAATTATTGTATTGGATGAACTGTTATTATGTATGAACTATTATTTTATGCGAATTGCCAATTCTATTTGAGTCGTTTAATTCGTGTCAACTGTTATCTTGTGTGAGCTGTGATAAAAAAAAATAAATCATTAAAGTATGCCTATTTTACTTAACCTGAATACTGTGTTTATCTGTAGTATGTTTGAGCAGTTATTGAGCTTCAACAAGCTCACACTCCCTTTTAAAACATTGTAATGATATAGCTTGTGGAGAGGTGTAGAAGTGAGTCATCCATGTTGTAACACCCCTAACTCGTATTCGTTGCCAGAATAGGGTTATGAAGCATTACTGAAGTTTACAGTTCAATTTCTGTCAATTCATGTCATTTACTATTTATTTTCGAAAATTAATCACAATCAATCATAATGTCCCTCATATGGGTCATCGTAGCCCAAAAGACATATTAGAATCGAGTCGGGACTAAACCAAAATCACAGTAAATTTTTCGCAAAATTTCAAAATTTTTCTTAGGTGCTGGGGACACAAGCCCGTGTAGCCAGGCCATGTGGCTCACATGGCCAATGACACGCCCATGTTCTAGGCCGTGTGGGCATTCGATGTGAGGTACACGGTCGTGTTTTAGCCCGTGTCCTTACCTGTGTAACTCTCTAACTAGGGTTACATGGTCAGCCACACGCCCATGTAGTAGACCGTGTGGACAATTTAATTTTTGAAAATTAGGTACAGGGGTTACACGGCCAGGACACATGCCCATATGCTAGGCCGTGTGTCTCACACGCTGAGACACACGTCTGTGTCTCTGCCTGTATGCTCAATTCTGAGTGTTTTGTTTCTTTAATTTTTAGATGTAGGGGATAAACGGCCAAACCACACGCCTGCGCGTATGGCCATGTTTCACACACAGTCGAGACACACGCCCGTGTGGACAAAATAAGGTCATTTTCCAAGCCTTATTTCTCACCCTTTTTACCTTGCACCTGCATACACACTTAAGCATTTTCAATAACCAATTCAACTTATCCAAGCCAAACATAAGAGTTATGTATGATATATTAACACTTACATTCATGTATTTCCAAACTTACCTTTTTGTGAAAACATATAATTTACTATAATTCAATTTAACTATACCATACACATATATGTTAAAAATATTATAGCCTTACAATTATGTACCAAAACATACCATTACTAGCCATTCCAATGGCTAGATTACAAACAACCATTTACATGTCAAAATTGGCCAAATTAGCTTATACATGCCATTATACCAAAACAAATTTTCTATTTATACCAAAACAGGCTAAAGGATAGTGTGATGATGCTCCGACTGACTCCAATCTTTACGAGCTTCTGAGCATTATAAAACAAAGAAAAGAAAACCGAGTAAGCATTTCAAATGCTTAGTAAGTTCGTATAATAGGAAATTAACTTACAAACCATTATTCATTTAAAGTAAGCATACAAACATGCATCCAAAACTATGTTATCAATTGCCTAGGCACATTCTCACACCAAACAGGTTAGCCATGAAATTTTATATGATTATCAAGAAAACAGACATGAGCTCATCATGCATCCATTTCCAGGTATTTCAAGGATATTCAAGATATAATTCATTTTATTCTCATATTTTCTCACATCAAGAATTTTGTTTGTTGGGTCATTGAAATATCGATGGATACTCAGGTAGTACATACAAGATGTACTTATTATTGATTCGTCAATTCATATACGGGGGTACTCATTAGAGCACATAATCAGGAAGTACACTCTCGAGCCTTGTAATGGGAAGCTCACACAGAGCCATTTCAAGAAGCTCATAAAGATCCAATCGGGAAGCTTATCCAGGTTATATAACAGGAAGCCCATAAGAGCCATAGTTGGAAAGTTTACAAAGAACCATATCGGAAGCTCACGAAGAGCCTATCAAGAAGTTCACAAAGAGTCATGTAACGGGAAGCTCCGGATAGCCATATATCTGGAAGTCCAAGCGAGCACTATCGAGAAGCTCACTAAAAGCCAATTTAACAAAAAGCTCATGAAGAGCCTATAATCGGGATGCTCATAAGAGCTAAGGTGTTTCCACAACAAATGTAGGATCACAACCTATCGGGATGCTTTGAAGAGCTATAACAGAAAGCTCGTAAGAACCATATAATAGGAAGCTCGAGAGGGCTAATAACAGAATGCTCTTTCGAGCTGTGGTGTGTCCGCAACATATGCAAGACCACAACCAATTTGGGAAAAACTTGTATCTATCGAATTTCACCTATTCAAACGGAACTTAAAAATTCTTAGGCATGTCGAATATAAATAATCAATTTCATATACATAACAAATTCAAAATTCACACATATAACATCCAATTCAAACATGAAAATATACACAATTTAGTTACACGAACTTACCTTGAGACTTGTTCGTATACAAAAATCTACTAATCTGGCACTTTTTCTTTTCCTTAACCTAAATTCGTAGAAAAATTATCATTTTACCCCTATATTTTTCATAAATGAACAATTTTGTCCCTAAGCTTAAAAAATGAAATTCATGCAATTTATTCCTTATTCCAAGCCTAAATGAATTTTACATATAAAATTTATAGCACATATATTTCATAAAAATAAAAAAATTTCCGTAAATTTTACATCTTTACAATTTAGTCCCTAAATCACAATTTCGTGAAAATTCACTTTACAAAAGTTATTTATCTATCAACAACATTTCATTTTCTACCATAAATTTCAAATTTTCAGCATATTCATCCATGGAAAAATTTTCATACTTTTATATTTTTACAAATTAATCCCCAAAATAGATTGATAAAGCCATTTTAACTCGAAAATATAAAAATTACTAAAAACGGGACAAGAATGCTTACCCAATTAAGCTAAGAAAGCTTGCTTGAATGTTTCTCTCTTTCCTAGGGTTTCCATGTATTTTAATTTGGGGATGAAGATGAAATAAGATGATATTAAACTATTATCATTTTTATTTATTCTAAATTCCAATTTACTATGTTTCTTTTTCCAATTTTTCATTGATGATTCACCAAAAATATCTGCTAACTTTCTTTAATGATCTAATTACCATATAAGGACCTCAAATTTTAAATTCCATAGCAATTTGATACTTATAGCTACTAGAATTCAACTTTTTTATTTGATGCAATTTGATCCTTTTCACAATTAAACATGAAATCAATAAAATTTTCTCATAAAAAATTTCATGCATCTTTCCTATCATAATACCAACCATGCAATAATATTAAATTAAATTTCTTTGTGACTCGGATTTGTGGTCCCGAAACCACTGTTCTGATTTCATTGAAATTGGGTTGCTACACATGTGATCCAAAAATAAGGCTACACCTAGGTATTTTGGTGTGCTCCCAAATCAAATAATGAAGGCAATGTGGGACCAAATAGTGGGATTTAGAGTTAGAATTTGTTATAACCGTTGGGTTATAATTGGACATTATGGACTATTGAATTTGTTTGATTTGAAACTTTTATTACTGTTTTAGATAAATGATTAAATGGTGGATTGTGAATGCTTGATGAGAAGTATGATTAATTGCTTGACTAACTTGTTTGAGGTAAATCTTAGATGTTTTATGTGTGATTTGGAAAGTAATAGTGAGTTAATATTCATGAAATGTAAAATTGGACTAGTTACGTAAATGATTAGTTGCCTCTGAACTAATTAAATTATAACTTGATGAAGTGTGCATGATGTTTAAACAGATTTTCCATAACAAGACTAATATGTATAATTCTACAATTCTATTTTCGAACCTTGTGATATGGTGTTTTTCTAACATTTTACTATACTACGTTTTAAATCTAATTATATATTTTTAAACAAAATGGTTTTCCAAGTCCCTACAAATATAGCCTTTTAAAAAAAATACCCAACTGCATGCATGCATGTTTAACTTAAGTTTTCGAGGTAATTGCATGTTAAATACTAAATTACAAATTAGTTTTGTTGTTAATTGATGATTAAAGTAACGCAACGAAAGCATGATTCTAGAATTTTAAGTATTCTCTAAATGATTGTGTGGTGTGATTGGTCGATTAGTGTACTTTATGGTGGTTTAAATAAAGAGTCACTTCGGTGGCTAATGTGACGTTCAAAATTTGGGTCTGACCATCCCAGCCGGGTTTGAGGCGCCATACCTTTGCCATTCTTGGATCAAATGCTGGATAGACTCGCGAGGTGAGACTATTATTATTTTCTAAACTGATACTCAATATACAACCAGGTCATAGTAGAACCGGAGGATCAATACAAAAGAACATTCACCTACTCGTATGATATATTTGCTTTTAAATGTATCCCTTTGGTTTATGTAATGCACCTGCTACATTTAAAAGATATCTGATGGCAGTTTTTACTGACATGCTTGAGAAGTTTTTGGAAATTTTTATGGACGATTTTTCAGTATTCAGAGACACTTACAATGATTGCCTAGATAATCTGGCCAATGATTAAGGCGATGTGAAGAAATAAACCTTATGCTCAATTGGGAAAAATGTCATTTCGTAGTACAAAAAGGTATTGTTTTGGGGCACTGGATAATGAGAAAAGGGATCGAAGTAGATAAAGCAAAGGTAAATGTTAGAGAAACTCCCACCTCTGACATTTGTAAAATGTGTTAGGAGCTTTTTGGGACATGCCGAATTCTAGAGATTCATCAAAGATTTCTTCAAGGTTGCTAAACCCTTATGCAAATTATTAGAGAAGGACACAACACTCAATTTCGAAGAAGAATGCTCGAAAGCTTTTAATGATCTAAAGAATCAATTAGTTTCTACACCAATTATTATCACACTGGATTGGGAGTCTCCATTTGAATTGATGTGTGGCGCAAATGACTTTGTGGTAAGAGCTATAATTGGCCAACAAAGGAACAAAGTTTTTCATCCCATCTACTATACAAGTCAGACTTTGATGTGAGCTTAACTGAATTACACGGTAACATAAAAAGAGTTACTTGCTATTGTTTTTGCTTTTGATAAGTTTTGATCTTATCTTATAAGTACCAAAGTGACTATTTTTACAGATCATTCGACTATCAAATACTTACTTGCCAAGAAAGATGCCAAGCTAAGACTAATCTGGTGGGTACTTCTACTTTAAGAGTTCGATCTAGAATTTCAAGATAAAAAAAGGGTAGAAAACCAAGTTGCAGATCACTTATCCAAATTGAAGCAGCAAGAAGAGAGTTCTCCTCTTTCACCCATTAAGGAGACATTTCTGGATAAGCACATACTTAAGGTAAGCCACATCCATAATACCTTTTTTTTTCCCTAATTTTGCTAACTATTTAGCTTATGGTGTGATGCCACCCGATAAGATGTATCAACAAAGGAAAAAGTTTCTTCACGATGTGAAGTACTATTTTTGGGATGAGTCATACTTGCTCAAATAATGCGGAGACCAAATGATCAGAAGATGTGTAGAAGATATGAGGTAAATGAAATTTTATATCATTATTATTCAGTTACAAGTGGAGGACACTTCGGAGGATCGCGTACTGCAACCAAAGCTTTACAAGCCAGATTCTTTTGGTCGACTTTGTTCAAAGATTTGTATTCTTATGTAAAAAGTTGTGATTGATGTCAGAAGAGTAGAAATATAACAAACATAAATGAAATGTCATGAACGGATATTGTTGAGGTAGAATTATTTGATATTTGGGGTATTAACTTTCTTGGTCCTTTTCCTCCTTCTTTTGGTCACAGGTACATTCTAGTAGCAGTTGATTACGTTTCTTAATAGATTGAAACCAAGGCATATCCAAAAAATGATGTCAAGGAAGTGATGAAATACTTACAGAAGTATGTGTTAACAAGGTTTGGAACCCCGAGGGCTATCATTAGTGATGAAGGGTCCCACTTTATGAACAAATGGTTGAAATGGTTACTCGAAAAACATGGAGTGAGACATAAGATTGCCACAGCTTACCAAACACAGAAAAATGGGCAAGTTGAGTTGGCGAACAAGGAGTTAAAAGGCATACTCGAGAAGATAGTCTGGCCGAACTAACGAGATTGGTCCAAGAGACTAGATGATGCTTTATGGGCCTATCGAACAACATTCAAAATCCCACTAGGGATGTCTCCCTATCAATTAGTTTTTGGGAAAGCCTGTCACTTGCCTTTAGAGTTAGAACATAGAGCTTTTTGGGCTCTCAAGTAGCTTAATTTGCACCTCAAACTTGCTGGAGAGAAGCGAATGTTGCAGCTTAATGAATTAGACAAACCCTGGATGTTCACATATGAAAATGCTAAGCTATGTAAAGAGAACTAAAAAGGAGGCATGACAAACACATTCGAGTTTGTGAGTTTGAAGCTGGTCAACAGGTTTTGGTGTTTAATTCTAGATTAAAGTTCTTCTTTGGTAAGTTAAAATCTCGTTGGTCCGGTCCATTCACCATTTGTCAAGTCTTTTCATATGGGATCAATGCCTTAAAATTATTGAGGTCATAAAGTTGAGTGGAATAAAAACTCGCTCACCTTATTAGACCCTTAATTTTTCACTTTAATTTCAAATAATTGACTTAGATAATATTTTCTTGATCAGTATATTAAAAGAAATTCTGTCTAAGAGGTCAGATTTTAAGTGAGACCATTTTGTGACCTCTCCAATCTTTCCTGTGGATTGCTTTTTATATAATTTTCAAGAAACTATTTTCTAAATAATTAAATAACTTTTAATTTGCTATAATAAATGGGTCAATCTTTATCCAAGAGTTAATTTTAAGTTCTCTCTGATTTATTTTTCACTGTAAGTACTTAATTGAATTGTTTTTAATAAATGGTTGTGCTTTCTGTAAATAAATACTTCAAACAACCATAAATAAAAGTTTTTTTATTTTTATTTAATAAGATAATAATATATAATTATATACACATATATTATATATTAATTGTTATAAAATTTGCTTAAAACTAGGATTAATAGTATTTTAGTCATTTTATTCCCTAAGTAGTTGATTCAAACTCTTTTACCCACACCTTAAATTCCAATCACCTTCTTCTTTCTCTCCACCTCCACTTTTTCTCTCCACCATCGACCATACATCACCTTTGCCCCTCCGTTTGGTTCTATTCCCCAACCCTATCGACCACCTTAGGAAATTGCTCCACCATCGCACCTTGCCTTCAACTAAGCAGCACCTTGCGCCCTATTTCCACTTCAATGCTGCAGCAATTTCCAACATAAGCAGCCACACATCCGCTAGCCTTTAGCAACAATAACTGCACGTCCCTTATTCCCTTAAGCCCCAGTAATTGCACCATGCCACACCAGCTACCTCACCTCTTAAACACACTTAAACCACCATCGACCACCTTTAAACCCTTAAACCTGACACCGCTTCCTCCATATCCTATGGAAATTTCTTATTTGCTTGTTACAAAGGTAGTAATCAACTTGTTATCAATTTTTCCATTACTTAAATTTATTTCATCTTTTTTATTAAAATAAAATATGTTGAATATTTTCTAACAAAAGTGGAATATTACTATTTGTGTTTTTTTTCAGGTTCTTGTTAATTGCAATATGTCTCGAGAAAGAACTCAATCTTCTGTCCAAATCAAAGAATCACAAAACAAGTTCCATTCCAATTAAGCAAAGGCAAGATACGAGAACATCTTCGAGAAGCAACAAATGCTTCTAGAAAAAAAGATTTAATATGGGAGAAAGTAATTACACGAACTTCATGGAGAGCATTCAAGAAATTGCTGAAGCATTAAATTAGGAAGTGTTTTGTGGTGAGAAGCCGACCTCAGATCCTAAGTTAGTTCGAGAATTCTCTGCAAATTTGACCTCATCTACTACAACATAAGTAATTGTCTGAGGAGTTAAGGTACCTTTTAATTTAAAAGCTATTAATGATTTTTAACTTACTTGACTTTGAAGACGAGGTATAATGAAGAATGTTGAAAAGGAGATGTTGCAAGAAATTTTACAAAAACTAACAATTCTCAGTTCTAAATGGACTACACCAAGATATGAGAGCCATACTTATCATAAAGATCAATTGACACCTTTAGTGAATGTATGGTTTTATTTCGTCTATTTTAGTTTAATGTCTATCTCACGTGGTACCATAATTTCTATGGAATGAATAGCTTTGTTATATTCCATTATGATAACAAAGACTATTAATGTAGAAAAGATTATCCTAAAAGAAATTTGAGACTGTGCTATAAGACGTTTTAGCTCATCATATTTCTGTTTGATGATAACAATACTATGTATGAAAGCTCATATCTGTCCAACTGTAGAGATGAAAAGGTATAATCAAAGAACAATTAGTGATTGGGACCTTGTCAAAATAGCAGGAGATGCTATCTTTCAAAAGTAGTGTGAACCGATCAATGACATTGAAAAAGAGGGAATTCCTGCAAAACCAAAACTAGTGCATCCAATTGAAGTTCCTGACTTGGCAAAACATACTAAAGCAATTCATGAACCAGATATGGTTACTCTGACATTTAAAGCCCCTTCATCTAGCACCATTCCACGGAGTGACTAATCAAATGTAATGGACATATAGCAACACATGCAATGGCAACAACAAGCTTTTTGGAGATATAGAAAAATATGGAATGATTCATTCAGAGATGCATTTAAGAAAATATTTCATAACCTGTTTGTTTTTGTGCCAGAATTTCTAGACTTTATATTCGAACCATGAACTCCAACGGTAAGGAAGGAACAAGGTGACTCAAGCAAGAACAAGAATGATGAAGTAAAAGATGGGTCGAATTCTAAAAGGTCTACAAATAAATTAAAAGGGGAGGTCTTTCCTTTCTTTTATTTTTCTTTTTAGGATATTTTAAGTTTTTAGTTTTAATTTCTTTTAGGATAATTCTATTTCTCGCATAATAAAATCATAAGTTGAAATCATTAATAAAATTAAACAATTTCACTTTATTTAAGAAAAATTCTTGATAAATAAGAAGTGTGACAATAGATATGTACATGTTTATGATTGGATCTATCTAGGAAAGGCTTGGTATTTAAGCAATCAAACTTGACTCACCTCCTTTTCCTGGGATCTTACCTGGTGTACAGTAGTTATTCACTTCTCTATTTTTGTTCCTTCTATCTATTGTTTTAACTATAGGGATATTGTTAATCTTAAGTGGGGGGACCAAAAATTGAATTGTTATTTTCAAGAATTCATTTTTCATATCAAATTGTGATTAAGTTAAATTTTGCTAAAAAAATTTAAATTTTTGTAATTATGCTAAACTTTAGTATAAATAATGTTCTATTATCTCAATAATTGTTATGTTAGTTGAATTATGACATAAATGTTAATCTTACTCAAATATATAAATCAAACCATGAAATTTTTAATTCCTTAGAAAAGTTATGGATGCATGAAGGTTTAAGTCTTTAGAATTGACTTCGTAATTTCTTGAGGCGAAATCCTATGAGGCATGGAATTTTAAAAATGATTTAGGCAAACTTTTGTTTAGACTGTTTGAGCTTTTCAAGCCAACCTTAATGAATATTTATCCCTTGAAACCCAACTTTAAAACTATATGGCCTGATTTTATTTGAACCTTGCATTAATAAGCCATCCCTTCTTTAATATTTATCTTTAAATTGTTCGAAACACTAGACTCAGTTTATTTAGAGTATTCTTGAAAATAAGTTTGGGGAAAGGTATAGAGATGTACAAGAAGCATGTGTACTCAAGTTTAAAAATAGTTGGTGAATTTGGGGGTATTTATTCTGAAGGTCCGATGCAAGCTGAGTTTAGGGTTTTAGCTTAAAATTATTTATCTTTTACCTACCCCTTGCCAAGCCACATTACAACTTATTTAAAAGACCTATTTATTCAGATTTCTATACAGACTACATTAGTTGAGAGAATTTTCTATGCTTAACATATGAAGACATAATTAAACTTGAGGATTGCAACTTAGTCTTAAATAAGGAAATAAAAGTTAATTGATATGAATTTAGTATATATTTATTAAGAGAAAGCATTTAGTCTAAATTCTTGCTATCATGATAATAATTGAGAATAATTTAACAATATGTATACTTAAGTTGCATAATTTTAGAATGTTTTTTTCTTGAGCATAATTGCACAAAACTCATAATTGTGGGAAAAATAATTTTTGAAGAAAAATTTCAAAGGTGATTTTCTTAAACTTCTTCTACAATTTGAGCATTACTTGAGACAAATAATGAATTAAGTTTGGGGGTGTAGAAAGACTAAAATATATAGACTTTTTCAGCACCTTTTGAACAATTCATGCAAATTCTAAGTAATTTTTATCATATTTTATGCTCTTATAATAAAATAATTAAATTGAACTTAATTTATGATACATTTTGGATTTTAGTTATTTTTATAATAAATTTACATAATTCGACCAATTTTGGATAGCTTTGAACAATGAAAGAAAAATCAGCTTAGTAGTCATCTTAGAAGAATTAATTGATGGGGCATTTTTGGAGAATTAGCTGATGATTTAACAGTCATGGAAAATCAAAATTATGTTCTGGGACTTTCTAAAAATTGTTTGGTCCAGTTAAATTTTGTTCGATAACATTGGACAACTTGATGCGGAAGAAATAGCCCAAGTTGACCAATTAAAGAAGGAAGATGGACAAGCCCAAGGAGCAGCCCAAAATCGTCCAGCCTTGTCCAAAATTAGCTCCCAAAAGATGATAAAAATAATTGCAAAACATCCCCTTAAAGTTCTCTCAATGTCGTTCCAACCCCTCCCCTTTTGATGCCTTTTATTTCTAGCCATAAGCCAAAAATAGCAAAGCTATCCCCATCTCCCTCCGACTTAGCATGGCTGGCCATTTGAGGGAGTGAATTAAGGCATCTAATTGCTATTTTTATCCCTCACCTATTAGTATAATTAGAGCCCTCAAGTGCCTCTCATAATCACTCATTCACTCATCAAACATTCATCTCATTCTCTCTTCTTTCCACCAGCTTTTTCTTTTCCTTTTCATTATCTATTTCCCTCTCTTGAAAAAGAGCCTTTTCATAGCCTTGGGAGCAGCCTTAGTCAGCTTTTTTGAGATTAAATTACTTAGTTGTGACAGCAATCTAGAAGAACGAAGGAATTAGCAATCGGCTAGAGTTTTCGCTTCCCTTTTCAATATTTTGTTTTGTTCAATTCATAAACATGATTTCAATTAAGCATTTGATTTTCAATAATATCATGATTGCTTAAATTCATTTGTGTTGGAATGATCTAATTTCCTTAGTTTGTTTTATTTAATTTTGTTAAGAGATGTCCTATGATTTTTTATCTTTTTATTCATACAAGTAAAATCATGATTAAGTTTCTGTTGCATGATTAATGTGAACGAATGTATGAATTAATTAATTAATTAATCTGAACAAGTTTTTAATTAATTGACATAACATTTGTATGGTGTAATATTTAATTATGAAGGGATTAAATCTGTAAGAATACCAAAACTATTATTACCTTACATAACTTTGTAAATTGTTTTACTTCTGAAATGTTAAGTCTATTAAACATAGAAATATGTGAAAGAGGTTTAATAATTAATTAAGATAAATATTTTACTAAGTGTGATTAGGGTTAATAAATGATCAATTTAGCCACGAAATTTCTGTAACATCTTTTGATAAATTGAATAATTCTAACCTAGGAAGGATGGTTGTTCTAACACTTATATGCCATTGTGATAAACTCTTAAGACTTGCCTAATTTTATGTGTTTAATTTCATACTTAGATAATTTTATTTTACTAAATTAGATAGTTAATTCACTTTATTTAATTACATCACATTTTCAACTCACATTATTTTACCTTCACCAATTTGTTTAAGTTATAATTTTTCACAAATATTTGCTTGTTCAGTCTCTGTGGAGATGATACATTGATATACTTATTACTTTATTACTTGACACAATTGTGTACACTTACACATTTCAATCGTTCCAATTTGTGGACTCTTCTATTAAGCTATTCGCCAACCCTAAATGTTTTGGGTGAACTCATTAGTTCGTAGCTCAATAGATTTCTTTTCGTATTTAATATATTATGATGGCTCGGTTAGTAAAGTTGGAGTTTAGTTGAGACTATTTGGAACTAAACTAGGGTACTGTAGATGATTAGATTTTTAATTATTTTCTTTCAAACTTCTAGAGTGATCATGGGATCCTTTAACTTTAATTAAGTTTTGTTCTTTGATGTATTTGCTATATAAGGATATCTAGCTAGCATGTTTTTACGTTTTTGCTTCTGCTTCTTCTTCTTCATTGCATTCTTCACTAAATATTTAGAAATTTCTAAGTTGGAATCATTAACGAGGAGTTTCCAATATCTCATTGACGCCATTTTTAGTATCAGTTTATTGGTAATTTCTAGTAAACCCTTAGGTTATTATCGAATAAATTTATTTATTTACAATAAAGCATGCATAGGTTTTAGAACTGCTTGTAAGGAAGGAAACTTCCTGATTTTAGGTTACATGCTACTAATTTATGCATGCATGTTAAATTTCAATAGTTTAATGATCTGATATATATATTTATCTCTCTTTTAGCTTAAGAAGCTAATGAAGGTCTAAACAATAAGGGCAGGTGACTTGCTGAGTAGATTAATGTAGTAGACTTTCTAGTGAGTTCCTTCTTACTTATGTGTGTTATAAATCCTCTTGCGATGTAATTTGTGTAAGTTAAGTGTTCCCTCTCAATAACGTAAGGTGTGGTGTATGGTTTTGTGATGTTAAACCAGTATTGTCAACGTGAATAGTGTCAGTTCATATTTCGATGAAAAATAACCTCCTTACTGCACAAACCCAATACCATCTATAAGTGAAATATGATATGTGATGAAGGAAAAGGAGATATGTTTGTGATGCCTCTGGTAGGGAAATTATATTGTAAATCGGATTGGTAGATCACGAGAAAACATGTTCAGCTAAACAAAAATCATGTGAAGAGTTAAGGGGTTGAGTATATGCATATGAATATGACTAATTGATATGATTCTGATTCTAAATTATGGGTCTGAGATTGGCACGAGTATAAGTCATGTGCAAAACATGCTTATTGTATTAGGTTATGGTTAAACGGGCGGATAGTGTTTGCCTATGAGTCGTGTTAAGTTGATAGATAGAGTCCACCTAAGAACCATGAACGTTATTAGATGTATTATGTTTTGTATGTATAAACCTTTCCGAAAGGTTAAGTATCGTTATGAGTAATGTTTGTCTACCAGTAGTATCCCTATATATCGTTTGTGTTGCCTTTATAAATGGAACTCACTAAGTTCGTTTGAACTTATTCTGTTAATCTTTCCTTCTCAAGCGTGTTGATTGAAGAAAGAAATTCTGTAGAAGAGGACTATGCTAGAGTTATTGTTGGTAGTGAGACACTTGTCTATTTCTGTATCATGCATGACATTTTGGTAGGGTGGCATGTAGACCTATTTGTAACCAACTTTGTAATAATTTACGTCTTTCACTAAAACACTGTTTTCTGAGATATTTTGTGAACTCCTGAAATATATATTCAATCTTATTTACTATGTTTTATTAGATCATCTTTTAGGCGTATACGCCAAACTGTTTTGAATGATGTTTAACTGCCAGTGATGCACTTGAAACTTTTGTATGGGAAATAACCCATCTTGCAATTTATGTAACTCTATCATATTTTATAAGGCTTCCGCCAAATGTTTATCTGAAATTGTTTTACTTGGCGTGTAATTGATTTGATTGTTTTGTTATTGTTATACTGGGGTTTACACCACATTTGGGGTATATGCTGAGACCACAAAGCTTTAAAATTTTCAAGTATTTTTGTCAAATTCATTGGGTTTTTAAGTTGTGACACATAATACTATGATCTGGTAATCGGGTTTGGTGTGGGTGTTACATAAACAAACATGTAGTTGAAAGAAAGTAGTACGTGGAATACCTCTTCATGAGAATCACATCAACTCTCAAAAAATTTCAAAACTCTTTTTATATATGATTTTGGACATAAAAATGGCATGTACAATTGGTGTTTATGATATGTTTAAGTAATAATTAATGACAATGTTAGGAAATTACATGGTATTTGGTAATGAAAATGAAAATATGATATTTTGGATGTTAATCTAATATATTTTGAGGGTTAAATATATTATTAAATGTTTGGAAATGATTCAAGAAGCTTAAATTGAGCTTAATAAGAATAACATTAAGTATAAAAAATATATTTGATATTTAAGTGACTTAGTGCCAAATGTAACATTCGTTGCTCGGGTTACCGGTTTAACCTAGGTGAGTGGTGTTACAATATGGAGGCTTTGATATTGGTTGAGTTCTAAGAATTAATTCAATTTCAAATTCTATTTCCCAATTCGGTGGTTAGTGGCGAAGTCAATAAAAATTTTTGAGGGGGGCGTAATTAAATTGTATATATTTATAATAGTAAAAATACATTTTCACTATTTTAATAGTCTATATCTTTATTTCAATTTTTTTTTCATTTTGGGGGGTCAAAATGCAATTTTACCATTACTAATTTAAAATTTTATAAATTATATAAAGGGCTAAATAAAAAATTTTCCATTTTAGGGGGCTGGGGCCTCTACCAGTCCCATAGCTCCACCACTACAGGTGGTAAACCAAGTAAGTCTTCAGGAAATACATTAAAAAAATCCTTGGGAATCGAGATATCTTCTAATCGTGAGCTTAGATCCACTTATGTGTCCTTTTCATAAGCCAGATAGCCTTGACAACCCTTTTTCAATGGTTGCATGATAGTTAAGATTGACACCACTCGAAGTGGAAAATTGACATGTCTGCTCAAATAAATAAATTCGTGTTGTTCGAGACAACAAAACACTATCCTCTTTCCATTGCAATCAATGAATGCATGGTGAGTAGACAACCACTTCATCCCCAGTATTACATTAAACTCTTGCATTTGCAATTGTACTAAGTTGGGGATATCTATCAAGATTGCAATTGCTTCTAGTTGTAAAGGTAGATTGAGCTTTAGCTAATAAATTTTTGGATCTATTGTTGAATAAATCATTCGTTAAGTAAGACTCTACAAAATAAAATTATTATCTGAACTACGTTAACAAATTTCGAGTAATTAATTTTCTTTTAACTATGTTATCTTTAATTACCTTTATAAAACAATATTGTTTCAAACTATATTGGAACATCAAGTTTGGACAAGGAGCAAACAACCGTCTTTTCAGATAATAGTGTCTCTTCTTGATATAACAAAATTAATATATATTATATTTATTTATAAGTTATTCATCAACCTCATAAATTATTGGCGAAAGTCTAGGTTAGATCCCAATACTAGGTAAATGCCAATAATTTAGGGTGAGTTTAGATAGGCGGTGCATTTACCTGCGATTAGCGTAAAAACAACGGTGGCGGTGAGATTAGATACTGTAATGTGAGATAAAAAATAAGCTAAACGTACCGCACCGCACCGTACCGCATCGCCACCCCAAACCCACTCTTAACTTACATTATCTTCATTCATATATTATATAAAAAAAACACACACAATTCATGAATAAAATATTCCACATGTAGCTGTAACACATATGCAATTTAAATAAATAAAAATTATTAAGTGATTTTATCACCATTTTATTTAATTTTAAGTTGAGCGCAGCGTCGTGACAATTTCGAACAAAAACAAATTATAAATGATAAAAAAAGGAAAAAAAAAAAGAAAAAGAGAGACAATGCATATATGATAAGTAATGAGTGCTCGATTAAGATGCAAAAGAATGAAATGTAAAAAAATAATAAGAAAGAAAGAAAGAAATTTATTGAAAATTGGGTTTTGTTGGGCGTGACTGATGATTCTGTTTTTAAGCTTTGGTGGCAACTAGAGCGTGTCTAGGGATCCTAGTAAGGGCAAAAAGTTATTAGTGACATTTCATCTTCTAGAACCAGTGATGTCTTTTATGGTTGTTAAAAAATTAGATAATATATAATTTGGTCTTTTATACTTGTTTATTTACATTTTGTTGGCTTTTTCATTTTCTTGATCTGATTTATGAATCTATATTATATTTTTTATATTAACACTATTAATTTGTATTGACATGGTATTATTAATTAATTTAAAAATGTCACATGATAGCTTTTTAAAATGTCATACGATAAATATAAATTTTAAAAAATAAAAATATATAAATTAAAATTTTTATTTGACATTTTAAGAGGTTACTACTTGGTGATGTCAGAAAAAATTAATAGTGTTAGTTCAAAATTACAAACTTAATTAATGAAATATAAGTTTATTATTCCTTAAAAATTGAAGCTGATGATTAAATAATCAAAGAAAAATACATATGATGTTATAATAATCCATTTAAGCATGAATTGTCATTGCGGACGCATCCATTTCTGACAAAGAAAAGACCGGTGGTGAAAGACCCTCCACCGACGCCAACCTATCAGTCACCAGAATATTGATAAAGTTGGTCAAACTGCTAGAGTAACTTCGCATTTCAAAGTCAAAACAAACAATTCCACAGGAAGCGATAATTAAGAGTACCACCCATTCCCCTGGAAAGGTAAGAGATAATGGAAGGAGATAAAGGAACGGTGTGCGTGACTGGAGGGACCGGTTACGTTGGCTCCTGGTTGATCAAACTGCTTCTTGAGCTCGGTTACTCTGTTCATACCACTGTTAGAGCTGACCCAGGTCAAGATCTGTAAACACCCAATTTTAATTTAGTAAAGTTACCTTCTTTTTCCTTTTTTATCTCAGTTTCTGCATTGTAGCAGGTAACAATAGAGACCTTAGCTTCCTCACCAACCTACCAGGAGCAAATGAAAGGCTTAAAATCTTCACAGCAGATCTTAATGATCCCGAGAGTTTTGGTACTGCCATTGGGGGATGCAAAGGAGTTTTCCATGTTGCTGCTCCCATGGATTTCCAGGACAACGAACCCGAAGCAGTTGTGACCCAAAGGTCAATCGATGGAACATTAGGCATCTTGAAGACATGCTTGGGATCAAACACAGTGAAGAAAGTTGTATACACTTCTAGTATTACCGCCGTATATTTCAACAAGATCAAGAATGTGGAGGTTATGGACGAGAGTTATTGGAGTGATGTGGATTACATTCGATCAGAAGTGAAGTCATACGTGAGTTCTTATGCCATTACCAAGACTTCAACAGAAAAAGCAGTTCTTGAATTTGCAGCACAACATGGATTGGATTTGGTTTCCATCATTCCTCCTATGGTTCTAGGTCCCTTCATTTGTCCCAAGATGCATGGTCCAGTGCGCACCGCATTGTCTCCCATCCTAGGTATATGTTGAACTTGTTTTTCTTACTTACCATGAATCAGTTTAACATACAGATGTAGTTTATCCTATTGATTATCCGTTCAGGGAGTAGGAAAAACAATAATCTTCTTCTCAATCTTGCAATGGTGCATATGGATGATTTGGCAAGGGCATTCATCTTCCTGCTTGAGCATCCTGAGGCAAAAGGAAGGTATAATTGTTCCTCTGATACGGTTACTGCTCCAAAGATAGTTGAAATTCTTTCAACTAACCATCCAGAATTCCCAATTGTAGAGTGAGTAGAATTTTTATTTTTATTTTAATTACAGCTCATGTTATGTTAATGTTTGGAGTAAAAGAAAAGCTTTTAATCCTTGTCATGCAGCACCCTGGAAGGAATTGAAGGTGCTAAATTGCCGGGTTTGTCATCAAAGAAGCTCTTGGATTTGGGTTTCAGATTCAAGTATGGGGTTGAGGATATGTATGATGGAGCTATTAAAAGCTGCAAGGAGAAAGGCCTTCTCTAGTCAGCATAAACTCGGTATGGAATCTGTAGGAATGATGTTAACTCATTGTTTCATTGCAGGGACAAAGGGGGCCTGATACGATGCTATCAATAGATTATGCTGATGCAATACTTCTTTTGAAGATTATAGGATTCTTTTGCTCTAATTACATGAAAATTTAAATGTATTTTTCTGCATTTTTCATGTTTGAATGCTTGTGTTTTCATGGACTTCATAGATGTTAGTTTCGGAGATAATTGTATGCAGTTTCTTGCTCGTCCTCTGAACCCATCACTGTGCCTGTAATTACTTTTCTTTTTATTATAGAGGAATATATTCAGTTGATGGAAACAAATGAAGGGAATATTTCAAATTTGGGTATTAATATCTGATGCAAATACTCTTATAGATAGAACTTTTTAAGGGAGAAATATAATATAGAGATGGAAAGGGGGAAAAGGAATCATTTGTGTGACGCGAAGGTACAGGGTTCATAGCTTCATGGACCAGCGATTCCTACTTTTGTGGTTGGTCCTTTCGTCCCCTCACCATTGGGTCTGGTATTAGGTACAAGCTAGTCGTTGTCCCCAATTGATAATCACAAAGTTTTTACTGATTCCGTTAAGAGAATATGCACTGTGATGGTGAAACTACAGGGACCGAACTTGAATACCCAATGATATAAACATAATGATGATGTAGGCCAAGGGCACATATTTTTCCTACTTGAATATCCATCGTAATGCAAGAAAGGAGATGCAAGTGTTCCAAAAGAGGGCTGAAATTCTTTCTGCAAGCATCCAGAGTTCCCAGTGAGCCAAGTTTCTTGCCTCTGCCGTTCCTGGTTTTACCTCAGGAATCCGTCCATAAGTGTTATATAAGTTATAAGAACTCTTTTTGTATAAAAACAAAAATTTATAAAGTTGATTTGCTATTAAAATACCTTTAATAAGTAAGCTACAAATTAAGTTAACAAAAGCTATAATAAAAAATTGTATTGATAGGCATCTCAAAATAGGTTAAAAAATTACATATGGATTTTGTAAAAGTAGACATCAAGAACTTAGACATGGCTGATTCCGATGTTAGTGTCGACGGTGTTCTTTGCTCCGATAAGGATCAGAACATAAAGAAAGTTAGATTCAATAAGGGAGTGGAAGAGGAGATTGCTATGATGGCTGTAGATCCAGATCTGTCTCCAAAATTGACAGGGAAGGATATGCTTTTGGGAGAAGCCTCTCGTTCTGAACCAAACTGTAATGGCTCCTCTGAGGGACTTGATAACGATTTCGATTTTTTGGAAGGGGACGTGAGTACGGACATGGTTGACGGGATGCCCTCTATTGCTTTCTCGGAACGGATTAAGAATATTCTGTTCAAAGAAATGGATTTAACGATTGTCGACAATCTTTTAGGGCATAATATTGGCTACAACGCTCTCCATAACCGTATCCTTAACCTCTGGAAACCCGTTAAATCTTTTCATCTTATGGATACTGTTTATGGTTATTTTTTGGTGAAATTTCAGGATATTGGTGATTACAACAAAGTTTTAACTCATGGCCCTTGGATTATCTACAGACAATATCTTACCATCCAACCATGGAGTAAAGACTTTAATCCTCCGCAGGCATATCCCAGTGTGGTGTTGGCCTGGATCCTATTGCCGGGGCTTCCGGGATATCTGTACAATAAAAAAATTATTTAAGTTATTGGCGGACTCATTGGAAAAGTTGTCAAGCTTGATTTTCAAACCATCAATAGAACTAGAGGTCGGTTCGCTTGTCTCGTCGTTTTTATTAATCTTGACAAACCCTTGATTTCGCAGGTAATGGTGGACGGCACCGGTCAACAAGTTGAGTATGAGGCTCTCCCGACGGTGTGTTTCTCATGTGGTAGATATGGCCATACTAAAGAGCTTTGTCCGATGGTTGTGGCTGATCAAAGTCAGGGACAACCGACGAACGTGGTGGTTGAAGCTCAAGGTGACGATGGAGGCAGAACCGATGGCGACAAGAGACCGGATTTCGGGCCATGGATGCTAGTGGAGCACAAGGTGAGGCGTGGTCAACGCGGTCTTCAGGCTAGCGGCGCATAAAAATCCGGCAATGAGTCTTTTGAACCTAGATTTTCGGCACTTAATCAGGTTGGAGATTTGGGGAGTGTTTTAAGGGGGCTGTTGAAGATTTTACGCAGGAGACAGTGAAGGAAAGGGAGGCTGTTGGTGTTGGGAGTTTTAAGGGTAGGGTTAATGAGGGTGTTTCTAAAAAATCTGGGTCTTATTTTGAAGCAGGCCGTGGAAGATTTCGGGCCGTGGTAAATCTTCAAGGCCTGCTACGGTTTCCTCTTTGGATAGCTTGGAAGCAAATGTTTTGGGCCAGGAAAATAATTTTAATTTGGATAAATTTTTGGGGAAAAGGCCTATGGAGATGGAGAATAATGGCGAGAACATTAAAGGCTTAATTTCCAATTCTAATGCCAATATTTCTTTTTCGTTTGTGCATGCAGGTAACAAACAGAATAATTCTGATTTAATGGGTTTGGGCGTGGAAGGTGTTAATTTTGGTGCTACGAATAATTTAATTTCTGGTAATTTAGAAAGGCTTAAGGCTCATTTTAATCCAGCTTTCGAAGTGTCTGAAGGAGTTAATATCCAAATTTCTGAAGGCGTCCTTGATTCGGGAAACATTCTGCGGTGTCTTTTAAGGAAAAATATTATTGGTAATCAACAGGCTAAATCTGGAGACCGGTCAGTGGAGAAGTCGGGTATGGCTTTAGTTTCAGGTTCGAGTGTTGACAAATCTAGTTTTATTATTAGTAAGGGTGACATAAAAATTAATAAAAACCGTGGTAGCCACAAAAATTCTAATGCTCTTCAAGGACGTGGGGGTCGTTTTAAATCTTCTGGTAGTGCACGAATTCCTATAATAGAGACCATGGAGGTGATGACGAATATTCTTTGTACTCGAAATCTTGGTCATAAGGGTACTGAGGATGCGGGAGTAGCAGACTTACACGTGGCTGGGGATTTTGTCCCTCAGTAATATTGGTATGTTTTCTAGCCTTCTATTTTTTCTATTTTTATTATGAATTTAACTATTTTTTCTTGGAATTATCAGGGTTGTGCTAGTGTTAAATTCCCTCAAATTTTTTGGGAATATAATTTGGAACATAAACAAGATATAGTTTGCTTACTTGAGACAAAAGTCAGTGGGGCTAAAGCTGATTGTATTATTGCAAAGTTAGGGTTCCATTACTCCCATCGAGTTGAGGCGATTGGCTTCTCTGGAGGTATCTGGATTGGGTAGAAAGATTCCACTCGTGTGGAGGTTGTTCGTAGTCATCCTTAGTTTATTCTGACTAAAGTTTGGCCTATGTCCTCTACAGGTCCATTTTTTATTTCTTTCGTTTATGCTAGCCCTAATCGGCAAAAATGAAAAGACCTTTGGGATGTCTTAAAATTTTCGATTTCGTCAGGCCATTTTCCATAGATTGCTATTGGCGATTTCAATGCAATTCTTTCTTCTTCTGAAAAGTTTGGTGGTCTCATTAATGGTAGGAGATGTCCCCAATTTGGTGATTTTGTGGAGAAAGCTGAGCTGCATGATTTAAGTTTTAGAGGTTCTCCTTTTACTTGGCATTAGGGGGAACTTTTTGAAAGGTTGGATCGCACATTGGGTAATGAAGCGTGGATTCGTACTTTCCCTAATAGCTTGGTCACTCACTTACCTAAAATCAAGCCTGACCACCATCATTTTCTTCTGAATCAAAATTCGAAGGTTATGGTACCTAGAAGGAGACCCTTTCGTTTCTTGGCAGGTTGGACTGGACATCCTGATTTTGATAATTTTATGAATGCTAATTGGTCTTTCACTAGAGACATGGCTGATTTTTTATCCAAGCTTACTCTTAATTTAAAAGAGTGGAATAAGCAGGTTTACGGGTATACCACTACCAAAAAGAGACCTTGTTCGTAAAATTACTAATATTCAGAGTAGAATGGATCTCTCTGGTTCGAATTGGTTAACTCGGGTGGATTTGATTCTTAGACAGGAGCTTGAAAATGTTTTACATCATGAAGAACTTCTTTGGAAGCAAAAAACGAGATATGATTGGCTGCACTTGGGAGACCGTAATACAAAGTTCTTTCATTATCGAACTTTTCAAAGAAGGAAAAGTAACCGCATAACTGCTATTCGGAATAATGATGGGGATTGGATTTTTGATTCGGAAGCTATTGAAGTTGAGGTAAATACTTTCTTCCAAAAGCTCTATGGGGAATGTCCTAGTACTATCGGTGATTTTCCTCCTAGTAAGTTTCCTCAGCCGGAGCGTAACGACATTATTTTTTTAGGGAGGCCAGTTTCTAATGATGAAATTCAAGACGCCCTTTTTGACATGGCTTCTCTTAAAGCTCTAGTTAGTGATGGATTTCATGCCTTCTTTTTTCAGAGTTAGTGGAATGGTGTACCTTTGTCTAAATTCAGACCTGCCAAAGGTATTAGACAAGGGTGTTCACTCTCTCCCTATCTTTTTGTGCTTTGTATAGAATGGTTTGGTCATTCGATTCATTCAGCCATTTTAGCGGGTAAGTGGATCCCTATACGACTTTCTCAACATGGGCCGCATATTTCACATTTGTTCTTTGCGGATGACCTAATTATTTTTGGCAAAGCGAATTTGGTGCATGGTAAGATCATAAAAGATATCATTTTTTTCTCTAGAGGGGTGGAAGATTCTTTAACTGATTTGATCAGTTCCTTAGTTGGATTTCAAAAATTTTACGACCTTAGACGTTATCTTGGGGTTCCTTTTTTTCATCAAATGGTGACGAATAGCACTATGAATTTTGTGGTTGAAAAGATTCGTGGAAAACTTCAAAGTTGGGATTCCAAAAAACTCTCTATTGCTGGTTGAGTTACCCTAGCTCAATCAGTTCTTTTATCCATTCCTAGCTATTTTATGCAATCTATGATGATTCTTAGGAAAATCAACAATGAGATTGAAAGTTTGGCGAAGCAGGTTATTTGGGGATCTTTGGATAACAGAAAAAAGATGTCGCTGGTAGGGTGGGATTCAATTTGTCAACCTAAGTGGTGTAGTGGTCTTGGGCTGAGAAGACTTCGCGATCAAAACATATCTTTTCTTTTAAAATTGGGGTTCAATATTGCTTCTAATAAGGATGCTTTATGGGTTCGTGTGCTTCGTTCGAAGTATCATATGAAGGAGGATCTGTCGAAATGTATTACTCGAGATAGAAGTTCTTTCCTTTGGAGGTCTCTTTCTAAAGTTTGGCTATTACTTCGTGAAAATCTTTTCTGGTCTGTTGGAGATGGGAATAAAATTCGCTGCTGGAAGGATAACTAGATCCCGAATGTGGGGGCTTTGACTCGACATATTTTGAATAATGTTTTTCAAGATTTGGATTGCCTCATTAATGATATGACCACTGAGGATGGTCCTTGGAACTTTGATCTTTTTCAGGTTTAGCTTCCTGAGGATGTGATTCAGCTTATTAAAGGCATTTCGCCTCCTCACCCATTACTGGTCTTGATAAAATTTCTTGGTGTCACATTTTAGCTAGAGGTTTTTCAGTCAAATTAGCTTACAAGATGTTAAAGAAAGGTGATTGGAATCCAAAAGATGAAAAATAGAAGAGTGTTTGGAAGCTGTCAGGTCATCAACGAGTTCAGTTTTTCATTTGGACTACTCTACAAGGAAGGCTCTTTAGTAATATGGAACAGGTTAGACGAGGTTTAGCAGCCGACCCTTCTTGTCCCATTTGTGGTTTTCATTTGGAGAACGCTTTACATATTTTGGGAGATTGTACTGTTGCTAGAGATGTCTGGAACCAAGTTGTCCCAGGTAATCATCTATTTAATTTTTTTCTAATAATTTTCAGGATTGGCTTCTTGCTAACTTGCAGGATAATAGCATGGTTCACGAAGAAGGATCCAGTTGGGCTTATCTTTTTGGCCTTCTTATTTGGAGCCTTTGGAAGAACTGCAATTTATCCATCTTTCAAGGAAGATCTTGGAACTCGATAGAGATGGTTTAAGTTTCTTCAAGTTGGGCGAATCAGCTCTACTCAACCTCAAGAGTAGAGTCTAAAGGTAGTTTTAAAACACCCGCTCAAAAGGAATCATTTGAGGCCTCGATCTTCTTCAACACTGATGGAGCAGTGCAATTAGAATCTGGAAATACAGCTGTTAGAAAAGTGGTTCATGATGCCAATGGAAATTGGATTTTTGGGTATAACCGCCACCTTGGAAAATGTTCTATTTTTAATGTTGAACTTTGGGGTATCTTGGAGGGACTCAAATTAATTCAAAGAAGGGGTCACGATGAAATTATCATACAATCTGATAGTATGGAAGTTGTTAAAGCTATACTTGATAGTACCTCAACTGAAGGAAACTCAGCGTTAATTAGGCGTATCCAAAGTATTTTATTTCAAGAAAAGCGGTGGTTTTTGCAGTACATTCCTAGAGATCAAAGTCAAGTTGCAGTCTGTCTAGCAAAACAAGCTTTAATCGGAACTGATAATTTGCAAGTGCTCGATGCTCCCCATCCGATGATGCGCTCATTTATGGAATTGGATAAGAATTTGAATTTTTTTCTTTTTCAAAATACTACTATGTAATTAGATTGATATTTTCTTTTTCACCAAAAAAAAAAAACTACATATGGTTATCATCACTTTTCATTTATTTTTAAATAAATTATTCAAATTGTTATATGTTATTATCTGTAAAAAAATATTATATAGTAGATATTGATGATGTAAATATAAAAGATTTTCTTGCATCATATTATGAGGTACGATGCTATTTGAGAGAATAGAATTAGACACTAGCACACCAAAGACAACTCACAAACTTTTTAATTTGAGATATTCAAAACTTCGAAATGTGGATGAGAAGAAGTTTATTGTTCTAAAAAAAGATTTCTCATATTAACACCGCCACCTTAGTATAGTATAAAAAAAAGTAAGATTGGATCGCGTTAACATATTGCATATTTCATAACTTCATTCATAGATGAAATTGAGATGATTAATACTTTAAAGCGTACATGGAAGAAGAAAATCTTGATAATATTAATGACACAAATTCTGATTCCGATGAGGAAGAAATTGATGAGGGACCAATGAGTAATGATAAGGAGTATATGTTAAATGTTAGAGAGGGAATAACTTAACAAATATGAAATCTTAGAGCAATTAGATAAAATTGCACATTATGTTGATTTTTCTTGTTATTTTTATTAGTAATCGTATTGTCGATTATTTTCTTGGATTAACGTATTGAATACAATGATTTGATTTTAATTTTTGTTACTTATTTAGAATTTTTTTCCTCAAATAACTTTTTATAATAATTAAGATTTAAAAAAAGTTAAATTATGTAACTTGTAAATGCAATTTTTACTATCAAACACAATATGAGAAACTACGATGTAACTATACTCAAGTCTGCCAAACCTATTCAGTAAATTATATTTTCTTGTAATTACTACCATAACATTGACATTTTCATCCAATTACTCTGTAATGTCAAAACACATCCTAAAATTCTTTTTAAATTTTCACTGTTTCACTTCATTCCTGTCACTCAAGAGGGCACTCTCAAGAAATTCTAGGGTTATAACTAATATTACAATATTGATTTTAATATTTGATTTATTTTTAGACATTTTACACTTTCTACAGGTTACGTCAAACAACTATCATCCCTTCAACCCAATCACCTACTTTTACTGTATTAGAATTATAATTAGATTTGGAAATGGCTGGTTAAAGAATCGAAAGGGAATCAACACTTCAAAATTGCCTCAACTTCCAATTTGTGTCTAACATTCGACTTTAAAAGTCATGACATTATTTGAGTCTTTCGATGGTGAAATAACATTTAATAACGTCTAACCAAAGACGTTAAATAAAAGTGTTTACCGAGAGACAATGTCGTGGTTAAATATATATATATAATTTTATTTTTAGTTTTATTTTTATTTTTATTAGTTTTCGCTTTCATTGCTTTGCCTGTATAATGTATCTATAGGTTACATAGCACTTTAATTTTATCTCATTTGCATTATTTATTTATATTTTATTTCAAGTCTTTTCGTTTTTAAATTCTTTTTAGTATTTTTGGTGTGTAAGATCAAGTCAGAGGAGCGAATCAGGCATTCAACGAAGTCTAGAAAATTGAACAGGACAAAAAAGGGAATTATATAATTTATTCTTATTTAATATTTTTTCAAACTAAACAAAACATTTCATATTCATATTTATATTTATATTTATATACATATAGTTGTTTATAATAATATTAATAATAAGTTTTGAACTAAAAAGAGAAAAACCACCCCACGTTCCCCCATCCTCTTTTCCCTTTCCCTGCATGCGGGCCCACCCTCCCATTTGCTCCCACATCCCGTGCATCCCCTTCCCTTATTTCCCCCCAAGACCCTAATGCACGCTCGATACATTGGCGCCCCCTAGCGTGCGAATCTTGGCGCCCTGGAATTCGATTCTCAGCCTTGCCTGGCGCCCTGTTGTTTGTTTTGGTGCCTTGACGCGCGATTGCAGGCTTGTACGTTCGCAGCCCTGCACCGGTGGTGCTTTCGTGTCAACAGAGACCTTCTCGATTTGTTTTTTTTTTTTTTTTTGGAGTGGATAGCCCAAACTCATATTTTAAAGCTATTTTGGTATTTAAAATATATATATATATATTTGATATTATACTCTTTATTTGACCTCTTAAATGTGGTTTTACTCGCTTCAGTCGTTTTTTTCCCTTTGAAATCGAGTGTAATAAAAGAAAATTTTCAACGATAGATCAAGGGAGCCACTTCGAAAATTTGGTGAGACTGTTTTAATTTGTTTATCTTCATTTTCATTGTTGTTGGGCTTATTTGTTGAATATTTAGAAAAGAGAGATAGATGCGGCTGCGAAGAGTTGCCTTATCAATTAGATTAGTTAAATCCCTAATTGTTTAATTTATTTTAATACTAGTGATGAATTATATAATTCGTTTATGTCGTAATTTATGTTTATGTGGTGTGGATGTGTAATCGAATTTAAATGAATTTCACTAATGTGAGTTTGTTGGTTAGAATTAACTCTCTCTCATTCTTAATATTGTCGGTAAGTTAAATCTCAAGGTTATTTGTCGGTTAAGGAAGTAAATTCAAATGAAATACCTCTTGGTTACCAAACAGGTAAGGGGAGATTATTTGTCTGATGTTGAGTCAGCAACTATAACTAATTTATTAAATGCATTGAAGTTATATTTTCGTCAATGATCAAATATCCACGAATCAAACAGAGATTTTATCTTTGGCTAGAGTTTTTTACTATTGATTTTTTTTCTTTTATTTTATGATCTCTTTTTACTTTGTTTTAGTTTTCAATTTTAACCCCCTTTATTTTTACTTTTGAGGAAATAAAATTAACACCGGTCTATGTGGATACCATCCTACCTGCTGCTATTTACTAATTTATGTTTTTCAAGTAGATTTTTATTTTTGTAAGTCTTGACAACATAACAAATTTTATATGGTTAAATTTTGATTTTGATCCCTTTAGTTTTTTGAGATTGTATAGCAATAGTCAAATTTTAGTTTTGGTCTCTATATACTATGCTCAAATTTGAGATTTAAACTCTATAGTTTTACAATATATAATTTTGTACCTTAACTTTTATAATGTTATTAGTGACTCTAAATATTTTATTCTAGTTAAAATATTTATGTGAATTTTAAGAATTGTTAAAATTATTAAATTTAGTTATTTAGGTTCTAATATATTTTTCTAAAAAAGGTTCAAAATGTCACACAAAATTTAACAGAAAAATGTTAATAGTGTTTACAACTAAATCTAAATTTTTAAATTCAAAAGATAAATGAACTAAATTCTTGTAAATAAAAGTATGAGAACTAAATTTCAAATATAGAAACTTAAAAGCTATTATAACTTTTAAATTTTTAGTTTACAATTTATTTTAAAAAAATTAATTCACCTTAAAATGTGAATAGAAATTATAGATTAAAATCATCCATTGGCTTCTCTTTAGCTGAAAGTTGACTAATATTTAAAAATATTAACTCAACCTAAAACGTGAATAGAAATTATAAATTAAAATTTGAAATTTAAAAATGTAATATCTAATATTTAATTATGATCCCTTAAATTTTTCACATATAATAACATGAATTTTGAAATAAAATGATTTTCAATATTTTTTTGTGTCTACAAAAAAGTTGAATATTTATTTTAAATAAAACTCGTAAATTCACTCAACTAAAAAGGGTATCCAATTATTAATAAACACCAATAATTGAAATGGCTAAAGATTCATTAATCGATTTAACCTTTGACATTGTCTCATTATTTTCATTTACACTCTGTTTATTTCATTGAAAATGATTTTCGGAAAATGTTTTCTGTATTTTTTTGTATTTGTTTCATAGAAAATAGATTGGTCAATAAAAAATTACTTATAGGTCAATAAAAAATAAGCCATTTTTCTTATAAAATGACATACCTTTTTAAAAAGTATAAGTTATTTTCTAAAAGAGAGCTCCTTTAAGGGTGATTTTATTTTTATATAAAAATTAACTTAACTCAAGCTTAATATTATTATATTAATAATAAATTTTTATTTTTATTTTTAAAAATATTTAAAATTAATAAAATGTTAATATAAAATAGGAATAAATTATATTAGGATGATCCTAAAAAGTATAATTTTTAGGCACCAATAAAATAATGACACGTCATAAAATTTTAAAGATAACAAAGTATTATTATATACTCAACTATATCTAATATCTTCTCCAACTTAATTTAACTTTAATTAAATTACTTAAAATTATTAATTTTTTAAATTAAACAAACATCTTTTCTTATTTTGCAAAATTTAATCATTTTGAGTTTTTTTTTCATACGTTAATATTTTTTTATTTTTGTGCAACCAATTTCTAAAAAAAAAAACTTTAGTAAATTTTGTGTAATTGTTACATGTCATTAACACATAATTTTTGTAATTATTTTACCCGAAACCCAAAATCTTGAACTTTAATCTCAAACCTTAACCCTTAAACCTTAAATCTTGAATTCTAATGTTTAGGGTTTAAAATTTAAGGTTCAGTGTTTGGGTTTAAGATTTAAGAGTTCGAGTTACGAGTTATGAGTTTGGAATTTAGGGTTTGAGTTTAAGGTTATGGGTTTGAGTTCAAGGTTTGGGCTTATGATTTAGGATTTTAAGTTTATAGTTATGGTTTTGAGTTTAGGGTTTGGGCTTTTAAGTTTTAGGTTCGAGGTTTGAGATTCTAGATTTAGAGTTCAGGGTTTAAGGTTTGAGATTCTAGATTTAAAGTTTTTGGTTTAAGATTTAGGGTTATGGGTTCGGGATTAGGGTTTGAGTTCTAGGTTTTGAATTTAAGGATTAGGATTTGAGGTTCAAGGTTTAGAGTTCGAGTTCAAGGTTTAGGATTTTGGGTTCGGGGTTCAGAGCAAAATAATTACCAAAATTATGTATTAATGACATGGAAAAAATTGCACAAAAATTACTAATTCTTTTTTAAAATTGGTTGCACAAAAATAAAAAATATTAGCTTATGGGAAAAAAAAACTAAATGATTAAAATTTACAAAAGAAGTAAAGATATTTGTTTATAATTTAAAAATGAATTATTTGAGGTAATTGAGTTAAAGTTAAATTAAGTTGGAGAAGATATTAGATATAGATGAATGTATAATAATACTTTGTTATCATTAAAATGTTGTGACGTGTCACTATTTTATTTGTGCCTAAAAACTATATTTGTTAGGATCATCCTAATATAATTTATTCCCATATAAAATATTATAATTTTCAATATTATTAAACATACATTTTTAATTATCTATATTTAATCATATAATAAATTATTAATATAATTTATTATTTTAATAAATGATTTAATATTTCAATTTTATTTTAATAATAAATTTTAAAAATAATAATGTTAAATAATATTCTTCATATATGTTATTTAAAAATATTCAATATTAATATTTTAATAATAAATATTTATTACAATTAGAAATATATTAATAATAAATGTTTAGTAGTATAAATGTTAAAATATGTGATAAGTCTATGTACTTTTCACAAATTTAAAATTTAGTCTCTGTACTTTTATTTTCAAGAATTTAGTCTCTTTACTTTTCAGATTGAAAATCAAGCCAAATTGTTACATTGTTAATTTTCTTTTATCAATTTTGTTGATGTCACATTTTTAAATAAAAAAAACTCGGTATTCATGTAACTAAAAAGTAACGTTATAATGAACATGAATTTAATAAAATATTTCTAATAATGCTAACAACTGAATCTGAATTTTGATATCTAAATAGTAGGACTAACCCAAAAATAAAAATACATGGACTAAATTTCAAATTTACAAAGAGTACAAGGACTTATTGTTGGATCTGGTGCCTTAGTGTAGTTTTTCCGTCTAAGTACACTTGTAATTTTTTTAACAGATTGGTTAATAAAATTATTCATGAATTACATTAATACTTTGTATATATCCTTACACGATTTTCGCACGCAAAAAAAAAAAAAAAAAAAAAATGTTGCTCACTAGTTATCTAATGTTTAACTAATATTAAGCAAAATTACGTGGTCGGATCGTAATACAGAAAGACAACTTATATTAGCAGACGAACCTAAATATGTCCTTAGTCTAATCAGAAATGAGCAAACTAATTAAAAGGCTAATATGTCGTCTATCAAGTTCAATTGGGGAGATGTTTTATCTTGGGCATCGAAGCGGATGACTCACAAAAGATAAAGACATGGATGTGACTGACTGGACTAACAATACATCGGACTGGACCCAAGAAAAATAGATCTTGAATCTGGTTATGGATTTATGCACTTGTGATGTTCATAGTGAGGCATACCTAAATCCTAAGTGGATAACGAACTATGTATGCGTGACTCGTACACTTTGATGTAAATAAAAGCCTGAGTTTGAATAGACAAGGAACCAAAAGTTGGTGCGTTTGGCGTACGACTTCTGCAGTATGTAGTGCCATTCATAATAGTGGAATTCATAGCCCGAGACATGGGTAAATGATGTCCTCTCATTGGCATTACATGGTTGATGAAAAGTAAACATGCATAAGGGTTATTAACTTTGAGGTTTGATAATAAATAATGATAGTAAAAGGTCCTTGTACTATAATTATGAAGTTGATTTTAAATTTGACTAGGTAAATTGCGAAATACAAGCACATCAGATATTAGAGTTTATAAGGATTAAATTGAATAAATGCATATCATGCACAAATTGAATGAGTGATTAATTGAAAGTGTGATTTTAAATTTGTATTTATATTTTAATCTATCAAACATAGCTAAAGACAAAGCCAGATCGTTGAGAGATAAAGGGAAGGAGAAAATCGTTGAGGACTAGCTATTTTAGTTTGTACTATCATGATCTGCTTTGTTTTCGTGAATTAAAATAAGTAAATAATCTTGGTGAATTGTTAGCGATGTGAAATTACAAAATGTGTTTGAATATGTAGAAATATATATTGGCTTAATGGGTAAGTCGACATGTACGCATATGTATATAAAATTCCTTATGGTATTAAAATGATTGTCTACCTTATCGTTATATTGAGAAATATATAATGCATGAGTTGATATTGTGCGTGACTTTGCATTTCAAAGTCAAAACAAACAATTCCACTGAAGCAATAATTAAGAATACAGCCCATTCCTCTGGAAAGGTAAGAGATATGGAAGGAGATAAAGGAATAGTGTACGTGACTGGAGGGACCGGTTACGTAGAGGCCCATTTTTATTCGGCCCAAAAATAACTCAAAAACATAAATAAATAAACAAAAAATAGCCCATTAATTAAAAGTCCAATCCATTACAAGCCCAAATGCAAAACCCTAAAGCCTAATTTACCTAAGCCCTAAAGCCCAAAACTTTAAAAAAAATTCAGAAACCCTAGCTCCTCTTAAAGTCTCCAGTCGCTGCTCCCCTCGCCATGTTAGTAGGCTTGCCATTTGAGGCCTGACACCGCCACCTCGTTTTTGCTGCCACCACTTGTAGAAAACAGAGAAATAGAAGCAGAGAGATAGAAAAAAGAAGACAAAAATAATATGTTGTATTTTCGGTTATAAAAAGCTAATGAACAATTTGTAATTTTTCTCTATTTTTTACGAAAAATTTAGCAGAGAATACAAAGAAAAAAAAATTACAAAAGTGGTTTTTTAAGACTTCTATTTTGATTCTTATTCTTTTTTTTTTCTTTCGTAAAGAGCATAAAAAATATAGAAACAAGGTTAAAAAGAAACTAAGGTTCATCTTTTTTTTTTATTTCGAAAAACATAAGGAAAAATAAAAATAAAGGTTTGAACTTTACCTGTTTATCACTGCTGAAAGGTCTTCTTTCGATTTGGGAGGGTTTTCGAACCCCTCGGGGTTCGTCAATGGCTTCGTCAAAGGAGAGAAACTGAAGGGTTCCCTAGGTTATTTAGGAATTTCAGTGAAGCTTCAGGGGTATTTAGTGTCTGATTTGGGTTAAGGAAGTTGAAAGGGTAAAAAAAGGGGGTCTTTTGGCGATCTTCGGCCACCAGAGGCGGTAGTCTCCGTCGTCAATGACTACTGGCCACGGCAGAAACCATTGTCCGATGGCCGATTGGAAAGGTGGAGTTGAGAGAGGGCAGAAAGAGTTTTTTTTAAAACGTTGCAAATGATTTGTTTTTCAGATTTTTTTTTTACTTATATAAGCCTCTTAAAACGTCGTTTTGAGCTTGGCTTCAGACGCTCAAAACGATGTCATTTTGAGCATAACCCGAAGATCCGACCCAAATGGCCCTAGGATCTACGTGTTTTTTAAAGCGTTGGGAAAATTGCTTTCTAGACTCTTCCACTTTTTTCCTTTTTTTTAATTTCATCCTATACTTTTTATTTATTTATTTCATTTTACCCCATAATTTTAATCTCCTTGCAAGTCAGTCCTTAGACCCATTGTTGAACCAAGGAAATGATGTGGATTGGGATAATTTCCCTTTGAGGCCTTGGACTTTTCCATTTTATTTTAATTTGATCCTTTATATTCTTTTTTTTTATTTATGCTTTAAATTTTGCTACATATTAAATTCAGTCCCCAAACTATAGACCCTTTGGGGAATGACGTGTACTGGGTTTAGGGTTATTTACCCTTTTGGTCTTTGCATTTTATTGGTTTTTTATTTAACCATTTTATTTACTGTTTTTATTTATTTATACTTGAGGTTTTATCACAGTTTCAATTTAGTCCAAGGTTCATTTAATTAAGTCCATGTACTTGCTGTTTTTTAATTTTTTGTCGTCGAATTTCCCGATTATTTTATTTTGGTCATTTATTCTTAATTATTAATATTATTAATATAATTAAGTGATCATCATTGTTAATTAATATTAATTTTGTTAAAATTCGCTCAAAAATCAATATTTTATGAACGTAATTATATTATTATCATATATTCTTATATTATTTCACTATTAGTATTATTATATAATATTATTAATCGAATATTTTTTATTTCATCATTTTTTATTATTTTATTTCATCATTTTTAATTGTACTCATTATATAATTGTCATTTTATTTTATTATTTATGTTGTAATTTTGTTAATGTCATAATTTTGCCATCATCGTCCATTGTAAATATTGCTACATTCATCTATCTGTTTTTCTGCATAATCGCATAAGAAATGATTTGAACCAAGGTGATATTCTTTATTTTGAGGAATCGAGAAATTATGCCCCTAACTTATGGGGTACAATTTTTTCCTTGAATCGAAATAATCAAATGTCTCTTCTCTCTTTTAAAAAAAAAATTAAAAATATAAGATTTGGGCAATAATTAAAAGGTTAGCATTCTTATTTTTGAGAATTCGAGATTTTATGCCTTAACTTACGGGATATGATTTTTCGTCTTGATCAACTCGAAATGCGAAGAACTCCTCGTTAAAAATTCAATTTAGATAGAGGCTTTTTTAATACCATCAAATAACATCGCACGAAAGGGATCGCATTTTAAATTCTCTTCAAATTCTCAATTTTTGACGTCAAGACATTAAGTAATTAACTAGGTACCAATTTTGGGCGTTATAAGGGTGCTAATCCTTCCTTATACATAATCGATTCTCGAATCTATTTCCTGGATTTTGTAGACCAAAAATCATCATTTTTGTAAATCTAACATTTTATTAAAATGACCAAGTTTTAAGGTGATCCAATCACACCTAACTTAAAAGGATTGGTAGCGACTCAATTTTTCATTTTTTAAAATAAAAACTTGATTTCCAAAAAGGTATCAACAGCTTGGTGACTCCACTAGGGATACCATATTAGAGAGTCGAGCCGCGAGTTGATTACTTTTTGGTATTTTTGTTGAAAATGGAATTCGGTTTAAATTGACGATCCCTTCCCTACATTTCATCCTTCATGTTTATTTTTGTGGTAAATAATGTCTTTGTTATCTCGGGTTACGTAGCGATCTAATACATCTGTTTTATTGGTTTGAGAGTTTCTCTTTGTATGTTTTTACATATTGCATAGTATAATCGTTACATTTTACCCTTCTTAAATGAGAGCAAGAAGCTATTCCTTCGTGAGGTCTTGACCTCCATATAGGATAGTGGATTGCTTTTGGGATACATCTGTACCTATGTCTTCGTGAGGTATTCACCTCTGTACAGACATAGGGAAATGTATTTCCCTAAATTGAATTCAGTCTGTATGAGCCTATAATGGGTGAGGATCGATGAATTTGACGGATCAGGTACCATTACTTTTGAACCAAACCGCATGTAATAAACCTTAAGAGCCAGACCTAGGAAGAACCATGTTAAACCTTTAGCGGTTACCTGAATGGACTACAAAGAAAAGACATTTTAATTGTTATTTTTGCTTTGTATTCAAGCTTTATACAAAATGTACTGACGTGTTTCGTTTTGTTTTTGCTGTGGTTGCATTGCATTTTCATCTTAGAGGAAAGGTGTTGATTCGTGTTCAATTGCTAAATAGAGAGTTTGTCATGGAAAATGGGTTTCTTGATAAAGTGGAAGTATCCGTTTTATGTAAAGAAACTCATTTTCTAGTAAAGTTGTTCTAATGGAATTAAACTAGAATTTGTGCCTTTTTGCATACATCTTTTCCATTCATTAGCATTACATTTCATTACATGTATTAAATTTCATAAAAAAGACTCTAATTAATCAAAATGATGACAGTTACCCTAGAAACCACCAAGAACCTACCAACCGAATATTGCTACGGTACCTGTGGTAAAACCAAAGCCATGGATCAGAGGTTAGAAAGACTTGAAAAAATTCAGGGGGACGTGCAAGATCAGTTGCAAGCACAGTTGCAGGATCAATTAGCTAAGGTGCAACAATACATGAATGACTAAATATTGGAGTCCCAAAGCGACATAAGATGGCAATTGACTCAGTTACTGGCTGGAGGAATTGAAAAAAGGAAGAGTGCTGCGGTAAACTCTAGATATGATAACGATGACTCTACATACCCCTTGGGCTTTACCCCAGTGAACGTCCAAGCCTAATCGGAGACATACCCACGAAGAGTACCCATTACCATAAGACCACAACATACTAGGCTGGCACCTTAAGATCGGTGAATTACATAATGGGTTCAGGTTCTAACCCTGGAGATTATCCAACCAACCTCATTATTCTAGATTTGGACGACATGGCAGAAATAGAAAGGGCAATAGTAGAACTTCCATAACAGCTGGAAGATCAGTGCAAGTGGGTGGAGGAGAAATTTAGAGCTATGGAGAGTACTGACTACCTTTGTGGTGTCGGTGCTAAGAAATTGAGTTTGGTCCCGGATCTAGTACTCCTACCAAAATTCAAAACCCCAAAATTCAAAAAATACAATGGGACTAGTTGCCCTGAGGCCCATATCACAATGTTTTGTCGAAGAATGACTGGATATGTCAACAACAATCAATTGTTAATCCATTGTTTCTAGGATAGCTTGATTGAGTCGACTTTTAAATGGTACAATTAGTTAAGCCATTCTAGGATTAATTCATAAAAAGATTTGGCCTAGGCCTTCATGAAATAGTATAGCCATGTGACTAATATGACGCCCGATAGAATTACGTTGCAAAACATAGAAAAAAGCCAAACGAAAGCTTCAGGCAAGATGCCCAACTGTGGAGAGATGTGGCAACACAGGTTCAGCCACCTCTATTGTAAAAAGAAATGACAATGCTCTTTGTTAATACCTTGAAAGCCTCGTTCATCAATCACATGCTAGGAAGTGCTACCAAGAGCTTCTTGGATATAGTTATGTCCGAAGAAATGATTGAGAATGTGATAAGGAGTGGAAAGATAGATGCGGGGGAAAATGCTAAAAGGATTATCTTGAGAAAAAAAAGAAAATAAAGTAAACATTACAAGCGTATATAATAAGAGTGGTAACAAATACAATAATCGAGAGTAGGGGCAAGAAGACCAAAAACGATGTTACAGAGGTGAACTCCCCTCTAAAATGGGTTTGGCAAAAAATGATAGACGTGGGTTTGATCATTCAAAATTTAGAAAATGTGCCAAAAGGAGTAAAAGAACTACTGTGAGTTTCAAGCTATGGAATGTCATGAAATCCAAAAATGTGCTGAGTTTAGAACTCTAGTACAAAGCCTGATGGACAATAAAGAGTTAGAATTCTTTGAAGATATCAAGGGTTTAGAAGGGAAAGATGTTTGTGTCTCTAAAGAGGAAACTGAAGAAGAAAATCTATTAGGAATTTGTCCCTTCATCCCTGGAAGTATTTGAACAACTGGACTTGGAGGAGATCTCTATAGTTTTTAGGACTATTTTAGAGTAATGCTCAGAACACACCTATTACTCTAAAGCCTAGGAGCAATAAGGATCCTTTTGTGAAAAGACATATGCCCATTATCTTTATTTTGATGAAAATAATGTATTTTTATGTCCTCACTTGGCAAACATTTTAGCATTTTTTTTCATTTCATTCGTACTCATACCACACAGCTAATTATTCTTAAATCTATTTGTTCATTGGGTCTCTTTTTATTCCTATAACAGGTCTCTAGATATTAAAGATATGAACAATGCAGCTGTTAACTTAGAGTTTCCTTTGAGTAGGATATGTGTCCAGGGGAACTTCAGGACTTTGAAGATGATTGAGATTGCAATTTGTCTCCTAATTTGTTCAGGATGGTAGAGCAATATAAGAAATAGATCCTACCTCACAAAGAGTCAATGGAAATTGTGAGCTTAGGGGATGAACAAGAAAAGAAAGAGGTCAAAATTGAGACTTGCATCACTGTAGAAACAAGGTGAGACCTTTTTGAGTTACTCTAAGAATTCAAAGATATCTTCGCATGGTCGTATCAAAACATGTCTGGTCTAAGTATTGATATCGTGGTACACCGGCTTTCTATAAAGGAAGAATGCAAGCCAGTTCAGTAGAAACTTCGAAGGATAAGATCAAACATATTGTTGAAAATAAAAGAAGCGGTCAAGAAACAGTTTGATGCTGGTTTCCTACAAGTGGTCAAATATTTGAAGTGGGTAGCCAATATAGTCCCCATCACTAAGAAAGATCGGAAGGTGTGATTGTGTGTAGATTAGAGTGATTTAAACAAGGCCAGCTTGAAGGAAAATTTCTCGTTACCCTACATTGATACTTTGGTGGACAATACAACATGTCATTTACTGTTCTCTTTCATGGTTGGTTTCTCCGGATACAACCAGATAAAGATGCATCTAGAAGATATGGAGAAAACGACATTCGTAACAATATGGAGAACATTTTGTTAAAAAAGTGATACCATTTAAACTAAAAATGCAGGAGCAACATATCAAAGAGCCATGGTAACTTTTTTTCATGATATGATGCACAAAGAAATTAAGGTTTATGTTGATGATATGATCGTAAAATCCCAAACAAAGAAAGAGCATGTGAAAGTCTTGAGGAAACTATTTTTGAGGTTGAAAAAATTCCAACTAAAGCTGAATCTAGGAAAATACACTTTCAAGGCCACGTCAGGTAAATTGTTGGGATTTATAGTCAATGAGAAAGGGATTGGGACAGGGATTTATCTAGACAAATTCAAGGCCATATAGAAGTTACCACCACCGAGTACCCAAAAGAAAGTTCGGGGTTTTTTAGAGATTAAATTACATTGCTCGGTTCATTTTACAACTAACCAAGAAATGTGACCCTATATTTTGTCTCCTTCAGAAACATAATCCAGGTGTATGGGATGTGAAATGCTAGAGGACTTTCGAAAAAATTAAACATTATTTTTCCAATGCCTCAGTACTGATGCCATCTAGCCCAGATAAACCACTGATACTATACTTGACAATATTTGGAAATTCTATGGGATGTGTACTAAGCCAACATGATGAGTCGGGGAGGAAAGAAAGAGCAATCTATTACCTCAACAAGAAGTTCACCGAATGCGAGACAAGATATTCACCAATCAAGAACCTGTGTTTGCGCCTTAGTCTAGACTACCTAGAGGCTGAGATAGTACATGTTGTACCGTAAGACTTGGCTCATTTAAAAAAATGGACCCTCTAAAGTACATAATAGAATAGACTGCATTGAATAGAAGAATGGCTCGATGAAAAATTTTACTCTCCGAATTTGATATAATCTATGTAAACCAGAAGGCAATAAAAGGGAGTGCAATAACAAATTTCCTTGCTAGCAGAACTTTAGAAGATTATGAGCCTTTAAACTTTAATTTCTCGATTGAACATCTGATATATGTTGTGACCACTAAAGAAAGTGCTCCAAAAGAGCATCTTTGAAAATTGAATTTTGATGGTGCCTCAAATGCGATGGGTAACAAAATTGGGCAGTCTTGGCATCCCCAGATGGAGATCACTATCCTTTCACCAGTAAACTTGATTTTGATTACACAAATAACATGACGAAATACGAAATGTGTATCATGGGTATCCATGCGACTATAAAACCAAAGATAAAAGTGCTAGAGGTGTATGAGGATTCTGCACTAGTAATCTATTAACTCAGAGGTGAATGAAAGATGAGAGATCCCAAGTTGATTGATTACCAAAAGCTAGTTCTCGAGTTAATTAAGGAGTTTGATGACATTACCTTTTGCTACCTCCCGCGAGATGAAAATCAGATAGCTGATGTGTAACACCCCTAACCCATATCCGCTGCCAGAACAGGGTTTCGGAGCATTACTACCATTTACAGATCACTAAAAAAAATTTAAATACTTACCGATTCAATGTATCATATAAATAAATATATTACCATTCAATCAACAGTTTGACACTTGTATAAGCATCAAACAGCAACATTGTTAGTATACTTGCACATATTTCATATAAATTTAACATTGATATATCTATTTTCTCGACGTATCGCACTTGAGTTTAATAATAGTCTCAAGTTACATAATTTCCTTGTATCAATATATCAAAGATAATCATATATGTACATGTCATGAAACATATCATGCTCTTACCGCTTTCTTCATAAGCATATATCATTCATTTCATTATATCAATATTTCATGCTCCATCATTTCCATATATTTTATGTATATTTATTCCGAAATAGCTTATATCAAACTTAACATAAATTATATTCCATGTACTTATACTTATTTCGTTTATCTATCTTCATAATTATTTCATACAACTATATTGTACATATATTTCCATATGACCAGTTCTTGTAAACATTTCACACGACTATTTCATATAACCATTCGTCATCTAATACATATTACCTGAATATCAATTGTTCAATAGATGTCATCGCGTCTCCCATCCACGATCTTATTTATCTTTGACATGATGCCATAGTGTCTTTCAACTATGGTCTTACTCATTTTCTGTCATCATGTTGCCATGGTATCTTTCAACCATGGTCTTATTCATTTCATGTCACGCTGCCATGGTATCTTTCAACCATGGTCTTATTCATTTTCTATCACGTTGCCATGGTATCTTTCAACCATGGTCTTACACATTTCATATCCGAGAGCACACTCCCGCGAACCTCATCCTTACAATGGGGATTACCACCCAAAGCAATCCTCAGAATATAAACTCATAGAGTATTGTCGGGATTACCAGTCCAGGCTAAATCCTCTGCAACGACAATTACTCTAATGAGCTTGGATCTGAATTACCAGTCCAGGCTAAATTCAGACCCTAATTCGGATTACCCGTCAGGGCTAAATCCATTTTCCACATATTCTTCGGGAGGGATATATCAGGATAGGATCACCCGTCCGGGCTTGATCCTTTTTACCGTCAATTCCTTTTCCAGAGATCCATCGAATTTTCCTTTCATTCAATCGAGATTTCTTCCCATTTTATCAAATACATCAATGTTTCATAAATTTCCATACAATGAACATTCGAATCATATTCACATCAATAACATACATTTAAAGCATTTAAGAATATAATTCAAGTTACACGAACTTACCTTATTGCTTATTTGTGTGTATAATTTCATTAATCCGATATCTTTTCTTTTCCACGATCAAGTCTCATATTTGAGTCATCCGGATCTTTATAAATAAATTTGATCATCATTTTCATTCATTTCATATTCTAATGCATTTAATTAATGCTCTAGGAAAAATTACCATTTTGCCCCCAAACTTTTAATTAATGACGATTTCATCCTTAGGGTTAGGAAAATAAAATTCTTGCAATTTAATCCTTATTTCCGGCTATTATTCTCATACATATTGATAACAATCCATGAATTCTATAAAATATCGAAATTTTCCATAATTTCAACACATTTCAATTTAATCCCTAAAACATGTTTTCCCTATCTTGAACTAAATTAATAATTTCATTCAATTTTGTAATTTAAATAATAAAATTAATCCATTTCATGCAATTTGGTCATTTCTGACTTTTTACAAAATTTCCCATAAAGTTTTACTTTTATTCAATTTAGTCCCTGAGCCTAAAATATGCAAATTAGCCATGCTAGATGAATATTCATACATGTTTTTCCTCCTCCTCCTCTCCATTCCACATCCTTAATGTAGATAACACACTTGTAAGTAACATTATCCATAATTTTTATTATTTACTTTTATGAATATTCAAGCTGTCTATCTGCATCATAGTCACTAAATTATTTATATCTGGAGCTATAGAACTCCAAATTAAGATCCGCTAATTTTCCCTGAAACTAGACTCATATATCTTATTACCATAAAATTTTCAGAATTTTTGGTTTAGCCAATAAGTACAGTTTATTCTTTAAAGTTACCCCTATTCTGCCATCTGACAGTTCTGGCCCTTCTTCACTAAAAATTAATTACCTCCTCATACAGAATTCGAATGATTTCCCATTTGTTTCTATTGAAAATAGACTCATTCAAGATTCTAAAAATATAAATTTAAATCTCTAATTATTTCTATACAATTTTTGATGATTTTCCAAAGTCAGAACAGGGGAACCCGAATTCATTCTGACCTTGTCTCACAAAATTCATTATATCTCATGATTTACAAATCCATTACTTACACCGTTTCTTCTATAAGAAACTAGACTCAATAAGATTTAATCTCATTTTTTATTCATCCTATAATTAAATTTCTACAATTTTTGGTGATTTTTCAAAGTTAGAATACTGCTGCTGTCTAGAACTGTTTTAGTGCAAGATATTAATTACCATGTTGTAACACCCTTATTTTCTTTTTCTACATCATTTCTCATCACTTTCTCTTATTTTCTCTTCACTAACATATCAAGAACATAGGACCTTATGTAAGAAAGCTCTACTATAACATTATTTCCATGCTTTGTTAATAATAACAAACTTAAAAACATATTGAAATCTTGATGTACTTACCTTTTCTTATTGACTTCAATCTTTAACTTGATTTTCTCTCTCCTCCAGCTTCGATTTCTTGAATCCAACTTGATATTCTTGCTCCCCATCATCTCCTTGTTATCTTTCTCTCTTAGTAGCTATGAAAATTCTTTTGATTCCTAGGTGAAAATGGTGAATTTTTGGTGGAAGGACCAAATTGTAAAGAAAACAAAATTTCTTTCTTTTCCTTCTCTTCTAACGTTGGTTGCATGGGAAATGAAATGTGTTGTTAATTCTTCATCTTCCTTCCTTTTATACTAAATAAATAATAATATAATAATAATAAACATCTCATAAAAATATTAATAAAATAATATTTATCTAATTAATTAATTTAAAATATCATCAACATAATCATTACATTCTAGAATTCTCTCTCTTACTAATTGACCATTTTACCCTTCATGATCTTTTAGAATTCCATCCTTGAGTCATCACTTAATTTGGTAAAATTGCGATTTAGTCCTCATAATTTTTACCTATTCAATTTGGTCCTAATTCATCAATTTTTCTTGGTTTCTAGATCATTCCACCCTTAAAATATTTGCACTATTAGTCCTTCAACTTTTTTATATTTACACTTCAGCCCATTAAATTTTGAGTATTTACTCTTGTGCAACAAGACTTTTCTCATCTTTGCAATTTAATCCTTTCTTGAATTAATATATCATAATATACTTCTCAATATTGACATAACTCAAAAATTCCCTTTTTGTCACTTTATTTCCTTATTTTACTATATCACGTTATGATAATATTTTACTGTAAAAATTTTCGGAGTATTACATGATGCCTTGGCTATCTTAGCTTCCATGGTCAAAGTGAACAAACAAGAGGATATAAAACCTATCTAGATGAGCATTTATGAGGCCTTGACCCATTGTTGCAACATCGAGGAAAAAGAAAGAGATGAAATATTATGATATGTAAAGAACCGCAAATACCCTGAGTAAGCAACCGATAATGAGAAAAGGATGCTAAGAAGGTTGGCCAATGAGTATGTCCTAGATGGGGAGATCCTATTCAAAAGAAGAAAGGATTAGGTGTTACTGAGATGTGTGGATGTTGTTGAAGCCAAGAAAATCCTAGAAGAAGTCCATGAAGGCGTTTGTGGATCATACGCCAAGGTTTTACAATGGACAAGAAAATCATGAGATTCAGATATTATTGGTCCACTATGGAAGGGGATTGTATCCATTATGCCAAGAGGTGTCATAAATGTTAAAATTATGGGGAAAAATTTCATGTGCCTCATTCACCTCTCCATCTAATGACGTCTCCGTAGCCTTTGTCTATGTGGGACATGGATGTCATTGGACCAATCTTGCCAAAGACTTCCAATAGGCATCGATTTATCTTTGTGGTCATTGAATACTTCACCAAGTACATAGAAGCTGCTTTTTATGCTAATGTCACAAAGTCAGCAGTTAGCAAATTCTTGAAGAAAGAGATCATATGTCGGTATGGAATGCCAATAAAGATCATACCTGACAATGCATTGAATTTGAACAATAGTACGATAGCGGAGGTCTGTAGTCAATTCAAGATCAAACATCACAATTCATCACCATATCGCCCAAAAATGAATGGTGTAGTAGAGGCAGCTAATAAGAACATTAAGAAGATCGTGGGGAGAATGACAGAGACTTATAAAGATTGGTATGAGAAATTACCATTTTCCCTCTATACTTATCGAACATCTGTCAGAATATTCACCGGGCAACACTTTGCTCATTGGTTTATAGAATGGAGGCGGTTTTACCCATCGAAGTTGAGATTCCTTCTTTCCGAGTTTTATCAAAATTAAAGTTTGATGATCTCGATATGATCAGTTGAACTTGATAGAAGAGAAGAGGTTTAAAGCTATCTAATGTACCAAAAATAAATGATGTAAGCTTATGAAAAAAAATGTACGCCCCAAAGAATTCCATGAAGGAGACCTAGTGTTGAAAAAGATTCTTCCCAAACAAAAGGACTTCAGAGGAAAATGGATGCCAAATTAGGAAGGACCTTGTGTACTAAAGAAATCCTTTTCTGGAGGAGCGCTAATTCTAACCGAGATAGATAGAAATGATCTGCCTAATCCTGTGAAGTCAGATTTAGTAAAAAAAATGGAGAGGCCAAGGCTAAAGCTCGCAAAGGGCGTCTTGAGACCAAAAGAGTTTTGAGTTGAAAACCCAAAAATGGTTGATCAAATTTTGATCAAAGAATGGGCATGTAATAGTCATTCCCCTCAAAGGGAACAAGGAGGGGAAACTTTACATCTTAGGGTATCAACAGAGTACTCCAGATCTCCCAAACACATATCAGGCTCAGATTGATCCTCAACAAGTTTTCTTGGAGAAGCTCATACTGTGATATCTGGGGCACTTGGTTTCATTTTTACCCATTTTATGTTTTAGCAATGTTTGCCACTTTGATTAATATTTTCATTAAGGGCTTTGCTCCCAATAAATTTCAGTCTTATCCATTTCTTTTACGACCTTGTTCAAGCATTTTTGCATTGAAGTAATGGCTAGTAGACTAACAATGTTAAAGTATAAAAGGATTTTTGCATATCGCTCTGAAAATTTCTAAATAGTACAGGGACCTGAAACAAGAGCACTAGTTGGAAATAACCAAATTTGAAAGATGGAAAGATCCTAAAACAAATAGTCAAAATTGTGATTACCTTTTTGAGTTTCCTGTCAAAGATACCAGACCTGAATGGAAGGCATGGTAACGCACCTGTGATAGAACTTGGGCGAACGACTAGTAATATCGACCTAAGTGTTAAAAGACAAAACTATTCTAAAAAATGACATGTTGTATTAATCATTTATAAACATATAGATAGAATCATTTGATTCATTCTACTCATAACATCTTAGTTGTTTGACAAAATATAAGTCTATGAAAGAGATTTTACAGTTCCTATTCCCCAGAGAGCAATGTAACAAATCAGTGAAATAGTGACTCCCATATCCCTGAAGATGCAGTGGATCGGATCAAAGTTACAATAAAAAATCTTATCTCTCTGAAGTTGCAATAGAGCAAGATGAAGCTACAAATCTTATCTCCTTAAAGTTGCAGTGGAGCAAGATGAAGCTATAAATCCTATATCCCTAAAGATGCAGTGGATCAGATCAAAGTTATAATATCAAATCTTATCTCCCTGAAGTTACAGTGGAGCAAAATGAACCTAAAAATCCTATATCCCTGAAGATGTAGTTGATCGGATCAAAGTTACAATGGCGAATCTTATCTCCCTAAGGTTGCAGTGGAGCAAGATGAAGCTACAAATCTTATCTCCCTGAAGTTGCAGTAGAGCAATATGAAACTATAAACCCTATATCCCTGAAGATGCAGTGGATCAGATCAAAGTTATAATATCAAATTTTATCTCCCTGAAGATGCAGTGAAGCAATATGAAGCTACAAATTCTATATCCTTGAATATGTAATGGATCAGATCGAAGCTGCCATAGCAAATCTTATCTCCTTGAAGTTTCAGTGGAGCAAGGTAAAGCTACAAATCCTATACCCCTGAAGTTTTAGTTATTTGGAATAAAATTAAAAATCTTATATCCCTAAAGTTGCAGTGGAATAGATTGAAACTACAACAACAAATCTTATCTCCTTGAAGTTGCAATGGAGCAAGATGAAGCTATAACATGAAATCCTGCCTTCTTAAAGTTGTAGCGAAGTGGGTACAGTAAAGTAGAGTAACCAATGAATTGAAAAAGTGGGTTACTTAAAAATGAAAAGCACCAGAGAAGTCGAGATGTAGCGGGATTGGACAAAATTGGTCCATCTTTAAAGTTTTTTGCTCCCTTCCCGTTACATGACAATGATCAAAGAGGGGCGGCTGTAGAGACCCATTTTTATCCGGCCTAAAAATAACCCCCAAAAAATAAATAAACAAAAAATAGTCCATTAATTAAAAGTCCAATTTATTACAAGCCCAAATGCAAAACCCTAAAGCCTAATTTACCTAAGCTTTAAAGCCCAAAACATTAAAGAATTTTTAAAAACCCTAGCTCCCCCTAAATTCTCCAGCCGCCGCTTACCTCGCCACATTAGTAGGCGTGCAATCGAAGCCCTAACACTGCCGCCTCGTCCTTGCCCCCACCACCTGTAGAAAACAGAGAAATAGAAGCAGAAAGACAGAAAGAAACAAAACAAAAATAATATGTTATATTTTTAGCTATAAAAAGCCAATGAACAATTTGCAATTTTTTCTCCTTTTTACGAAGAAATTTAATAGAGAATACAAAGAACAAAAAACAAATTACAAAGGTGGTTTTTTTAACACTTCTATTTTGATTATTTTTTTCTTTCATAAAAAGCATAAAAAATATAGAAACAAGGTTAAAAAAAAAACTAAGGTTCATCTATTTTTTTTATTTCAAAAAATATAAAAAAATAAAATAAAGGTTTGAGCTTTACCTGTTTATCACCGCTGAAAGGTCTTTTTTCGATCTAGGAGGGTCTCCGAACCCCTCGGGGTTCATCAATGGCTTTGTTGGAGAAGAGAAAAAGAAGGGTACTTCCTTGGGTTATTTAGGAATTTCGGTGAAGTTTTAGGGGTATTTAGCCTCGAATTTGGGTTAAGGAAGTCGAAAGGGTAAAAAAAGGGGTCTTTTAGCAATCTCCGACCACCGGAGGCGGCGGTCTTTGTCGTTGATGATAGAGTTTTTTTAAAAGGTTGCAAATATTTGTTTTTTAGATTTTTTGACTTATATAAGCCCTTTAAAATGACGTCATTTTGGGCTTGACTTTAGACGCCCAAAACGAAGTCGTTTCAAGCATAACCCGAAGATCCGACCCAAGTGGCCCTAGGATCCGCTTGTTTTTTAAAAGGTTGGGAAAATTGCTTCCTAAACCCTTCTACTTTTTTCCCTTTTTTAATTTCATCCTATACTCTTTTTTTTATTTCATTTTTACCCCATTATTTTAATCTCCTTGCAAGTCGATCCTTAGACCCACTGTTGAACCAAGGAAATGATGTGGGATTGGGATAATTTCCCTTTGAGGCTTTTCACTTTTCCATTTTATTTTAATTCAATCCTTTATATTTTCACTTTTCCATTTTATTTTAATTCAATCCTTTATATTCTTTTTTTTTGTTTTTTATTATTTATGCTTTAAGTTTTGCTATATATTCAGTTCAATCCCTAGACTATAGACCCTTTAGGGAATGACATGTACTGGGTTTAGGGTTATTTACCTTTTTGGTCCTTACATTTTATTAGTTTCTATTTAACCCTTTTATTTATTATTTTTAGTTATTTATACTTGAGGTTTTGTCACAGTTTCAATTTAGTCCCCTGTTCATTTAATCAAGTCCATGTACTTGCTGTTTTTTAATTTGTTGCCGTTGAATTTCCCAATTATTTTATGTTGGTCCTTTATTTTTAATTAATGATATTATTAATATTATTAAGTGATCATCGTTGTTAACTAAGATTAATTTTGTTAAAATTCGCTCAAAAATCAATATTTTATGAATGTAATTATATTATTAGTATTATTATATAATATTATTAATTGAATATTTTTTATTTAATCATTTTTTATTATTTTATTTCATCATTTTTTATTGTACTCATTATATTATTGTCATTTATTTTATTATTTATGTTGTTATTTTGTTAATGTCATAATTTTGCCATCATCGTGCATTATAAATATTGCTACATACATCCATTTGTTTTTCTGTGCAAATGAATAAGAAATGATTTGAACTAAGATGATATTCTTTATTTTGAGGATTCGAAAAATTGTGCCCTTAACTTATGGGGTACGATTTTTTCCTTGAACCGAAATAATTGAACGTCCCTTCTCTCTTTAAAAAAAATAAAAATATAAGATTTGGGAAATAATTAAAAGGTGAGCGTTCTTATTTTTGAGAATTCCAGATTTTGTGCCCCAACTTACGGGATATGATTTTTCGTCTTGATCTCATCATTAAAAATTCAATTTAGATAAAGACTTTTTCAATACCATCAAATAACATCGTACTAAAGGGATCACATTTTAAATTCTCTTCAAATTCTCAATTTTTGACGTCAAGACATTAAGTAACTAATTAGGTACCAATTTTTGGCATTATGAGGGTGCTAATCCTGATGAATTGTTAGCGATGTGAAATTACAAAATGTGTTTGAATATGTAGAAATATATGTTGGCTTAATAGGTAAGTCGACATGTACACATATGTATGTAAAATTCCTTATGGTATTAAAATATTTATCTACCTTATCATTATATTGAGAAATATATAATGCATGAGTTGATATTGTGCGTGACTTGTCATTTCAAAGTCAAAACAAACAATTCCATGGAAGCAATGATTAAGAATACCACCCATTCCTCTAGAAAGGTAAGAGATATGGAAGGAGATAAAAGAAAAGAGTGTGTGACTGGAGGGAACAGTTACGTTGGCTCTTGGTTAATCAAATTGCTTCTTGAGCTCAGTTACTCTGTTCATACCACTGTTAGAGCTGACCCAGGTCAATATCTGTACACACTCAATTTTAAATTAGTGAAGTTACCTTTTTTTTATTATCTCAGTTTCTGTATTGTAGCAGGTAACAAGAGAGACCTTAGCTTCCTTACCAATCTACTAGGAGCAAATGAAAGGCTTAAAATCTTCACAGCAGATCTTAATGATCTTGAGAGTTTTGGTACTACCATCGAGGGATGCAAAGGAGTTTTCCATATTGCTGCTCCTATGGATTTCCAGGACAACGAACTCGAAGCAGTTGTTACCCAAAGGTCAATCAATGGAACATTAGGCATCTTGAAGACATTCTTGAGATCAAACACAGTGAAGAAAGTTGTATACACTTCTAGTATTACCACCGTCTTTTTCAACAAGATCAATAATGTGGAGATTATGGACGAGAGTTATTGGAGGGATGTGGATTACATTCGTTCAGAAGTTAAGTCATATGTGAGTTCTTATGCCATTACCAAGACTTCGACAGAAAAAACAGTTCTTGAATTTGCAGCACATGGATTGGATTTGGTTCCCATCATTCCTCTTATGGTTCTGGGTCCCTTCATCTGTCTCAAGATGCATCTTCCAGTGCGCACTGCATTGCTTCCCATCCTAGGTATATGTTGAACTTGTTTTTCTTACTTACCATGAATCAATTAAACATATTGTAAAAAATAGAATGTCGATAATGACAATATATCATAAAGAAAAGAGAAATAAAAATAAAGAACACATAGATTTTTATGTGGAAACCCTTTTTGGAAATAAACCACGGGCAGAGGAGAAGAAAATTCACTATGATGAATTCGAATGATTACAAGAGGAGTAGACTATGTCTATTTATAGGCTTGTAAAACCATATTCTAATAGGAGTGTAGTAAGATTGAAACACCTTATTCTAATCAATATCAAATAGATGGAGTTTAATAAGGTTTAAAAAACCTTATTCTAAAAAAAAAAGAAGTATAGTTCTATATGGATTTTACTTTTATTTTATTTTACCACTATATTTTATTTAAATAAGGATTCGAGTCTCTTAATTCTATCGATCTCCACATTGACACAAATTCTCAATGAACAAGTTCTTCATCGCGAACTCTCAATGAACAAGTTCTCTACCTCTTCTATAAAACCCCTTAAGGGTTTAACTTCAACAATGAACACCAACAAAGTCTAAGCAATGCTCAAACTTGGTTATAGGAAGTGACTTAGTCATTATATCTATAGAATTTTCATGAGTACTAATTCTACTCACAGCAATATGACCACAAGCAATAATATCACGAACAAAATGATACCGAACATCAATGTGTTTTGTTCTTTCATGAAATATTTGATCTTTCGTAAGGAATATGACACTCTGACTGTCATAAAATACCGTATTGATTTGAAGGTCTTCATTGAGTTCACTAAAGAGTCATTTCAACCAAATAGCTTCTTTACAAGCCTTAATAATCGTCATGTACTCAACTTTAGAGGTAGACAAAACGACTGTAGTTTGCAAAGTGACTTTCCAACTGATTGCACAACCTCCGATTCTAAAGACATAACCTGTAAGAGATCTTCTTTTATCAAGGTCTCCAACAAAATCAACATCAACATACCCAATGACTCCATCTCTAGTTCTTCCAAACTGTAAGCAAACATCAGTAGTACCTCGTAAGTATCTTAAAATCCACTGAACTACTTTCGAATGTTCTTTACTAGGATTCACCATGTATTTACTAACTACACCAACTGCATATGATAAATTTGGACGTAAACAAACCATAGCATACATGAGAGATCCCACTGCACTAGAGTATAAAACATGTGACATGTACTCAATCTCATCATCAGATTGTGGAGACAAAGTCGATGGAAGTCTAAAATGGTCTGCTAAAGGAGTATTAACAGGCTTAGCACTCTGCATATTAAACCTGTAACGAACTTTCTCAATGTACCTCTTCTGACTTAGGTGTAATTTACTTGCTTTTCTATCTCTGAAAATCTCCATACCAAGTATCTTATTTGTTGGTCCCAAATCTTTTATCTCAAATTCTTCACTTAGTTGGGCTTTAACCTTTCTTATCTCTCCTTTATCTTTCATTGCTATCAACATGTCATCAACATAAAGGAGTAGATAGACAAAAGAACCATCACTGTTTTTCTTAAAATAAACACAACTGTCAAAGCTATTTCTTTTGAAATCATGAAAAGTCATAAAGGAATCAAACCTCTTGTACCACTGTCTTGGTGACTGTTTCAAACCGTAAAGAGACTTTTTCAGCAAGCAAACATAGTCTTTTTTTTGAGACTATAAAACCTTCTGGTTGTTGCATGTAAATATCCTTCTTAAGTTCTCCATACAAAAATGCAGTTTTTACATCTAACTACTCAAGCTCCAAATCATGCATGACCACAATACCAAGCAAAGCTTGAATCAAACTATACTTCACAACTGGGGAGAACACATCTATGAAGTCTACTCCTGGAATTTGACTGTAACCCTTTACAACAAGCCTTGCTTTATATTTGGGTTCTTCAACTCCTAGAGTCTCTTCTTTCTTTTTAAACACCTATTTACAACGAACAACCTTTTTACCTTTAGGAAATTTCACAAGATCCCATGCTCTATTTTTATAGAGTGATTCCATCTCCTCTTGCATAGCAAACATCCTATTTTCTGAGTCTTCACAGCTAACCGCCTCAGAATAATTAGATGGCTTTTAGTTTGCATCTATATCTTTAGCCACATTTAAAGCATAAGCAACTATATCAGCCTCAGCATACTTCTTTAAAGGTTTAATTTCTCTTCTAGTTCTATTTTTGGCAATAAAGTATTATGGTGAAGAAGCAACTCTATTCTGAATTTTTGTACTGGCTTAAGGAGTCGACTTTGTTGTAGATTCTAGATTAATTTGATGCTTCACCTGCTTTTGGTTTTCTTTATTGGAAGAGCCTTTAAGAGATAAGTTCGATATCATAGCAGTTTCATAAAAAACAACATATATGCTAATCACAACTTTTCTATTTTCAGGACACCATAACTTATACCCTTTTACACCAGCTTTATAACCAAGAAAAACACATTTAATGGATCTATATTCCAATTTTCCATTATCAACATGAGCATACGTAGGACACCCAAAGATCTTTAAATTAGAATAGTCAGCAAGATTATCAGACCTTACCTCTTATGGAGTATTTCTCTCAATGGTAATGGATAGAGATCGGTTGATCAAAAAACATGCAGTAGAGGTTGCTTCGACCAAAAACGATTTTGGTAAGTTGGCATTTGACAACATACATCGAACCTTCTCCATGATCGTTCTATTCATTCATGCTGCAACACCGTTTTGTTGTGAAGTATGACGAACTTTAAGTGTCTCACGATCCCTTCTGACCTGCACAATTTATTAAACTCACCAAAACAAAACTCTAAGCCATTATCAGTGTGGAGGTATTTTATTTGCTTTCCTGTCTGTTTTTCAATCATAGTTTTCCAAGACTTAAATGCGAAAAACACATTACTTTTCTGCTTCAGGAAGAACGCCCAAACTTTTCTGAAAAAATCACCAATAAAAGTTAGCATATAATTAGCTCCACCTCTCGAATGAACTCTGGATGGGCCCCACAGATCAAAACGAATATACTCCAATGTTCCCTTCGTGTTATAGATCCTTCTGGTGAAACGAACTCTCTTTTGCTTCCCAAAAACGTAGTGCTCACAGAACTTTAGTTTGCAAATTCTTTACCCATCAAGAAGTCCTCTTTTGCCCAATTCTGCCATGCCATTTTCACTCATATGTCCTAGGTGCATATACCAAAGTTTAGTAATATCATCATCTGATAAGGAAGAGGAAGCGACAGTTGCATCACCAGTAATAGTAGAACCCTGCAAAACATATAACTTGGCAGTCTTTCTCTGCCTTTTCATCCCAACGAGGGAACCTTTGGAAATCTTCACAACCCCACTTTCAGCTGTGTATCTGTACCCTTTTGAATCAAGAGTACTCAACAAAATTAAATTTCTCTTCAATTTTGGAACATGTCGTACGTCACTAAGTGTTCTGACAACTCCGTCAAACATCTTAACTCTAATCATTCCAACACTTGCAATTTTACATGAAGCATTGTTTCCCATCAAAACAACACCTTTAAATACTATTTCATAAGTTATAAACCAATCCCGATTAGGACTCATGTGGAAGGCGCAACACAAATCAAGAATCCACTCCTCGCTCATTTTAGAATTGTTGATAGAAGCGACTAGAAGTTTACCATCTCTGTAATCTTCTACAACATCAGCTTCACCGGATTTTTCTGGTTGTTTTCCCTTTTGATTTGCAGCCTCCCTTTTGATCTTGTTCTGCAACTTATAGCACTCGGATTTAATGTGCCCTTTTTTCTTGCAGAAGTTACAAGTTTTACATCTTTTTGAAGACTTTGATCTACCTTTAGATTTATCGTGAGGATTTCGTTCCTGTGTCCTTTCACGATCATCATCATTATTTCGATCTTGTCTCCTATGAACAATGAGACCCTCTCCTTGAGAGTCAGGTTTAACCACACTATGCTTCATCTTATCATACGAGGTCAAAGAATCATAAACCTCATCAACTGTGAGAGACTTACGGCTATATAAAATTGTGTCTTAAAAGGTTGAATAAGATGGGGGTAATGAACAAAGTAGAATTAACCCTAGATCTTCCTTATCATACTAAACCTCCGTGGCCTCCAAGGTTGAGAGAATTTCTGTAACAGCCAAATTTTTCAATGGTGTCAGAAACAGTGATTCGAGATAACTAAACCTGACGAGTAAGTTTAGAAATTTTAAAAAATAATAATTATAGGCCAAGCGCGAACTTAAAATAATTATTTTTAATTAGTGAATTTTGCTATTTTAAAAGAATTAATCAGGTAAATTTGGTTGAAAACGAGGTATCGAGACCTCAGATTTATAAACCGAGCCATAAATATTTTTATAAATATTTATGGAGTGTTATTAAGTTAGTATTAAAGTTTCATAGAAAATTTTTAACGCTTGGTTAGTCAATTAATTAAAAAGGACTAAATTGAAAATAGTGCGAAATTTATTAAATTGTGATTAAATAGTTTAAGTGATTAAAAAGGAGGTATTTAAAAGACAATTGGACCCAAATTGTATGGGTTGGACGGTTGGGTAAGAAAATCAGCAAAAAAAGACAAGGAGAAACAAGGGCAAAATGGGAAATTTTGCAAATTAAACATATAAAACAAGACAAATTTGAAAAATCTAGAGATATCATCATTTTTCTTCAGCAAAAACCCCATGGGAGGTCTGAAAGCTGCTGGTTTTTCATACTTTGACATATGTGAGTTCAATTCTTGCCCTTTTCTTTGAGATTTTTATGTTTTTGTGACATTTACAATTAGGTCCAAGTGTTTAATTCATTAGTTTTTGATTTTATGAACAAATTTAAAAGCTATCATTGATAAGTGTTAGCTGGTTATGATGAAATAAAATGAATTTGAAGCTTTGATTTTGTTGTTTGATGATTTTATCAAGTAATTTCAATAGAAATTGATTTTAGGACCTGATTGTGAAAAAGTTGTGAATTAAGGTTTAGTGTTAAAATTCTGATTTTCAAAGATTGTGTAATAGTTTAGAATGATGGAATAAAATGTTAATTGAGAAAAATTAGCTTAATAGATGGGCTAATTGAGTAAGGACTGAATTGTATAACCTTTGAAATTTAGAGGAAAAATGGTAATAAACATCTTGAACTAAAACAATATTGGACAGCAGCAGTAGACTAACTTTTAAAAATCACCATAAATTGTAGAAATCGAATTAGAAGATGAATAAAATATGAAATTAAAGCTTATTGAGTCTAGTTTTTCATAGAAGAAACAGTGTAAGAAATGGATTTGTAAATTATGAGATATAATGAATTTTGTGAGACAAGGTTAGAATGAATTCGGGTTCCCCTGTTTTGACTTTGGAAAATCACCAAAAATTGGAGAAAATTAATTAGAGTCTCAAATTTATATGCTTAGAATCCTTAATGAGTCTATTTTCAATAGAAATCAATGGAAACATTATCCGAGTTTTGTACTGTGATATAATTAATTTTTAGTGAAGAGAGGTCAGAACTGTTGGATAGTGAAACAGGGAAACTTAAATGAATAAACTGTACTAATTGGATAAACCAAAAATTCTTAAAATTTTATGGTGGAATGATATGTGAGTCTAGTTTTAGGAAAATTTACGGATCTTAATTTTGAGCTCTGTAGCTCGAATTATAAATAATTGAGTGACTATGACTCGTGTGAACAGCTTGATGTGAGCATTAATAAGTAAATTGTGAAATCGTACTTACAAGAATGTTATATACATTAAGGATGTGGAATGGAGAGGAGGAGGAGGAAAAATATATATATGAATATTTAGTTAGCATGGCTAATTTGCATGTTTTAAGCTCATGGACTAAATTGAATAAAAGTAAAACTTTAGGGGGCAATTTTGTAAAAATGTCAAAAATGACTAAATTGAAGGTAATAAATTTTTTTATTATCTAAATTAATAAATTGAATGAAATTATCAATTTAAGATTGGGTGAAATTTGGGAAAATGGTAAATTACCAATATGCCCCTAAATCTTGGTATTTCTGCAATTTAGTCAGGTAGGTTCGGATACCCTGAATGAGCATGTAAATATAACAATTTAAGTATTATATCATATTTTATATGATATTTTGAATTGAATATATGAAAAGGATGTTACATGAAACATGAAAATGAATACTAAATAACATAAATTAATTGAAATTATTCTGAAAATTTCGGTAATGCCTCGTATCCTATCCCGGTCTCAGGTATGGGTATGGGGTATTACAATTTCTTTAAACACTGTTAAGTGTTCGTGCACAGACGTACCTTCCTCTAAATAATGAGTATAAATACACTACTTCATATGCAACTTGCTGGTTAGAGTTTTTGACATACATATTTGTTCCAGCCTCTTTCATAATGCAGCGGCGGTCTTCTCCTTCATCATATCTTGTAAAATTTCATTAGATAAATACAGATGTAATTATGTTAACGCCTTTCGATCCTTACGCTTCTTCTCTTCATCCGTTTATGTCGAAGGCATCTTATCTATCCCTAGTAGGGGATCTTCCAGATTTATCTATGCAAGAATTGCTTACATCTTAATCTACTACAACACAAATATAGTGTTGCGATCCAACAGCGAAATTTTATACTTCAAAGACGCCATTACCGCGATCGAGATGAACAACCCAAAAGCTGTGATACTAATTTGTAAAAAATATTATGTCGCTAATGACAATATATCGCAAAGAAAAGAAAATAAAAATAAAGAACATATAGATTTTTACGTGGAAAACCTTTCAGGAAAAAACCACGAGCAAAGGAGAAGGAAATTCACTGTGTCGAATTCGAATGATTACAAGAGGAGTAGACTATGTCTATTTATAAGCTTGTAAAACCATATTCTAATAGGAGTGTTGTAAGATTGAAACATCTTATTCTAATCAATATCAAATAGATAGAGTTTAATAAGGTTTAAAAAACCTTATTCTAAAAACAAAATTGTAGTTCTACATGGATTTGACTTTTATTTTATTTAAATAAGGATTTGGTTCACTTAATTCTAACATATACAAATGTAGTTTATCCTATTTATTATTTGTTTAGGGAGTAGGAAAAACAATAATCTTCTTCTCAATCTTGCAATGGTGCATATGGATGAGTTGGCAAGGACATTCATCTTCCTGCTTGAGTATCCTAAGGCAAAAGAAAGGTATAATTGTTCCTTTGATACTGTTACTGCTCCAAAGATGGTTGAAATTCTTTGAGCTAACCATCCAAAATTCTCAATTGTAGAGTGAGTAGAATTTTTATTTTTATTTTAATTATAACTCATGTTATGTTAATGTTTGGAGTAAAAGAAAATTTTTTAATCCTTGTCATGCAGCACCCTAGAAGGAATTGAAGGTGCTAAATTGCTTGGTTTGTCATCAAGGAGGCTCTTAGACTTGGGTTTCAGATTCAAGTATGGGGTTGAGGATATATATGATGGAATTATTAAAAGCTGCAAGGAGAAAGGCTTTCTCTAGTAAGCATAAACATGGTGCGAAATCTGTAGAAATGATGTTAACTCATTGTTTTATTGCATAAGCAAAGGGGGGCTAATACGATTTAATGAATAGACGATGTTGATGCAATACTTCTTTTGAAGATTATAGGATACTTTTGCTCTAATTACATGAAAATTTAAATGTATTTATTTGCATTTTTCATGTTTGGATGCTTGTGTTTTCATGGACTTCATATATATTAGTTTGTTTTGGAGATAATTGTATGCAGTTTTTTGCTTTTCCTATGAGCCCATCACTCAAACCTATTTGCTCTGCTTGTGATTAATTTTCTGTTTAGGGTAAATTACACTAGCAGGAACTCAACTTTAAATTTAGTCATTCAACTTTTAAAAATAACAAATCAATCACTAACATTATCGAAAAGTGACAAATCAGTCAACCATTACCATTACAGGCTTAATAGGATAGGTGATATGACCAATTAACTAGCTACGTCAGCTAGTTAACTTGCCACATTGGATGAGGCAAAGTTGAGTGATTGTTTTTTTTCATCTTTCTTTTTTTTTTAAATAAATGGCCCAATATTTTTACTTTTTGCGTAAGTGGCTCAATATGTTTATACTTCTTCTCCTTCATTCCAACAATCTCACTGTCATTGCCTTCACCACAACCATCTTTAGTGTCACAATCATTGACCTTCAAACCACCATGTCACACCACAAAATTTTTCTAAAAAGTTTCGAGGGTAAAATGGGGATTTTAGCTCTAGTGAGCTCGAAAATTTTATTAGCATGGTATTCAGAATTGTTTTTGCCTATGACATTTTGGAAATTAAATCATTTTTTGAAAATAATGTTTAAAAGACTTTCAATTTTGAAATAAGGACTGATTTGTAAAGTGGTCTAAAGTATGAGTTTTTAAAAGGCAATTAAACTAAATGTTAATTTTCACACTATTTTTCTCCTTCATTTTTATAAAACCGATTTTAGTCTCTTGTCCATATTTTTGTTTTGTCATCCATTGCATTCCAAAGCTCTTTTCATTTAATTTTGATTCCCAAACTTAATTACTTAGATTTGTATCATTCCCCAAACCATAAATCTTCATAGTATTTCAAGAAAAACATCCAAGAACACCATAGATTTCTCTATTTTTGATTTTTTAGGTTTTTGGGGTTTTCGATCAAATGTTCAGTTTTTTTGTCAACTAAGGTAACGATTCGATTTCTTATTAGTTTTTTTTTGTCATTTGATCATTTAAACTGAATTTTTAGCTGTTAAATCGCATTTTTTTAAATAAAAGTAAAAAATTGGGTCGTTAATGGTGGATTTTGAGATTTTGGGAAAACGTGGTTTCAAAGTGTTTTTCAATTATTTTTGACATGATTAGAAGGTTTTAAACTTACTTTAAAGTTTCGTTGAAGATTTCCAACGTTTTAATAAGTTTTTGTGAAAATGGCCATAAACATGTCAAAAATTTGATACCATGAATTTGGTAGTTTTGAGTAGTTTAAAGGTTCAGAATTAGTCATAGGTGAATAATTAGACAAACAGAATCAGTTTTAGGCAAAAAATTTAGTATAGACCGAGATAATTGAAATTCAGTTTTTCTATGTTGAAGGTTTCGACTACAAGAGAATTTAGCTTAGGCTTGTGTTTTGATTGTTTGAAGTGAGTCCTTGGCTGATTGTTGATTGTGTATATTGTGTGTTATTATGTGCGAAGCATCGAAACCATTGAAGCCTTCTATGAGCAAGGCAAAAGGCAAGGAAAAACAGTTTAAACTTTCAACAATTAGGTGAAAGCGTGGTCGGTGAGTGTTTGGAATTGCTACTTGTAAACATGATTTATAGTGTTAATTGAGAGATTAGGAATACCCTAAAACCCTATCCTAAGTTTCGAGTGTAAGCTTTCTATTTCCCTTGCCTTATTTTGGCAAATTATGTGATTATGTGAATAATTGTGGATTGATTATTATGAAATGATATTGTGATATGAGACATGTGTGATGACTATTGTGAATTGTGTTGTGTTGTGGGCATGATATACATGCAAAATGACAGTGATAATGATATGTTAATAATGCAAAATGTAGTGAAAGCAAGTGGAATTTCAGTAAGTATATATGTGTTGAATTCTGGAATGTGATATTATTATGACAAGTAATATGTGAGAATACTTACATGTGATATATGATGTATTGATTTTAATGCATACATATATGGTCAGATAGGTGATGGCTCAATGAACATTATTGTGGCACTTAAAGCGCAATTAAATGTGAATCTGATCAGCATGCATTGTGTACAAGTTGTGATGTAAATTGATGAATATGAATATAGATGATGTGCATTAAATCAGTAATTAAAAATGTGTAATTGTGGATATTTTGGCCTTGTGATCTCTTGAAACTGTTGGATATAGTTGGCATACCATAGGATTATGAGTACTTACTTATATATATTGTGTTTTTGAGCATTGTGGCCTTGAGACAGGTTGGAGAGATAAAGGAATGTGAGTTAAGCTCCATTCAATGGGACATGTTTGATGTATTGGAGAGTGTTAGCTTTATGTTACACTTTTGGGATATGTTCGACTCTACGAGTCATTTGGTGTGCTAGAGATCCGTGTATCCGATGTATGGTGATAGAGCCCACTTTTAGTTTCATAGCCTCAAGTGCCAAATTATCTTTTAAATATGATCTTATGTATTGTGATAATACAATGCGAGATGGATGCATAAACATGTGAATAATATGCTAAATGAGTTGATTTAAGTTTCACAAAAATATTAGTATGTTCTTATGGTAACTTGTGTATGTAATTATAGTTTGGGTCATTATCATTTAACTTGTTAATACATGTGAATATATAATTTAGACTTGTGAGTCATTAAAGCATGTATATGTTGTTTAGTCTTGATGAATTATTGTTAAATGAATTATATATATAAACAAGTTGAGTGTAATTGCATGTAGGAGTATATGTTATGATTTAATGAAGCGTGAAGATGTTATTATGACTTGGTTAGAATATGCCTGTGAATGTGTTTTAACATGCTCTTATTTAACCTTTAATGTTATGTATACATTGTGGTTACTCTGACATTCACTGAGCTTGTTTAAGCTCACCCACTCTCTCTAACCATTGTAGATATTTAGCGTTGGTGGTGTGAGTAATGTGGGGATACCAAGGAAGTGATCCAAGTTAGGGTTTAGTATTTGAATAGGTGGTATTAATATTATTCTTTGAACTGTGGGTATAAGGCAATGTGGTTAGACTTTGATCAATTATTATTGTGGTCCTTATGATATTTTACGGGTTTAGTTACCTAGCACTTTTGATGGATGTTATAATTATTTCATTGGTATTGTTTTGGTTTAAATATTTGCTATGTTGAAGTGTCATGAACTGTATATATGGTCAATTGATGTTGAATAATGTGGTAGAACTGTTGCATGAATTTTGTCTTAATGTTTTGATTACTTTCATAGCTTATTTTCTCTTAAGATTTATGGATATTGTTCTTGTTATATCATTTGCTTACTCGGACAAGTTTTCGATGATTGAATCGTTATTGTGGTTGTTTTGGTGATTACTTGATAAGGTAAAAGTTGCATGTTGAGGTAGTTATTTTTTGAATGGACTATATGTCTTAAACTGCTGAATTTTTGTGGTCTAGAGAAGAAGTATCGATATTCGTGTTTTAAAAATGATACCTCCATGATTTTTCAAAGCACTAACATAATTTGGTATCGATACCATATCACAAGTATCGATACTTGGGGTAGAATAATCGATACTTTATGAAAGGTACCGATAAATTCTGATATCTTAATTTTAAGAGAGAAACAAATGCTGTTTTGGTATCGATTTTCCAAGCAGTATCGATATCGTTTGAAAGAAATATTGATACCTTTGATTTAGTATCGATACCTATGTGAATAATTCTAAATTCTTGTTTGGTGGTCTAAAAGCGTGTTTAATTCTCGTTTTAATTTTGTTTGATAAATGTTGAACATGTTTTAATGATGACTGGAACATGGGTGACTTGTTATTATTTAAAAGCTAAATCGAAAGATGTGTGCTTAATAACGAGACAATTTGTAATGCTTATGATGTGTGACGGTAGTGTGACATCCTGATATTCGGGCTTGGAGACTGAGCGGGATATAGGGAGTTACACATCAAACTATCTTTTTTTTTAGCCCCTCCCCCCAATAGAAGAGCCACCACAATTGGGATACGACTATCTTTTTCTGCTGCCCAAAGCCATTAACTTTTAAAAAGACAGACCGAAATGGGATTAGAGACAATTTGGGGTCAAACTATTAGTACCCACAACCAAATCGGTAAGGAGAAAATCTTCCAAAGCAACATTCAAGCTATTCAAGAACCAAAATGAATTAGATTTGTCAAGATCTTCATGGGATATGATGATATAAACAAAATGGACATCAATTAAGCTAAACTAACACTAACTCCATGCCAACATTATCAAGTTGCATAAAACAAAATCAAAAGAAAAAAAAAAGGGTAACTTCCAGATAATCCAAACAATCCATTGAACCCATGATTTTTGGGAACAAAGAAAGTGATTCCTCCAAAGGGGCAGACAAATGCCGACAAGTGAAATTCTAGGTTGGGTCTGTGTTAGCAAGATCCCAAATTCGAAATCAGACTAGATATTGTAGCAAAAGATTTTTTTTTGTTCCTAAAATATTGAGATGGTGCAATTGGCCAGATACGACAAAGAAAAGCTCTCAAACGTTCTCGCTAGCAAAACTATTCTTTGTGAAGCTTACCCCATTGCCATCGCCACGATCCATAACCTCATACTGCTGCTGAACAACTCTAGAATTTCTCTCTTCTTCTTCTTATCCTTTTCTTCCTTTTCTTTTTCTTTTCTGCTTCTTTTTTTCTTTTACTGCCCAGCCTAGCCAGAGTTTTAAATTAGGGTCATTTACACAGTGGGATAACATGTCAAAATTCCGTGAAGTTTGCAACGGAAAATGGTTAGTGTGACTGATTTGTTAGTTTTTGAAAGTTGAGTGATTGAATTGAAGATTGAATGATTTTGTTTGTCATTGATGTCAAAGTTAAGTGACTGTTGGTGTATTTTATCCATTTTTTATTATAGAGGAATATATTCAATTGATGGAACCAAATGAAGGGAACATTTCAAATTTGGGTATTAATATCTTATACAAGTACTCTTATAAATAAAACTTGTTAAGGAAAAATATAATGAAGTTATGGAAAGGGGAAACGAAACCATTTGTGTGACGGTGAGGTATAAGGTTTATAGCTTCATGGACCAGTGATTCTTACTTTTGTGGTTGGTCTTTTCATCCCCTTACCATTGGTTCTGGTATTAGGTACAAGCTACTCGTTGTCCTCAATCGATGATCACAAAGTTTTTATTTTATTTTTCTTGTCAATTATTCAAAATTTTATATGTTATTATTTGTTGAAGTATATTATATAGTAGATATTGATTATGAAAATACAAAAGATTTTCTTGTACCGTATTGTGAGGTAAGTTATCATTTGAGAGAATAGAACTAGACACTAGCACCAAATACAACTCACAAACTTTTTATATGAGATATTCAAAACTTCGATATGTGGATGAGAAATGCTTGTTGTTTTAAAAAAAGATTTCTCATAGTAGCACCACCACCTCAATATAGTATAAAAAAAGTAAGGTTGGATCGTACTAGCATGTTGCATACTTTATAACTTTATTTGTAGGTGAAATTGGGATGATTTATACTTTAAAGGGTACATAGAAGAAGAAAATATTGATAATGTTAGTGACACAAATTCCAATTCCCATGAGGAAGAAATTGAGGACAAATGAGTAATGATGTAACACCCCTAACCCATATTCGTCGCCGAAATAGAGTTACAGAGTATTACCAAAATTTACAGAATAATTACAGATAATTCATGTTAAATACTATTCATTACCAAAACTAGTCATATTTTCCCTTGAATGGACCCTCGAGGCCCAGTATAAATGTTGGAATCAAGTTAGGACTAAATCAAGAACTCAAGAAATTGGTCCAAAATTTCACAGTTTCTCTTATATACAGGGGTCACACGCCCGTGTGGCTCATACGGTCAAACGACACACCCATGTCCTAAGCCGTATGGTGTATGAAATAGGTCACACTGATGTGTCCCCAGCCGTGTAACTCTCTGACTTACAAAACATTAAGGTGCACGTTTCACACGGCCAAGACACACTCTAGTGTTTTAGGCCATGTAGCACACACAGTTGAGACACACGCCTGTGTCTCTGCTCCGTGTGCCAAATTCTGAACATTCTGTTTCTAAATTTTAGGATGTAGGGGACACATGGCCAAACCAAATGTCCATATGTCAGGCCGTGTGTGTAACACCCCCAACTCGGCTTAGACGTTATGGCCGAATTTGGTGTGTCACATCAAAGTATTTTTCAAAAATTGATCCTTTTGGTAGGAATCCGTTACTGAATCTAAAACCTTTTATTTTTATTTAACAAAAGTTCTCATCAATTTGGTATATTACTTCAATTTAAATCGTGGAAACATTTTAAAAACTTTATTGTTGAACGCTCATATTCTTTAGAAAATCGTGTTATTTTGAAAACTCGTGTTTTCCCTAGGCTAGCAGTTTAATATAAGAAATTAAAATCCAAATTTAAAACTTAAAACCCACCAACAGCTTTATTACAAAAAATGAAACCCAAAATGAAATCTAAATGCAATTAAAAGAAACCGAAGCAGTAGTGTGGTCATCTCCGAGTCCCTCGCAGCTCCAAACCATCTAAGCTCAGGGATTACCTGCACAGTTAGAAACGGAGTGAGTTTACGAAAACTCAGTGTGTAATCCCCATAACCAACAAACAGTGAATAACACAACATCAGTACAGTCTCGGCCGAAGCCCTATTCAGTATCAGTACAGTGCAAAATGCAACCCATCCCATAACCATCCAGCACACCACCCGTACCAACCAGCACACCTGTGGGGATGTCAATCATCCCACCCAACTAGCACACCAAATATCGCAGCAAAGCTGCCAATAACAATAATAACGTAGCGTAGCTGCCAGTAACAGTAAGTGTGGCAAGCCACCAGTAATAGCATATGTGACATAGTCACCAGTACAGTACTAACTAAATGTAACACCCCCAACCCGGCCTAGACGTTATGGCCGAATTCGGTGTGTCACATCAAAGTATTTTTCAAAAATTGATTCTTTTGGTAGGAATCCGTTACTGAATCTAAAACCTTTTATTTTTTATGTAACAAAAGTTCTCATCAATTTGGTATATTACTTCAATTTAAATCGCGGAAACATTTTAAAAACTTTGTTGTTGAATGCTCGTATTCTTTAGAAAATCGTGTTATTTTGAAAACTCGTGTTTTCCCTAGGCTAGCAGTTTAATATAAGAAATTAAAATCCAAATTTAAAACTTAAAACCCACCAACAGCTTTATTACATAAAATGAAACCCGAAACGAAATCTAAATGCAATTAAAAGAAACCGAAGCAGTAGTGTGGTCATCTCCGAGTCCCTCGCATCTCCAAACCATCTGAGCTTAGGGATTACCTACACAGTTAGAAACAGAGTGAGTTTACGAAAACTCAGTGTGTAATCCCCATAACCAACAAACAGTGAATAACACAAAGATCGATGATATGCAATCAAGCCCTATTTAGTATCGATGCGATTGCAAAATGCAACCCATCCCATAACCATCCAGCATACCACCCGTACCAACCAGCACACTTGTGGGGATGTCAATTGTCCCACCCAACCAAAGACACTCAAATATCGCAAAGAAAGCTGCAAAGAATAATAATAACGCAGCGTAGAGCTCGCCAAGATAAGTGTGGCAAGCCACTAGTAATAGCATATGTGACATAGTCACTAGTACAGTACTTCCTCCATATCATAACCCACCCCATGCAGATGTCGTGTCATAAACAATATGTGTATGCAGTATATCATGCTTATAACCAATCATGTAAATATCATTCACACATTAAAATAGCCCACCGCTAGCATCATAAAGGTCATACCATCAATTAGGGTAAATCAATAATTTTTACCCCTCAGAGATATTTCGGTCACTTAGCTGATTTTAGGATCTCATTACAGATAGCAACCCTTCAGAAGGTTTACAGTCGTCACGAACGAATCAAATAACCCGTGTGGCTTAAACAGGGTAAATGGGCCTAAGGCCTATTACTCGGCCCAAATGGGCCCTCAATCTCACGTGGCCCCTTTTAGCCTAAATCCAGCCATGGCTGTGCGAATTTCATAGCCTAGTCCAACACTTATCATCTTTCGTGAATTTTACTATGCGTGGGCCCTCGAGCCCATCGGGCCCACACGGTCCATTTTGGCCCATAGAGGCCCATAACGGCCCAAGCCCACGAGAGCGCTCGCGGTGGCCTCTACAGTCTGTCGCCCAAAGTTTGTGGCTTGATTCATCTTGCGAGCGTTTGCACGCTCAAGTGATCGCAAAAGCCGAAGTTTCAGCTTTTCGGCTTCTGCCGATTTGTGGCTACGTAGTAGGGTGGGTACACACCTTTTGGCTTTTGATTAAAAAATAGAGTGGTGTACGGTTACACACCTTTTGGAAAAAAAGACGTCGAGCCCTGTGCGCTCAACCTAAATCCAAAACAATGAACCTTCGTCAGTTCTCCAACGCTTGGGTTAACCCCCTAACTACGTACTCACCAATTCCCAACAATAAGCATCGCTTACCTTGCAAGGACCAATGGGGCTTAAACCACCCTTATCCAACGATCACCCTTCTATAAACCACAATCTGCATCAACAACCCATTATTTAGTAACTTAATAATACTCCATTAAAACCAACCGCACTTCTTACCATAACATAAACTAGATCGAAAGGCTAAAGCATTTGGCCCACCCCTTTGGGTAACGTCACAACCCTCTAGCACCCTTCGAACGAAAAAGAAAATGTTAGATGAGCCTATCCTCACGACAGTCAAGAGGATTTGGCTCAGGAATACCCAAATCGAACAAAAACACAAAGGAGCCTTAACCATTCGGCCAGGAAAAACACTTACCTTACTTAACAGAGACTAAGAATCGGTTAGGCCACCACCGCTTCGGTCACACAGGGAGAGAAATAAGCGGCTAACTTCAGGAGAGAAAGAACAATGAAAAGGATGAAGGAGGAGTTGGGTTCAGTTTCTTTGACTTTAGAAACAAGAAGAAAAGATGTTTGAGACAACAAAAAGAAACAGGTTACTAATGTTTGGCTAAAGTGGATTCGGCAAGCTTGACTCAAAGAAGAAAAGGGAAGAAATTGGAAGGAGGAAAAAAATCACTTACAATCGGCACCAAAAGGTAACAAAAAGAAAAGCCAAAAAGTTGCAAAGAAGTATTTGGCACCTACCCTAAACAACAATTGCCGAAAATGCCTAACCCAAAACCCCTTGACCGAATTTGCACCCCCACACACACCCATTTGGCTACAACTCCCTCCCAACTCAAATTCCATGATAATATCAACGATTTTTTCCATATAATCCTTCCCTTATCTCTCCATGATCCACTCCCAAGACCAGTTCAAACTCTTACACAGCAGAGTCTGAAACCACTTCAACCTCTTGCCGCCCCCTTCTAGCAAAAATTTAAATACTCCTTTGCTTGCCATGGAATTTGAACTCATGCCTCCTCAGCTGTTCCACATGCCACTTGCCACTAAGCCAGAAGGCTTCTTGTGTCATCAACCAACCACGATTACTATAAGGCCTAAGTGCCAGAGCTTAGGTTCTTTTAAGAGCAAAAATAAAGATGCTGCAAAATCCGGAACTTGACCCCAGGACCTCCCAAACACCCCCAAACACACCTAAATCAACTAACCATAAAAACAAATAGGAATTTATGCTAAAACCGAAAAAATTACACACCCTAAATTTTTTGGGCGTTACAGTGTGTCACACACAGTCAAGACACACGCTCCCGTGTGGACAAAATAAAGCCATTTCCTAGCCTTATTGCCCTTGTTAGCCATACATTCCACAATATCATCAAGAAACATATATGGGCTTCACAACAATCAGATTTCTAGGCATATATGCTTTCCACATCACATATTCATTTAACATGTATGAATTATATCTTTATATTACAAGGATATTTTCATAATAATTCATCTATAGTTCTGATTATTTCATATCAGAACTTTACTCATATCATTCAAAATATCAATGTCACACAAGTAGTACACTCGAGGTGTACAAATCTATAATTAAGGATGAACATATTCATCAAATAAATTCCATGTACAAATATCATCATTTCATATTTTCATATATCAATTATCATGTATCATCATTTTCATGTATTTCAGATAGATATGTGTAATAACTCATTTCTTATTCATATATTCTCATGTCAGTATTTTTCCCGCTGAATTTATCTGAAATATCGATAGATACACAAGTAGTACACTTAAGGTGTACAAATCAGGATCCATCAATTCATATTCAGGGGTACTCGATAGGGCACATAACTAGGGAGCACACTCTTGAGCCACATATCAGGATGCTCAGATGAGCCATGTAACAGGACACTTATTCGGGCTAAACAGGAAACTCATAAGAGTTTTACTCAGGAAGCTCATAGAGCTTATCTGATATCTTCAAAGAGATAATATCAATGAGCACAAGATAAGGTAACAGGGAGTTCAAGCGAGCCATGTCAGGAACCTCATAAGATCCTATATCAAGACGCTCACATAGAGCTCCGATTGTGTCTGCATTATATGCTGGATCACAACTGATCGAATCATGTAACAAGACGCTCACAAAGAGTTGCGTTAGTGCGCAACACATGCTAAATCACTACCGATTATGATGCTCACAGGAACTATACATCAGGATGCTCAAGAGGGCTTTTATCAGGATTACTCGTCCAAGCTAAATCCCGTCTGCAACATATGCAGGACCTTAATATTAATACAGGAAAATACTGTATCCATCGACTTTCAATTATTCAAATGGGATTTAATATTTTTCAAGCATTATTAGGCATGTGATTATTTCATACATTTACAATATTCATATAATTCAAATAAACACATTCCACTTTCATTTCAAGCATAAAAGTAACATTTTTATCATTTATCATTTATCAGGCATTATCATTTATTTCAGGCATTATCACTTATCGGGTTTTGTTGGATATGTTTTCAAGGTTATATATTTATATATGATATTTATACAATTCGCAATCACAACATTTAATTCAAGCATATAAATGTACACAATTTAGTTACACGAACTTACCTTGACAAATATTCGTGTATGTAAAATCTACTAATCCAATATTTTTCTCTTTTCCTTGTACTAACTCCAAATTTGGTCTATCCGGATCTATACGAGTAAATTTAACATCAATTTAATACAATTTAAACCCAATTCAATCAAATTCACATCTTAAACAAAATTACCATTTTGCCCCTAAACTTTTAATTAATGACGATTTCATCCCTAAGCTCGAAAAATAAAATTCATGCAATTTAATCCTTGTTCCAAGCCTATCCGATTTTTACATGTAACATTTACAGCCCATGTATGTCATAAAATTCATAATTTTTCCATGAATTTTACAACTTTTCAATTTAGTCCCTAAATCATGTTTTCATCAAAATTCACTTTGTAAAAGTTGTTTATCTGTCAAAAACCTTTCATATTCTACCATAGATTTCAAAATTTCAGCATATTCATCTTTGGAAAAATTTTCATACTTTGATAACTTTACAAATTGATCCCTAAAATAGCTAGATTATGTTATCCCGATCTCAAAAATATAAAAATTACTAAAAACGAGACTTGATTACTTACCTAATTAGTCAAGAAAGCTTTCTTTCTCTTTCCTAGGGTTTCCATGCATTTTGGGGAAGAATATGGCATAAAATGATGATATTTTGTTATTTAATTAATTTATTACCTTTTATTTTTCATCTTTCCAATTTCATCCTTTTATTTATTTTATTTTCCATGGATGAATCATCATCCTTAACAAGTAAGCACTTTTAATGGTCTAATTACCATGTAAAGACCTCCAATTTAAATTTCTATAGCTATTTAATCCTTTTAGTTATTAGAAATCAACTTTTGCACATTGTGTAATTTGGTCCTTTATCAAATTAAACATGTAATCGATAAAATTTCTTTACGAAATTTTCACAAAATATTATTATCATACTATAGATCCTAAAATAGTATTAAAATAAATTTTCTTTTTGGACTCGGATCTATGGTCTTGAAGCCACTGTTCCGATTTTATAAAAAATGGGCTGTTACAACTCTCCCCCTTAAAAAAATTTTTGTCGTCGAAAATTTTATCGGTAAAGAGATTCAGATATTGGTTTCTCATAGTTTCCTCTGGTTCCCAAGTAGCTCCTACTATATCATGTCATTGTTAGAAATCATTTTACCTAAAGCTACCTTTTTATTTATCAATTTTTCTCCTCAAGTGCCAGAATTTCAATCAACCTCTCACTGTAAGTCGTGTCAGGCTGAATTTAACATTTATCAAAGTAATAACAGATGATGGATCTGATCGATACTGTCGTAACACATATACATATGAAAAACATTGTGGATTCTATTGAGCTCTGGTAATAATACCAATCAATACGCAACAGGTCTGATTCTTTTCAATAATCTTATATGACTCGATAAACTGCAGACTTAATTTGCCTTTATAGCCAAACCGGAGAACTTTCTTCCATGGAGAAACTTTCAAAAGTATTTTGTTGCCAATTTGAAACTCTATTTCTTTTCATTTTAGATTCACATTGGATTTCTGATGACCAAATACTGTTTTTAAATTGTCTCAGATCACTTTCATCTTTCTTCGGTTTCAACGAATCAAACCAACTACATGTATCTTTTCTCATTAAGCTCAATCCAAAACACCAAAAATTTATATTTGTGATCATATAAAGCCTCGTACGGTACACTTTTATACTTGATTGTTAACTGTTATTATATATGAATTCAACTAATAGAAAATATTTCTTTTTCAATTGCCTTCGAATTCTAAAATATAGCACCGAAACATATCTTCAAAAATCTGAATCATATGTTCAGATTGATCATCTGTCTAAGAATGAAATGCGATACTAAAATGTAACCGTATACTCATAGCTTCTTGTAACTTATTTTAGAATTTGTGAATATGAACTGTAGATCTTTACCAGAAATAACAGAAACTAGCACATCATATAATTTAACAATCTCAAAAACAAATAATTCAAAAAACTATTAAGTGAAAAATCCATTCATACCAGGATAAAATGTGCAGCCTTCGTCAAACAATTGACAATTACTCAAATAGTATCTTTCTTTTTCATAGACAGGGATAATCTTGATATAAAATTCATAGTAACTTTGTCCTATTTCCATTTCGGTATCGTCGCTGGCTATAACCATCCTGAAAGTATCTTCTTTATCTTGTTGATACATCCAACATTTAAATACAAATTCAGAAATACCACATTTCATTCCGGACTACTAATACATCTTTTTTTTTTCAAATCATTATGCATTTTATCATTTCCCAAATAAACAGACATAGTACCACTGTGATCATTCATGTAAAATTTTCTGTACAAGCTCCAAATTCTTCAGTACATAGACTCTGTCACTAAATAACAGACAATTATCAAATCTATTATGAAATTCTGAATCAAAAAATTAATTCACACTATATTCATTTAACTTACAACTCATTATCACTTTTTTGAGTTTCACTGATCTGTTGTAGAATCAATGGTTTAACTCTATACTCGGCTAAAATTAAATTATTATCAGACAATTACAATCGGTATCCATTACTCATAAGGCAAACAGAGATTTTCTACTCAGAGCGTCATCAATTATATTTGTTTTTCTCAAATGAAAATGAATTACCAAATAATCAGTCTTTCAATAGTTCTAACTAGCCACATTGTCTCAGATTCAAATATTTTTGCGACATCAGATAATTTAAACTTTTATAATCAGTACATATGCAACATTTTTCACCAACTGATAATTTCGCCACATTTTCAGTGCAAATACAATAGTTATAGATTCTAAATCATGTATCGGGTAATTCTTTTCATACGATTTAAGCTATCTGAAAGTACAAGCTATTACTTGCCTTCGTGCATCCAACACAGTCTAACACATTCAATGATACATCACTATAATAACAAATTCCTTACCCGATTCAGGCTGAACCAAAATTGATACTTCAGTCAACAGGGCCTCCAACTGGTCAAAACTTTACTGATATTTATCAGTCCATTCAAATCTTACATCTTTTTTGTAATAACCGTGTCATTAGTGTAGCTATTTCAATTATTAATATTGAAGCTTTAAGTTTGTAACTCCCCAAATTTTTGATTTTCAGCTTTTTGCGATTTTCGGGCTTGGAAGTGTCTGAATTTGTGGTTCGTGTTATTTTGGCTTAAATGTATGTTGGGTTAAGTATTTATAAGCTCTGGGGTGTGTTTGGGAGGTTCTAAGTTCAGGCTGTAACTTGGGATAAATTTGGGTTTTTAATTGAATTAAGCCTGACTTGAGGTCAGTGGGCTTATAAGGAATAATTGGTAAAAATTTAACAGAATGGGCCTACTGGTCTAGTGGTTTAGTGACAAGGGATTACGCTTAGGGTCAGGGTTTGATTCCCTGCAGTGGCGTTAAGATTATTTTTGTTGCGAGATTCAGTAAGTGTTGGGCTTCATTAAAATTTTGAATTGTGGGCTTTAAGGGAAAAATCTAGGGTTATCTTTTTATTCTTCCTTTTTGAAAAAATAGTTTTTACTTGCCGTCGTCTTTTTTCCCCAAAAATTCTCTTTGCTGTCGAAATTTCCTTTTCTCATTCGTTTTGCTTTTCTTTTTTGATAAGCGTAGGCGTATTCAAGCGGTTTTGTCGATTCAGTAAGTAGCATTTAAATTAAGTTAAGTGTTTTCTATTGGAGATTGTTAAGAGTGACTTTGGTTGCTGTTTAGGGATTAATCAAGGCTCAGTAGATCAGTAATCGAGTTCTTAGCAAACGAGAAAATACCGTTTTTCGTCGAAGGTAATTAGATCTCGCATTTTAGGATTTGCTCATTTTTAGGTAAAATAATTCAAGTAACTGATTTTGGGCTCGGTATTGTTAATCTTAGGCTTTGGAGTACCCGTGGTTGGATTAGCAGCGAAAATGAACAAGGTGTATACTTCGATTACACAAAAAATGAGTTTCGATGAAAGCCGAAAAACCAGTTTGTCGACACCACACGGGCATGTGGTCTGCCCATGTGGTAGCTTGCGTCGCGAGACACGGGCGTGTTACAGATGAGCCAGGCCATGTGTGCGCCACACGGGTGAGACGGACACGGGCGTGTGAGGTTGGCGAGGCCGTGTGTGAGGCACGGGCTCGACCATTTGGGTCGTGTAGGCCGCATGAGCCTGTGGGTCACACGAGTGAACCACACGGGCAGGGCACACGGACGTGTAAGCACAAATTTCCTAAAATGTTCTTTAAGGTTGCACGGGTCGCCTAAGTCGATGATGACCTGCCTGTAGGGTCGGTAAGCGTTATTTAGACCCCATATTATGAATGATTACTGTGTTGTATGTAAAGCATGTTACAATAAGCATGTATATCTGCCTGATTTCATATATCTGTTCGGCTATGATATGATCTGATTTCTACATATAAGCATGCCACGATATTTATGATGCATTGCATTGGGTTGGGTTGTTGTGAAGAGAAGGAAGTTTGAGAGGCAAACAGCCTATTATCTGGTAGTTATGCTGCATATATCTGTTATGTACTGTTTTACAGTACCTTTTGTTATGTAGGGCTGGATGAGTTGATATTATCCCCATACTTGGTGTGTAGGGCTGGGTGGGTCGATTTTATCCCCACACGGTGTTTTGGGTTGGACGGAGATGGTGTGCAGGGTTGGTGGGCATGATTTCTATTCTCTGATATCTGATCTGATCTGCATGCGATATCTGTATGGCTAAGGCTGAATATCGGTATTCTGTTATCTGTTTGTATGCATGCTATTTGTGGGGATGTACACACAGAGTTTGCGAAAACTCACCCCTTTATTTATTTTGTCTGTCAAGTAATCCTCAGCAGTAGATGGATCGGTGTGACGGAGGGCTCGATGGTGACCACTGGTAGAATCTTATTGGTATAAAGAGAAACATTTATTTCATTCGTTTTATTTTGATATTTTCTTTTGGGATTACCCATGTATTCAGATTCGAACTATTTGGGTGTATTTTGGGATTTCAAACTTTAAAGCTCATTGATTTATAACCGAATGACGTTTTAGCTTCCGTGTTAATAAAATGTTTTCACATAATAACAGGAATAGAGATTGCATGAATTAAGTAAAGATAATAACCTGTATGATTTTCACTAAATAAGGTTTTGAAAAAGGTTTTCTAAAAGCACTCTCATGTGACGCCGCCAGATTCGACCATAACGTCCAGGCTAGGTTTGGGGTGTTACAAAGTTTTTCCAAAGCCACAACCATAACATAGATTTAAAACCATAGTGCTATAATATGACTGACATTTCAGCCGTATAGATAAAACAATACTTCAATATCAATAGTGCACCTCAAATTAGAAGAGGAAAACAGAAAGTGGCCCCAATAATAACCAGTGCAGTAATACAATTTCTATAATCTGTGATCCTTATCACCAAACTTCATAATCGAGTCAATATTTATAACATTAATAAATGTAATTACCTCCGGCCAATGAATATCTTTCACAAATAAACCATGTTTAAATAATTAAAGAAATTAATGATATCTCAGAAAAATCCAAAAAAGTAATATCGCACAGATGTAGTATAAACAATTGTAATAAAGACAATATAATTTGTATATTCGCAATTCAGGGCTTCAATCAGTAGAAGTAGAAAATAGTATCATATGAATCTTGTCATCAAGTCTTCTATTAATCATGATGAATTAGAAAACCCAAGAAAGATAGAGCAATACCGCTCATGAATTAACCAGACTTACAATAATTCCATCTATTATAATTAGCCAGCCTTCCAATATGATAAATATTTCATCTGAACATGAACAATTTTACATGCCTCTGAAAATAACAGAACATATAGAATAGCCATAAGAGATTGCAGTAATATACCCGATTATAACAGCTGCATTCAAATATCTTTGCAATTTCATCACTATTCCTCTGACTAATAGAGTCATCAATAGTCTTACATTATTCAGTTTACTAAAAGAGCCAATTCAAAAGAAATTTTTAGCTAATCCGTTCTGTAGATATCATACTTGATTACTCATGAATAACTTCTTCCTTAATAGTAACATCACATATCCAGAATAATCTTCAGAAAAATCTAATATCTCTTTTAATATTGTCTTTACTTACTAACCCATTTTCAATTCTGACTGCATTATTAATCATTCAGCTTTTGAACTCTTCAGTTTCACATTTATGAACTTAATCAATATAAATCTTGTGAATTTTATTGTATAAAACTGTACTGGTGAGGGGCTGGAGATCGTAAAGCCTGAAAATTTAACTTTCATAAATACACACATATCACATAACATTTATCATCAGCATGTTCTTTATAAAACATTTAGTTCATACCTTTATGAGACCCGTTTCATCATAAGTAACATTTTTTTACTCAGACACGTGAGTATCACTTTCAGCAGTATCGGAATTAGCTCGGTTAGAAAGCATCTCTATCTATTTGTAAAACAATTTCTCCTCAGAGTCGGGAGATGTTACACTATCACATGTTATATAATGGCATGTATAGCTAATCTTGTATACGCTACGTTAGTATGAGAATTGGCTAAATCGTAGCTCTGATACCAATAAATATAACACTCCTAACCCATATTTATCGCCGGAATAGGGTTACAGAATATTACTAAAATTTACAGAATAATTATAGATAATTCATGTTAAATACTGTTCATTTCCGAAACTAGTCATATTGTCTCTTGAATGGACCCTCGAGGCCCATTATAAACGTTGGAATCAAGTTGGGACTAAATCAGGAATAAAAAAAATTTTCGTAAAATTTCACAATTTCTCTCATATACAGGGGTCACACGCCAGTGTGGATAGGCCGTGTGGCTCACACGATCAAACGACACACCCATGTCCTAGGCCGTGTGGTGTATGAAATAGGTCATATGGTCGTGTCCCCAGCTGTGTAAATCTTTAACTTGCAAAACATTAAGGTGCAGGTTTCACACGGCCAAGACACACGCTCGTGTTTTAAGCCGTGTAGCACACACGGCTGAGACACTCGCCCGTGTCTATACCTGTGTGCCAAATTCTGAGCATTCTGTTTCTAAATTTTAGGATGCAGGGGACACACGACCAAACCACATGCCCATGTGCCAGGCCGTGTGTCACACACGGTCAAGACACATGCCCGTGTGTCTACCTGTGTGGATAAAATAAAGCCATTTCATAGCCTTATTTCTCACTCAAACCTTGCCATCAACCTACTAAATCACTTACACATATATATCAACCAATTCAAGTATGATAACCAAGCTAATTTTATTATCTAACATGATATATTATTACAAGCATTCATGCTTTTAATCTTACCTTTTATAAGCATACTCTTTTAACCTATTTCAATCAATCAATAATAAACACTTATGTTATCACCATGAAATAATCTTAATATATATATACCAAAACATAATCATTACTAGTCATTCCAATGGCTAAATTACAATAACTATTTACATTTACATGCCAATATAGCCAATTAACCTATACATGCCATTATAACCATAATTGATTTACTATATATACCAAAATGGGTCGATGGATAGTGTGAGTGATCTCCACCAAGCTTCCAATCTAACAAGCTTTCGATTTACTATAAAACATGAAAATAAAACTAAGTAAGCATATAATGTTCAGTAAGTTCGTATACCATGGCACTTAACTTACCATTCATTCTATTTCAAGATAAAAATGTAAGGCACATTCAATGAATTTGATCTCAAACCCTATACATATCCTCATTGCCCTTGTTAGTCATACATTCTGCAATATCATCAAGAAACATATATGGGCTTTACAACAATCAGATTTCCAAGCATATATACTTTCCACATCACATATTCATTTAACATGTATAAATTATATCTTCATATTACAAGTATATTTTCATAATAATTCATCTCGAGTTCTGATTATTTCATATCAGAACTTTACTCATATCATTCAAAATATCAATTTCACACAAGTAGTACACTCAAGGTGTACAAATCTATAATCAAGGATGAACATATTCATCAAATAAATTCCATGTACAAATATCATCATTTCATATTTCTATATATCAATTATCAATTATCAATTATCATCATTTTCATGTATTTTAGAAAGATATGTGTAATAACTCATTTTTTTTATTCATGTCTTCTCATGTCAGTATTTTTCCCATTGAATTTATCTAAAATATCGATGGATACACAGGTAGTACACTCGAGGTGTACAAATTAGGATTCGTCAATTCGTATTCAAGGGTACCCGATAGGGCACATAATCAGTGAGCACACTCTTGAGCCACATATCAGGATGCTCGATGAGCCATGTAACAGGACACTTATCCGGGCTAAACAGGAAACTCATAAGAGTTTTACACAAGAAGCACATAGAGCTTATCAGATATCTTCGAAGAGATAATATCAAGGAGCACCGGATAAAGTAATAGGGAGTTCAAGCGAGCCATGTCAGGAACCTCATAAGAGCCTATATCAAGACGCTCACATAGAGCTCCGTTTGTGTCTGTATTATATGATGGATCACAACTGATCAAATCATGTAACAATACGCTCATAAAGAGCTGCGGTAGTGCGCAACACATGCTAAATCACTACCGATTGGGATGCTCACAAGAACTATACATCAGGATGCTCGAGAGGGCTTTTATCAGGATTACTCGTCCGAGCTAAATCCCATCCGCGACATATGCAGGACCTTAATATTAATACAGGAAAATACTGTATCCATCGATTTTCAATTATTCAAACGGGATTTAATATTTTTCAAGCATTATTAAGTATGTGATTATTTCATACATTTACAATATTCATATAATTCAAATATACACATTCCATATTCATTTCAAGCACAAAAGTAACATTTTTATCATTTATCATTTATCAGACATTATCATTTATTTCAGGCATTATCACTTATCGGGCTTTGCTGGATATGTTTTCAATGTTATATATATATATATATATATATATATATGATATTTATATAATTCACAATCACAACATTTAATTCAAGCATATAAATATACACAATTTAGTTACATGAACTTACATTGACAAATGTTCGTGTACGTAAAATTTACTAATCCGACATTTTTCTCTTTTCCTCGTTCTAACTCCAAATTTGGTCTATCCGAATCTATACGAGTAAATTTAACATCAATTTAATACAATTTAAACTCAATTCAATCAAATTCACATCTTAGGCAAAATTACCATTTTGCCCCTAAACTTTTAATTAATGACGATTTCATCCCTAGGCTCGGAAAATAAAATTCATGCAATTTAATCCTTGTTCTCAGCCTAGCCAATTTTTACATGTAACATTTACAGCTCATGTATTTCATAAAATTTAGAATTTTTCCATGAATTTTATAACTTTTCAATTTAGTCCCTAAATCATGTTTTCATCAAAATTCACTTTGTAAAAGTTGTTTATCTATCAACAACCTTTCATATTTTACCATAAATTTCAAAATTTCAGCATATTCATCCATGGAAAAATTTTCATACTTTGATAAATTTACAAATTGATCCCTAAAATAGCTAGATTATGTTATCCTGATCTCAAAAATATAAAAATTACTAAAAACAAGACTTGAATACTTACCTAATTAGTCAAGAAAGCTTTATTTCTCTTTCCTAGGGTTTCCATGCATTTTGGGGAAGAAGATGAAATAAAATGATGATATTTTGTTATTTAATTAATTTATCACCTTTTATTTTTCATCTTTCCAATTTCATCCTTTTCTTTATTTTATTTTCCATGGATGAATTATCATCCTTAACAACTAAGCATTTTTAATGGTCTAATTACCATATAAGACCTCCATTTTAAAGTTCTATAACTATTTAATCCTTTTAGCTATTAGAACTCAACTTTTGCACTTTGTGCAATTTGGTCCTTTATCAAATTAAACATGTAATCAATAAAATTTCTTTATGAAATTTTCACACAATATTATTATCATACTGTAAATCCTAAAATAGTATTAAAATAATTTTTCTTTCTGGACTCAGATCTGTGGTCCCGAAACCACTGTTCTGATTTTATCAAAAATGGGTTGTTACAAATGATAAGGAGTACATGTAAAATGTTAGAGAGAGAATAACTCAACAAATATGAAATGTTAGAGCAACTAGATAAAATTGCACATGATGTTGATTTTTATTGTTATTTTTATTAGTAATTGTATTGTCGATTATTTTCTTGAGTTAACATATTGAATACAATAATTTAATTTTAATTTTTGTTACTTATTAAGATTTTTTTTCTTCAAGCATTATTGTTAACTTTTTATAATAATTAATACTTAAAAAAAAGTTAAATTTTATAATTTGTAATTACAATTTTTACTATCAAACACAACGTGGAGAACTACCATATAACTTACAAGAGCATGTAATTACTACCATAATATTTACATTTTCATTCGGTTACTCTATAGTTTCTAAATATACCTAAAATTCTTTTAGATTTTCACTGTTTCACTCTATTTCTGTCACGAAAATACTTTTTTCAGCAATACTCAAGACAGCACTCTTGAGAAGATTCTAGGGTTATAACTAAGATTACAATACACTGACATAAATTTTAGGTTTTTTTTTGTTGATAAAATCCTAACTAAATTAAGCAACTAAAGCTAACATTCTCCTACCCTACCATTCCAACAATTTCATAAGAGCTACTCTAAATCTAACATACGATCACTAGATAGGTCCCAATTAAACGCTACTATGTACTGTTTTGGCTAGTTTACCGATACCTTAATAGTTTCCACGGTGCTCTAAGATACTCCTGGAAATATAAAAAAAAATAAAAATATTCTTCCGTATACGCCAAGTTTCCATACCAAAAAACGTTTGCCAAGGAACCCTATCCTCGGTGACCATCTAAAATTTCCCAGATTTTAGTTTTAATTGCATCTGATTGCTAAAATGTGAAGAACCCTGTTCAGATTTAGGTTCATATTTTGCAATACCAACAGAAAACAATAAATTTCACCAACCATAAAGAGTAATGATTTTCATGCCGTAAGCATGCAAAATACTGAAGTCCTTCCACACGCATTAACCAATTCAGGGTCAAAATATACGTTTCTCCAACTTTGGCAGTGAACTTTCAAGACAAAAGCAAAACCATCGTGGAAAATGCAATTTGTCAGTATGAATAAGAAGTTGATGGAGATATTTCAATGAATAGTCATCCTTGCTTTAAACTGACACCACACGGATAGTTGCACATCGAAAATGACAGACAACAGAGTCATCAAAGAATTTTTGTAAATAATGAGGAAATGCTCAAGATTATATATATATATATTAATGTAGAGCCTTTTCTTAATTATATTTTTTATGCAAAATACTCTAATAGAGTAGAGAGAGATGGAAGGAGATAAAGGAGAAGTGTGTGTAACTGGAGGTACTGGGTTCGTAGCTTCATGGCTCATCAAGAGCCTTCTTCAGGAGGGTTATGCTGTTCGTACCACTGTTAGGGCTGATCCAGGTAACACTACTTAATTTACTCAAAATAACAAGGAACATTTTTTCTTTTGAACCATCACAATTTATAAGCAAATCCATTTAAATATACAAATTTCAAAACATTAATACTTTGAGCAAATGTACATTATTTACCCCCACTTTCCTGTTGGAGCTTTGCAGAAAAAAATGAATCCGCACACCCCTCTTTTCTCTTCTTTTGATGGTTTCTAACAACTGAATGCTTAGTTGTCTTTCTAAAGAGTGGTTTGACATGTGACCAGAAAACAAAAGAGACCTTAGTTTCCTCACCAGTTTACCAGGAGTAGCCGAAAAGCTGAAAATCATGAGTCTTTTCTCTTCTTTTGATGGTTTCTAACAACTGAATGTTTAGTTGTCTTTCTAAAGAGTGGTTTGACATGTGACCAGAAAACAAAAGAGACCTTAGTTTCCTCACCAGTTTACCAGGAGCAGCCGAAAAGCTGAAAATCATGAGTGCAGATCTTAGTGATCCGGAGAGTTACAGTGCAGCCATCGAGGGATGCAAGGGAGTATTTCATGTCGCAACTCCTGTCGATTTTGAAAACAAGGAATCTGAGGCAGTAACTGAGAGGTCAATAAGTGGAGCACTAGGCATCTTGAAGGCTTGCTTGAAGTCGAAAACAGTGAAGAGAGTTGTGTATACTTCAAGTGCGTCCACTGTTATGTTCAACGGGCAGGATGTGGAGGTGGTGGATGAGAGTTTTTGGACTGATGTGGACATCATTAGGGAAAATTTAAGCCCATTCATGCGTTCTTACATGATTTCCAAGACATTGACAGAAAGGGCGGCCCTTGAATTTGGTACACAACATGGATTGGATGTGGTGACGGTGATTCCTAGTTTGGTTGTTGGTCCTTTCATATGCCCCAAGTTCCCTGGCTCAGTGCGCTTGTCATTGGCTCTGGTCCTAGGTACAAGCTTGCTAGTTCTCCCATCCCTATTTAGACTTTTTAATTTGCTTCTAAGATTTCAACTGCAGCAATAACCTCATTTCTTGTTTAACTATCATTCTGAAGTCATTACTTTGATGATAATGATTGAAAATACACAGTTTTATACTGAGAAAGTGCAGTGCACTAAGACAAGGAAGCTGAATAATGTGTACAGGGAACCAATCTGAATATAGTCTCCTTCTGAATGCATCGATGGTGCATGTTGATGACTTGGCAAGGGCACATATATTCCTGCTTGAATGTCCAGATGCAAAAGGAAGATACAATTGTTCTTCCGACACCATAAGCCTTGAGAAGTTGTCTGAATTTCTTGGTGGCAAGTACCCAGAGTTCCCAATTCCATCACCAGAGTGAGTGCCTCTGCATCTTTCTCCCAACTTACATTATAAAACAATAAAAACCATGGAGTGACAGCAGAGTCATCCTCCAACTTGTTGTTATGATTGCAGATCCTTGGGAGAAATCAAAGGTATGAAATGGCCTGGTGTGTCATCAAAGAAACTGTTGGACACAGGTTTCGAATTTAATTGTGGGGTGGAGGAAATGTTTGATGGAGCCATTCAGTGCTGCAAGGAAAGAGGATATCTCTAGTTACCCAAATTTACCATCTCTACTATGCAAATAATGCAGGGAGCAAGGGACTGGAAGAAGATTGGATCGAATCAGTTGAAAGAGGAATAAATTAGTTCCCTTGTCTCGATGATGCAATGTTATAATAATGTAATTCTAATTTAAAAAAAAAAAAACATATCAATGTATGTTGTTTTTAATGTCTCCAAACTAGTTTTTGTGAGGACAGGAGCTGCACTATGTATGGTTTCCTTTATATAGAAATTGATGTTTCCGTAGCAGTACTCAACTGTGACCCCTTATCCTCACTACCTTCTATTGTTGCTTCTTTTGTTCTTGTTTGTATCCCTGGAATTTCAAATTTTATTCGATTTTCTTACTTATGCATATTATCAAATTTACTTTTTCGGCTAAGCAAAAGGAAGAAAAACACCTCTTTACAAAATTAGAACATATTAAGTAATTGTTTGTCAATTGGCTGATAGACATTATATATTTTATATTAAGTATTTATTTGCTTATAATACTTTAGTCTTTATTGGGTGTGTCGAAATCAATTTTTTTAAAAAAGGGGGTTGACTTGGTTTTGAAAATGAAAACGAAAAAACGAGAGTCGCCACCAATCTTTTTTATTTAGATGTGATCGGATCACTTGGTAATTCAGTCGTTTTAACAAAAAATTAAATTTATTAAGACGATGATTTTTGGTCTACAAAATTCAAAAAACGGGTTCGGGAGTCGATTACGCACGAGAAAGGGTTAGCACCCTCGATGCGCCCAAAATTGGTACCTAGTTGATTAATTAATGTCTTGGTGTCGAAAATTTGAGAACTTTGAAAATTTTAAAAGTACGACCCTTTGTTAAAATATTATTTAATTAAATTTTTTTGAGAAAATGACGTATTTTACGTTAATCAAAGAAAAGAATTATGCCCCGTAAGTTAAGAAACAATATCTTGAATCCCTGAAATGAAGATAAACACCGAAAATTATTTATTTTTTGAAAGATATTTGATTTTCTCGGTCTTTAGAAAGAAATCATACTTCGAAAGTTAGAATACGATTTTTCCTTAATACCGAGTTTATTTTAAAAAAAATTCTAAAACACTCGTATGTTCTGATTTATCAAGAAAATCAAAATTCTGTAAGTTAGGGAACAACTTTTCGAGTCTTGAAATACGAAATATTGCTTATTTGAAATGACATTTTAGTGTATCGAATAAAAATATAACGCGATTTATAGTAAAATGTAAAAGCAAATTACGGTGCTAATACACGTAACATAATAGCAGATGCGATAATACAAGTAACAGTAATATGAACAAATATATAAAAATGAAATAAGAACAAGGCTAATAATATAAAAATATAAATAAATAAACAAGTAAAAACTATTAAAAAGTTTAAACAAATAAATAAAAAATGAAATAAGTAAATAAATAAGTAAATAAAAAATAAAAAATATAATAATAATAATAAATAATAGTAGTAAAAAAATAATAGTCATAATAATAATGACAATAATAGCAATAATAATAGTAATATGATAATAAATAATAGTAGTAAATAATAATAATAATAATAATAATAATAATAATAATAATAATAATAATAATAATAATAAAATACAAGTAATAGTAAGATAATAATAAATAAACTAATTAATTTAATAAATGACCGAAATAACAAAAAAATGACTTAATTGAACTCAAAACAAAGGTTTGGGGGCAAATCTAAAAAAATAAAGGAGAAAAGGACCAAATCGAGTGCGCGAATAACAAGGAGGGAGCAAAATGGGAAATAATCCCGCCCTCCAAAACGCTCAGCTTCATGGTGGACCAATTTGTAACTCGAAATAAATTATAGGGCCAAAATTAAAAATAAAAGAAACTTAATTGCAAAACCATAAAAAAGAGGAAGGGCTAAAAGTGCAATTAGCCCTTATACTAAAAAACACGTGGATCTTCAACTGGAGAGGGTCGAGTAAGGGCAAAACGACGTCGTTTTGGTGCCTGAGGGAGTTGGCCAAAACGGTGTCGTTTTGACACCCTATTTAAGTCGAAATTTTTCACAAAAAATCATTCCAACCTTCAAAAATAAAAAAAATATGAAAAACTCCCTCCTCTCTCTCAAAGCTATCAAGAATCCAGCCAGGGGTCCGACCACCAACCACCGCACCGTTCGCCGGTCACTGGCGACGGCGCCGCCGTCTACGGCGACGGAAGGCCGAAAGTCGCCCTTTTTTTGGCGAAATAAAAAAGGCAAGTTTTTTTTTGTTATTTTCTTGTTATATTTATGTACATATATATGTATTTTTTTAAGAAAAAAGAAAAGAAAATATGTATGTACGTATATGAGTAGATTCGAAAAGGAAAAAAGAAAGAATAAAGAAAAAATAAAAAATAAAACACCTTGGTTGATCTGTTTGATTCTCTACTTTTGCTTTTGTTTGTAAGTTTATTTTTTTTATTCATCATCCGAAAAGTTTACATTTTTGAGGCTTTTATAGCTTGATTTTAATACAATATTATGCCTGCTATTTGTTTGCTGTCATTTCTTCTCTGATTTTACAGGTGTAACTTGAGGGTGGTGGCCAGTGGCAGTGCTGCAGTGGCAGCTGGTGGCAGAGGTAGAAGACTAGGGGCGGCACTAGGTTTAGGGGGCTAGGGTTTTTTTTTTTAATTTTAAAGTTTTGGGCCTCTTAGGTTTGGGCTAGGGTTTTTTAATTTTGGGTTTGGGTAGTTGGGTTTAGGTTACTTAGGTTAGCTTTAGTTGGGATTGTTCTGGGTTTGTTTTAGCCCAGGCCAAAATTGGGCTGTACAGGTGCCCCTCTTTGCTCGTTGTCGTGCAACGAGAACAGAGCAAAGACTTTTAAGAAAGGCCAATTTTTCCCAGTCTCGCCGAGTCTTGACTTCTTTGGTACTTCTCTTCTTCAGGTCGTCTCGTTCCAGTCTACCACATCTTGTTGTTTCGATCCATTCCTGCGCAACTTCAGAGAAATAAGACTTGTAGTTTTAATCTACTCTGCTGCAAATTTAGGGATGTGAGATTTGTGTTTTTAGGTTTAATTCGACCTACTGCAACTTTAGAGATATAGGACTTGTTACTTTAATTTGCTCCACTGCAACTTCATGGAGATAGGATTAGTAGCTTCAATCTACTCCGCTGCAACTTCAGGGAGATAAGATTGGTATCTTCAGTCTGCTCCACTGTATCTTCTGAGAGATAAGACTTGTAGTGGTAGATTTGATCTGACCTACTGCAACTTCAGAGGTATAGGACTCGTCGTTTTAATCCGCTCTACTACAACTTCAGGGAGATAGGATTAGCTATCTTCAGTCTGCTCTACTGTAATTTCAGGGAGATAAGACTTGAATTTCAACTTGTTCCACTGCTACTTTAGAGAGATAAGGTTTGCTATGATCTGTTCCACTGCAACTTCAGGGAAATGAGATTTGCTATCTTCAGTCTGCTCCACTGTTACCCTAGGGAGATAAGGCTGGTGGTTAAAATATGCTCCTCTATTACCTCGGGAAAATAAGATTCGTCGCTTCTGATCTGCCCCACTGTTATCTCGAGGAGACAAAATTTGAACCATCAGTCTGCTCTCGTGCTACCTCAGGAAGATAAAACTACAATCTTCAACCTGCTCCCTTGCTACCTCAGGGAGATAAGGCTAGTGGCTAAAATTTGTTCCCCTACTACCTCAGGAAGATAATATTCACCGCTTTCGATCTGCCTCGCTACCGCTTAGGGAGATAAGATCTACAATCTTCAGCTTGCTCCACTGCTGCTTAGGGAGACAAGGCTAGTGGCTTAAATCTGCTCCCTTGCTACCTTAGAGAGATAAGATTCACCGTCTTCGATTTTCTCTATTGCTACCTCATGGAGATAAGATCTGCAATCTTCAGCCTGCTCCACTGCTGCTCAGGGAGACAAGGCTAGTGGCTTAAATCTACTCCCTTGCTACCTTAAGGAGATAAGATTCACCGTCTTCGATATGCTCCATTGCTACCTCATGGAGATAAGATCTGTGAATTCACCGATGTTGCTACACCATCCTCTAGGGACATGATCTGTAGAATCGATTTCATGTACCTATGCTTATGCCAAACGATTAGGATGCTATGATCGAAATAATCAAATGCTCCTAACTAGATGTGTTATGAATGATATATGAATGCAGAAATGAGAATGATCCTTTTTTAAATGCTTAAGGTATCATCACTCGTTGTTCATCAGGGCATTATCACTGACGTATTACGCTACCATCTTCTGCGACTGGTATTCTTGACAGAAAACCCAAAGAAACAATCATATTCTACTCAGCATACTTACCCCGTTGTAATTTCAAAGTCCTTTCCACTGTACCTTCTGGGACATAAAGTTTGTATCTCCCACTGCAACTTCAGGGGAATAACATATGGTTTCTTCCATCTATCCTGCTACAACTCAGAAGTACGAGATTTGTATCATCTTCAATCAATTTGATCTGTTACACTATTCCCTGGGTGTAATGACCAGATGTATATGTCTGATATTTGCATGAATGCAAAGTATCATTTTTATTTTTCGAGAAAGATCCCCTTTTACACTTGGTTTGACATTGCTCGTTATTTGTCGAGGTTGTATCACCGACGAAATGTCTTGTCTTTTTGTTCAACCAATAAAAAGTCCAAAGAGATAATCATCTTTCTCCAATATTTCCAACCCTTAGGCTTGGTGAGTTCTAAACAATAGTCCTGTTTCAGGTTCTTGTATTATTTAGAAGCTTCCAAAGTAATATGCGAAACTCCTTTTATGAAAGTATTATTAGTCCACTAATCGTTATTTCAATGCAAAATGCTTGAAAAAGATCATAACAATAGACTAAAAGGAAATTAATTAGGAGCATAGCTCGAAAAGTTAATCAAGGATAGCAAATGCAATTAAGAAAGAAATTTATTGGGATGTATCTTGAATAGAAAAAGGTAATCAAAGATAGCAAATTCAAAAATGGGTAAAATGGAAAACTAGGTGCCCCAGATATCGCAGTTTGAGCTTCTCTGTACCAACTTCTTGAGGACCATTTTGAGCTCAATCTGTGTTTAGTGGATCCGGAGTACTTTGTCGATGCCCCAAGACGTAGCATACTTCTTCATTGTTAATTCAAGCATAGCAAGACTATTGCATGCCCCACCTTCGATCAAAATTTGAATTGCCCCTTTTCGGGTTTTGAATTCAAAACCCCTTTGGTCTCAAGGTGCCCCTTTATGGGTTTTCGCCTTAAACTCTCCTTTTTTAGAAGGTCTCAAAGCGCTCTTTGCGGGTTTTCGCATTAGCCTCTCCCCTTTTTAGGTGAAGTACTTTTTGGCTGAATCCAAATTTACAAGATTGGGTAAGTTTTTTCCATCCATCTTGGTCAAAATCAACGCTCCTTCAGAAAATGTCTTCTTTACCCCATAAAGTCCTTCCCAGTTTGGCATACATTTTCCTCTGAATTCCTTTTGTATGGGAAGGATCTTCTTCAATGCCAGATCCCCCTAGTGGAATTCTCTAGGACAAACCTTTCTGTCGTAAGCTCGCATAATTCGTTTTTGGTATATTTGACCATGATGGATAACTTTCAATCCAACTTAACTGATCATATCGGGATTGAATCCATTCTATTTCATCTAGCTTCAGCTCAACCAAAATTCAGAGAGAAAGAATCTCGACTTCAATGGACAAAATTGTTTTCACTTCAATGAGAAAGGTGTTGCTCCGGTAGAGGTCTTGACCGATGTTTGGTAAGCATAGATGGTAATTTCTCATACTGATCTTTATGAGTCAATCATTTTCCCCACGGTTTTATTTATTATTACTTTTTATTTGCATCTTTCATTTTCGGGCAATATGGTGTTTGATCTTGAATAGATCGCAAACTTCTGATGTCGTGCTGTTGATGCGATCCTTTTTGGCATTCCATACCGATACGAAATGGTTCCTTTTTTTTAGAATCTGCTAACTGTCGACTTTGTGACATTAGCATATGAAGCAGCGTCCACCCATTTAGTGAGGTAATTAACGACTGTAAAGATGAATTGATGCCCGCTAGAAGCTTTTGGTGAGGTCAGCCCACTGACATCCATGCCCCACATAGTGAAAGTCCATGTAGAAGTCATGAAGAGATGAAGGAGACACATGAATCTTGTATCCATAAATTTGGCACTCATGGCATTTCTTGGTATAACTGATGCAATCCCCTTCTATGGTGGACCAACAGTACCCAAATCTCATGGTTTGTCTGACCATTGTAAAACCATTAGCACTTGTTCTTTAGACACCCTTATGGACCTCTTCTAAGATTTTCTTAGCCTTGACAGCATCCATACGTCTTAGTAGCCCAGGCATATCTTGATACGATCATGCGAAAACATCTTGGAATTCTTGGGATAACTCAATGACGTCTCGCTTTGTCTTTATGGTGATACAGGCTCCGATGTTTGCCTCTTTCTTTTGTCCTAGGCTTACTGTCCACTAACTCTTTGTAAGGTAGGATCTGTTTCATCTTGTTCTACCATCCTTAACAAATCAGGAGATATGTTACAATCTTTGTAATCTTCAAAGTCCTGAGATCCCACATATCTCGCTCAAAAGGAGATTCTGGGTCAGTAGCAGCGTCACTCATATCGTTGATATCTGGGTACCTATTGTAGGTACGAAGGAGGATTTCAAGGAATAAATGAATCTAAGAATGATTATTTGTATGGTATGATCATGAATGAAGAATAAAAGAATATTTGAAAGAGAGTCCAAAGAACAAAAGAATTTATAAATAGAAATAAAAGAATATTTGCTAAAAAAAGATGCATTTTATAAAGATTTTGGACACAAGCCTATTTCACAAAAGGATTCTTATTGCCTCTAGGCTTAAAGCGATAAGAGTGTTTTGAATATTACTCTAAATTAGATCTAAAAATACATGGATCTCTTCCATAGTCCCATTGTTCAAAACACTCCCAAGTATGCAAGGGCAAATATTTGGAAACTTTTATTCCCCAGTTCTCTCTTCGGATACATTGTTAATGTTCAGATTCCTTTATATTCCTTCTAGGCCTTTGATCTCTTTAATTTCTTTATTATCCATCAGGTCTTGCACTAGGGCCCTGAGCTCGATGCATTCTTGGATCTCATGCCCCTATCCATTATGGAACTCACAATGTTTACCCTTTTAACAGAAAGGTTAGGTAACAGATTTTCTGTACCAGCGGGATCATCAAATTTTACAATACCCAATTTGATGAGTCTTTTGATTACCTTTTTAAAAGCGACGTAGTTCTCGATCGAATGCCCTGTGATTCCCCCATGGTATTCGCATTGGGCATTTACGTCGCACCGTTTGAGGTATAAGGGCTGTATTAGTTCTAAATAAAAAGGAGATACAACATGTGTGTCAAACAAAATTTGGTACAACTTCCTATACGTGATTGGTATGGGCATAAATCGGAGTTTTTCTAAATTCGTTCTTGGTTTGGGTTCTTGCCTTGGGGAGATCTGATGGCTAGTATTTTTAGTTCTTGGCTGGCTTACTGTAATCGGCTCCGAATGGCCCTTGTTATACCTACTCGTACTATTCGCTTCCTTTTCCTTCTTCTTCGGGGCCTTTAAAGTCCACTCTCCCCTTTTCTTTGTTTCTACCAGAATAACTGGTTTGGCTCGATTATCCTCCGGGTTAAAACCTGAACCCATCGAGAAGTTCAACAGTGCCGAGGTATCATTCTGATATTGGGGTCTGATAATGACGGGTACCCCTTGCGGATGCCTGTCTGGTTGGGTCAGGATGCTTATTGGGGAAAAACATGGGGAATAGATGAGGTCTTCATTATCATCCCCACTGTTGACCACTAGGCCACTCCTTTTTTCAAGTCCTCCGACTAGTAATTGGGTTAACTGGCCTCTCGTATTCCTTTAGAATTCTAGCATTTGTTCCCGCATCTCTTGTTGAATTTTGGTCAATTACTCCTGCATCTGTATTTGCATTTGCTCTATTCTTTCCAACCTTCGGTCCATGGATTTTGTTCTTGAGTGAGTACCATAACGATGCTCAGTTTAGTAGACTTTTGTCGGTTCCCAAGTTAGTTGAAATAATTTTACCTAATTAGGGTCCTTTTGTGAAAATCTAATGCATGTGATGAAATGCAATGCAAATGCATGGGATGAATGCAAAAAGAAAAGGAGGCGTTGATTCTGGATTCAATTCCATTAGAATAACTTTTCTAGAAAATAAATTTCTTTACATAAAACGGATTACCTATGCGGCCTTGCCCTCATATTCCAAGCGAAGACACCGATCATTTTCTTCATATCTGGATGTTATGGTCAAATCTTGCGAATTTTCCAAAAGATATCTCTAATATCTCATTTCTGCTCGATCCGGACCGCGACACATTGCTCACTTATCCCCGCGATGCTCGTTAGCTTCTTTAAGACATGACAGCTCTCGAATAATCTTTGTTGGCTTGAATCCTTAGGCAATGAAGCAAAGTCGTGTATTCCTTCATTGACTCTTAGCCTTCTCTTGTTGTTTACTCGGACCATATTCGGACGGTCGTATCATATTCCACTGTATCAAGAAATTCATTCTCTATGACAAGCTTTTCTGTTTAGCAATTGAATGTGACTCAACACCTCCTTTCTATGATGAAAATGCAATGCAATCAAAACAAAAGAAAACATGTTAGCACAGAAGAAATAAACAAAATAGAGTACCTATCCGGGTGACCACTAGGGGTTTGGTGTGGCTCTACCTAGGGTGGGCTCTTAAGGCTTGCTATATGGGGTTTGGTTCTAAAGAAAGTGTACCTGAACCAGCAGATTCCTCAATCTTCACCCATTATAGGCTCATATGGATAGAGTTCAGTTCAGGGGAATACATTTCCGTATGGCCATGAGGAGATGAAAATCTCACGAAGACATAGGTACGGATGTATCCCGGAAGAAGTCTACAAGCCCATGCGGAGGTGAAAACCTCACGAAGGCATAGCTTCTCACTCCTACTTAAAAGGGTAAGATCGACTGATCATGCAATGCAATATGCAGAAAGATGCCTAAACTCAAACCAACACAACAATTATAAACAGCAATGATAAGGATCGTAACAAAGACGAATAAAAATGCAACGAAAGGATCTCTTACGATGAAAATACAATGTGATCGAAGCAAAATCAAATGCATCAGCATAGAAGAAATAAAAACAAAATAGAGCACCTATCTGGGTGACCACTAGGAATTGGCGTGCCTCTACTTATATGCGGTTCTAAAGTAAAAGGTACCCAAACTTACAGATTCCTCGATCCTCACCTATTATAGGCTCATAAGGACCTAGTTCAGTTCAGGGGAATACATTTCCCTATGGCTGCACGGAGATGAAAATCTCACGAAGACATCGGTACAGATGTATCCTGAAAGCGATCCACTATCCTGCATAGGGGTGAAGACCTCACGAAGGAATAGTTTCTCACTCCCACTTAAAAGGGTGTAACCGTGCGGTCATACAATGCAATGTGCAGGGATATACAAAAAAGCTCGAAGCAAATAATGAAAATATAGATAAAATGATGAAGATCGTAATACAAAACGGATGAAATGCAATGAAAGGATCGTATATCAAAACTAAATTTTCAATTTTCGACAAAAAGACAAAAGTTAATCAACTTGTGGCTTGACTCTCTTATTTGGGTCCCTAGTGGAGTCACCAAGTTGTCGAAACCACTTTTTTTAAAAGAGGGGGGGTTGACTTGGTTTTGAAAATGAAAACGAAAAAACGGGAGTCCCCACCAATCTTTTTTATTTAGGTGTGATTGGATCACCTCGTAATTCAGTCGTTTTAACAAAAAATTAAATTTATTAAAATGATGATTTTTGGTCTACAAAATTCAAAAAATGGGTTTGGGAGTCGGTTACGCACGAGAAAGGGTTAGCACCCTCGATGCGCCCAAAATTGGTACCTAGTTGATTAATTAATGTCTTGATGTCGAAAATTTGAGAACTTTGAAGATTTTAAAAGTACGATCCTTTGTTAAAATATTATTTAATTAAAACTTTTTGAGAAAATGACGTATTTCACGTTAATTGAGGAAAACCCCGTAAGTTAGGACACAATATCTTGAATTCCCGAAACGAGGATAAACACCAAAAATTATTTATTTTTTGAAATATATTTTATTTTCTCGGTCTTTAGAAAGAAATCATTCGTATGTTCAGATTATTTTAAAAAATTCTAAAACATTCGTATGTTCAGATTTATCGAGAAAATTGAAATCTCATAAGTTAGGGAACGACTTTTCAAGTCTCGAAATACGAAATATTGCTTATTTGAAACGATATTTTAGTGTATCGAGTAAAAATATAACGCGATTTATAGTAAAATATAAAAGTAAATTACGGTGCTAATACACGTAACATAATAGCATATGCAATAATACAAGTAACAACAATATGAACAAATATATAAAAATGAAATAAGAACAAGGCTAATAATATAAAAATATAAATAAATAAACAAGTAAAAACTATTAAAAAAGTTTAAACAAATAAATAAAAAAATAAAATAAGCAAATAAATAAGTAAATAAAAAATATAATAAAATGATAATAATAATGATAATAATAAAATAATAAAAAATAATAGTAATAATAATGATAATAAATAATAGTAGTAAATAATAATAATAATAATAATAATGATAATAAATAAAATAATAATAATAGGAATAGGAATAATAATGACAATAAATAATAATAGTAAAAAATAATAGGAATAATGATAATATTTAAAATAATAATAGTCATAATAATAATGACAACAATAGCAATAATAATAGTAATAATGACAATAAATAATAGTAGTAAATAATAATAATAGTAATAATAATGATGAAAATAATAATACTAATAATAGTAATAATAATAGTAATAATAGTAATGATAATAAATACAAGTAATAGTAAGATAATAATAATAAATAAACTAATTAATTTAATAAAATGACCGAAATAACAAAAAAAGGACTTAATTGAACTTAAAACAAAAGTTTGGGGGCAAAGCAAAAAAAAAATAAAGGAGAAAATGACCAAATCGAGTGCTCGAATAACAAGGAGGGAGCAAAATGAGAAATAATCCCGCCCTCCAAAACGCGTAGCTTCATGGTGGAGTAATTTGTAACTCGAAATAAATTACAGGGCCAAAATTAAAAATAAAAGAAACTTAATTGCAAAACCATAAAAAAAAGGAAGGGCTAAAAGTGCAATTAGCCCTTATACTAAAAAACACACGGATCTTCAACTGGAGCGGGTCAAATCGGGTTGAGTAAGAGTAAAACGACGTCGTTTTGGTGCCTGAGGGAGTTGGCCGAAACGACGTTGTTTTGACGCCCTATTTAAGTCAAAATTTTTCGCAAAAAATCATTCCAACCTTTAAAAATAAAAAAAATCTAAAAACCTCCCTCCCCCTCTCTCTTAAAGCTCTCAAGAATCCGGCTAGGGGTCCGGCCACCAACCATCACGTCGTCCACCGGTCGCCAGTGACGATGCCGCCGTCTACAACGGTGAAAGGCAGGAAGTCGCCCTTTTTTCAGCGAAATAAAAAAGGCAATTTTTTTTTGTTATTTTCTTGTTAAATTTGTGTATATATATGTATTATTTAAAAAAAGAAAAAGAAAATATGTATGTACGTATATGAGTAGATTCGAAAAAGAAAAAAGAAAGAATAAAGAAAAAATAAAACACCTTGGTTGATCTGTTTGCTTCACTACTTTTGCTTTTGATTGTAAGTTTGTTTTTTTTTTATTCATCATCCGAAAATTTTACATTTTTGAGGCTTTTATAGCCTGATTTTAATAAATATTATGCCTGCTATTTGTTTGCTGTCATTTCTTCTCTGATTTTATAGGTGCAACTTGAGGGCGGTGGAGTGGCAGTTGCCAGTGGCGGTGCTACAATGGCAGCTGGTGGCAGAGGTCAAAAGACTAGAGACGACACTAGGTTTAGGGGGCTAGGGTTTTTTCTAAAAAATTTTAAAGTTTTGGGCCTCTTAGGTTTGTGATACGATCCGCCTCGGGTGAGTCGAGTCGTATTAGTGTTTGCCCGATCGTCGACAAGAAGTTACGTAAAGTTTAGTTGAAGGAGTTGGATAGTTGAAGAAAAGCTAAGGAAGAAATGTTAAGAAAGGTTCAATTAGGTAAGATGGATTGAGTAAAAAAAAAAAAGGTCGGTATGGCAAGAAATGGACGATTTTGTCGATTTGGCACGAACTGGTTTCGGAAGAAATATAGATTGAACAAAAAGTGCAAACAAGAACCAATACTGATATGGTATCGACCTGTTGCTTATAGCCCCTTTGAGTTCAGTTTAGGTTTGGTGAAGTTGACCTCGACCCACTATCTATCAAGATAGGAACCTCGGTATGGTGAACGCCACACTACGAATAGTGATAAGTTCATTTCGGCAAAGAAAACGGTTGACACAACTAGAACACTAGGAAAGCCAATCGAATCTTTAAACGAAATGGAGAAAAAGTTGCCTCACAATTTTGGCACCATAACATTAACAAAGAGTCAAAAGTTTTTCTTACAATGAAAGTGAACAACTATTTATACTAGTAGCCTATGCTAGCCGAATAGTCAAGTTCATAGGCTTAACAACTAAGCAATGTAACTAATAATGGCTATGAAAATTCTAGAAATGATCCTTCAATGTGCGTGTCCATGTTCGGCCGAATGGGAGGTGGATGGAAGACTTCATGGCTAAGCATTGATGCACTTGGATAAATAGTCTTCTTGCATGCTTGGGTAGGTTCGGCCAACACTTTAATTGAAGCATGAAATTCATGTGGTTTCATCCAAAGGTGATGTCTTAAATGGGCTTCATGAAGAGACAAAAATAGGTGTGAACATAGGAGCATGAATAGCCTTTGAGGTGTGAACACAAGTAGTCGAATGGTTGCATGTGTGAACTCCTAGTGTGAATGCTTTGATGTTACCATGGGGAAGAGATTCGGCCACTTTAGAGAATTGAAGGATAAAGTGACTCTTGGCCGAATGGTTACTTTGGAGAATCCAAAAATCATCATACCAACTTAATTCATCCATGCATCTTGCCGTCCAAGGAGTGATGTACCTGCAACATTAAAATCAAGCATTAATCACCAATGTGAACACATTAATGTGGCAGCAAATATGAACATATTAAACACACTCATAAATTCGGCTAACACAATAAATAATTGTAGTAATTTGGACACATTAAATCCTAGTTCAACCAAGACATATTAATAACATGTAATAACCTAATTAAATTCGGCACACCTATTTAAAATGTCCAGAATTAAACAAATTAACTATTTGAATAAATATGTTCAAATTTATTTAATGCATCAATCTTATTTAATAATTAGGGACGAATAGACTTATTGAGCTTGATATAGGTGCATGAGCTAGTGATGAGCTGGGGGTAAGCTCGTGAGCTAAATCCGAGCTAGGTTCGGACTCGTAAGCTGGACTCGAGCTGGGGAGCTGGACATGAGTTGAATCTGAACTAGTAGCAAGTTGCAAGGTGAACTGGAAGAGTTAATATAAGCTTCCTCACTGCGGCTGGGCTGAGTTTCATCCCAAATTCGAGCTACAAGAGCTGAAATAGAATCTTTGAAAGCCTTAGCTCGAGCTCGGGTGATAGGGCCTTGTGGTAGCGTCAGATGATCTTTACTCGAAGTAGTTGAATCGTTGGGCGCGCTCGCATCATTCCCCCCTCTTCAAAACGACTTGTTCTCAAGTCGGAATCTGCATCAAAAGGGGATAAATCTGAAACATTGAAAGTAGCGCTAACATTATAGTCACCTGGCAAATCAACTTTATAAGAATTTTCGTTTATTCGTTCAAGAATTTGAAAAGGTCTGTCTCCGCGAGGTAGTAGCTTAGATTTACGTTGGACCGGAAAGCGTTCCTTGCGCAAGTGAGCCCAAACCCAATCTCCGGGTTCAAAGACCATCCGTTTTCGGCCTTTGTTCGCATTTCGGGCATAGGACTCAGTCCTAGCCTCAATATTCGCCCGCACCTTCTTATGTAAGTCCTTGACAAAGTCCGCCTTTTGCTTAGCATCTGCATGGACAAACTGATCAATAGGCAAAGGCAATAAATCTAAAGGTGTCAAGGGATTAAAACCGTAGACAACTTTAAAAGGTGAAAATTTCGTCTCAGAATGAACTGAACGGTTGTACGCAAATTCAATATGTGGTAGACAGTCCTCCCACGACTTCAAATTTTTCTGAATGATGGCCCGGAGCAAGGTAGATAGGACTCTATTGACAACTTCCGTTTGGCCATCGATTTGGGGGTGGCAGGTGGTCGAAAATGGAAGTTTGGTCCCTAGTTTTCCCCACAAGGACCTCCCAAAGTGACTTAGAAATTTAGCATCTCGGTCCGACACGATCGTACGGGGAATGCCATGGAGTCTGACGATGTCCTTAAAAAACAAATTTGCAACATGAACATCATCATCAGTCTTAGTACAAGCAATAAAATGAGACATTTTTTAGAATCTATCAACAACGACAAAGATAGAGTCCTTCCCCGTTTTTGTGCGCGGAAGGCCAAGGACAAAGTCCATGGAAATGTCAACTCATGGTGCTTCCAGAATTGGCAATGGTGTGTGTAAGCCATGGGGTTGAACTTTCGACTTAGCCTTTTTACAAGCTATACACCTTTCACAAACTCGCTCCACGTCCTTTTGCATCCGCAGTCAATAAAAATGTTCATGGAGAGTGGCTAGCGTCTTGTTGACCCCGAAGTGTCCCATGAGACCACCGCTATGTGCTTCGTGCACTAAGAGGTCTCGAACAGATCCACAGGGAATGCAAAGTTTTCCTTCTCGAAATAGATAGCCCTCGTACCTATAAAAATTTTCAAAAGAACCTTTCTCGCAAGCAACAAATATCTCACCAAAATCAGAATCGTTAACATAAGCCTCTTTTAATAATGCAAAACCAAGAATTTTGGAATCCAAATATGATAATAAGGTATACCTTCTTGAGAGCGCATCAGCCACTATATTATCTTTACCTTTCTTGTGCTTGATGACATAACGACTCGAGATATTCAACCCACTTCGCGTGGCGGCAGTTCAATTTATGTTGGCCTTTAATATGCTTCAAGGATTCATGATCGGAGTGTATGATGAACTCCTTTGGCCACAAATAATGTTGCCATGTCTCAAGTGCCCGTATGAGTGCGTACATCTCTTTTTCGTACACCGGATAGTTGAGTACGGCTCCGCTGAGTTTCTCGCTAAAGTAAGCCACAGGTCGGCCCTCTTGTGTCAAAACAGTGCCGATTCCAACACCTGAGGCATCGCACTCAATCTCGAAAGTCTTCACAAAATCTGGAAGAACAAGTAAAGGAGCGTTAGTTAAGCAAACTTTAATTTTATTAAATAAAGTTTCTTGTTCATCACTCCAACGAAAAGAGGAATTCTTTTTGATGACGCTCGTAAGAGGAACAACGATAGTGCTAAAGTTTGGTACGAAGCGTCGGTAAAAACTCGCAAGTCCATGAAAACTCCTAACTTGAGTGACACTTGTAAGTCTTGGCCAATCTTGAATGGCCTTAATCTTCTCTTGATCTAGCTCAAGAGCATTCGCGCTAACCACAAAACCTAGAAAGACAACTTTATCAGAACAAAATGAACATTTTTTTAGGTTAGCATATAATGTCTCTTTTCGCAAAACTTCTAAAACAGATTTCAAATGTCTTACATGCTCGTCAACGGATTTGCTATAGATCAATATATTGTCAAAATATACAACACAAAACTTATCGATAAAGGACTTTAATACGTAATTCATTAACCTCATAAACGTGCTAGGCGCGTTGGTAAGACCAAAAGGCATAACCAACCACTCGTATAACCCGTATTTGGTCTTGAACGCCGTTTTCCATTCGTCGCCCTCTCGCATTCGGATTTGGTGGTAGCTGCTTTTCAAGTCGATTTTTGAGAAAACCGTGGCTCCACCAAGTTCGTCTAACATGTCATCTAAGTGAGGATGGGATAACGATATTTGATTGTAATTTTATTGACGGCTCGGCAATCAACGTACATCTGCCATGTCCCGTCTTTCTTCGACACCAACAGAACAGGAACAGCATAGGGGCTAAGGCTCTCGCGTATGTAGCCTTTTTCCATCAACTCTTGGATTTGCCGTTGCAATTATTCAGTTTCCTCCGGATTGGCTCTGTAGGCAGGTCGGTTTGGGATTACAGTTCCCGGCATAAAATCTATTTGATGTTCGATCCCACGAAGTGGTGTGAGACCACTTGGGACTTCTTCTGGGAAAACGTCTTTGAAATCCTGCAACAAAGAAAGAATAGGAGAGGGAAGGGTGTCGGGCAAATCGTTAGTAGTAATCAAAGTTTCCTTGTACAGAAGTACAAGAACAGGTTGTTTCATCATCAAAGCTTTTCTCACGTCACTAGCTTTTGCAAAAACACTCATTTTCTCGATTTTCTTTTCTTTTTCTTGTTTTTCTTTGTTGTTTTTCTTTTCACTCTCTTTTGTTTTCTTTTTCTTATTTTTTTCTTCTTTTGTTTTTTTACAATCTTCCTTTTCTTTCTCTCTCATTTGTTCGACAGAAACTTTTAATTTCATTTGGTCTTCGTACACTTGTTTGGGAGATAATGGTGCCAAGGTTACGTTCTTTCCCATGAACTTGAAGGTATATCGATTAGTGTACCCGTCATGTAGCACCCGCCGGTCAAATTGCCACGGGTGACCAAGGAGTAGATGCCCCGCATGCATCGGTACAACGTCGCAAAGTACTTCATCCGTATACTTACCAATGGTGAATGAGACAAGGACTTGCTTTGTTACCTTAAGTTCTCCGCCGTCATTGAGCCATTGAAGTTTGTAGGGGCTCGGATGCTTGGTAGTAAGCAAACCAAGTTTTTCGACCATCATGGTACTTGCTAAATTGGTACAGCTGCCTCCGTCGATAATGACGCTATAGACTTTGCCTTCGATTTGACAACTAGTATGAAATATATTTTCTCGTTGGAGATCATTTTCCATGCCTTGGAGACTTAGACTTCGCTTTACAATAAGTAATTCGCCTTCCATGGGTTGTTCTAAATCCTCCTCGACTTCAGAAGTCGATTCGAATTCTTTCTCTTCTTCGCACTCCGTTTCAACTTTGCCATTGGCTCGCAACACCATGGTTCTTCGATTTGGACACTGACTGGCTATGTGTCCTCTTCCGAGGCACTTGAAACATTTGATGTCCCGATTTCGATTAAGCGATGTTTCTGGTGCCTTGCTTTTGTTAATTTCGGTATTCGATTTGTTGGTTTTCGGAGGGGCAGTGGGTTCTTTTCCTCGAAAGGCTAGAAGGCCTTTACTCGAACTTTGGCTCCACTTTGAAGGGTTGGAAGTAGGAAACCCTCGACTTGGGCCTTTTCTCTTGAGTTGTCTTTCCACCTTGATGGCCATATGGACCATATCAACCACTTCAATGTAGTGTTGTAATTCCACTACGTTTGTTATATCTCGATGTAGACCGGCCAAGAATCACACCATCGTTGCTTCGGGATCTTCTTGAACATCTGCCCGAATCATCGCGATTTTCATCTCTTTGTAGTAGTCCTCGATGCTTTTGGGCCCTTGCGTGTGATTTTAGAGTTTTTGGTGCAACTCCCAGTGGTAGTACGCAAGGATAAATCGTCGCCTCATTACCGCCTTCATTTCGGTCCATGTAGAGATAGGACGTTCACTGTTATGCCTCTGACTAGTGGTTAGTTGTTCCCACCAAATCATGGCGTAGTCCGAAAATTCTATTCCTGCTAGTTTCACCTTTTTATTTTCGGAGTAATTATGGCAATCGAACACCAACTCTATCTTTTTTCCCACTTAAGATAGGCCTCCGGATCCGATCTACCTTGAAATGGTGGAATTGACAGCTTGATGTTCTTGAGATCGTCATCTCCACGCCTTCGATCTCGTTGCCGTGGTTCCCTCTGATGAGAACTAGCAGTGGATTCTTGTTCACTCTCAAGATCACTAAGGTTGTTTGCTTCATCGTCTTAGACCCTTCATCTTTCCCGATTTTGATTTGGCCTCTCCCGTCTTGGTCTAACCCCCTCGGGTGTTCTTTCACGTTGGCCATTCGTTTCAACTTGGAACAAACGGTCTTCGATGGGATTAAGCCTTCGATCTAGGAGTCGCTCCATTTCTCGTAATAAGGCTTGCATGTTTAAGTCAGGGACGTTGAGAACGGGTTATCTTGTCGGACGATCTTCTATGTTGTGATTTGACTCTTGTGACATTAAAACTTTGTTAAAGTAAACCTCACCACAAAACCTCATAATCTCTTGAAAAGGAAAAGAAGATGATTCTCTTACACTCGTGTTTACACTCGAGATTAGGCTTTTACCTTCACTCTATTAGACTCACAGCTCTCGTGCCTTTTACCTCTCTTAACCTTTTCTCGTGATTTCGTAAACAGACTCGTTAAGGCTTAGTCTTTGGTCTAGGTGGTCGGTTCCAAAAGGGGTAACAAGAGATTGATGTATTCAGTTCTTGGGTAGGCTGAAAGAGTAGGGAATTAGGTTAAAAGTGTGGTGTATTAAGGAGAGTAGAATAGAAGATGGATCGGGAACTATATCAACTCAAAGCTTGACGTTCAAATAACAATCGAATTGCATAACATCTCTCTCTTTTTTCTTTCGAAATTTTTTTATATACTTTTTTTTAAACTACTAAATTGATAATTACAATGTAATACTTGAATTTCACAAAGTAATTATATATATATATATATTTGTTTATAAACTACTAAAATGGTAAATACAATATAATACTTGAATTTCTCGAAGCAATTTTTTTACTTACTCGAATACACTTGGACTATCCTAGGGATAATTTCATCGCACGAACTTCTCGTTTTACTAGCTCTGATACCAGATGATACGATCTGCCTCGGGTGAGTCGAGTCGTATTAGTGTTTGCCCGATCGTCGACAAGAAGTTACGTAAAGTTTAGTTGAAGGAGTTGGATAGTTGAAGAAAAGCTAAGAAATGTTAAGAAAGGTTCAATTAGGTAAGATGGATTGAGTAAAAAAAAAAGGTCGGTATGGCGAGAAATGGACGATTTTTTCGATTTGTACGAACTGGTTTCGGAAGAAATATGGAATGAACAAAAAGTGCAAACAAGAACCAATACCAATATGGTATCGACCCGTTGCTTATAGCCCCTTTGAGTTCGGTTTAGGTTTGGTGAAGTTGACCTCGACCCGCTATCTATCAAGATAGGAACCTTGGTATGGTGAACGCCACACTACGAATAGTGATAAGTTCAATTTCGGCAAAGAAAACAGTTGACACAACTAGAACACTAGGAAAGCCAATCGAATCTTTGAACGAAATGGAGAAAAAGTTGCCTCACAATTTTGGCAGCATAACATTAACAAAGAGTCAAAAGTTTTTCTTACAATGAAAGTGAACAACTATTTATACTAGTAGCCTATGCTAGCTGAATAGTCAAGTTCATAGGCTTAACAACTAAGCAATATAACTAATAATGGCTATGAAAATTCTAGAAATGATCCTTCAATGTGCGTGTCCATGTTCGGCCGAATGGGAGGTGGATGGAAGACTTCATGGCTAAGCATTGATGCACTTGGATAAATAGTCTTCTTGCATGCTTGAGTAGGTTCGGCCAACACTTTAATTGAAGCATTAAATTCATGTGGTTTTATCCAAAAGTAATGTCTTAAATGGGCTTCATGAAGAGACAAAAATAGGTGTGAACATAGGAGCATGAATAGCCTTTGAGGTGTGAACACAAGTAGTCGAATGGTTGCATGTGTGAACTCCTAGTGTGAATGCTTTGATGTTACCATAGGGAAGAGATTCGACCACTTTAGAGAATTGAAGGATAAAGTGACTCTTGGCCGAATGGTTACTTTGGAGAATCCAAAAATCATCATACCAACTTAATTCATTTATGCATCTTGCCATCCAAGGAGTGATGTACCTGCAACATTAAAATCAAGCATTAATCACCAATGTGAACACATTAAGGTGGCAGCAAATATGAACATATTAAACACACTCATAAATTCGGCTAACACAATAAATAATTGTAGTAATTTGGACACATTAAATCTTAGTTCAACCAAGACATATTAATAACATGTAATAACCTAATTAAATTCGGCACACCTATTTAAAATGTCCAGAATTAAACAAATTAATTATTTGAATAAATATGTTTAAATTTATTTAATGCATCAATCTTATTTAATAGTTAGGGACGAATAGACTTATTGAGCTTGATATAGGTGCATGAGCTAGTGATGAGCTGGGGGTAAGCTCGTGAGCTAAATCCGAGCTAGGTTCGGACTCGTAAGTCGGACTCGAGCCGGGAGCCGGACATAAGTTTGAATCAAACTAGTAGCAAGTTGCAAGGTGAACTAGAAGAGTTAATATAAGCTTCCTCGCTGCGGCTGGGCTGAGTTTCATCCCAAATTCGAGCTACAAGAGCTGAAATAGAATCTTTGAAAGCCTTAGCTCGAGCTCGGGTGATAGGGCCTTGTGGTAGCGTCAGATGGTCTTTACTCAAACTAGCTGAACCATTGGGCGTGCTCGCATCAGTTTGGGCTTGGGTTTTTTAGTTTTGGGTTTGGGTAGTTGGGTTTAGGTTATTTGGGTTAGCTTTAGTTGGGTTTGTTTTAGCCCGGGCCAAAATTGGGCTGTACAGTGTGGAATTATTGAAATAAAACATTATTTCCAAAGAATTAAAACATCCATTATGATAATTAATTAGTGAATATTTTTGAAAATTTCTTACTTATTTGCAAATATTAACATTGTAGAAATTGATAAATATTACTAGTGTATCAATACAATTGTAAACTATATTTTTAGTGATAATTATGTCATGTTCTTAGTATATAAATTAGTGATTATTATGTCACACTCTAAATAAATTTGTCAAGTAACATATTTCAATTAATATAAAGTTGTATAAGAAATTATTTTACACAAGTAAATTGAAAATCAATTAAGAGTACTCAAAGATGAATGGGCTTGATTGAAAATTTCTAGCGGCAATGTTGATTTTTGTAGATTCTCGATGATTTTTTTTTTGAGATTTACTTTGGACTTTGGAGGTAAAAGTTAAAATGAGAGAATGGAGGCTACTGATATCTTGACATCCCTATTAGGTTTGAGTGCATGTGGCAAAATGAGTAATTTTTTAGCAAGCATGGTCAGGTATGTCATTCTATACATCTCATTCTTAATGTGTAACGCCCCAAAATTTTGATAAATTATTTCTGTAAATAATACATAAATACATGTCTGCTTCAGTGGTTAAGTGTCTTGGGAAGTGTTTGAGAGGTCTCAAGTTCAAGCCTTAACTTTGGGTAAATTTTTGGTATTTTTATGAATCAAGCTTTAACTGGGTTCAGTAGGCTCTTAAGTAAAAGTTGGTTAAAATGTGTTAGAATGGGCTTGCTGGTCTCGTGGTTAAGTGAAGTATTGGTTGCTAGAGGTCTTGTGTTCGAGTCAAGGCAGGAGCTTTATTTTTATTATTCTTGCTGTTTAGGAGTTTGAAGTATAGTCAAATGCTGAGTGTTTGAGTTGTGGGGGGAGAGTAGTGGATAGTTTTTAGGAGGAAAATAAGGGATTGGGGGAGGTGGTTACCGAATTTCTGATTACTCTGCGCTTTTTGGAAAGTTTCAGCTAATCCTTTTCTCTTTTCCTCCCCTTGTTCCTCCCCTTGCTGCTGACTTTCCTCGAGTTTTTCTCTTTTTCTTGTGTGCTGGAATTCATCTTCTTTCTCCTCTTTGGTTCCTCGTCCAATTGATTTTCTATCGTGTAGCAGTTGTTTCCCTTGATTCGGTAAGTGGTTCTTCTTGAGTTCTAGCGTTATTTTTGATTAAGCGATTAACAGACGAATCGTTTCACTCACGTTTAGGTACTGCTCGAAGGCCTTAATTGGGTTCTCATGTTACAGAAACGTTGCTTCTTGCTCGAGGGTAAGTTTGGTCACTCGTTGGATGAGCACTCCATTTTAGGTTTGATTTGATTCTTTCGTTTAAGAGATAAACTGAGGAAAATGTTGTTTAATTATAGGTGCTAGTGAACTCGGGATTGCGTTGTGTAATTATAGGTGCTGGTGAACTCGGGATTGCTTAAGCAGCGGATAAAAACCAAGTATGTACCTGAAAACACAAAAAAAAGAGAATCGACGAAAGTTGAAAAATGATTCTGTTGACGCCACACGGGCGTATGGTTGCCGGTGTGATAGGTCGTGTGTTAGTACACGGGCGTGTGATCGACGAGCTGGGCTGTGTGCATAAGACACGGGTGCTTGACACGACCGTGTGATGGCCGGTGAGGCTGTGTGCGAGACACGGGCTCAACCAAATGGGCCGTATGGGCCGTACGGACGTGTGGGATTATTGGGCCAGGCCGTATGATCCACACGGCCAAGGCCAAATTAGGCCATGTGGGCCATAAAAGTGTGTGGGCCCACACGGGAAGACCACATGGACGTGTGAGCCCATTTTTCTGGAAAGCTCTGTAAGGTTGCACGAGTCACCCAAGTCAACTGTGACCTGTCATAGGGTTGGTAAGCATTACTTACACCCTTGATTTCATAATCTGGTTATATGATGTATAATTTAAACATGTGATACTTATCATGTAAATCTAAACTGTTTGAGTAATCTGATAGATTGCATTTTAGCATGCCATTTATGCATATTGCATTGCATCGGGGTTGGGTTGATGTTATATTGGATGAAGTATTCTGAAAGGCTTTTAAGCTTGATATCTGGCAGCTCAGCTGCGATTATCTGATTATGTGCCGCATTTTGGTACAGCCTGGTGTGTAGGGATGGGTGGGTTGATTTTATCCCTACATGGTGTGCAGGGGGTAGACGGAGATGCTGTGTAGAGGCTGGTGGGTAGGACTTTAATGTTCTGTTCTGCATCTGTATTTGAGTGGGCTAAGGCCCAGACTAGTTCTGTAATGGGCTCCGACCCTAGACTGTATTCTGATGTATGTTTGAATGCATGTTTTATCTGTGGGGATTACACACTGAGTTTGCGAAAACTCACCCTATTCTGTTTTATCTGTGATAGGTCTCATGATCGCACGGCCAAGGACAACGCACTATCCCAAGCCATGCTATGAATTTTGGAGAGGTTCGTTGGGCCCAATACTGGATTTGGGGGCCGAGGGTCGGTTACAGAATGACTCTGGTCTAATTGGGCTAAGTTATTTCGGGGTGTCACTAGAGACACCCCTAGCGTGGTCGAGTATTGGATAGAGGCAACAGAAAGAATTATGGACGACTTGGACTTTACTACTAAACAAAAGCTTAAGGGGGTTGTTTCTCTGCTTCGTGACGAGGCATACCAATGGTGGCTGACAGTTAAGGAGGGCGCCGAGCCGAAACTGTTGACTTGGGAGTATTTTAAGACAAAATTTCAGAGTAAGTATGTGGGAGCCAGTTACATTGATGTTAGGAGACGTGAGTTTCTAAATCTCACCCAGGGTGATCGATCAGTGGCTCAATATGAGGCTGAATTTTTGAGATTGAGAAGTTATGCGCGAGGCATAATGGCGTCTGAATATGAGAGATGTGTCTGTTTTAAAGACGACCTTAGGGATAATCTGAAGGTGTTGATAGCTTCCCAGAGAGAGCGTGAGTTTGCTATTTTAGTCGAGAATGCCAAGATTGCTGCGGATGTTAAGCGCACGGAGCCTCAGAACAGGGATCACGATAGGGGTAAGAATAAGAGGGATTCGGAGCCCTCGAGTTTTGGGATGAGGTCTAAGAAAAATGCTAGATCTAATGGGCCAGTGAGAGTTGGGCTTTCTGTTGCACCTACTAGGGTGGCGCTGTGTGGGCACAGTAGTAGACGCCATTTGGGTGAGTGTTGGAGGGCTACTAGGGCGTGCTTGAGATGTGGGTCGACTGAGTACCATGTTTGGGATTGCCCGTTGAGAACTGATCAAGTGTAAGATCTAGGTTCTAGTATTGTACAACCGACGAGAGTAGTTTAGCAGCCATCTAGAGGCCGAGGTCAGGCTAGGGGTGGTAACGACATGGGCCGAGGACAGAGAGCACCGAGCAGAGGTGCTGGACCGACTGAGGCGAGACAGCCTGCTTTGGTTTATGTTGTTCGTTGCCGTGAGGATCGAGATGCTCTGGACGTCATTACGGGTACGTTTTTAATATTTAATGTATCTTATTTGGCATTGATAGACATAGGCTCTACCCATTCATATGTAGCTAGTACTGTGTCTAAAACCTTGGGGATTCCAGTCAAGGGTACTAATAGTGAGGTAACTGTGTTAAGTCCTTAGAGGCAGTCTGTCTGGGTGAGTAAGTTGTATAGGGACATTCCGCTAGAGGTCCAAGGGAAAGTATTTCTAGCTGATCTAATGGAGCTTTTGTTTGGGGAGTTCAATCAAATTTTAGGAATGGATTGGCTGGTTAAACATCAAGTAAGTATGGATTGTGCAACGAAAAGGGTTGTCTTGAGGGCCAAGGAGGACAATGAGGTAGTGGTAATTGGGGAACGACGAGACTACCTGACTAATGTGATCTCAGCTTTTGTAGCGAAAAAGTCAGTTCGGAAAGGAAGTGAGGCATTCTTGGCTTACATTAGTGTTTCTGATTCTGAAGACTCTTCGGTTAAAGATATCAGAACTGTAAGGGATTTTTCAGATGTGTTTCCTGAGGAGCTACCGGGTTTATCTCAGAGCCATAAGGTGGAGTTTGGGATTGAGTTGTTTTCTGGCATAGCTCCGGTGTCTATCGCCCCTTACCGAATGGCACCGAAAGAGCTGACGAAACTTAAGGCTCAAATTTAAGAGTTGTTGGATCGTGGGTTCATTCGTCCTAGTATGTCTCCGTAGGGAGCACATGTTCTTTTCATGAAAAAGAAAGATGAAACAATGAGGATGTGTATCAACTATCGTTAGTTGAATAAGATAACGATCAAGAATAAGTACCCACTTTCGAGGATAGATGACTTATTTGATCAGTTCAAAGGGCCCTCTGGGGTTTCTAAGATCGATCTGCATTCAGGCTATCATCAGCTGAGAGTTAAGGAGGCCGATGTGCATAAGACGACATTTAGGACTTGATATGGACATTACAAGTTCCTAGTTATGCCCTTTAGTTTGACTAATGCACCGACAGAATTTATGGATTTAATGAATCGAGTATTGTAGCCCTCTCTGGATCAGTTTGTAGTGGTGTTTATCGATGATATTTTGGTCAGTACGATGAGCATCTCAAATTTGTTCTACAGATTCTTCGTGAGAAACAGTTGTATGCAAAGTTTAGCTAGTGTGAGTTCTAGCTTTGGAAAGTGACATTTCTGGGACATGTAGTCTCTACTGAGGGGATACGAGTTGATCCTCGTAATATTGACGCTGTGTTGAGTTAGAAACAACCGAAGAATGTGTCTGAAATTCGCAGCTTTCTAGGGCTGACAGATATTATTGATGTGTCGTAGAAGGGTTCTCCTTAATCACAGCTCCATTGACTAAGCTTCTACGTAAGGGAATTCCTTTCGTTTGGACTGATGAGCAGCAAAATAACTTTGATAAGCTCAAAACTGTTCTGACACAGGTTCCTGTTTTAATACAGCCTGAGTCTGGTAGAGACTTCGTGGTATACAGTTATGCGTCGTATGTGGGTTTGGGATGTGTTCTGATGCAAGACGGAAAGGTAGTTGCTTATGTGTCTCGATAGCTTAAGACTCATGAGGTTAATTATCTGACACATGATTTGGAGTTGGCAACGGTAGTCTTTGCTCTGAAAATCTAGAGGCACTATCTGTACAAGGAGAAGTGTACTATCAACACTGATCACAAGAGCCTCAAATATCTCCTCACTTAGAAAGAGTTAAGCCTTAGGTAGCGTAGATGGGTTGAACTGCTTAAGGATTATGATTGCACTATCGAGAACCATCTTGGTAAGGCCAATGTGGTGGCTGATGCGTTAAGCCGTAGGTTTATGAATAATCTAAGAGCGATGTTCGCTCGACTTAGTCTTTTTGACGATGGGAGTCTATTGGTAGAACTTCAGGTTAGACTGACATGAATTGATCAGATCAGAGATAAACAGATGGGGGATAAGTCTCTAGAGTTGCATTTCCGCCAAGTTGAGAGTGGTACTACTACAAATTTTGGGATTAATAAGGATGGGGTATTGTATTTCCACAGTCAGATTTGTGTACCGAATGATGAAGACTTGAGATAGTTGATTCTGAGAGAAGCGCATAGTAGCCCTTATGCTATGCATCCTGGCAGGAACAAGATGTACCGAGATCTGCGAGAATTATACTAGTGGCCAGAGTTGAAGCATGAGGTTACTGACTTTGTTGCTTGCTGCTTGACTTGTCAGCAGGTTAAGGCTGAGCATCAGTTACCATCGGGTTTGCTGCAGCCGGTTAAGATACCGTTATGGAAATAGGAGCGAGTAACGATGGACTTTATTAGTGGGTTGCCTTTAACACCCACTAAGAAGGATTCTGTCTGGGTCATCGTGGATCGATTGACCAAATCTGCTCACTTCATCCCAATTAGGACAGACTTTCTCTACAGAAATTGGCTAAACTCTGCATCTCTGAAATAGTGAGGCTGCATGGGGTACCTGTCTCGATCATCTCTAACAGAGATACTCACTTACCGTCTCTATTCTGGAAAAAGTTGCATGAGGCTTTGGGTTCAAGGTTAGACTTCAGTACTACTTTTCATCCTCAGACAGATGGTTATGCAAAAAGGGTGATGGAGGACATGTTGAGAAGCTGTGTTATCGATTTCCGGGGCAGTTGGGAGGAGTACTTGCCTTTGGTGGAGTTTGCCTACAATAACAACTACAAGTCTAGCATCTAAATGACACCTTACGAGGCCTTGTATGGTCGTAAGTGTCGCACTCCCCCTTGTGTAGGACTGAGTTGGGGGAGTGACGTGTTCTGGGTCTGGAGTTTGTCTCTGAAACTGAAGATATGGTTTGAATGATTAAAGATCGACTGAAAGCGTCTTCTGATAGGAAGAAGTCCAATGCAGATCTGAAGTGTCAAGAGATAAAGTATTCTATGGGAGACTTCGTTTTTCTTAAGGTTTCACACGGAAGAAGGGACTAAGATTCAGTCGTAAGGGCAAGCTGAACCCTCAGTTTATTAGGCCGTACCATATTTTGAGACGAGTAAGACCAGTCGCTTATCAGTTGGAACTGCCTCTGGATTTGGATCGCATTCATGATGTTTTCCATGTCTCGATGTTGAGATGTTACTGCTTTGATCCCATGCATATTGTTCCTGTGGAGGAAATTGAGGTTCGGCCAGATCTAACCTTCGAAGAGGAGCCGGTTCAGATTCTGGATCGCGACGTAAAGGTCCTAAGGAGGAAATCTATTCCTTTAGTGAAGGTGTTGTGGTGGAACCATAGCACTGAGGAGGCTACGTGGGAGCCTGAGGATGCGATGCATCAGTAGTACCCTCATCTATTCTGATCAGGTAAATTTCAAGGACGAAATTTTCTTTTAAGGGTAGAGTTGTAATGCCCCAAAAATTTGATAAATTGTTTCTGGAAATAATACACAAATACATGTATGCTTCAGTGGTTAAGTGTCCTGGGAAGTGTCTGAGAGGTTTCAATTTCAAGCCTTAGCTTTGGGTAAATTTTTGGTATTTTTATGAATAAAGCTTTAACTGGGTTCAGTAGGCTCTTAAGTAAAAGTTGGTTAAAATGTGTCAGAATGGGCCTGCTGGTCTGGTGGTTAAGTGGAGTGTTGGTTGCTAAAGGTCTTGTGTTCGAGTCTGGACAGGAGCTTTATTTTTATTATTCTTGTCGTGTAGGAGTTTGAAGTATAGTCAAATGTTGAGTGTTTGAGTTGTGGAGGGAGAGTAGTGGACGGTTTTTAGGAGGAAAATAAGGGATAGAGGGAGGTGGTTATCGAATTTCTGATTAATTTATGCTTTTTGGCAATTTTTAGCTAATCCTCTTCTCTTTTCCTCTCCTTACTGCCGACTTTCCCCGAGTTTTTCTCTTTTTCTTGTGTGCCGAAATTCATCTTCTTTCTCCTCTTTGGTTCCTCGTCCAATCGATTTTCTATCGTGCAGAAGTTGTTTCCCTTGATTCGGTAAGTGGTTCTTCTTGAGTTCTAGCGTTATTTTTGATTAAGTGATTAACGGAGGAATCGTTTCACTCATGTTTAGGTACTGCTCGAAGGCCTTAATCGGGTTCTCATTTTATAGAAACGTTAGGGTAAGTTTGGTCACTTGTTGGATGAGCACTCTATTTTGGGTTTAATTTGATTCGATCGTTTAAGAGATAAACTGAGGAAAACGTTGTTTAATTATAGGTGCTGGTGAACTCGGGATTGTTTAAGCAGCGGATAAGAACCAAGTGTGTACCCGAAAACACAAAAAAAGAGAATCGGCGAAAGTTGAAAAATGATTCTGTCGACGCTACACTGGTGTATAGTCGCCCGTGTGGTAGTACAAGGGCATGTGATCAACGAGCCAAGCTATGTGCACAAGACATGGGTGCTTGACACGGCCGTGTGATGGCCGTTGAGGCTGTGTACGAGACACGGGCTCAACCAAATGAGTTTGGGCCAGGCCGTGTAATCCACACGGCTAAGGCCAAATTAGGTCGTGTGGGCCACACAGGTAGCCACATGGGCATGTGAGCCCATTTTTCTAGAAAGCTCTATAAGGTTACATGGTCGCCCAAGTCTACTGTGACCTGTATGATGTATGATTTGGTTATATGATGTATGATTTAAGCATGTGATACTTAGCATGTAAATCTGGACTGTTTGAGTAATCTGATAGACTGCATTTTAGCATGCCATTTATGCATATTGCATTGCATCGTGGTTGGGTTGATGTTATATTGGATGAAGTATTCTGAAAGGCTTTTAAGCCTGATATCTGGCAGTTCAGCTGCGATTATCTGATTATGTGCCGCACTTCGGTACAACCTGGTGTGTAGGAATGGGTAGGTTGATTTTATCTTCACATGGTGTGTAGGGTTTAATGGAGATGGTGTGTCGAGGCTGGTGGGTAGGACTTTAATGATCTGTTCTGCATCTGTATCTGAGTGGGCTAAGGCACAGACTGGTTCTGTAATGGGCTCCGACCCTAGACTATATTTTGATGTATGTTTGAATGCATGTTTTATCTGTGGGGAATACACACTAAGTTTACGAAAACTCACCCTTTTCTGTTTTATCTATCTAGATAATCCCAAGTAATAGATGGATCGAAGCAGCGTAGGACTCAACGGTGGCCACACGATTTTTCCACTTGGACTATTTTCTGTTTACTTATGATTTAATTTATATTTGCGGAAATTTGATGTAATTAAGGCCTTTATGGATTTTTGCTTAATTTGGGATTTTGCGATGTTTTTACTATTTTTACTACTAGTAGTAGGAAAACTCAGGTTTTCAAAAGAATCAAATGTTTTACGAAACCACCACGCATACAAAATGGTTTTAAAAGCTTTCGCAAAGTTTAACGTTTTGAAAATGGTTAATGATTGAAAAAAATTGACACGTTTTAGAAAATAACATAAGATAATAAAAAGAGGTACTTATGGAGATATGGTCTTAACGTCAATGCGATTTCTAAAGTATTATCATGTGACATCGCTAGTTTCGGCCATAACGTCTAGGCAGGGTTTGGAGTATTACACAATGAGCTGTTAAAAAAAAGTTGACCATTGCAACTTTTTTGTTTTAGAGATTTTTACTCAACAAGCTCTTGCAAATCTGCATTCACCAAACACTACAATTAGATTTTGATTATCTAATCCTTCATTTGTGTCCAAATCAACTAAAAAGGCCCAAAATCATGTCTACCAAACACCCCTAAGTCTATACAATCTATACATTTTTTTCAGCCCACAATATTATATGTAAAAGGGTATATATATTATATAAAACAATGGTTAAATTTCAACTATGATCTTTTTACTTTTTCTTTGAGATTATACAGTAATGATTAAAATTTAGTTTTAATTCTTATACTAATATCAAAATTTAATCTCTATACTTTAATTTATTTATATAAATTGATATCTCAACTTTTATACTTACATGACATGCATCTAAATCTTCTATTTACATTATAATTTGATATTTTTCCTACTGAATTATGTTATTAATGTTCTTAATTATATTATTTAAACTTATATTTTATTTATTATTGATTTAGGGAGTAATTGGAGAAAAATGTGCTTAAAGTTTATTTTTGGCAAGTTTTTGTGATTTGGATTTTCAACACAACACAATTTTAGTATTTTGATCATAACATGAGCTACAAACATACGTTTTGGATCCATAATATATCGATTCAAAGTACAAACATACGTTTTGGATCCATAATATATCGATTCAAAGGAAATTTAAATATTTAGCTAAAGTTATTTCATGAATGAAACCCAAAAATGTCAGGAGGACATTCAAAAACTACTTGGAAGTTTGACACGAAAATTGCCGAAAAATCTAGAAAAATTTTGCTTTACTTAATTAAGGGCACTTTTGTATTTTATCCATTATATTAATTTTATCCTATAAATAGACACTATTACATTAAAACTGAGGGTAGAGACAGCCACTTTTAATTTCTTTTTGTTTTCTTTATTTTATAGGATTCTAAACCCTCTTTTCTAGTGAAAGGTTTAATTGAAGCTTGATTTAATATATTCGTAAGACTTATTTGCACTTTAATTCTTCTTTGTTCTTTTCTATTCATGTATTTTCTATTTTAATTACAACTACTCAGGCTTATTGAATATATGACTGGTGTTTGATAACTTAGAATGGCTGCCTTGTCAATTAGAATAGTTAAATTTGTAATTGTTTAATTTATTCTAATACTAGTGACAAATTGCATAATTTGTTTGTCGTGGTTTATGTTTATTTGGTGTGGATGAGCGATCTAGCTTAAATGAACCACGTTGAGGTGATTTTGTTGGATAAAATTAGATCTTTTTCATTCTTAATGATTTATTCTTAATTATGTTGATAAGTAAAATCTTGGGCACTGAGTTATAAGGTCATTTATTGATTAGGGAAGTAAACGATTTGTCTCTTAATTACGGAACAACTAAGGAGAGATTGGTTGTCTGAAGTTGTAACACCCCTAACCCGTATCCGACGTCGAAATAGAGTTACGGAGCATTACCAGAGTTTACGTTTCAAAACTACCAAAAATTTTAAAACATTTAAAACTTATCATCAATCATAGCAAAACCAATCAATAGCATACATATTTTCCTCTATACGAACCCTCGAGGCACTACAAACACATTAGAAGCAAATCGGGACTAAATCAGAAACATATAGAAATTTCAGGAAAAATATGAAAATTTACCAACTATAGGGTCACACGGCCAAGAGACACGTTCGTGTCTTAGGCCATATAGGCATTCGAAATAGGGACACACGGTCGTGTCCCAGCCCGTGTCCATACTCGTGTAACTCACTGACTTGGGTCACATGGCCAAACCACACGCCCATGTGCCAAGCCGTGTAAAACCTGACTTGAAACCCTTTGAAAACTACAGGGGACACACAGCCGTGCTATATGGCCATGTGTCACACACGACTGAGACACACGCCCGTATGGGCGAAAATAGGTTATTGTACAAGTCATTTTTCTTACCCTTTTCAACATGTACCTATAATCCCTTTTACACATATACCTAAGCCCTAAAAAGGCACCAAAATCATGCAATATCAAGCCAAACACATATGGTATAATAACATCCAACCAATATGCCCAAAGGCACCTCAAATGACAACATTAAAACATGTATAACCAAGTACTCAATTTGGCCAAAATAAATGATTAACTTTTAACTAAGTTTGCATCATTATACAACATGTAAATCACTTACCAAAACATACCATTTGGTACCAACTGTACCACATAATCATTAGTATCAAAATACATATATGCTTACTATTGCAAAACATCAATTCACAACAAGTTATATGTCATATCTAATATGCACATTCAACTACTTTTCTATCTACCATCATTCAACCATAATGAGTCATATATCAACCATTACAAGGCTACTTATATACACCTTATAATACATATCATTTTACCAAAACAAGGCCAAAATGCAAACTAACTAAATGGTCATTTCCACAACCAAAACACATAGGCTAACATTAGCCAAAATACCTATACATGACATTATAACCTTAACAAAGATATCAAAATCTACCGATATAATCGCTGGATAGTGTGATAAATCTCCGAAGAGCTTCCAACCCGATTGAGCTTCCGATAGTTTGAAAAGTAAAGAAAAATAACTACGTAAACAATGAACGCTTAATAAGCTCATATAAACTTTAATCATATCTATCCATTTCAAATATGAAAGTTATACAATTCAAGAATAATCATATACCGATACCACACAATTCATGAAACCAAATTCAACAATTCAAAAATTGAATAATTCCACAGCATTACTTATACATATCATCCTTAACAAAGTAGGATTTTATAAAAACTTTAAGTCTCTTTCAATTTTCTTCCTTTCGTTTGCATGCCATTACTTTCTATTACATTTAGTTTCTTTAGCTTAATTAACATCATCAATTCAACTCATCATTCCCTTTTTCATCACTCATTTCATATGCATACTACACAAGACACAAGCATATCATCAACCATAGTCACAAGCTAGTGCATTTAAACATAGCTCTTTTAGAATTAATCACATGATAAACCATTTCATAAGAATTTGCATAATTTAAACCTTACCACTTTCTCATGAGTACAAGCATATTTTCATTTGAGCACTTACCATTTCAGTATGACTTATAAGTAAAGATAATACCATTCAACCAACAGCTTGGCACTTGGCTAAGCATTAAACAACAACACATGTTAGCGTACTTGAACATATTTCATATAAATTCATATAAATTTAACATTTATAACCTTATTTTCTCAACATGTCACACTTGAGTTCATTAGCCGTCTCAACTTACATAATTACCATGTATCAACATATCAAAGATATTCATATATGTACATGTCATGATACATATCATTATCTTACCGTTTCATTATATACATATATAATCCATTTCAATATATCAATATATCATGTACCGTCATTTCCATGCATTTCATGTATATACTTGTTTTAGTTCGTATCGAACTCATATCATCTCATAATAGCACATTTCCCATTGAACCATTTAGAATAATATCAGATATGCGGGAAATCTCGCACAGTATGTGCCAACACATGGTCAAAACCATCACTATCTCACATCTCATGTAGATGCTCACTCTCAATCTATCATTAGGTCTACTCACACAAGCTGACGGTCAAGACGTAACTACACGGTGCTGCTTACACAAGCTGACGAGTAACTACAACACATGCTGGAAAACTCAGCCACCGGTGGAACGTACGGGATCAGCACCCAAAAAATAGTAACCCCTAATGACATTTCATTTGTATCCTAAATATTTCTAAAGTTCAAACGGGACTCGTTAGTCGTCGTGCGTCGTTGAATTTCACTCGTTCCATTATAAGACAAATTGTATAATAACATATATATATCGATTCATTTTCAATAAAATATCATATAATAACATTAAATTTAATAAAAAAATATACATAGTATAGTTCATACGAACTTCCCGGCTAAATTACAGAAATACCAAAGTTTAGGGGCAATGTCGTAATTTTCCATTTTCCTAAATTTTCCACCTGATCTTGATCTAAATTAATAATTTCATTCAATATATTAATTTAGACAATAAAATAATTAATTTCAAATAATTTGGTCATTTTTTACATTTTTATAAAATTACCCCTAAAGTTTTATTTTTATTCAATTTAGTCCCTGAGCCCAAAACATGCAAATTAACCATTTTTTACCCCAAATTGAGTTTAGATGAAATTTCATGGTATCCAAAAAAACCAATTTATGCAAAAATTTCACATTAAATCCTTGTACTTTTATTAATTTAACAAATTAGTCCCTAATCAAAAAATTCATCAAAATCACTTAACAAAATACTTTTAAATATAAATCAACATTCCAAATTCATCATATAACATCAAAAATCACAAAATTCATCAATGAAAACATTCAAAATCTTTAACAGTTTCAAAATCAAAGGTACAGGTTAGCTAGACCTAGTTGCAACGATTTCAAAAACATAAAAATTTAAAGAAACGGGTGAAAATTGGCTTACCATGCATAAATAAAACCATTGCCGCACCTTTCTAATCTTCCATGGAGTTTTCTACTTTCAAATTCGGTAGAAACAAAAAATGTAAAAGGTGATATTTTTAATGTATTTTTTTATCATTTAATTTCCCAATTTACTTTATTAACCTTTATTATATTTAAAAATTACAATATTGCCAAACCACTATCATCTACTAACACATTAATGGTCTATTTAACATATAAGGACTTCCACTTTAATGTTCTATAGCTATTTAATACCTTTAGCTTATAGAACACAACTTTTGCACTTTATGCGATTTAGTCTTTTTTGCTAATTAACTATCGAAATGATAAAATTTTCCAACAAAACTTTAATACCACTTTAATTACACTCTGTAAATATTTATAAAAATGTTTATGGCTTGATTTATAAAAAATGAGGTCTCGATACCTCAATTTGTAAATCCACTTGACCTTAGGGTCATACCACTTGAACTTAATAAATCGATTATAAAACAAAAATCACAATATCAAAAAAAAATTTAAAATCAAAATTAACTCGTAAATATTAAATATAATATTTACAAACTTACTTGTCGGATTTGGTGGCCCCGAAACCACTGTTTTCAACACCACTGAAAAACGGTCTGTTACAGACGTTGGGTCGAGGGCTTATGCTCTGATTCAACCATCATCCTTTAGTTTAGGTATGTATTTTGAAGAAATTGTTGAATCACTTATTTCTAACACACAACAATTTCAATAGGAGAAGAGAGAGAATTCAAAATTTTCAACATGTTACGAGAAGTTGTAAATGCGCTAATTATGACCACCAAATTGATTCATGTCCTATTGTAACAACTCGTTTTTAGTGGTGCCGAAAATAGTGGTTTTAAAACCAAAATTCCAAAGAGTGAGTTGTTATTTTATTATTAATTTAATGTCTACGGGATTATATTAAGGTTTTATTAAAGTTTCGTTAAGAAATTTTGAAGTTTAAAATTAGGTAAAAAGGACTAATTCGTAAAGGTTGCAAAAGTGAGTATCTATTAGTTTAAAAGGGATAAATGGCTATGGAAAGGAAATCTAAAGGATCTAGATAGTAATTATACCATTCTTAAAGTTAATGGACAATTATGGGTAGGATTTTGTTAATTTATAAGTTAATAACTAAGGGTAAAGTGGTAATTTAATAAATAATCTTAAATAAAATAAAACAAAATTGATACCATCTTCTCTAGTTGTCTTCTCCACAGAAAATTAAAGAGAAAAAAACCATTTTTAGGGCTTTAAGTTCAGCCAAGCTTTTATCTTGCATGGTATGTGATATAGATCCTGTTTTTAATGATTTTTATGTTTTCATGATTTTATTAGCTTAATCTAGCTAGCCCGAGGATTAATTTGCAAAATTTTTAAAGGTTGAGGGACTTGCCATAGTTTTTTTAATAGGTTTTGATACTAGTTGATAGATTGTTAACTTTAGTTGTTAAACAAACATGTTTTATTAAGTGATTTTTGGTGAAATTGTACTTTAGGGAGTTATTTGTGAAAATAGTAAAATTTCATGGTAATATTATGAAATGATGATTTAAATAGGTTGATATGAGTCCTTAATAAATTTGGCTAGCTTGTACGGAGGATTAAAATGGTTAAATTTCAAGTTATGAGGTTAAGGACTAAATTGTGAAAAGTTAAAGTATTAGGGGTAATTTCATAATTTTACATAAATATGAGTTATGGATTGAATTGAATATTTGAAGTACTTAATTGAATGAAATTATCTATTTAGATCAAGATAAACTACAATCAGACTTAAATCGAAGGAAGGCGAAAGCTTCGGATTAGTTTCAAATTTTACTTCTACGACCATAGTTATTGAGCTAAATTCGTATGAATTATAATCGTAATAATGTTAGTTAAATTGAATATCTATTATATCGTGTAGTTATAAATGAATTTGAATATACATGTATCAATGCTATGATTAATTGACAGATAACAAATCCTGTTTGAACCTTAAGACTTCTTAGGATACGAATGACATGTCATTAGGGATTTCATGTTTCGGGTGGTGGTCTTGATTGTTCTACCGATGGCTGAGGTCTTACATTTGTTGCGGATTCTCCACATCTTGTGTGAGTAGCATTTTGTAGCTAATATTCCAACCCACAGCTCGTGTGAGCAGGCTCATTTCACAACTCATGTGAGCACTGTTGAAAAGGAAAGGTTACGGTTATATGGAAAGGCACACTAAGTGTGAGCATTCTTGAGTATTCGATGCAATTCCAGATGGTTCAATAAGCAAGTAAAGAAAATGGCATGGTAAGCATACAATTCAAATGGTTCATGATATTATGAAAAGGTTGATGAGTTAAATAATGTGTATATGAAATCTACTTACTAAATGATTGAACTCAAATGTATCGTGGATAAACCTACTAACTTGTGAGTTTGATAGTGCTTGTATAGGCTTTTACTAAGCTTACGGTCTTTGTAATGACATTATGCATATTTTATAGTTTGTACTAAGGAAAAGGTAAGTTATGTTTGAGTTTATACGAGCTTACTAAGCACTCGTTGCTTACATATTTACTTTCCTTTTTTTTTAGATTATTAGAAGCTAGATCAGTTGGAAGCTTGTCGAGGATCAATCACATTATCCTGCAACCATTTTTGTAGTTTTTGTGTATTTTAGCCAAGGTTATAAATGGCATGTATATGACCCTTTTATTATGGTAGTTCTTGAATGTGTAATGGTTGATTTGGTACGTATATGCTTTTGAAGTTTATGTTTGGTTTGATGAGCTTTGGAACTTTGACAAGTTAGATCATTTTGGTCATTCTTAAGTACTTGTTTATAAGACTTCTTTTTGTATGTTGTGATGGCATGTAAACGGTCATTGATGATATCATTTGGTAGATAAATGAACTAGATTTTGTGTTTGAAGTATGGTCATATTGTTGTTGATTAATGATGTTTTGATATATATATATATGGTGCCTTTGGGAGATAAATTGGTTAGATGAAATAAGATATTTGAAATGGTATGTTTATGAGTGTTTGAATGATGTTTAGGACAATTGAATGTGTGCACAAATAGGATGGATGGTTAGGTGTGTTCTGGCCTTCAAATGGCATGTTTTTAGGGTCAATGTATGGATCAAAGGGCCTAGAAAATAGGTTGCCACACGACCGTGTGACACACACAGCCTGGCTACACAGTCGTGTGTCATTTTTAAATTCTTAGTGTATTAAGTTAGTGAGTTACACAGACTGCAACATGGTCATGTGTTGCAAGTTAGAAAGTTACACGGTCTGGCACACGGCCGTGTGACCTAACTTAGTGAGTTACACAGGTGGAGACATAGGCCAGGACACGGTCGTGTGTCCCTTTGTTAGATTGTTACACGACCTAGGGTATGTCACATGGCCTTGCTGCACGACCAATTCAAAGTTGGGGACAACGCAATGCTAGACAAATCGGATCCACGTATGTTCCATTCGGAGCTTAAGTCAAGAGGATTGAACCTATCTGTGGTATTAAATGTTTTTCCATTCGGTACAATTGAAATAGCACATTCTGAGTTTGGCACATTCAAGGTAAATAGTACTTGTCTCAAACCTTATTTTGGTATTAAAACTAATAACGAGAGAGGAGCTTCGACTCCAAGACCTACCGTAACCGTAAGCCTAAAAAGGGAAGTCAAGCCTAGACTTTAAATAAATACTTCTCGGGAGGCAATCTGAGTGTTACTGTTATAATTATTTTTTAATATTTATCTTTTTATCTGCTTTGATTTGAAAAAAAAGTGGTCCACATGGCCTGATGACACGATCGTGTGTGACACACGGCCTGAACACACGGGCGTGTCCCAGGCCATGTGCATACTGGAGCTAATTTTTCCAAAAATTTTTGAAACACACATTAACAGAGACTTACATGGTTTGAAGACATGGCCGTGTGAATCACACGGCCTGGACACATGGGTGTGTCCACAGCCATGTGTAAACTGGAGTGAATTTTTTAATTTTATTTCAAAATAGTGAGTTACATAAGCCAGAGACACGGCCGTGTCTGATACATGGCTTGTTACACGGACGTGTGTGAGACCATGTTCCCAACACGACCTCACATAAAAGTGTGGGAGAAGCAAAGAATGTTCACACACAGCGGGTGTGACATAATGCATGGACACACGGGCGTGTCTCAGATCGTGTTGAAACAGGGCTTAATTTTTATTTAAATTTTAAATGACACACGGGCTAAGGAAGCATCACAAGGGCGTGAGACACTGCTGTGTGCCCCAATACGAGCCTTTACATGACCATGTCCCATTTTTAACCCAAAACCCTAAAATATTTTCCTTTTCCTTTGTCTTTTTCTCTTAGTCGGTGTTCTCACATTTTTTCCCCTTCGCTGAACTGGTCACCAAACCTTTTCCCCGTCCCTTTTAGTCGCCTATCCAACCACCAACGTCTTCGACGACCACACCCCTCCTATCGTAGACCAGACACATATGCATAAAGCTTCGGCTTTCTTTCTTTGAACCGCTGTTGAGACACCCCATCCCCCGTGATTTCCCCATCCCTTTGTCCACTTTCCCTTGCCAGAACCCTTTCCCTGTCCATCCCCCTCGTCGCACCACCATGTGCAGCCTTCCCTTTTTCCCTTTTCTTTTCTTTCCATTCAAAACACCACCACACGCTAACGTTCACAACCCAAAGCCCGTTTTCACTCCTTCTCGCAGCCCATTTTGCCATCGTCGGGGCCCTGTTTTGCCCTGTCGTAGTTCGTCCTTTGACCATTGTCATCCATTACTGCCATTATCCCAACAATCGCATATCATGACTAGCACTCGCAACAAATCCAAAGTCACCGTCCCCACTTCAAAAAAGCAGAAGACTCCGGGTGCAACCTCTTCATCAAGCCTCATCTTCGACGCAAGCTATCCTTGACTAAAGTTTCCACCAGGTCCTCACGAGGACCTATATCAACTTCTTTGGTAGAGACCCTTGGCTTTAGGGTGTTGCATTGACTAAGAGGCATTATAGACAGCCCATCTAGTCGATAGAGTGCGTGCCCTGATCGTGACAGCTCTAGGGACAAATTCTTCTTTATCATCGAGCCCACTTATCCAGAACTCACACTAGAGTTTGGTTCGACATTTGTTTTGCAGCATGTGATGTCGAGACATTATGAGCCACGCACTATTTCTTTCTGAATCGATGGTATAATGAGTTATCGAGCATTCCAAAATTAGAAATTGCCTTAGGACTCTATTCTAAGGAGTTCTTGAGTGCCGAGAGGTTCATCACCTTATACCGACACATACATCATTCCCATATTTATGCTAGATAGAGCTTACTACTAGTACGACACCATATGACCCTAGTCGACCGAAGGTGACTTCCCTACCTCCAGGATTGTGATATATCCATGCTACCTTGGCACACACGTTGACTAGTCAGAGGGAGAGCAAGGCGTTGGTACATTTGACGCTTATTTTCTTTGGAGCATGACGATGTGATGCACCTTAGATCTCGCTTACTTAGTCACCCTATCATTTTGTTGTCAGTCTAACCGCAATAGGAAGGGTCTCATCTGTTTGGGCCCTTATGTGACTCATCTTACACATCATTTTGGCCTCCTTAATTCTCTAGAGCATTCATCTTCATTTACACTAGTTGGACAGATGAACTCGTAGGGATTATCGATTATAAGTCATATGATGATAATCGAGCAACAGTGCGGAGTGGGTCCTCCTCGTTATAGATTGTCTCGTTTCAACCCTCAAGATGAGTATGTGGACTTTCCCGACAATGATCCTTTTCACCATGAGAATCCACCTTGTTCTTAACCTTCAAGTCACCCTACCGCTACTTCTACCATTGCACTTGAGGATCTTTCCGAATGGTTCACCCATTTCGAACAACGTTGCTTTGAGCGGTTTGACAACATTGATGCAACCTTGCAGCAGATATGTTAGCATATTCATATTTCTCCTATTGATCCTGCGCCTTACGATCCCGACACATCTCATGATGATGATCACTGATCTACTTTCATTTTCTTTGTTTTCTCTATTTTATTTTCAATTGTGCTTTCCTTTTTTTTCTTTTTTGGTTGTTTTGTCTTTATTTCTTAGACTTTTTTAGTTTATTTTTCTTTTGAACTATGTTTTTTATTTTGATGGTTGTTTTTATTTGAGTTTGTAACTTCTTAATCTTTTCCTTTATTTTTGGTTTATTTTTCTTATTAGTTTGCTCAGCACCATGCACTACATTTAGATTTGCCTACAATTCCAGTTTTCACTTTTTTGGCGATTTCATCCATATTCAGGGCAATTTTAATTTTCTCCTTCTCTTATGATATTCTGCTTATTTTGTGCATTATTTCTGTTTGTACACTAAAGACAATGTACACCTTAAGTATGGGGAGGTTATTTTATATATTTGTGATAAAATCCCTGAATTATTTGTTGTGTTTAAGTAATTTTCTCATACCCCCATTAGAGTGAATTGTTTTAAAATTTGGAATCTTTATTGATGTTGTTCTGGATCTATTTGTGCATATTTTTGCATTATTTGATTCAAATTTTAAGACATGAGAGAGTCGAGCATGATAAGCTATTTTTCAAAAATCATATTTTAGGTTGTCCCCCCTGAACTGAAGAATTATTTTGAAATTTTGAACTTCCAAGATTGACATCAAAACTATGATTTTTTCTAAGCTTTTGAGCCTGTAGAACGTACATTGTTCATTCTCATTTTATTTGATCTGTTATTCTAGAACTTGTTTCAATTATACATGTCGAGACCACACGATTGATTTGATATACTAAGATGATGTAGGCACTTAGGTTTTAACCCATTTAACTTGTAAAAAGCTTACCTATTGAATTAACCCTTAGTGAACCCCATTGAGCCTAACACACATTTTCTTGATTAAACCATGAATGTTAAGCCATGACCCATTTTTTCGTTGTGACTCTTTCCCATTTTATTGACTCCCTTTTTGTTAATATTTGATTTGGTTAGTTTCCTAACTATGTTCCTTTATTTGAATTGTTGAATATTTTCTTGTTCTAAAAAAAATTGAAAAAAATAAATAAATAATGTGATTGAGCTTGAATAATTAGTTTTATGTGTTGAAAAGCTCGCTTTTGTCTTTGATTATTCTTTATTGATGTTTTCTCTTTGAATTCAGCATTTGATCGATCTCAATTATAACCAACTTTCTGGAATTTTTCCACACCCTTAACCTGAGCCCCATTACAACCTCGTAAAGACCTCTTGATTGGTGTGTCATACCATTTTATAGTGGTGGTGCAACACCTCTAACCTGTATCCGTCGTCGAAATAGGGTTACGGAGCATTACCATAAAAATGTTACTCAAATAATTCATTTTGAACATTTCATAATCATTGCAAAATCCAATCAGACACATGCATAACGTACCTAATTAAAGCCCTCGAGGCCATAGAAACACATTAGAAATTATTTAGGACTAAATCGAAAACATTTAAAACTTCATAGAAACATATAAAAAAAATTCACACTGCAGGGGTCACATGGCCGTGTGGCCAGGCCATGTGACTCCCACAGCTAAGACACACTCTCGTGTCTCAGGCCATGCCACATTTGAAATAGGGACACATGGTCGTGTCTCAGCCCGTGTCCTTGCCTATGCAACTCTCTAACTTGGGTCACAAGGCCAAGCGACATGCCCCTGTGCCAGGCTGTGTAACATTCAGAATGTAACCTTTAAAACCTACAGGGGACACACGACCATGTCGCATGGCCGTGTGTGACACACGGCTTAGACACACGATCGTGTTGCATACCCATGTGTCACACACGGTTGAGACACATGCCGGTGTCTTAGGCCGTGTGGACAAGAAATAGGAAAATTTTCAAGCCATTTCCTTCACCCTAATCAAGCATGATCCCATGAACCAATTACACATACATTCAAGCCTTGAAAACATACTTAAAACATGCATAACGATGACTAAATCATTACACCATTTATCTATAGAACCAATATGACAAAAGGCACCTCAATCACAAATCATCAAATCAACCTATACATAAACATATTTCGGCATAAATCAACCACACACAACTACCTATTTTTATACTAAGCCATAGAACAATTGACGATATGCCAAACCACATCTAAGCATACCAAATTGGTAATTCAAAACATACATTCATTTAGCCACATCCACACCAACTATTAAGGCACCAAAGTACCAAAAACACACCAACCATATTACCATATTTCCAAGCCAAACATAGCAACTAGATCATCAAACATAATTCACCTATACATGCCATTATAACCATGACCAAAACATCAAAATCTATTGAAATTTATGTTAGATAGTGTGATCAATCTCCAACATTCTTCCAAACCGGTTGAGCCTCAGATAATCTGAAAAGTAAAGGAAAGTAAATACATAACCAATGAATGCTTAGTAAGTTCGTATAAACTTTAAACAATACATTCCACTTCAACAATGAACTTTATAGGTTAAATAAAAATCTATACCAATGCCTCAAGATTTATCAACTAATTAACCACCAACTCACAAATGAGAAAGTCTATCAACATCACTTCTTTTTCATTCCTACTATAATAGGATTTTTTCAAGACATATTACATAGTCATTAACCCTTTCATAGGATCATGAACCATTCCATTTGCTTACTTTCCATTCCATTTACTTACTTTACATTTCATTTACTTAACATAAACTTAAATAACATCATCGATTCATGAATTCTTGTATTTATTCATGACATAGGTAAATTCATTCATAGCATAAGAAAATTTCTCACATATAAGTACGTCATTTAACTCATCACTCCTTTTATCATCACATTACATCTCAATTATGAACTTACTGTTTCATTACTTTTTCCTACTCATTTTATTTGAATAAGACAATATATAAGCATAAACATCAACCATAACCACAAGCTTGACACAAGCCTAAACATCATCATCAATACATAAGTTAGTGCATTTGTACACAACTCTTTTGGAATCAACCACGTGATAAACCATTTCATTAGAAAACACATCTTTTTATTCATACCATATTTTCATGAACATAAGCATATTTCTGTTTAGACACTTACCATTTCAATGTATAATACTACCATTAAGCATAATATAATCTAACCATAAGCTTGGCACAAGCCTAAGCATTACCAACTACATGTATTATTGTATATACACATAATTCACTTGTAATATCATAAGGTAAGTCATTGCACATGAAAAAATTCATTTTAAAATCATTAATTTTATGAACATAAGTATACTTTCATTGAACATTTCTTTTTCAGTCATTTTCATAGACTTATAACATAAGTCATTTGAAAAATTTTGGTTCCTTTCCTTTTTATGCCTGTTGAACTAGTAACTTGACTCGAATGCTCAGATAGCTATACCATACCAAGGGCATCATAGATGCATAACAAGGGCACCAAGTGCAATCAGGGGTACCAAAGTGCAAACAAGGGCACAGATGTGCATTCAGGGGTACTGAAGTACAAACAAGGGCACGTAAGTGAAATTAAGGGTATCAAAGTACAAACAGGGGAACTTAAGTGCAATCAGTGGTACCGAAGTACAAATAGAGGCACGTAAGTGCAATCAAGGGTACCAAAGTACAAACAGGGGCACGTAAGTGCAATTATTCAATAATTAGCTATGAACATTTAATTACAGAACTATATTATAAAAATGCAAGTAGAAATTTATTTAAGTATTCAAACACTATGAACTTACACAATAAATTGCAGAAATAACTAAGTACAGGGGATATTTGGTAATTTTCCCTTCTCCTCAATTTTTCACTCGTTCTTGATCTAAAACAATAATTTTTTTCAATTCATTAATTTGGATAGAAAAACCAATTCATTTTATTCAATTTAGTCTTTTTTGACATTTTTACAAATTTACCTTCAACTTGTCATTTTTATTCAATTTAGTCCCTATGTCCTAGTCATGCAAATAAACCAATTTTATTGAAAATTCACACTAGCTGAATATTAATAGCTTCCAATTCAGCCTATTTTTGCAAAAATTTCACATCAAGTTGTTTTCTTTTAACTATTTCAACAATTTAGTCCCCAATCGGTAAATTCATCAAAATCACTTAACAAAATACTTGTAAATAACAACCAATACCTCAAATTCATCATTTAATATCTAAAATAACAAATATTCATCAATGGTAACATTCAAAATCTTTAACAGTTTCAAAAACGAAGGTACGGGCTAACTGGACCTAGTTGCAACGATCTCGAAGACATAAAAATTACAAGAAATGGGTTCAAAACGGACTTACATGCATGAACTATAGCATGACCGAAACTTCAAGCTCTTAACCATGGCTTTCATTTGAAGAAGAAGAAACAAATTTAGGAAGATAACTTTTGTTTCTTATTTTTTTTTAACATTTTTCTTTTATTTTAATAATAAAATTAAAATAAAACATATAAAGTTAAAAGAATTTAAAGCTTTAACCGCCCACCATCTTAAAAATGGGTACTTTATCCATTAAGCCCATCCAATTATGTTTCCTTAATCAATTAATACCTTTAAACTAATAGTGATTGACTTTTTCAACTATTACGATTTAGTCCTTTTTGCTTAATTAACTATCTAAACATTAAAATTTCTTAACAAAACATTAATACAATCTTAATAACACTCCGTAAATATTTATGAAAAAAATTATAAAAATATTTATGGCTCAGTTTATAGAAACGAGGTCCCGATACCTCATTTTCTAAAACCACTTGACTTTAAGGTCATACCATTTGAACCCAATTATTCTTCTATATAGTATAAATCACCAATTCAAAATTTATTTTAACATCATAATTGACTTGTGAATATTAAATAGTAATATTTACAGACTCGCTCGTTGAATTTATGGCCCCAAAACCATTTTTTCTGACACTATTGAAAAACGGGTTGTTACAATTCTCCCCCCCAACGAAAATTTCGTCCTTGAAATTTCTCACTTGATAATAGTTATTCAGATTAAATCTTTCTTTCACCTTTTTAAGAGTAGTCCAATAACAAAATCTATCATTACCCGTTCCTAATAAGACTTTATACCAAAATTTGATATTATACCTTAACTATAAGCATAACAGATATCTCAAAATTAACTTTAAAATTTCTCGTTATAATCATGTATACTAGTAGCCTTGTCTCAAAACGTTATATACCTTTGTCGATGTCTGATGTAAATCATTTAGACTATAAACTACCTCATATAAAATGTACCATAAAATCGCAAAATTATTCAGTGCACATATTTGAATGGTTTTCCCTACATCTCAAAATTCTCTAATGAATTAATGGTTCTACTCTCAATTTCATGATATTCAACCCATCCTAATTCAAGATCATCAGAATGAAACGTTACCATGAACAAAAAATTCTTCTCTAGGTAAGGCTGAAAGAAATACCTAACTTAACTGAACAATTTTGATACTTTCCTGTTATAGCTTTACCATCAGTAATATAACTTCCAAGGAATTCCCAGTAACCATTTTTGACCTAGTTGATATATCCATGTATATGTATTCTGGGATCTGAATCCCTCATTTTGGTTGTCTGTCTTCTTGTCCATGATTTCATGAAATTATTCTCGAATCTATAGATAAACTTAACTAGTTCTTCAAGTGAATAATTTGTCTTGACAAAATCATTTGAGTTGATTTTATAAACTTGATATTAAGATTTCAAATCAATGCTTACTTCTTGTCAACAAAATATTCAAATATAAAATCTATCCTGATTCTGTCATAGTAGCAATCAAAATTCACAACAATTGTATTAGTCCATATGAAGTATAACATCCAGACTTGATTTGTTGACATAATTCAATATCATCAAAGTGATGAGAACTAGAGTGTGATGCTCAGCTTAATCATCCGCCGTCTATACTATTACCACTATATATCCCTCCTTGAAAGCTAGAAGTTAGACATATAATGAAGCTATTTCAAAAATTAACATCGAATCTTTGGACCATACTTGAGCCATAACATCATATCAATTAGGAGGATTATTTTTCTCTTTCTTACGAAAACCTTCTTCCATACTAAGCACATTGTTATAGTAAGATAAAAGTTACAACGACGTAGCTAAAGCAATGCCTTAAGTACCAATAATGCACCCCGAAGCAATGAGAGAAACTCAATATAATTCCAACACAACAATAAGTGCAACAACATGACATCTATAAAGTTGAGATTTGTGTTAACATGCTCCCATGATCCAACCAAGAATTATAACCGTAACAGATATAATAATTCCAAGTCAATGTATTCTTTGCAGATAGACCATATATGATAAAATAGACAATAAGAACAATAAGAAAACCAATAGAAATCCCATATGTAAAGTTCTACTAAACTTCTGAGGATATAACTCATATTGATTGATAAAGAGATCGATGATACTCTGACAAAAATCCAAAAGAAGAATATCACTCAAACGCACTAGAACCAGCTATAACATAAACAACATAAATTCCATATGCATAAAGTAGAGCAATAATTGATAGAACTAGAAAAATAGCATAATATGAGTTTTATCGTTGAATCTTCTACTAATATAGAACTGAATAGAATGCGAAAAATATAATGATACTGATCATTAATCAGTCAAATTAACAATACCTTTGCTTACCATCATAACTACCCAACATCCCCTTACAAAGAGAACCACATCTGGAGATAAAACATCTACATATATCTCTGAGGATAAAAGAACATATAGGATACCTAGAGGAGATTATTGTAAGATTCTCGGCTATAACAGTTGCATTTAGATATGTTTATAGTTGACTTTATCCCACTGACTACTGAAGTCTTCAATGATCCCACATTATCTCATTCCACTAGAGAAATCAATTTAAAAGAAATCTCGACTAACTTGCTGTAACACCCCTAACCCATATCCGTCGCTAGAACAAGGTTACGAAGCATTACCGGAGTTTATAGAACAATCATAAATAAATCATGTTATTTACTATTCATTTTCCAAAATTAATCATATCGTCCCTAGAATGGGCCTTCGAGGCCCAATTTAAGGATTAGAAACGAGTTAGGACTAAAACGGGAACTCAGAGAATTTTTCACAGATTTCTAAAATTTTTCCTTGGTGCAGGGCGCACACGCCCATGTAGTCAAGGGACACACCCGTGTGACCCTTTGAATGCCCGTGCTAACTCCCTGACTTAGGTCACACGGCGAGCCACACACCCATGTGCTAGGCCGTGTGGTCAATTTATTTTTCAAAAATTAGGTGTAAGTTTCACACAGCTAGGTCACACGCCCGTGTGTTAGACCGTGTACCTCACACGGCTGAGACACACGTCCATGTCTCTGCCGGTGTGCTCAATGCTGAGCATTTTGTTTCTCAATTTTAAGATGCAGGGTGTAACACCCCTCACCCATATTCAACACCGAAATAGGGTTATAGAGCATTACCGAACTTATCACACATTTAAACATACATTCACATAAAATTTAGTCAATTCAAATACAATTCAATCACAACCAATCATATTGTCCCTAATACGAGCCTACGAGGCCCCAAACATGCATTGGGAGTGGTTCAGGACTAAATTGATAACTTTGGAAATTCTTAGAATACTTAGAAAATTTTCCTCAAAAACAGGGGACACAGGCCCATGTGTCTCACACAGCCAAAGACACGCCCGTGTCACAGGCCGTGTGGAAATTCAAAATGAAAGCACATGGTCGTGTCTCAGCCTGTGTCCGACCCCGTATAACTCTCTGACTTGGGTCACACGCCCGTGTGGCTAGCCCGTGTGCCCTAAAAATGGCCATACATGTGCCAGGTCGTGTGCTAGGCCATGCCAAACCTGTAGGGTATACTGACTTATGCCACACGGCCAAGTCACATGCCCATGTATGAGGCGGTGTGGAGCATACTGACTTGGTTTCTATTTCAACATTAGGGGACATAAGGCCATGTACATAACCGTGAATCACACACGGTTGAGACACATACCCGTATGGACAAAAATAGGCTATTTACCAGGCCATTTTGCCACCCAAACTTGTGCATACCTACACCAAACCAAATGGTACTAAAACAAGGCATAAATAGGCATTAAATCGACCTTAACCAAGCATCATTTATACCATTTCAATGCTGACAATATACAAGACACATAATATCCCAATATGTCATCCAATTCATACCAAATTTCACTTACTCAAACATTAAAAAAAAAAAGACCAAACTTAAATATGCACTATTTAGCCTAATCTCACAAGTATACCAATATCCACACCTCAACCATTTGATACTCATAATACCTATTACCATCAAGTATCACACAACCATCATCCAACACATTGCACAAGACACAAACACATATATATACATGATTCAAACATACCAAAATAAATCAACTTCCATCGCTATATACAAACCAAACTTTAAACATTTACAAGCCAATTCAAGTGGCCAAAATCATTATCAACTCATAACCAAAATGACCAAAGTTCCTATACATGCCATATACTGAAAACATAAGCTCAAAAGTACCAAAGTGATAGTAGGATAGTGTGACGTAGTCTCCGATGATCCTCGAATCCGAGCTAGCTTTGAAGTCACTATAAAACATGGAAAAATAAACAAAGTAAGCTTTATAGCTTCGTAAGCTCGTATGCAATAAACTCAATATAATCATAAATACACAATTCAACAAATTGAATATATTATCATGTAACTCATATTAACTAACAAACCTTTCACTTATTCAATCAAAAAATTATATATAATTTTCACAGATCACTTCAATTTAAAGCTTATATGGTTCATGTACTTACCTGCACCATCTCGTATCAATCTCATACTTAATAGCATCTTCCATTTACCCATTGAATCATTCAGAATACTATCGGATACTCAGGAAACTCGCACCCTAAGTGCCACATATATAGCTAAAGCTATCTCAATCTCGTATCACATAAACTGCTCACACTAGAGCTATCAACGGGCCTGCTCACACAAGCTGTCAGTCGAAACGTAACTACAAGGTGCTGCTCACACAAGCTGTCAAGTAACCGCAACATATGCCGATATTCTCAGCCACCGGTAAGATGTACAGGACTAGTACCCGGATCACATAATCACAATAAGCCCTAATGACATGTCATTCATATCCTAATCTATTCCTAAGATTCAACCGGGATTTCACACTTGTCGAATCATCATCGAACATATCCATAGAGTCATATTCACAATTCATATAATATCAAAGCATTAAAAACATAATTATAACAATGCTTAATACATAAGAACTTACCTCAGATGCTAAAACGGCAAAACAAGTCAACTATTTTGAAACCTTGTTCTTTCCCCAATCTAAGTCTGTATTTCACCTTTCTTGATCTAAATATAATCAAAATTAACTTATTTAATCATCACTCTATTCAATTTAGTCCAAAATTCACATTAAGGCACTTTTACACATTTTCCCCTAATATTTCAAAATTTTTACAATTTAATCCTTATTTCATAAAAACACAAATTCATGCAATTCAACCGAAACCCATGCTAGCCGAATTACAATTAGGACCCTAGCAGCCCATATTTTCCATTTATTTCACATTTTAACCACAAAGTTTCCACATTTCACAATTTAATCCTTACTTTGCATTTTCACTAAAAATCACTTAACAAAACTTGTATAACTATCATCAAACATTTATAATCTATCATCAATCATCAAAATACATGTTTATTCATCAATGGAAACATTCTAAATCTTTAACAATTTTGCAAAATAGTCCCTGGGCTAGCTAGACCTAGTTGCAACGATATAAAAAACACAAAAATCATTAAAAACGGGACAAAAACCACTTACCAATTTAGCCTCAAAGTGACCGAACCCTAGAATAAGAAAAAATGGTTGAAGATGATGAATGGAGAAAGAAATTTGTTTTGTTTCATTTTAATAAACTTTAATTATCAAATTACCTATTTAACCTCAATGACAAAACATTAAAATCATCATATTAATGTCCATCTTTGTCCACCCAATTTAAAAGTGGGCTAATTGCAACATAAATCCCTTAACCTTTTAATGCCATATCCATTTAATACCTTTAGCTAAAAGAACATCACTTTTGCACTTTATGCGATTTAGTCCTTTTTATCAAATTAAACACTCAAATAATAAATTTTCTTAACAAAAATTTCAAACAATGATATTATCATGCTGTAGAAATTAAAATAATAATAAAATAACTATTTCAACTTTGGATTTGTGGTCTCGAAACTACTACTTCGAATTGACTAAAAACAGACTGTTACAACTCTCCCCCTTAGGGATTTTCGTCCTCGAAAATCTTACAAGTGAATAGGTTAGGGTAATATTTTCTTCCCACGTAACTTCTTCGACACCATGCCGTTGCCACAAAACCTGTACCAAAGCTATACGTTTATTTCTCAATTTTTTAACCTCTCAAGTTAAAAACTCTAATAAAAACTCTAATCGGTTCCTCGTTGTACGTCATATTAGGATGAATCTCAATATCTAACGGAGAAATTACGTGTGATGGATCTGATCTATAATGGCGCAACATCGACACATGAAACACACTGTGGATCTTTTCTAACTCTGACGATAGAGCTAGTCAATATGCCACTGGCCCTATTCTTTCAAGGATTTCATACGGCCCGATAAATCGCGGACTTAATTTACCTTTACGACCAAATCAAAAGATTTTCTTCCACGGAGACACTTTCAGAAATACTTTATCACTGATCTGAAATTCAATGTCTTTTCATTTCAAATCCGCGTACGATTTCTATTGATTTGAAGTTGTTTTCAAACTGTCGTAAATTACTTTCACTTTTTCTTCAGTCTCTCGAATCAAATCAACACCGTGAATGACCGTGTGTCACACACGGCTGAGACACACGCCCATGTCTTTACCCGTGTGGAAGAAAATAGGCCATTTTAAAGCCACTTTTCTTACCCTTTTTTTTATCATCAACCTACACACAACACTCTCATATACCAATATATCCCAACCAAGCAACCAATACAAATCAAAAATCATGTTTTACATAAAATATAACATCACAGAACTCATTTACCTAAACTTACCAAAGTAGTCTCATTCATTGCTATACCAAAATCAACTACAAAGTATATGCATACAAACATAAACATATGTATCATTCACAACCATATTTAAAGTTTAACTCTTTTCTAAACTAATCATATACATGCCATATAAACCATAGATTGTATTACAAAATCTATCGGAGAAATCTGGATTGTGTGGCCCGATGTGTTGATCCGATCCTCTGAACTCACGTCAATCTACAAGGAACATTAAACACGCAGGAGTAAGCTTATAGAAGCTTAGTAAGTTCATAGAATTTAAAAATAAATCTTACCGAACAAGCTATAATAAAACGTTAAACAGGGCATTTCACTAACATTACCTGCCAATCACAACTTCTTATATTCTTCCACTATAAATCCATATGACACTTACCAATACTTTTCAATTTAGAGAACGCCTTACAGATTTGAGTACATCGTTTTCTTGATGCCATAGTCCAATTATGGTCTTGCACGTATATTGCCATGGCCTTGCCATGATCTTACACTTGTAGTGCCATAACCCAATTATGGTCTTATTATCAGGGTGTCATAGCCTAGCCCAGCTATGGTCTTATATTTAACAGTTTTCCATGGTCCAACCATGGTCTTATTCATCAATTCATCTTGTAACATGGAACGATCGTACTCAATCCTGCGTTCCACTTAATTTGAACATTCAATTTGATCTTCATATTATTACAATAATAATAAATCAATAATAAAAATATGAAATAATACAATATATCATTCCTAAATCATCAATTTATCATGAAATTTCAACCATATGAACTTACCTGGGTAATTTGTAGCACTTGTAGAAATTTTGGGACTATTTTGTTAATTTCTCTTTTCCACGTTTATCTTCGGGTTCTTGATATATAATGTAAATTTATTAATTCATTAGCATCTATTTCAATTCTAATTCACTTCAAAATTTATGCCCTTCAATTTTCAAAATTACACATTTACCCCAAATTTTATATTTTTTTACAATTTAGTCCCTAATCAATTAACCTATCAATTGAGCTTATTTTTCTCAATTAACATTTTATCTAATCATTTTAGGCTACTATAAAGCCTTTGATATTCAGGATTTTAACACCAAGCCCTAATTCTTAACTTTTTCACAATTAGGTCTTAAAAATCAATTCTTATTGAAATCACTTAATAAAATCATCACATAACAAAATTAGAGCTTCAAATCCATGATTATTCAGCATAAACTTCCAGCACTCATCCATGGTAACTTTCAAAATTACCCATAAAATCAAAAACAAATGAAACGTATAATTGGACCTAGTTGTAGAGTCTCAAAAACACAAAAAATTCAAGAAATGAACAAGAATTGAACTTACATTTAGCAAAAATATGAAAAAAATAGCTGAGAATAACTCTTCAATGGCTATTTTTGGCTAGATAAATGTGAATATTTGTCTAGAATTTCAATTTGGTCACCACGTTTTTCCATTCCGAATGTTTAACCGAGATTTCCTCATTTAATCTCAATTCATCAACCACAAATCACTGTTTGTGTCCATTAATTGAACAATACTAAAACTTATTTCACATGTCACAAAATAAAATATTATAACATAATAAAACAATACATTATTTACATATAAACTTACCTCGGTGCAAAATAAAGAAATTTTGCAATTTAGTCCATAATATTTTCCTTTCCCCGATCAAGGTCGATTCCACGTCTTTCTTGATCTAAAATAACACATTTAGCTGATTTAATACTCACATTTATCAAAATAGTCCTTAACTCTAACTTTGGAAAAATTACGATTTTGCCCCTAAACTTTTACATATTTACACTTTTGCCCCAAAGCTCAGAAATTAAAATTTTTCCAAAATTCGTATGTTTTATGACATGCTGATCATTTTTTTCTTCTATGGCAACATAAAATTCTCACTCTAACATGTAGTTATGAACATTAGGTATTTTTACCGATTATGTCGTTTTACTCGTTTTCACGTAAAATCGCTTAGCAAAATTTGTTTAACACAATTTAAAGCTTCATATTCTACCATAAAACATCAAAATAAACACATTTAACCTATGGTTATTTTTCCAAATATAAACCCTAGGTTAAATTATTGCTAGAATAAGCTAAATCAAGTTACCGGGACCCCAAAAACGTAAAGAACATTAAAAACGGGGCTTGGAATCACTTACTATGGAGCTTGGAAGCTTAAAAAAAACCCTAGCTATGAAGTACCCTTTTCGTCCTAATGAAGAAGATGGACATATTTTGCCATCTTTTTCCTTTTTTTTTTAATCTTTTAATTACCAAATGACTAAAATACCCTTCATTAAAAACTTTGGTTATTTCTACCTATGTATGTCCATTTTTGTCCATGAAAACCTAATGGTATAATTACCATTTAAGGACCTCTACTTCAATTATGCTCTTCAATTAAATCCTTTAACATCTAAAACTCATATTTATCAACTTTTGCAATTAAGTCCTAATAGGCAAATTAGACATGCAATTCATGAAATTTTCTATCGATATTCTAACACATGCATCTAATCACTCGATAAATTATAAAAATTAATCATAATAAATTTTTCTACTTTAGAATTGTGGTTTTGAAACCACTATTCTATTTAGGCCCTAATTCGGACTATCACAAGAAAAGACTCTGTTTAAGAGTAGATCTAGCATAATTGAGTGGAGTTGCTTGTAATCCTAGAAATAGGACAACATAAATCTATCTTATTAGAGTCAACTCTAATAAGGGAATCCATAGATCGAGTTAATGCGATAATAGGGGTTTTAATTAGAAAGAAAGTTCAATTAATCAACCTAGAGTCTGTTGCTCTTAGACTTGAAAGGGATATTAACATAATTTAGGGATCTCTACGGATCAAGATACCAAGTGAAAAAATCGTTTAATTCAGATTTATAATGATAGAAGAAGTCTAAGAGGATTCTTTCCTAGGTATTGTTTAGCTTCTTGGCTATTATTCAATTAAATTTCTGATTTATTCTTTGCTGAGTTTTTTAGTTAATTAATTTAGTAGATTTTAATTTAAACCAATCACTCCAATTTGTGGGTTAAATAATAGGAAAATGGTAATTACTAGTACTTTTAGTCCTCATGGATACAATATCTTTACTCACTGTAGCTATACTATTTATTGATTGGTGCACTTGCCTTTGTCGTATTTTTAGTTAGTTTCGTGACTATCATTTATGTGGTGTGGATGTGCAATCTAGCTTAAATGAACTCTACTTAGGTGAGTTTGTTGGTTAGAATTAGGTGTCTTTCCTTATTAATGCTGCCTGTAAGTTAAATCTTGGGTGCTAAGCTATAAGGTTATTTATAAGTTAAAGAAGTAAATTCAAATGAACTGCCTCCTGGTTACTAAAGAGGTAAGGAAAAATTAGTTGTTTGATGTTGAGTCAGCAACAAGAATTAACTTATTAAATGCATTAAATTTATATTTGTTTCAATGATCGAATCCACAAATCAAATACAGATTTTACCTTTGGCTAGAGTTTCTTCTTGTTGATTTTCTTTTCTTTTCTTTTATGATCTCTTTTAACTTTGTTTTAGTTTTAATTTTAATCTCACTGTATTTCTATTTTGGGTTAAATATAAAATTGGTACCCCAATTTTTCCACTTCTCTAAGATTTGTACTTATGGTTTTTTTTGTCCCAAATTGGTACTCAAACTTTTTTTTGGGTCCACTATATTGGTACTCGAGCCTAATGTCATTACTTTTTTGCTGACGTGGCAAAATTGACCATTTTCGCACCGCCACGTGTCATCATATTTGGTAATAGAAACTCTCCAATTTCTTTCTCTAGTCTCTTCCTTCTTTTTCCCTCTTTTTCTTTCTCCTTTCTTCTTCTTTCTGTTTCGTGAATTTTTTCCCTTTAGCCAAAATTTCTTTTAAAAAATCCCTTAAAATTTTTTCCCTTAATTTTTTTTCCTTTCACTAGATTTTTAAAATTTTCATCATTTTCTACCTCTTTCATTTTCAACCTTTCTCATTTGTTCATTATTTTCATTAACATGGTCTTAGGAATTCTCTTAACTCATTTGATAAAAGATAACACTGCAAATCTTGAAAATCGAACAAATAATTTTAAACAAATTCGACAAGATGTAAAAACACATAGATATAAAAAATTTTGATGATGATTTAAAATAATACATAAAACCCAAAAACTAAATTGTGCCCAGAAAAGAAAGCTATCAACTTTCTTACCTCTTTTTGTTTACTGGTAAATTAATTACCAATAGAAAAGTAACATTTTCTGGGAAAAACAATGGAAAGGAACCCATAATCGGTATGAGGAAACAAAATATAAGAAAGAAAGTTGGAAAAAAAGTGATTATTTTTTACATACAATAATGAAGTAACAAGCGAAACTTAGAAACAAGATTTTGAAGTTTTTTTTTAAAGTAGCTTCATCGATGATTCTGACTGAAGCTCAAAGGAAGTCCAAGAGTGAATGTGAAACCTTTGAGACTCTTCCATAGCCTGCTCCCAAGCTCTATCACTCCCCCTGATCCTCTCCATACCTTTATTACTCAACCATCACCCTAAAAGCACCACTATCATCTACTTTGCTTCATCACTCTCACCACACCAACCCAATAATTCAGATGCCCCCATTACCAGCCATCAAACCAAAATACCAAATCCATCAAACTCAATAAGAATTAAACAACCAATATTAAAAAAGAGAGAGAGAGAGAGAGAGAGAGAGAACAAAGAAGCAAAGAAGATGGAAAAAGGTGAAAAAGTCATCTAAAAATCTCAAAACCTCGAGATCTTCATATTCTTTGTTTAAACCATATTACTCCATTTCCATAACCAACAATTTAGTCTATTCTTTGAAGATTCAAATAAAATAAATACCGATTTTTAGGTTGTTCAGTGTTGGGGTTTTAAACATAATTGAATCTAACTTCTATCGGCATCAGAATGAGGTGGAACAAGTGATGATGGAAGGCGAATGGGAAGCTAGTCACAATTCGAAAATGTCAAAGATGAGAGGATAATCGAACTTCTATCTACGTCGAAGTGCAATGGAACATGCGATAACGAAAGATGAATCAGTACGCATTAAAATTTTCTTATAGATTACCAAAAAATTCTTTACAAACCCATTTTTAGAGAGAGAAAGAAGACCATCATGAAGTTATGAAACAAAAAGGAGAAGAAATGAGAAGTAAAGAAGAAAAAAAAGAAAAAGAAGGAAAGATTAGAAAAAGGGAAAAGAGTGAAAGAAAGAAGAGACGAGAGAACAGGGGAGAGAAATGTGAAAGAGAGAAATTGGAGAGTTTTTATTGCCCAATAGGACGACATGTGGCAGCACATGAATGGCTAGCACTTCCACGTCAACAAAAAAGTAATGGCGTTAGGTTCGGGTACCAATATAGTGGACGGAAAAAAAAGTTTGGGTACCAATCTAGGACAAAAAAAAACCATAAGTATCAATTTGGAAGAAGTGGACAAGTTTGGATACCAATTTTATATAAAATTATCACCAGTCTATGTAAATATGATCCTACTTGCTGCTATCTAGTAATTTATATTTTCAAGTATATTTTCATTTTTTTAGGTCTCGACAACATAACGAATTTTATATGGTTAATTTTTTATTTTGATCCCTTTAGTTTTTTTAGATTATACAGTAATAGTCAAATTTTAGTTTTGATCCCTATATACTATGCTCAAATTTGAGATTTAATGTAACACCCTGGATTTTGGGGCTAGAAGTTTTGAGTTTTGTGGTTAGGGTTAGTGAGAAGGTTGCGCTATTGTGTTTAGTTGTGCGTTTAAGTGACAGAATGGGCCTACTGGTCTGGTGGTTGATTGAGTGTTAATGAACCTCAAGGTTTTGGGTTCGAGTCCCTGTGTGTGTGTTGAGTCATATATTTTTATACAATGTTTGTTAAATAGTAAATTTGCGTTATGTTTAATAATAACTATTTAGTCTTATTTGTATGTTCTTATTATTATTTTATTTTTATTCTTTATCTTTTCACGTGCTCATTTCCTCTGTTCTTTTGGGTTTTTCTTCTTCTTTCTTTTTCTTTGCTGTTTGAAAATGGTGGTGTTATGGCTTTTGAAGAGTTTCGGCTTCCTGTTCATTGAGTCGGTATCTAGACGTTCCCAATCGCTAATTAGGTGTGGGTTTCAAAACTTTTCTATTTTATTTGTGAATTGTAAATTTTTTTTTGATAGAATGTGGCGATCTTGGTGTCTTTTAGAAATTGTTTTTCGAAGTTCGATAGTACTGCAGAATGACATGAAAATTTGCTCTAGTTAGTGTGTTTCTAAGTCCCATCGATTGAGGGTTGATCTAGTGACCGAAAAGTCTAATTTTCAAGCTATTTTAGGGTGGTTTCGTGACCACATGGGTGGCCACACGGGCATGTGCCGGTTCACACGGTCATGTGCAATTATAAATTAGGGTTTTTCGGTAGGTTTTGCTGCCACACGACCTGGCCACACAGCCGTGTGGCTAATTTAGGGATTTTTGTCATTTTCCACACGGCCATGTCCCCCGGGCACATAAGCGTGTGTGTTTAGGAATTAAAGTTTGAGTGATTTGGTGCCACAAGACCTAGCTACACGGCCGTGTGGCTAATTTGGGGATTTAGGGATCCCACACGGGCGTATGTTTTGGACACATGGCTGTGTCTGCCCTGAACCCTACTTTAGCACAATTGGACAGTGAGTTACATGGCCTGTTCACATAGTCATCTCCCTGGTTTACACAGGTGTGCCTCCCTCCACACGGGCATTTTAACCCCTGCACGGCCTAGGTTTTTCCACATGGCCATGTGGTCCTAAGACACCAAATTTTAGCTTGTGTGTGTTTTTTATCTGAAAATGTGTCAATGTATTCCGACCCTTGGCTAAGCTTTAGTGAGGGTGTTTAAGTCTCAATATTTGTGACCATGTACTTTGCTTATGTGTTGTTTGTGACTGTTATGTGAGACGTTAATTCGGAATCCAGTCTATTGGGCATGTGTGCATATCTGTTTCTATCTGATTATCTGTTGATGTGTTCATTATTTCTGTGGGAATGAATGCATACATGCACTTGCATAAAGTATTTCGGATTGGGTTGTGAAGAGAAGGAAGACTGTTTTTGTTCTAATCTGGTAGTTTAATGATAAACTTATTCGTACAGCGGTTTACCGTTCTGTACTGTATGTATGTCAACTTTGTTGCATACCACTATCTGATCTGGCAGTTCAAACTGTAATATGTCTGTACAGCGGGCGCATTGCACTGTATTGCATATACGCCAGCCCTACTGCGTATTTATCTCTGAGTGGTTTAGTCCACATACATGGTGTGTAGGGCTGGATTGGCCTTTCAAGGTCCTATGTGGTGTGTTTGGTTGGATGAGCTTAATCAGCTCTTATGGGGTGTGATCGGGGGATGGAGAGGTGTGTTGGCTGGATGGGTGGGATTTGGTACTTGACTGCATTCATGTGCATTTGTTTGGGTCTAAGATTATCTTACTGTATTCTTTTTTTCTGAACAACACGTGTGTTATGTGTTCTGTGTATACTTGGTGTGCTCTGTTTCGATTACGTGTTGGGACGTTGGTTCCTTGTCTGGTATCTGTTTCTACTTATATGTGTAAGTTTGTTGCACTATTGTATTAAATTCGGTGATTTTGTTTTTAGTCTCATTTCGAGCTCACACTGAGCTCGATTAGCTCACCCCCTTAGTTTTCCCCTTGCAGGTACATTTCTAAAATTCTGACACTAGACTCGGTATGCAGAGATCTCAGACAGTCTCGATTGAAAACAATTTATCAGTTAACTTTTAAATTTTCGTTTAGATTTACCGTTTTGATATGTAGGTTTTTATAAAAACTGTGGTATAGGTTCTATTTGGAATTTATCGCTCTAAAGTTTTTATTTTGTTCATAGAATAAACTTAATTGTAATATTTCTGTTCGGAAGCTAAAGGATTAAATGTTTTTGGTTCGTAAAGGAATTGTAACACCCCTAACCCGTATCTGTCACCAGAATAGGGTTACGAGGCATTACTGGACTTATACACTAACATTTGTACAAAATCGAGTAATAAATTGCATTCCAAATCAAAATTTTTCATATTTCACCATAAAGTCCCTAATATGGGCCTATTGGGCCCAATACTTGCTTTAGAAGTGATTCAGGACTAAACCGGCAACTTTTAAAATTTTACCTTGAAGATAGGGGCACACGCCCGTATGGCCTGGGACATGGCCGTGTGGCCAGCCCATAGGGAATTCCGACTTGCAATTTCTTAAGCATCAAAAGGGCACACGGCCTAGACATACGCCTATGTGGCTAGACCGTGTGGAAAACTGATTTTTCACTATTTTTAAGCCATTTTCACATGATTTTGACACATGACCATGCTTGAAACCCGTGTTCTTCACACGACCAAGACACACAGTCGTGTCTTTTACTCGTCTGACCAAGATACACGGTCGTGTCTTTTACCCGTGTACTATCCTGACTTTATATTTAAGGATACAAGGGACACACAGTCATTTCACACGCCCGTAGGCTGTTCGTGTGTCACACATGACCTAGACACACGTCCGTGTGTCTTACTCATGTGGACGAAATAAGGCTATTTCCTAGCCCTATTTCTCACCCAAACTTAACCATTTTCCTGCATGAAAACTTACAAGTATATACCATCCATTTCATCCAATTTCCATCATTCAATCTAACATTTCCAACTCTTAACCATACCTTGAAGCTTACCTTTACATTGGTTTGTAAATCATGTTTTATGAAATTTGGTTTGTATCTTGTTGAACACGAACATACCATATTATCTCAAAATACATTTACTAGCCAATCCAATGGCTAGTTTGTACACAAATATGTTACTTCATCATTTGGCCTCATTAGCCTATACATGCCATTATATCAAAATGAGTTTATCGTTTATACCAAAAATTAAGGAGTTGATAGTATGATGATAGCTCCGACCCAATCCAACCTTCACGAGCTTTGAGCACTATAAAACAGGGAAAATAAACCTAGTAAGCATTATATGCTTAGTAAGTTCATATAACCAAAATACACTTACCATTCATGTTCATCAAGTAATTCACACGTTAAGTAATATGTTCATTAGTCAATTAGCAAATAAAGCCTATACACAATCATTCAATCAATTGATTAGTCTCCAAAAATACTAAAATGCATAGATGAGCTCATCATGCCATTTCTCTTTATATCATTATGTATGTCATTACCGCTGAATTATTGAATTTCCGATGGACCTTTCCTTTTCTAGTTGTACACTTGAGGTGTACATTCCTCTCCAAGTGGTACACACAAAGTATACCTTTCCTTTTCATATGGTATACATAAAGTATACCTTTCCTTTTCATATGGTATACACAAAGTGTACATAACCTTTTCAAGTTGTACCATTTGGGTACATAAGTCCTTTTCAAGTATTACCCTTTCGGAACACATTTCCTTTTCATAATGAGATCAAAAGATTATCCTTTCGGAACAACCTTTACTGCAATATATGCAGGATCTCATATACACAGTAATCACCTGTCCAATCGGAAATCAATATTCAAACAGATTCATGTAATATTTCATCATTTACATGTAAATCAAAAATCAACATTGGTTTATTACATGTACATACTAATTACAAATCATGATGCACATAATTCAACAATCAATTCAACACATTTACATGCTTAATTTAGTTATACGAACTTGCATTGATAATTGGTCGTATCTACTAATCTGAAACTTTTTCTTTCCCTCGATCTTTTTCATTGTTTGACACTTCCAGATCTATATAAATAAATTTAATCATCAATTCTATGATTTTTACATTCAATCAAGCCCACTTCACATTTTAGGCAAAAGTACCATTTTGCCCCTAAACTTCTAATTAATTCCAATTTCATCCCTAGGCTCAGAAATTGAAATTCATGCAATTTACTCCTTATTCCAAGCTTACTCAAAATTCCAATATAACTTTTACAGCACATGTATTTCATATTTCAGAATTTTTCCAAAAATTTTACTACTTTGCAATTTAGTGCCTACACATTCTTTCACTAAAAATCATTTTGTAAAAGTGGTTTATCTATCAATAATCTTTCATTTTCTATCAAAAATTTTCAATTTACAACATATTCTTCCATAGGTAATTTTCTAAACTTTTATTTTCTTTCAATTTAATCACCCAAATAAAGAAATTAAGCTTTTTCGATCTCAAAAATATAAAAACTACTAAAAACAGGACATAGAACTTACCAATTCAAGCTTGATAACTTTCCTTTCTCTCTCCTAGGGTTTTCATGGAATTTTTGGGGAAGAATATGATAAAATGATATCTTTTTCATTTAATTTAATTAATATGATTTAACTCTTCCACTTTCCAATTTAGTCATTTACCTTTTTTCCATTTTTCCATGGATGACTTATTAAAAATATCTACATGCTTTTCTTCAATGGTCTAATTGTCATATAAGGACCTCACATTTTGAATTCTCTAGCTATATAATCCCTATAGCTTTTAGTATACAACTTTAACATTTTATTCAATTAAGTCTTTTTTGCAATTAGACACATATTTGATAAAATTTTTCTATAAAAATTTTCATGCAATATTCCTATCATAATACCTATCATTTTATGAAATTTAAATAATTTCATTTTTTGGACTCGGATTTGTGGTCTAAAAACCACTATTCCGATTTCACTGAAATTGGGCTGTTACAACTCTTCCCCTTAAGGATTTTCTTCCTTGAAAATCTTACCAGTGAAGAGATTCGGGTACTGCTTTTTCATGATATCATCAGGTTCCCAAGTAGCTTCTTCAATTCCATGTTTCTGCCAAAGAACCTTTACCAATGCTATCCTTTTATTTCTCAACTCTTTTGTTTCCCGTGCTAAAATCTTAATTGGTTCCTCACTATATGTCATGTCGAGCTGAATTTCCACTTCTGTTGGAGAGATAACATGTGATGGATCCGATCAATACCGTCTTAACATTGACACATGAAAAACATTGTGAATTCTTTCAAGTTATGGTGGTAATGCTAACCGATAAGCTACCGGTCCAATTCTTTCAATGACCTTATATGGTCCAATAAACCGAGGATTTAATTTTCCTTTATGGCCAAACCGGAGAACTTTCTTCCAAGGTGACACTTTCAAGAATACCTTATCACCAATCTCAAACTCAATTTCTTTTCTTTTAAGATCAGAATGAGACTTTTGTCTATCTGAAGCTACTTTCAAGCTGTCTTGTATCATCTTTACTTTTTCCTCAGTTTTTTGAATTAGATCAACCCCATGAATCTTCTTTTCACTGAGCTCTGTCCAGTACAATGGTGTTTTACATTTCCGACCATATAAAGCTTCATACAGTGCCATTTTAATACCGGAATGGTAGCTATTATTATAGGCAAATTCAATCAGAGGCAAGTACCTTTCCCAGTTACCTTCAAATTCAAGCACACAACATCGTAACATGTCTTCTAAAATCTGGATCACCCATTCTGATTGACCATCAGTTTGGGGATGAAATGTAGTACTAAAATGCAACTGTGTCCCCAGTGCTTCTTGCAATTTATACCAAAATCAGGACGTAAACCGAGGATCTCTTTCAGAAATAATAAAAACCGGTACACCGTACAATCTAACAATTTTAGAGACATACAATTCGGCTAATTTATCCAATGAAAAGCCCATACACACCCGTATGAAATGTGCTGACTTTGTTAACCGGTCAACAATTATCCAAATGGAATCTTTCTTTCTTGGTGTCATAGGTAATCCAATTACAAAATCCATGGTAATCATTTCCCATTTCCACTCAGGTATATTGATTGGCTATAATAACCCTGAAGGCACCTGATGCTCAACTTTCACTTGTTGACATACTAAACATTTGGTTACGAATTCAGAAATATCTCTCTTCTTTCTCGGCCACTAATACATCTTTTTCAAATCATTATACATTTTATTACTACCGGGATGAATTGACATTATTCCATTATAAGCTTCATGTAAAATCGTTTGTACTAGTTTTGAGTTCTTCGGAACACATATTCTGTTTTTAAACAATAAGCAATCATCATACCCAATTTGAAATTCTGAATCAAAATTCTTTTGACATTGATCAAAATTCTTTTAACTTTGCTCCTGTTTAACTTCCAACTCGTTGTCACTCTTCTGTGCTTCATAGATTTGTTGTATAAATGTCGATCCAACTTTTAATTCAGCTACAACCGAACCATCATCTGAACAAGATAACCGAGTGTTCATTGCTCTTAAAGTAAACAAATATTTCCTGCTCAGTGCATCCGCCACAACATTGGCCTTTCCCAGATGATAGTCAATAATCAAATCATAATCCTTTATTAACTCGAGTCACTTGTGTTGTCTCAAATTCAAGTCTTTCTATGTCATTAAATACTTCAGACTTTTATGGTCAGTGTAAATATGACATTTTTCACCATATAAATAATGTCGCCATATTTTCAATGCAAACACTATGGCTGCTAGTTCAAGATCATGTATCGGGTAATTTCTTTCATGTGGTTTAAGTTGTCTTGAAGCATAGGCAATCACTTTACCTTATTGCATCAAAACACAACCTAAACCATTTAAAGATGCATCATTGAAAATTAAAAATTTCTTACCTGATTCAGGTTGTACCAATACAGGTGCTTCAGTCAACAAAGTCTTCAGTCTATCAAAACTCTGCTGACATTTATCATTCCACTCGAATTTTACATCTTTCTACAACAAACGAGTTATCGGAGAAGTAATCATTGAAAATCCTTTAACAAACCTCCGATAATATCTGGCTAAACCCAGAAAACTTCTGACTTCTGACACGTTCTTTGGTGGAGTCCAATTAATAATTGCTGAAATTTTGCTCAGGTCAACCCTGATGCCTTCAACAGATACGATGTGACCAGGAAAGCTAACTTCTCGCAGCCAAAATTCACATTTACTAAACTTGGCATACAATTATTTTTCCCGTAAAGTTTTCGACACAATCCTCAAATGTTCAGCATGTTCATCTTCACTTTGAGAATAAACTAAAATATCATCTATGAACACCACGACAAACCTGTCTAGGTACGATCTTGAAATCATGTTCATTAAATCCATAAACACTGCTGGTGCATTAGTTAATACAAATGGCATCACCAAGAATTCATAATGACCATATCTAGTTCTGAAATCTATCTTTGGAACATCTGAATCCTTCACCCGGAGCTGGTAATAACCTGAACGAAGATCAATCTTTGAAAATACAGTAGCTCCCTTCAACTGATCAAATAAGTCATCAATTCGAGGCAATGGATATTTATTCTTTATAGTGACTTTGTTGAGTTTCCGGTAATCAATACACAACCTCAAAGATCCGTCTTTCTTCTTTACAAATAACACCGGAGCACCCCATGATGAGAAACTAGGTCGAGCAAAACCCCTGTCAATTAATTCCTGTAACTGCGTCTTCAACTCTTTTAACTCAACAAGAGCCATTTGATAAGGTGCTATCGATATTGGTGTTGTTCCCAGAATTAGATCTATAGAGAATTTCACTTCTCTAACAGGTGGTAAGCCAAACAATTCTTCCGGAAACACATCTGGAAACTCACATACAACTGGCACAGATTGAATCTTTGACTTAGTTACCTTAGTATCCAACACATAAGCAAGATAAGCATCATACCCCTTCCTCATACATTTTTGTGCTGTTATTGCTAAAATCATATTAAATAATCCATCTAGCTTGTCAGATTCAACATGAAGTAACTCACCGTCTTGACATTTCAACACAATATACTTCTACTTACAATTAACCACTGCATCATGTCAGGTTAACCAATCCATTCCCAATATCACATCGAATTCATCAAAAGGCAATAACATTAAATCAGCCAAGAAACATTTACTCTTTACCATAAAAGGACAGTTTTTACAAACTTTATCCATCTTTGCACATTGACCCAAAGGATTTGAAACTTCCACCACAAATTCAGTAAATTCAACTGGTAAATTTTTAACATTTACTAAATTTGTGCATATATACGAGTGTGTGGAACCAGGATCAATTAATACAAGATATATCGATTCTAATAAAGAAAAAGTACCGATGTGAATGACATCCGCGCCAAAGCATCTTCTCAGGCACGTATTACATATGTTCTTGCAGGAGCTCGTGCTTCAGATTTGGCATTTGAATCTTTTGTAGTGCTTCGACTACCACTAACATTTTCGGGGTATCTAGGTGGTCTGCCCCTTAAAGTAGTGCTACCTGGTTTTAAAGTCTATTCAGCATCTTTTTCAACTATTTCTAGACAATCTTTCAAGAGGTGATCAAATGAACCACATTTATAACATGACCGGGTTTCATTCGACATTCTCCATGATGAAATTTGTTACAGTATTTACATTTTGGCTTCGTGTTTCCCACACTTCCAACACTAGTTACTGACGGTGACGAAGACCTGGGATTAAAGCATTGAGAACCACGCTCTTTACCGAAATACCCAGGTGAAGTAGTAGATCCTTCTTGATATCTCCTTGATTTCTTTGAAGAAAATGATTGAGACCTACCAATAGGCCTCTTCTCAGACGATCAGCAAGTGCTGCAAACTCTCTTATTTCCAAAATACCAATCAGTAACTTTATGTTTTCATTTAATCCTTCCTCGAAACATTTACACATTTCTGCCTCTGTTTGTACCGATTCACTAGCATATTGGCTTAACTGTACAAACACCCTTTCATATTTCGCAACGGTCTTGTTCCCCTATTTTAATTCTAGAAATTCTTTCCTTTTCTAATCTAGGAATCTTTGACTAATATATTTCTTTCTGAATTCAGATTGAAAAAACTCCCAAGTAATATTTTCTTTTGGAACCACTAAACTTACAGTTTTCCATCAGTGATAAGTCGTGTCATTTAACAGAGATACAACACATTTCAAGCATTCAGTTGGAGTACATGATAATTCGTCCAACACTCGAGTAGTATTTTCCAACCAGAATTCAGCTTTTTCTAGATCATCATCAATTGTAGCTCTAAATTCCTCAGCCTCATGTTTTTTGAGTTTATCCACTGGAGCCTTACCAATTCTAGCAGTTTCAGTACCCGATGGCCTTTCAAGAACAATTTGAGTATTTGGTAGGGGAGGTTGTAGTTGGAAAGCAGCAGAATTTCTTCTCAAATATTCAGGAAATCATGTATCCAACATTTCAAAGAAAACCTCTTTAGTATATTCACTTCGGCCCTCTGATTCGGACCTTCTACTACTACTACAATTTATAGCTCACCGTACGGAGGCTTGAGAAGTATTCTCAGCTTTCTCAGATTCTGTTCTTGCTCAATTAGAAGACATTTACTATATGAAAAACACAATTAAAATGGTCAGGAGATATCACGCTATCATCAATTATATAATGGCATGTATAGCTAAATTCACACTTGCTACATTAGTCCGAGAATTGGCTAAACTGTAGCTCTGATACCAATAAATGTAACACCCTTAACCCTTATCCGTTACCAGAATAGGGTTACGAGACATTACTGGACTTATACACTAAACATTTGTACAAAATCGAGTAATAAATTTGCATTCCAAATCAAAACTTTTCATATTTTACCATAAAGTCTCTAATGTAGGCCTACGGGGCCCAATACTTACTTTAGAAGTGATTCGGGACTAAACTGGTAACTTTAGAAATTTTACCTTGAAGATAGGGGCACACGCTCGTGTGGCCTGGGACATGGTCGTGTGGCTAGCCCGTGGGGTTCCCACAGCCGTGTAGCTAGCCCGTGTGGGATTCTGACTTGCAATTTCTTAAGCATCAAAGGGGCACACGGCCTGGGCACACGCCCATGTGGCTAGGCCATGTGGTAAACTGATTTTTCACTATTTTTAAGTCATTTTCACATGATTTTGACACACGACCATGCTTGAAACCCGTGTTCTTCACACGACCAAGACATACAGCCGTGTTTTTTACCCGTGTACTATCCTGACTTTATATTTAAGGATACAGGGGACACACGGTTATTTCACACGCCCGTGGGCTATCCATGTGTCACACACGGCCTAGACATACGCCCGTGTGTCTTACTCGTGTGGACGAAATAAGGCCATTTCCTAGCCCTATTTCTCACCCAAACTTAACCATTTTCCTGCATGAAAACTTACAAGTATATATCATCCATTTCAACCAATTTCCATCATTCAATCCAACATTTCCAACTCTTAACCATACCTTGAAGCTTACCTTTACATTGGTTTGTAAATCATGTTTTATGAAAGGTGGTTTGTATCTTGTTGAACATGAACATACCATATTATCTCAAAATACATATTACTAGCCATTCCAATGGTTAGTTTGTATACAAACATGTTACTTCATCATTTGGCCTCATTAGCCTATACATGCCATTATATCAAAATGAGTTTGTCGTTTATACCAAAAATTAAGGAGTTGGTAGTGTGATGATAGCTCCAACCCAATCCAACCTTCACGAGCTTTGAGCACTATAAAACAGGGGAAAATAAACCTAGTAAGCATTATATGCTTAGTAAGTTCATATAACCAAAATACACTTACCATTCATGTTCATCAAGTAATTCACATGTTAAGTAATATGTTCATTAACTTAGTCAATTAGCAAATAAAGCCTATACACAATCATTCAATCAATTGATTAGTTTCCAAAAATACTAAAATGCATAGATGGGCTCATCATGTCATTTCTGTTTATATCATTATGTATGTCATTACCGCTGAATTATTGAATTTCTGATGGACCTTTCCTTTTCTAATTGTACACTTGAGGTGTACATTCCTTTCCAAGTGGTACACACAAAGTATACATTTCCTTTTCATATGGTATACACAAATTATACATTTCCTTTTAATATGGTATACACAAAGTATATATTTCCTTTTCATATGGTATACACAAAGTGTACATAACCTTTTCAAGTTGTACCATTTGGGTACATAAGTGCTTTTCAAGTATTACCCTTTTGGGATATATTTCCTTTTCATAATGAGATCAAAATATTATCCTTTCAAAACAACATTTATTGCAACATATGCAGGATCTCATATACACGGTAATCACATGTCCAATCGGAAATCAATATTCAAACAGATTCATGTAATATTCCATCATTTATATGTAAATCACAAATCAACATTGGTTTATTACATGTATATACTAATTACAAATCATGATGCACATAATTCAACAATCAATTCAACACATTTACATGCTTAATTTAGTTATACGAACTTACCTTAACAATTGGTCGTATCTACTAATCCAAAACTTTTTCTTTCCCTCGATCTTTTTCATTGTTCGACACTTTCGGATCTATATAAATAAATTTAATCATCAATGCTATGATTTTTACATTCAATTAAGCCTATTTCACATTTTAGGAAAAACTACCATTTTACCCCTAAACTTTTAATTAATTCCAATTTTGTCCCTAGGGTCAGAAATTGAAATTCATACAATTTACTCCTTATTCCAAGTTTATTCAAAATTCCAATATAACTTTTACAGCACATATATTTCATAAATTTTGAAAATTTTCCAAAAATTTCACTACTTTGCAATTTAGTTCCTACACATGCTTTCACTAAAAATAATTTTGTAAAAGTGGTTTATCTATCAATAATCTTTCATTTTCTATCAAAAAATTTCAATTTACAGAATATTCATCCATGGGTAATTTTCTAAACTTTTATTTTCTTTCAATTTAATCACCGAAATAAAGAAATTAAGCTTTCCCGATCTCAAAAATATAAAAATTACTAAAAACGGGACATAGAACTTACCAATTCAAGCTTGAGAAATTTCTTTTCTCTCTCCTAGGGTTTTCATAGAATTTTTGGAGAAGAAGATGACAAAATGATATCTTTTTCATTTAATTTAATTAATATCATTTAACTTTTCCACTTTCCAATTTAGGCCTTTACCTTTTTCCATTTTTCCATGGATGACTCATTAAAAATATCTACATGTTTTTCTTCAATGGTCTAATTGTCATATATGGACCTCACATTTTGAATTCTCTAGCTATATAATCCCTATAACTTTTGGTATACAACTTTAACATTTTATTCAATTCAGTCTTTTTTGCAATTAGACACATATTTGATAAAATTTTTCTATAAAAATTTCCATGCAATATTCCTATCATAATACCTATAATTTTATGAAATTTAAGTAATTTCATTTTTCGGACTCAGATTTGTGGTCCCGAAACCACTATTCCGATTTCACTTAAATTGAGCTGTTACAGGAATGAATATTTTTTTTAAATGGAATTTAGGATGACTTGTTTTGTAAAATTTTCTCACAATCATTCGGTGACCAATGTAGCCTCCGAGATTCGGTCTAAACTTGTAGGTCGGGTTTAGGTGTTACATTTAATCTCCATAGTTTTACAATATATAATTTTGTACCTTAAGTTCTATAATGTTGATTAGAATAAGGTGTTTTAACCTTATTCCATTACTTCTATTTGACTTTGATTAGAATATGATTTTACAAACCTATAAATGGACATAGTCGTCTCTCCTCTTGTATTATTCGAATTCAAAAATAGTAAATTTTCTTCTCCTCTACCTGTGGTTTTTTCCCGAAAGGGTTTCCACGTAAAATTTGTGTGTTCTATTTTTCTTTCTTTTCTTTGTGATACATTGTCATTATCGACACTCTATTATCACAAGTTGTGTAGTCTTATAAGTTGTTTGAGAATGATATGTAATACGACAACTTAATGGAATTATTTGTATACCTTCAATAGTTGTGTCAATCTCATAAATTTGATTAAGAATCAAATAGTGTTGAAATGGGAAATAGATGAATAGGAATAATAGTGAATTTCATGATATAGTAATTAAATTGCATAAGTGTAAATATAGTGTTTTAGTGTGAATATATGATGATAAGAGTTGAGAATAAGTTATATGAATGAATGATTAGCGAATGAAGTAAAAAAGTGGAATAGAAAGTAGGTTTTAGACTATAAAGAAAATTTAAAACTTGGAGAAATTGAGAAAAATAGAGCGTATGTCACGATGTGGCCATCTGACGTCACAATGATGCCTTTGATGTTAGAGAAAACAAGTTTGTAAATAGGTCCTAAGTGGTCGATAAATCTTAAATAGAGCTAACAAAAGTTCAATTAAAGCTTAGAATGTGATTTATAAATTTAATACTACCTACAAATTTTTCTATTAACTTGATAAAGAAGAGTATTTAAACTAAATTTCTCTAAAGTTACTTCGGCAACAAATGTAACATTCTGGTGCTCGGTCTTGGTGAGCGGGTCGAGTATGGGGGTGTTACAAGTTTAGGTTTAGTTTTATTTAGGTTTTCTCTTAGTTTTCTTCCTCTTCTTCTAAGGTTTCTTATTTTCATTTTATTAGTTGTAGATTTTATATTTCCTAGCAACTTTTCTTCTTGTTTTAGTTGTTCTTAGTGTTGGTTAAATTAGTTATCACTGTAGCTTAGGTTTATTTGCACTTTTAGTCTCTATACCTTAGTAGTAAGACATTTTTAGATTTAGTTTAATGTATTTTAGTTTCTTTTATTTTACATCTGTTAAAGTTTGTTCCTTTTATGTTTACTGCTTTAGATTTTATTGTTAAATGTTTCTCTTTACATGTTTTTTAAGTTTTCTTGCATAAAAATCCTAACTTTTATATCTTTCTCACACTTTGCTTTGATTACTTCTTTGTTTTTCATTTCTATGGTTCTTAGTTTTATTTCCAACATGAGTAACTAAACCTTTAAGGGGGTTGATTGATAAAGATGTGGTGAGCTAAGTTTTGGATGAAGGACCAAATTATAATAAATTAGACTAGTTTTAATGAACTTAAAAACTTAAGATTGACTGATAACCCTAATGGAATATTTAGGCACAAATTCATTAGTCCCAGGTTAACCAATAAGATAAAGAGATAATCTAGATTAATTTGTCTAACTTGATAAAGTGGAGACCGATAGGTAAAATAGAGTCATTTGGGGAGTTTAAACGATTAAAATCCTTAATTTGAGGATTAGTGAATCACATCAATGTCAACCAATCATTGTTTGTCATTTTATGTTAATTTCATAATTTTGCATATTTTACAATTTAGTCCTTCTCTAGTTAGATGTAAAGTAGATTAATTTCTCTTAATTTTATGATTTGTCATAATATAGCTTTTTACGATTAGTTGGTTAGACTCTTTATTTTTACATGCACGTTATTTGGAAATTGTTCAATCTACGATTCTCTTAGGTTCAATCCTAGGAACACTTTAGTGTTTCATTGTAACATTACAAATATTACAACTGACTTGTCACACTTGCAGTACAGCTGCGATTTTTATATTGTATTTTTAATTCCCAAGTGTTGATTTCTTATCTCTCCCTCAACAATCGAAGGAGAGCCAGTCAAGTTGTTGGCGCCAATTTTGGGGAATCGACGTTTGATTGAACTATTTATATTTCATTTGTGGTATGAAATGCTCAACTTTCTGTTGTGATATGTTGTGACATGATATTGTAGTTAAACATGTTATTTGAATATGTTAATTTTGATTTGAGTTAAGTTTATGGGTTTAGCATCTATGAGCTTACTAAGCATGTATAATGCTTACTCGATTATGTTTTCTTACCTTATAGATTCATTTTGTGAAACGTGAAAATTGGATCAACTAGGAGCTCACACTATCCAGTTTCTATCTTGTTAGATATTTTATCGGTTTTGTGGCATGTATATAGTCATAAATTGTATAAGTGTCATCTTGGTTGGTAATATTTGGTTATCTGCATAGTACTTGTTCATAACTTTGTGATGATATGCTTATAAGCAATGCTAAATGGATGTGTTTCTTATGTAATGGTAATGTGATGCTAGAGTATGAAATGTGCCTAAAGGTTGATGCTATGTGATCTATGTAAAGAAAGATATATGGATGAATGGTTAAATGGTTAGTTGATGGATATAAATGGGATGAGTATTGGTGTATAATTTAATGTTAAATGGAATTAATGTTTGGTATAAAATGTTTAGATGAATTGAAATGATTTCATTTTGAATTAATGTGATTGAGGTGTCTTGAGGCATATAGGTTAGAAATAGGATCAAATTATGTCTTTAAATGCAATTTTGGTGCATTTGTAATAAATTTAAGAATTGGTTGTTGCATGTATATAGCCTAAGTAAAACTTGGGTTTAGGTAACTTAATTGTAAAGGTTTATTTTTGTGCACGTAGGCAAACAAACGATCATATGTCAAACATGGGCATGTGACACGACCATGTGCTCTTTTGTAATTGGAAGGTTTCAGGTCAGTACAGTCTCAATTTGTTACGTGGTCCAAGGACACGACCGTGTGACTCCCTTTCACATGGTTTCAGTTAGTTACATAGATTGGAGACACGACTGTGTTATTCAGGCACACACGACCACATTTTGTCACATGTCCTGGGCACATGGCCGTGTGACCCTTATTTTTTGAAATTTCTTTACCTTTCCTTTAATTTATAATTAAGTACTTATATGTTTCCGATTTGATTTAAAAGCTTTTGTAAGTCTGTTTGAGATTTATTTTGGTTACGATTGATGTGACACAATATTATTTATGATGTTGTATGAAATCTTTTAAGTTTAAATTGTACTTTCAACTGGTATATGTTATGTGATCTATTGTGGCATCTTGAGGCTCGGGTCCGGCGACCGAACCATCTTAAGGGTGTTACATCCTCTCTCTATTTTTTTTTCCTTTTTTATGCTTTCTCTTATTTTTGCTTTGCTTCTTGGGCTCTGTCTTTTGCTTGATTTTTTCCATTCTTCCTCTATTACAAAGGCTTTTTTATTTTTTTTTATTTTTTAGTTTGTGGTTTGATGGTTTCTGGTGTTTGTGAAGTAAGGATTGCTCGCAATTTAGGTTTTTAGTTCTTCCCAAGTCGATCGCACTTTGCTTCTCCGAGCTTCATATTACTTTCTAGAAAACTTGCTTCTTATTAGAGGATTGCTTGTGAGAATAAGCAAGGCTATGGATTTTAAAGAATTTAGATATGGTGGCCACTCAATTTTGAGTGCTTATTAGGATCGTTGCCATCACCCTCAATGTTTTGCTGTTGAATTTGATGGATGTTTGTGGCGAAGTGAAGGTATTGATGGTGTTGGAAGCAAAGTAAACATGGAAGGCGAGAACCGAAATTGTCCCAATAATGAATGAGCCACAAGATGGATTCTTTCAGTTTTGGACTAAAATAATAATTTTTTACATATTCTTTTAGGTTTATATAACAGCCCAGTTTAGACCTTAGTCAGAACAGTGATTTCGGGACCAAAAATTTGAGTTAGAAAAATATTTTAATATTATTTTCTGTGCTTAAAGTATGTGAATTGATATGTGTGAAATTTTTGTATGAAAATTTTATCGTTTGACTGTCGATTTGTGAAAAAGGGCTTAATCGCGTAAAATGTAAAAGTGGCCTTCTATTTGTTAAAGTGCTATATTGCTATGGGTTTTATTATGTGGGGCCTTATGTTGTAAATTGACCATTGAAAATATGCATGGACGGTAATGGGCTTATATTATAAGTTTTATCATTAAAATCATTAAGGTTAGTTTTGTAATCAGTTAAAAATGTTATTATAATAAATCATAACATAAAAAGAAAATAAAAACACATGCAAATGCTGATATTTTGACCGAAACTTGAGAAAGAAAAAAAGGTTTAAAGCTTTCAAACATTCGGCCATGGTCCAAGCTTGATTCAAGGTTCATTTTTGCTCGGTTTTTTATAATTTTTACGTTTTTGAGATCGTTGTTTTAAGTTCTAGTAAACCCATGCTTGAATTTTTGAATTTGATGATGATTTTGTGTTTTTCCATTGTTGAAAGCTTGATGATTTTTGTGTTTGATGATGAAAAATAAATATGTGTTAATAGATTTTTATGTTTAATTAAATGATTTTTAATAAAAATGAGTATTAAGGACTAACTTGAGAAATTTGTAAATTGAGGGGTCAAAATATGAAATAAATGAAAGAAATGGGCTGTTAGGGACCTTAGTGAAATTCGGCCAAGCATGGGTGTGGTCAAATTTTGAATATTTTTGTGTTTTGTGAAATAGGGACTAAATTGCAAAAAAATGTGAAATGTCAGGGGCAAAAGTGTAATTAACCCATTTATGTGTTTTTGGATAAAGTTGATTGAATATGAGATTAAACAAGTTAAATTTTTATTGAATTAGATCAAGAAATAAAGAAATCGGATTTGGATCGGAGAAAGTTGAAAATTGTCGAATAGTCGTTCCAGTCCGTTTGTGTTAGTATGAGGTAAGTTCATTAGTAAATAAATGTTGTTAAATTCCATTGTATATGTATTATATGTGTCGAATTGAATTATAATAAATATATGTGTATATGCCAAAATGAATTAAGCATTGGAGAATTAGTTACGAGCTTGAACCGATCGAATTATGACGTCCGAAAGCCCCGTACGAACCATAGGAATAGTTAGGATACATATGTCATGACATAGGATTCTGATATGTGTTATAGTGTAAGACCACGTATGGGACGTTGGCATCGATTTGAGATTTACGTATAAGACCATGTCTGGGACATTGGCATCGTATATGATTTCGTCTAAGACCCTGTCTGGGACAGTGGCATCGATATTTGATTACATGTAAGACCATGTCTGGGACGTTGGCATTGTACGAGCTTTGAGCCATCCGAGTATCCTTATAGATTCCGAATAGTTCAATGGGCATTTTGAGAAATGAATAACTATGTGAAAGTATATCTGATTCAGGTACATATGTTTTGTTTATGAAATTCAGAAATGAAAGGTGAGTATGTATCTAATGATTATATGTGAAATACATGACAATGAATGATAAGTGTATGTAAATGAATTATGAGTAAGTGAAATAGATGTAATGTATGAGAATGAGATGTGCTTTTGTGCAAGTGAATATGAGCAAATGAGCTAGATGAATCAAGTATGTATGAGATTTATAAGTTCATTGAGAAATGAGGTAAATGAGGTTACTTAATGTAATCATATGAATTTATGAGTATGATGAATGTATATGTGGTTAAGATTTGTTAAATTCAGCCTAGTTAAATTGAATTATACATATCATTAAGTTGATTTTATTTGCTTATGGCTTACTAAGCTTTTAAAGCTTACTCTATGTGTTTTTCCTATGTTTATAGAGTTTCGGAGACTTGCTTGGGTTGGAAGTCGTAGGAGACCTCATCACACTATCCAATTTTTGCTTCGGTAAATAAATGCTTTGAGATTTGGTTATGTGGCATGTATAGGCTAGTTTTGATATATTTGGTTTTGAAATTTATGTATATATATAGCCATGCGAAAATGGCCTGATCATGAGGCTAATGTTGGTATATATATATATTCGGTCATGTTATAAACTTAAATTGGGAGGTATATTTCGTGGTAAATATGTTGTGATGATAATTATATGATTCGGCATTGAGAAATGGTAAGTAGGATGTTTATTCGGCTTATTAGTTAGCTCATTTTAGAAGGATGAGAAGTGTTATAATTTGGATTGGTAATATAGTAAAATGATGATTATATTTTGGGTATGTTTGATGGTCATTTGAGTAACTATAAGTGACATATTGTTTTAATGTTAAGATATGAGATAGTATGTTTAGTTTAAAATTTGAGTGATGGAAATGTTATTACTTATTGAGGTTAAATTTGATAACCGAATGGTTACTTATTTGAATTGTTGAACATATGAAGTATGAAGACATATGCCTATGACATGTTTGCTTGTAGTTCGGTTTTAAATAAAAATCAAATTGTTGGTTTAATAAGTGATTATAAAATATGATATATATGTGGTAGTAAATTCGGCTTTGGTATGTGGTTCATGTGTGTGGTTGAATATAACATGGTTAAATATGTTATTTAGCTTGCGAATTAGGTATGGTATGACTTAACATTTGTGTTAAAAAATTGTTAAATTTGATTTGGTATAATGCACATAGGGTAATGATGTTTAAAATGCTATGATTAGTAATTGTAATTAGAAATGGCTTTTGGCTTTTGGGTGTTATGCGCACGATATGATAAATTTAAAAGTATAGTTGGTTATGTTATAAAGTTATCCAATGTTTTATGTGCAAATGAATATTTAAGCAGGGAGATATGGCCAAATTGATTTAACAAGCGCATGTATAATGTTTATTAGATGTTATGTTTGCTATTTAGCTAATGATATGGGTTGAAACAACTTAGTATGTATTTGTACTTAGGTTTATAAAATGGCATGATCGTTAATTTGTTATGAAATAGATGTATACAAATGGATGTTTTGATATATGCTCGGTATATGAAATGAAATATGTTTGATTATGACTTGAGTAATCGAATGTTATGGAAATGATGGCCATATGGTTCGAATTTTGTAATTATGAAATATGTTCAATTTGGTTTTGATATTTGATAACTTGTTTCGAAATTTCTATATAGGCAAACAGAATTGAAATGGTTAAATATTGAAACATAGCTCATATAAAAGAATGTTCGATAAAGCATGAGTTGTGTGGTTGGCTATGTATTTTAAATATACGAATTTGATTTTATGAATAAGAGGTTGGTTTATTAATTTAATTTAGAAAAATTTTATAAAGGAGAATACATTACTGGGTGCATGAAGTGTAAAGAATGTCAGTTCTGAACTATGTTTCGATATGTCTGATAATGCCTCTTAACCTTAGTTTGACGATGGATATGAGTTAGGAGTATTACAGTTTATATACCTTAAATTAAATTAAAAAGTGTGGGATACTAAAATGATATTTTTTAATGAATAACAATGACATGGATTTTACTTTAATTATGCGTAAAATCAAAATTTAAAAGAAAAATTCATGTTAGCTTGTCGTTTGTGATTTTAACAAGAGTGGCCAAAACTATCAAACTACATAACTTGAGTGCTTAAATTGCAAACTGTTTTATTTTGAATGATTATCTATATAGTTTTACCCTAACTAAAAATATTTAAAATTTTATTTTAAATAACATTCATACCTGCTACTCTATATATTTGCGCATTAAAATTGAGTAAAGTTGTTTTATCATTTTCAAAAGAGTTTATATCCCCTTAATTCAATAATAGATTTCATATATCTTAATTTCCTTTTTTAACTTAATTTCAAGAATTTCTTTTGAGTTATTTTTAATATATCAAAAAAAATTTCTAATAAGCTAGTATATATGTATGCATATGATCATTAGTTTATAATTTTTAGAATTGGATTAAACTTTTGATTGAACCAGGAACTAGTAGTTCAATTGATTCATTTGATACCATAAAATTAGTGAAAACCTGTTGAACCGCTAAAAACTGATCAAACTATTTAAAAACCAATTAAACTAGGCTAAAGCTAGTATAACAATATTTAATTTTGTTGTTATAATTTATAAAATGAATTATTATATTTCTATTATTATTTATTTTCACTTTTTATTTTTTTCTTGATTTTTTTCTATTTTTATTTATGTATTTTCAATAACTTTTTTTTGAAATTTTTTATTTTTCATTATTGAACTAGCGTTAATCGATTGAACTGAAAATCGATTATCTGATTAATTTGACTATGGATTCAATTTTTACAACATTGCATGTTGCCCACTGTGCATGTATGTATGTATGTAAGCATTAGTTAAAAAGATGAAAAAAAAAACTTTTGGTGTGAGTCTCAAGGCCCAATTTTATACCCATGGATATGATGGGCTTTCACTACCTCAAGGCTCAATTTTAGACCCATAGATATGATGGGCTTACACTACCTCAAAGCCCAACAATAAGGTTAAAGGTTAAGCAAATCAAAACAAGATTCGATCAAAGACAATATGTGAGGATGAATCTTTTCGAAGAAACGACGAATGGTACATGCACAAAATGTATGAAATTTATTAAAGTCAATTCAACCAAGCTTTGAAATTTATTAAACTCAAAGCCCATTAAAGAGAGGTGCGGAATTGGCAACACTATTGGAGTTGCTAGCGGTCAATTTTGATTTGGATGGGATCTAGGTATTTATGGGCTTAGATTTATGCATAGCGTTTGAATATCTATCTTTTAGCTTTGAAACGCACTTTGAATCACTCAATTTTGAGTTTTGAAGCTCAAGTTATTACCATTTTAGTGAAGACTATGTTAACAGAATTTTTGAACGGGATTATGACAAAATTACAAGTTTCAAGCTTTTAATTCGAGTTTAAATCATATTAGGTTCGATTTTTAGGCTTAATTTTTATTATATATGAGCTCAGTATTGTATTATTAGATTTTATCATTTTATTATTTATTTATTCCGAATTTTGGATATTGTTTAAATAGGTTAAGTTGTTTAGGAGTTTTTTGTTTTTTAGTCAAATAAAAAAGTTTAATTTAAAACTACTTTTGTTTAAATTAATTAGAGTTTCAGTATAATTTAAAGTTTTATTTGAATGTACTTTGCTAGTCCATATAAAGGTTTCTTCATTGTTTATTAACATAAAGTTTTCAACTCTGGGAGTTATTTTCTTTGTGCAAGATTTTTTCTTGTGATTTTTATAAGTAGTTTTCTTTTCGATTTTCTTAAGTGGGAATTCATTCTTCATCCTTCAATTTGCCAATGATTATTTATTGAAGAATTAATTAGAGTCATTAATTGAGTTTGTTGGGATTGATATCTCAAAGGATTCAATTGGATATTTATCTATCTATCTATCATATTCATTGGTTTACTCGATTCATCTTCCACTTTTAAATTTCGTTTATTTATTTATTATTTTGAATATTTATTCTTAGTTCTTAAATTTCTTCTTTTAGTGTTTTTGTTTTCTTTAATCTTTAAATTTGTTTATTTCTTCTTTCAAGTCAAATCTAAATCTTTATTTCTCGAGTCAAACAACTTAAATGAGGTTTTGTTCATATGGATAACAGAAAACCGAACCCTTAGTTGCTGTGCATATGTTCTTGTTTAGGTTTGCACAATTTGTTTCTATTTTAATTGTTAATATCGTATAAGACTATTAACTTATGAATGAAATTAAGTTTGAATTTTAATTGTCTTAACATGACTTTATTCGTAACTAGTTTCAGGTTACCCAAGTTTCTTTTTTGTTTAATTATGAATTCCACCCCTTTATTTTAAAAGAAATCTAAAATTTAGTTCTTTTTATTTTAATTTGTTAGAATTTAATAATCACATTTTAAGAAAATTGAGAAGTTCTTGTTATTGGTAAATAAATAAACTTTAACTTCTAATTTTTGTTAGTTTATTGCATCTAAATTATTGAAATATTGATATTTGTTAATTTGTTGCATATAAATTGTTAAATTGTTAATTTCGAAATCAACAATTTAAAAGTAGGGTTTAATAGCATTCCCTTAAGTATCTATACTTTTTACAAATTTAGAATTTAGTTATTGTACTTTTATTTTTATGAATTTAATTTCTCTACTTTTTAAAATTTAAAACTAAGGTCCAATTGTTAACATTGTTAATTTATTTTGTTAAATTGGTTAGTGTGATATTGTGAAAAAAAATATTTGATATCAATATAACTAAAAAAATTGACGTTGTAAATTGAACAAAATAGTTTTAAATAATGTTAAGAGTTAGACTTGAATTTTAAAATATGAAAAGTAAATGAAAAAAATAATTTCAAATTTATCAAACAATTTTGTAAACTCGTGAAATATTGTCATATAGAGAGAAAAAGACTTGGATTTGTATAGAAAGAAGATCAAGGAAAAACAAAGAAGAAGATATTCAAGGGGAGAAATTATAAAATTTATATTGGAATTGTGAAAAAGTAAGAAGGTTGTGTTTAGATAACCAATAATGGTTGAAGAGATAATTATTTACATAAAAAAAAAATTACAAATTTATAAATAGCATCCAAAAATTATGAATGAATATTTTGGATAAATTAATCATCATATCACTTTTCTTGAACCTACCTACACCTTTTTATTCATTTTAAAAGTAACACTTAGGTGAACTTTAAGGAAGAAAAGGCCCACATGACGATTTGAAAACTAAAAAATTAGTGTCACATTCGGGTATTAGATGATGAAAAAATATGAAAGGTTAGAGTAATAAAATAAAATTGTACACGATCTTGATTTTTCTTCTTATTCAACATATTACATATAATAATTTGATTTTAGTTTTTTTTATTTGTTTAGAATTTTTTTCCTCAAGCATTATTGTTAACTTTTTATAGTAATTAACATTTTTTAAAAAAAAAGTTAAATTATGTAACTTGTAATTAGAAATTTTACTATCAAATACAATATAAGGAACTATGTTATAACTATATTAAGTCAACTAAACATATTCATAAAATTATATTTCCTTCGTAATTATAAAAAAGTGTAATTACTACCATAATATTTACATCTTCATCCGGTTACTCTATAGTTTATAAATACACACTAAAATTCTTTTAGATTTTTACTATTCCACGTCATTCCTATCACGAAAATACTATTTTAGACTATACTCAAGAGAGCACTCTTCAGAAGATTCTAGGGTATAACTAAGATTACAACATTGATATAAATTTTAGTTTTAATTGCATCTAATTGCTAAAATGTGAAGAAACTTGTTCAAATTTAGGTTCATATGTTGCAAACAGGGTCAAAATCAAAAAATATTTTTAGAGGGTCGAAATTAAATTATAATTTTTATTATAGTAAAAATGTAATTTTACTATTTAATAGTTTATATCTTTATAATTTTTAAAAATTAAATCAAATTTCTATATTTTTAGGAGGATTAAAAGTATAATTTTAATTATATTAATTTAAATTTTTAAAAAATTTAAATAAATTTTTTTATTTTATTTTATTTTATAAGGGCGACTAGTTTCGTTTAAACAAAAAACAATAAATTTCACCAAGCATAAAGTGTAATGATTTTCTTTGTCGTAGGCATGGAAAATATTGACATCCTTCCACGCGCATTAACCAATTCAGGGTCGAAATACACGCTTCTCCAACATTGGCACTTGAGTAGTGCACTTTTAGGAAAAAAACAAAACGATTGTGGCAAATGATGGAGATATTTCAATCAATAGTTGCACATCGAAAATGACGTGCTAACAAAAACTCGTGGCTGTTTTACTCAAATAACTCAAAAAATAATAATTAATTGTGTAAATGACTCAAGTTTAAAATTAATTATAGTAAAAATAGGTTGATGGGATTTAATGGTTGGCACTATTTAAATTTTTGACACAATTAGGGTTAAAAAAAATATTTTTTTGGGGTGTTGAACACTAAATAGTCAGCACCTATGTGTTTTTTTCAAACCGTAATATAATGATATACATTTGTACTAATATTTAAAAAAAAAATTAGGTATTGATAATAAATGGCCGGTACCACTTTTTCACATAAAAAAATAATTTTTTTGAGTGCTAACACATTAATGACCAGCACTCATTTTATCAGATTAAAAAAAATTAGAGTTAGGGGAAGAGATGGTTGGTACCTATTTTTTCGAGAACCCAAAAAATATTTTTTTAGGTGCTGGGACACTAATGGTCAGCACCTCGTACCAAATTAAATAATTTTGAGTGCTAGGACATTGATGGCTGGCACTAGACCTGATCATGGGCCGAGCCACCCTGCCCAACCTGAAGGCCCGCCCGAAATGTGGGAGGGTTTGGGGAAAATATGGGCCCGAAAAATGGGCTTGGACAAAAAAATAAGGCCCGTTTAAAAAATGGGTCTGGCCTCGGGTAAGGCATTTTTTGCCCAAGCCTGTCCCGGCCCAACTCGAATCCACTAAAAGACAAAAAAAATTTACTTTTTTTTTAAAAATTATTTTCTTGTTTGCTCCCTATTTTGCTACCATTTTACTATTATGTTGCTACTATTTCATTGTTATTGTTTGGATATTATATAAAACTTATTTTATTGTTAATTTTGTTATTATTTTAGAGACATTTACTTGTTAAGTTGCATCTATCTTAATGTTATTTAAGTATACATATTTTTTAAAATTTATTTTCAATTTGTTGGGAAATATTTATTTTGATGTTTTTAGTATTTTTGATGTATTATATATTTTTTTAAAATTATAAAAAAATTAATATAAAAATTAATATGGGCGGGCTAGGTCGGGCTTGGGTTTTAGCATTTTTTATCCGAGTTGAGCTTGGGCAAAATTTTAGGCCTATTTTTTGGGTAAATTTTTAGCTGAGCCCGGCCCGACCCGGCCTATACTCACCTCTAGCTGGCACACTTGTACCAGATTTAAAAAAAAAAATTGTGCTAGGACACTGATGGTCGGCACCCTTTCAATATATAGAGTTGTTTTGTCTTCCATTTGAGCTTTTTGTTTGCTTTTTTAGTTGAAAATCGATATTAAGAATACCAATGTTTTTGTTTGTTGAGAAGGAAGCAGAAATCATTGAAGATGAGTTCCCAAATTATGTCTGTTTATGTTCATTTCGATGAAAAAGTAATAAATGCAATTGAATAAGGTTGTGTCTTTCAAAATCAGGAAAAAATTGGAATGAGATTCAACAAGCGTGTTTTACTGGCGGATTTGAAATAAAAGATCAATACAGAGATAACTACCCGCTGCGATAAGCAAATGTTGAGGTTGTTTGACAAATTTTCAATTTCAACAGATTTGTTCAAGTTCTCGAAAATGGAGCTTGAAGATGATGATCTAGGGACAATGATAACAATTTATTGCCCCCCTAAGATGGATAATTCTAGCCCGGTTGAATTGTTCGCAGAGATAGCTAAATCGGAACCTATTCAAGTTGTAATTTCAATAAGTCAGCGTTCTGGAATTAATTTTGATCTTAATGTCTACTGGGAAAATCAGTCGGGTTGTGGAGGGTCACTGTGAACTCCCGAAAATCCAAACTACGATGGATGTTCGTATAACATCCTAATCCCATGTCCTCATCTAGAGATTCATCCCGAGGTGTTAGCCACCATAGAAGATGGTGATGAAGGGTCCGATAATGAAGAGCAGTCCCACCATGATAGTAAAGATTTGAGTGACCCTGATTTGGATGACATCCCTAAAGACATAGACGATAAAAGCCTGGTGGAGGTTGAAGATGTACACCCCCATTTTGTTGGGAACACGGGATCCAGTATAGTTATCCATAATAATCCAATGGCCTTCGTGACTGATGTAGATCCTGATGCGGCGCTTGCATGCAAGTTCTCTGAATATCCAAATATAGTGTCAGCTCACCTACTGGATGAAAAATCGAAGGCTGAAGAGTTATTTGTAGGACAACAGTTCGATAATAAAAAAGACTGCTTACATGCAATAAAGCAGTACAACTTGAAGATTTCTGTCGACTACAAAGTCACGAAGTAAATGCGATCTTTATATGTTGGAGAATGTTGGAAAGCCTCAAGTGGTTGTAAGTCGCGTGTTCGAGCTGCATTAATGCAACGGACTCAGATGTGGACAATCAGGAAAATAGAAGGTCTTCACACATGCACGACTGCTTGTATGTCACAAGACCATCGAAAATTGGATGCAAAAACCATATGTAACTGCATCATCTCGTTGGTGAAAGACAATCCCACTATTCATGTATCGACTCTTATTGCGGACATGCAAGCTCGATTCAAATATAGGGTTTCCTACAGGAAGGCATGGTGAGCCAAGCAATTGGCGATGAAGCAGTTGTATGGTGACTGAGATGCGTCACACAATGAACTTCAAGAGTGGATATCCACGATGCCGAAGTATGTGTTGGAAACGGTGACTAATTTGCAAACATTGCCGCATAGAGGTCCAGACGGCGAGATAGAATCGAGGAAACAAGTTTTTCACCGATTGTTTTGGACGTTCTAGCCGTGTGTTAGGGTCTTCCCTCACTATAAGTTGTTGGTGCAGGTGGACGAAACCTAGCTAATCTCAACAATTTGATGATACACACCCAAACACTCCCATTGATAGTAATCTTAACAATTTCTTCTCCATCCAATTACAATACTACAACCCAAATAGCTTATATATACAAACTAAGGAGGTGTCAGCCATTAATGTCCTAGCACCAATTTTTTTTTAAATTTAGTATAAGGGTGCCGACCATTAGTGTCCCAACACCATTTTTTTAATCTAGTACACTTTTTTTGGGTTCCCGAAAAAGTAGGTGTCGGCCATCTCTTTCCCCTAACCCCAATTTTTTTTTAATTTAATAAAGTTGGTGCCGACAATTTATTGTCCAGCACCCAAATTTTTTTAAATACTGATATAAATTTATACCAATATGTTACGGTATGAACAAAAAATATATAAGTGTTGGTCATTTAGTATCCAGCACCCTAAAAAAATATTTTTTTAACCCCTAAATGATTATGTTAGAAATTTAAGTGGTGCCAACCACTTAAGTCCCCCAACCTAAATTTATTGCTCATTTTAAATTATTTGGATAATTATCTTTGAACCTGAATTATTTTTGTAATTGAATTTTTTGGGGGGTCATATGGGTAAAATAACCTAAAATCATTCAATAATTTTTATAAATAATGAGGAAAAGCTCAAGATTATTTATATATATATATATATATATTAATTTATAGAGTATTGTGAAAAGGATAAAACAAAGAGTAGAGAGATATGGAAGGAGATAAAAGGAACAGTGTGTGTGACTGGAGGTACTGGGTTCATAGCTTCATGGATCATCAAGAGCCTTCTTCAGGAGGGTTACTCTGTTCGTACAACTGTTAGGGCTGATCCAGGTAACACTACTTAATTTACTCAAAATAACAAGGAACACTTATATATATATATATATATATATATATATTAATTTATAGAGTATTGTGAAAAGGATAAAACAAAGAGTAGAGAGATATGGAAGGAGATAAAGGAACAGTGTGTGTGACTGGAGGTACTGGGTTCATAGCTTCATGGATCATCAAGAGCCTTCTTCAGGAGGGTTACTCTGTTCGTACAACTGTTAGGGCTGATCCAGGTAACACTACTTAATTTACTCAAAATAACAAGGAACACTTTTTCTTTTGAACCATCACAATTTATAAGCAGATCCATTTAAACATATCAGTTTCAGGCTGAGAATATTAATATTTTGAGCAACTGGACATGATTTACCCCCACTTTCCTGCAGGAAATAAAAAATAGAATCCTCACACCCCAATTTTCTTTTCTTTGGATGGTTTCTAAGAAGTGCATGTTTAGACTTTAGTTGTGTTTTATTTTATTTTCCTAAAGAGTGGTTTGACATGTGAGCAGAAAACAAAAGGGACCTTAGTTTCCTCACAAGTCTACCAGGAGCAGCCGAAAAGCTGAAAATCCTGAGTGCAGATCTTAGTGACCCCAACAGTTTCGATGCAGCCATTGAAGGAAGCAAGGCAGTGCTCCATGTTGCCACTCCTGTCGATTTCCAAAACAAAGAATCTGAAGAAGCAATAACTGAGAGGTCAATAAATGGAGCAATAGACATCTTGAAGGGATGCTTAAGATCAAAAACAGTGAAGAGAGTTGTATATACTTCAAGTGCATCCACTGTTGTTTTCAATGGCCAAGAAATGGACATGATGGATGAGAGTTTCTGGACTGATGTGGATTTCGTTAGACAAAAATTAAGCCCAAACGCACATTCTTATATTATTTCTAAGACATGGACAGAAAGGGCGGTTCTTGAATTTGGTGCACAACATGGATTGGATGTGGTGACAGTGATTCCTAGTTTTGTTGTAGGCCCTTTCATATGCCCCAAGTTCCCTGGTTCAGTGCGCACATCATTGGCTCTGGTCTTAGGTACAAGCTTGCTAGTTGTCTCATGAAGAATTTCTTCAATTGGTTGGGTTGTTTTTGATTCAGTAATATTTCTCTGTTTCAACCTAAATAGACATCTTAGTAACCTTATTTCTAAAATCATTACTTTGATGATAATGTTTGAAAATACACAGTTTTATACTGAGAAAATGCAGTGCACTAAGACGAGGAAGCTGAATAATGTGTACAGGGAACCAATCTGAATATAGTTTCCTTCTGAATTTTTCAATGGTGCATGTTGATGACGTGGCAAGGGCACATATATTCCTGCTTGAATATCCAGATGCAAAAGGAAGATACAATTGTTCTTCCGACACCATAAGCCTTGAGAAGTTGTCTGAATTTCTTGGTGGCAAATACCCAGAGTTCCCAATTCCATCACCAGAGTGAGTGCCTCTGCATCTTTCTAAAACTTGCATTATAAAACAAGTCCAACAATCGTTATGTGTGTTGCAGATCCTTGGGAGAAATCAAAGGTATGAAATGTCCTGGTTTGTCATCAAAGAAACTGTTGGAAACAGGTTTCGAATTCAAGAATGGGGTGGAGGAAATGTTTGATGGAGCCATTCAGTGCTGCAAGGAAAAAGGATATCTCTAGTTAGCCTGCAAAAAATGCAGGAATCAGTCGAATAATTAGTTGCCTTGTCTCGATGAAGCAATGTTATCAAAATCAATGTATGTTGTTGTTTTAAACAACTCTCTAGATAGTTAAGTTGTTATGAACACGAACATGGTATAAGATACAGAGATGATGGTAGAATAATTTAAAACATATATATGACAATGAAAGCACAATAATTAGAATATATAAACTGCTGGGATTACTGCTACCAACTACAACAGAAATAAGCTTCCATGCAGCTGCAGAAGTAAAGCCCAAAGGAATTTAAATATTTCTTCTGTAAAAACTAAAACAATCAACGGATGACAAGCTTATAAATTTGATTTCTTCTTTTCGCAAAGTTCACCTTCGGTGGTTTATAAAACATATTCCTACAACCGGCGGGATGCAAAATTTTAGATTTGTTTTCTGAATCCGGATTTAATCCGACTTAAAAAATAGATCTAAATTTTTTTCTAAGTACAGCCTACATAAAAAGAAAATGCTAAACATGAATATTGGCTTGCCCATATTAATTTTTTATACAAAAACAAATTTAAAAAATATAACACATCAAATACATTAAAAACATTAAATAAATATTTCTCAACAAATTAAAAATACATTAAAAAATTTTATACTAAGATAGTTACAACTTAACAAGCAAATGTCTCTAAAATAGTAGTAAAATTAATAATAAAACAAGAGTTATATAATATATAAATAATAACAAAATCGTAACAATATAATTACAAAATAGTAGCAAAACAATATCAAAGTGGCAGCAAACAATAATAAAACAGTAGAAAGCAACAGTGAGAAGATTTTAGACAAATTCAGGCCAAGTCCGGGTCAAAAAATTCTTACCTGAGGCTTAACCCGTTTAGAAACAGTTTTATTTTTGTTCAAACTCATTTTTCAAATTTATATTTTTATCTAAACCTCCTCAGTTTTCAAGTGAACCTTTGAGTCTGGATGAATGACCCAACCTATAATCAAATCTAAAAATAAAAAAAGTTTTCTTTTTTTCCTTTTCGTACAATTCATCGTCACAAATCACTCCCCATCTTTGAGGTTAAAAAACTCCACTACTGTTTTTTTTTTTTCTTGTCATATTTTAGTGCTGCCATCAATATATATTTCATGTTTTAAATTTGTCTAAAAAAAAAGTTAGAAAATTTTGGTTTATTTAAAAATCCACTAAATTAATTATGATTGGGTTAATTTTTTTTATAAAAGGTTAAACATTTTAAAATTTTAATTAATATTAATTTAATTTAATTAATTATCGAGTTGATCATTTAAACATACTTAAATTAATTTGTGGGAATGTGTGAAACCCACACTAATTATTAAATTTTATCACACTTAGTGAACAAAAATATTTTATATTAAAAATATATTTATAAAATTATTTTAACATTGATCAACAGCGAACAAGTCTTTATCACAAGGTTAAAATGTTGATAATTAATTATAATTACCATTCTTTGATTGTTGAAATTAATTCTAAATATTATCACAAAACTACCAGTAAGATAAGATAAAGCTCAAGTTATTTAAGTACATCTCTTCTTTTCCTTAGCCACATGAAATGTAAGCCGACGAATTCTATGCCTTCAGGCCTTTAGATGCAGTTCATAAATATCGATGCAACATTAAAACCTGAATATGTCAAAATACCACCTTTAAGTTTAGACAAATTAAAATATACCTACCATTATTCTAATATATGTTCAAATAACATGTGGGTTCAAATAACATGTGGGGTGTGCCTCGCATTTATTAGACGTTTTGTAAGTATTTAGAAAGACGAATGAAAGACGAATGAGGATTCACAGAACAAGAAGTAAAACAAATGCGACATTGCAACATGAAGACAAGTGATGTCGCGACGACGCAATGAAACCCTAAACGAACATGGCAACGATGTCGTGATGAGCATGCATGGGACGTCACGATGATTCCTTCAAGTTATGTAGCCGCATTTTAGACTTCAAGAAAGATTGATTCTCTTAGTCAGACTCTAATTATTCTAGAGATATTTTAGTATGATTAGAACTCTAATCTAAACCTATTTAAAGGGGCCATTATATCCCTATTTTGACATGTCAATCAACAAGAGCTTTTCTTGGGAGCGACAAGATATAACTTCGTGGTAACTATGGAAAGAATTTTGTTCATGAGTTAGGATTTTGATTTCGGGGTATGGGTTTGTGCGTTTAATATATTTATGTTTATTTTCTCCATACGGTACTCTTTTTTGTTTACTCAATTAGTGAAAAATTAAAGTCTCATTTGTTTGTAGTTTTTATCCTCTCAAAAAGAATTTTTCACATAAACATTTGTTCATTTGATCTTTTTTATTTTATTTGCTCGTTATTTATACGAATTAATCTCAACATAATCAAGACGCATTATTTAAATCTAAATAAAGCCCAAAATTCCTTTTTAATGTTTTCAACTTTGTTATTGTGAAGTGTGGACAGCCAAATGTTCTAAAACAATGGCTCAAGATGAATATTGATGTGGTATTTGGATGCTCTAATTTTATACCAATTTGTTTGAATAAAACTAAAAAGCAATCAAACAAAACTTATAAAAAAAAGGAAGAAAAGTTTGTAGAGTTCAACATAACTAAGCATTCAAATTCAAATTGAAAAGTGTTAGAAAATTATCATGAGAAAATATTTTTAAAATTTTTGATAATATTTGTCTATTTTTGTTTTTAAGAAAATAAAATATTAATGTTAAATATGATGTTATAAAGTATAAAATTTAATGGGATAAAAAAATAATTTCATTAAAAAAACACTTTTCCAAAATTGGACTTTTTAATTTGAGTTAAAATACTAATTCAAAATCAAGATTTAATTTAAAAAAATTGTTTCTTTAGATTTTAAATTAGGTATGAGTTGAAATTTGTTTTTCTAACTTCAAATATGGTAAACAAAGCCCATAGGCTAAAAAATGTCAATGCCGTTTTATTATACTGCCTGAATTACTATTAAATGGATTAATTTAGTCTTAGTATTTAAAATATTAGAATAAAATATCATACAGCCTGACTTACTATGAGTTGAGTAAACTTGGATTTAGTCCCTTAATTGAAAACAAAAATTAATTCTCAAATAGTAACAATGATTCCCTAACTTGGGTTCTTGATTTAACAGATCCTTATCACAAGTTTATAAAGAAATTTTTTATGACGATATCAAAACAATGTATATTTTTACCTCTTCTTTTTTCTATAGACACCTTTCTAACATATCTGAACTTAGGTCATTGTCATAAATCATAATCGAACACATCTTGGTGGATTGTGGTCTATCTAATTGAAAGGGGATTGAACAAAAGATGGATATGTTCATTCTTAATCTTATGTAGTTGTGGTGCTCTGCTCCTAGTATATTATATATTTGTAGGGATAAGAAAAACCAACAAAACTACTAATGACACCAAGCAGCAGCCCAAGGTTCCTCTTCCACATTAAAAAAAAGAAAAAGAAAAACCATCAAGTCTATATTATTCCCTAACATCAGATAAATCCAGACAAGGTTAAGCGCAATCTGAAATCAAGAAAATAGTTTCAATTCAGACAACAGGCACAGAGTAGAAAATCAATCAATCTTTGCGAAGATCCATGTATTCCCGGCGGATCCCATCAGCATTTATGACAACGATTTCAAGTTTGTCTCCCTGTTTGCTCATCACCAAAGAAAAAAAAAAAAAAAGTTATGAGATTGATTCACATTATTAGCAACAATTCAAACAAGAGCAATAGGAAAACTAGTACAAGCCCTAGTGTCATTTATCATCAGCTGGTAGCAAATATGAGATTACCCATATCAGATACTCTCAACTCCGAGTAATAATCAGCATTTCATGCAGACAACAGAATGCTTTCAAATTTTCTATAAATTAAATATGCCTCACACTAAATAACTCATACATGATGCCACCTAATTGCAAATCAAAAACACTATTCTCATGAAGATCTAACTGAAATCTAGCAATTATAAGAAAGATAGCAATACAAGAAGACATAAGGAGATATAATAAACTAGAAGCAGACTTGGTTCGATAGACACTAATCAATATCTGCTGTTCCCAGAAATAAAAGACATCCATCTTTATATGAACTAAATAAAATATAACTCACGGTGTATATATCTCTTTCGGATGCCGAAGCAAAAACAGTTTTTACTAAATCAATAGCTTCAGCTTCTGCAAGTGGAGTAACAGCATCCTGAAACAAACAACAGTTTTGATATATATATATATATATATATATATATATGGCATAAGGTAAATGAATCAGAAATAAAATAATCAAAAGTAGGAGCAACCTGGGCAGGCAACAGAAGCGGGCTTGGAGATTTCAGTTGGTTATCCAAGAAAGGCATGATAAGTGTTGAACCAGATCCTTGAGAGCTGTATCCAACTTTCTCATAGGAACCAACAGCATCATATGTGAAGACACAACCCTTTCCTAATTGGTTTAACATAAGACTATTCAATTCATTTTCATACTAGAATGAAAGGCTTAAAACTAGCAACTAAGGCTCAAGGCAGATTACCTTCATTATCGAGACCACCCAAAACATTAAAAGAATAATAAGGAAAGAAGCGCTTGTAATAAAGGGTGTTGGACAGCAGTTGGGCCATTGCCGGGCAGCTCATTTGCTTGTTGTGCTGATGCTGATAAATCTGAATTTTGAAAAGCACCATCAAAATTATATATTTATTATATCAGCTGCAGTAGATGTTTACCAGTACTATTGATCATGATCTTGTCCTTAAATTTCTAATCTACATCAAAATCTAAAAAGAACACCTGTCTTTTGAAATTATTGTAGTACACTTGTTTAGGCAAAAAAGAAAGTGAAGCTAACATTCAAACTCAAAAGAAATGTTCCATCATATTCCCCGAAAATTGAAAGCTTACCAAGTGCCTAGCTGCCAGATGCTTTTGTAAAGCCTTCACATCAGCTTGAAATCCTGAGGATGCCATAACACATTTATCTGCTCTGCAATGTAAAAGTAAAAGGCACTGATTAGAAACTGAAAAGAAGAAGGAAAGAAAAAAGCAGAAAAACATTTCAAGTCAAGTTATTTCTATTAACACTTAAAATTCACCAACTAAAGTGCCATTGTTTAAATATTTACCATCCTCTTCCAAATATGAATACAGCAGATCATAGTCCATTCTTATCCTTTCCTTTACTAAACTATTTTGTCATGAAAACAAGTATCTTCCTTCCCTCTACAGTTCCATAGCAATAAAAATATCACTCAAATAGCCATCATCAAACATATGACCATTGCTAGCCGGAAAACAAGCGAATTCTATACCTTTCCTTTAACTGTAAAATCAATTATAGCGTCCTTTCTTTTCAACCGTTGGAGGCAAAACTACCTTAAACATCCCTTGGACAACAAACATTTTTAGCAAAATTTCAAAAATTTCTTAGTTAGATAATCGGCCTTGTATTCAACGCAGCTAACCAGTGATTAAAAATTAAAACATGACATTCCTGTTAATTAGGACTTTAAAAATTCTTATGCAAGAAAAATAAATGCCTCTTTAAAAAAAAAAAAACAATCATAGGCTATCACCTACAGAATAAATTATTAGATACCTTCCACATCAATGTTCTATTACTTTCAGAAATTTTTCTAGTTAATTTTTCCATGTAAAAAACAAGAGATTGCATTCAACAACTTACAATTTACAGATTTTTGAGTAGTCACGGGTGAGAATATTGTAACCCGTCGACATCCGAGTATCAGCAGCGATTACACAGTAATCGGCGCCGGCAACTGCAACGCAAGATCTGCAAATTACATCCAAAAAAAGAAAAGCATAACATTAACATCAATAACCAACGAAACCGAATTGAAAAAAAGAAGAAGAAGAAGCATGATTTTTAGGTTTAGAGGAAAAAAGAAAGCACCCTCCATTGTTGTCGTAAGGTGACCAGTTAGCTTGCTCCTTAGGCATGGTGAAAGAGTAAAGGTCGACAGAAGAGAAAATAAAGACAGCACAATTTGAGAGAACTTTTACTCCGCAGATTTATTTTTGGCTTCGCGAACAAGAATTTTTTTTTTTTTTTTCAAAAAAGAACTTTTAGGGGTTTGGATCGGGTTTTAGGCCCATAGAGCCTAAACCCAAGCCATTTCGACCTGACACTATCATATTCGGACGTTTGTGAAAATGCTCAATTAAGAGGTAGTTGTTTTTTTGGGTTGAAAACTAGTTTTCAAAAGAGATATTCAATAAAGGGGTGTTCAAAAGTGAGATAGAAAAGTTTTGTGAAAAAGTATTGTTTATTAAATTTTAGTGTTTTTTTATTGTTGTCCAAAATTTTGGTTGAAGGTTAAAATGTTTTTTTTGACATCATAGTAGAAAGTTGAAAATTAGTTAAGTAATATGATATTTAAATAATTCAATATAAAGATACATAAAGTATAAATTTTAAACGCTTTTTAAGTAATTAATATAAATTATTTGTAAAATTAATAATGTATAAAATATTTTAAAAACTTAAACATAATATTAAACTATTTAAATAATTTAATATAATGATACATAAATTATTAATTTAATTTAATTTAATTTTTATATACTTTTTGCTTCCAAACGCAAAAGCCAAAATCACCTAAATCTCAACTTTTGTGTTTGACTTTTCCACCACAATTTTGATTCCAAAAGCCAATTGTTCTTTATTGCTTCTGTGGCAATATGCCTCGCATTTCGATCAAAACAGTGAGTGACATTGTAACGAGGGAAGACTCCTCGTCCCGATGAGTAGCCAATGTCACAACGAGAAGAAGACTTTTATCCCGACGACACGATCGTTCTTCGTCCCGACAACGCAAAAGCCACATTACGACGTGACGTCGTGTTCCTCAAGTTTCTCAATTTTCTTCTCTCAGTTAAACTTTGTTTCAGTTTTCCACTTAAACTCTGATTAACCTAGGGATATTCTAGTCATAAATATTACGAATTTTAACCTATAAATAGGCCTTAGTTACTATAAGTTTAAACAATATAGAAAATATACAGATTAAGAGAATTATATGTTTTGAGTTTGAAAGATTTTTTTCAAGGTTTCAAGTTTTTTTTTCTTTTGATTCTCTCCATCTTTGTACTCGTTTTATATATTAGTGAAATCTCTTTTTGCCCATGGTTTTTTAATCCTCTTTTAAGGATTTTTTCCACGTAAAATTTGTGTTCAACCTTTTCAATTTCTTTGTTTATTTTACTTGTTCATTGCTTAAACAAGTTTATCCCCAAGAAACTTGTAACACCCAGTTTTGGCGAGTCCTAAGTTCTAGTGAGTAGACTAGGAGTAATCTGTAAGACGCGACTCTATCCGCCCAATTATTGTTCTTGATGTATAGAGCGCATAGTAGACGTTAGAATATTATGTAAGGATTGGATTTAGAATGTGTTGAGTTGTAAGAAGAATAGATTGGTAAGAGTATTGAGGATTTTTGGTAAATTAGGTTATCGCCGGAAGTATTATACGCCAAGTTCATTAAGTTACTATGCTAGTTACGTTATAAACGATTTGGTTAGAAATTAATAGTATAGATGAACCAAGTGTATAAATTTATTGGTTTTTCATTTAGGTTCTCTCTACAGCTGTAAACTGTTTATAAAGGTAGTTTTGAAAGTTTGTGACACGTGTCAAGTTCCAATGGGGACTTAAGTTATATTTATAGATATTTAGGCTAAAGAAAGGAAGAGTTTTTCTGCTTCCTTCTTGAAAAGTGTTGCTATTTGAATCTTAATGAACCAACAATATTTCTTTCTATTTAAGCTGAAGTTGTAGATCTGGATCTTTGCCAGTGGTTACTCCGTGTTAAGGTAAGTATTACGACTCTTTATGTTAAAGTTATGAAAGAGTAACTTTGTTAAAGCTGGATGAACAGTAAGATGAAGAAATAAGGTTTTGTATGAGGTTTATCTGTGTTTGAGATGATGATAAGTAGTATGTGAATGAGTTTTAATGGTGTTCTTATGCCTTATAAGCAGCGGTTTCTACTATTTTCGTGTTGGATGTCTAGATCTAGAGCTTTGAATTACAATAGGTGAGAATTAGGTGAGTTCTATACTAGCTCATACACATATACTGTTCATATTATGAGTCTTTATAATTGTTTTTCATAAATGTTTTGTATTGTTTTGTAACACTCGAGATTTAGACTCGGTGAATCAGGTCGGGTCAAGGGAGTCACAAAACTAGTATTAGAGCTTAGTTTAATTTTCGCATTCAACCCATTCAGAGATGGCAATGACAATGTTCGATATTGAGAAGTTCGACGGAATTAAAAATTTTAGTTTGTGGCAAGTTTGGATGACAACAATACTAGTTCAAAATGGTCTGAACAAAGTCGTTACAGGGAAGAAGTCTCCGGATATAAATCATTTAGAATGGGAAGAGCTTGATGAAAAGGGCTTTATTTGCTATTCAGTTATGGCTCGCGAATAATGTGTTCTAGGAGGTTCTAATGGAGAAAATAACGTTTGCGTATGGAGGAAACTAGAAGTCTTATATATGACAATCTCTGGCCAACATTCAGAATGGTTGAAAATAAGTCTATTAGAACTCACATTAGTGAATTTTTTACCCTTCTAAATGGCCTAAAAAATCTCGAAGCAGATATCAACGACGAGTATCAGGCTATGTTGTTGTTATTTCTTTGCCTTCTTCTTACAAAAAATTCAAGGAAACTTTGATTTATGGGGGAGATAATCTCTCATTCGAGGATGTAAAGGGAAATTTACTGAGCAAACATAAACTTGATAACGAGTTAGGCCCAAATAAGAAGTCAGATAGGAAAGCCCCAGTCCTTGTTGCAAGGGGCAAACAACAATCTAGAAAGTTAGATCGAATCAGGTCAGGGCAAGATCAAAATCCAGAAATCGAGACAAACAATGTGGCTATTGCAAGAAGATGGGCCACATTAAAGCAGAATGTTACAAAGTTCAGAATAAAAATAAAAGGGTGGCCAAAAACAATAGGAAAGGTAAGCAGAAAGCAGAACTTGTTAATGCTAGTGTAACCGAAGAAAGAGTTGATGATTTCTAGTTGGTGTCGACGATCGAAAGTTCCAAACTTACTTCCAAATGGATCTTAGATTCTGTAACACCCCAAAATAGAGCCTAAGATTTTTAGGGGTATCTTAGGAATTTTAGCCTTAGAGTGTTCGAAATTTTGCGGCATGATATATCGGTAATGTTTTATATTATGGTTTTTGGAAAATCAAATCAATTTTTGAAAAAATATTTTGGAAACATTTAATTTTAGAAAAAGGATTTCTTTATAACAGAGACAAAATTGTGAGCATTTATGTTGTAGTTTTACCAATTTTAAAATTGAACCTAAAAATCACCCCACCTACAATTTTCAGGTTACTTCTTCTCTTTTGCTTGTTAGTGTCGCCCATTGCTCTCCCAACCTCTCATCCTCTATTTTCTTTGTTAAATCTTCAGTCTTTTGATTTCCATCATTCCCTAAGTATTAAATCTTCATAAATCTTTAAGAAAACATCCCAAAACTCTATAGAATCCATCATCTTCTTCGTGTGTGAGTTTTCTGGGTTTTCGATAAAATCTTTATTTTTCTTCCATCAAAGGTAACCATTCATCTACCCATTAGTTTTTAATGTTAATTAGTCTTTAAAACTGAATTATTAGCCATTAAATCACATGTTTTGATTAAAAGTCGAAAATAGAGTCGTTAATGGTGAATTTCAAGATTTTGAGAAAAATGTGGTTTCAAAGTATTTTTCAATTAGTTTTGACATGATTAAGAGGTTTCTAAACTTTTTTTTGAATTTTCGATAAAGATTTCTTGATTTTTAATGAGTTTTCAAAAAATAGCCATAAAACATGTAGAAAAAGTCGATACCATGAATTAAGTATTTTAGTATAGTTTAAAGGTTGGAAACTAGTCGTATGTGAATTATAAGATGAACATAATTGGTTTTAGGTGAAAAGACTGCATATAAACCGAGATATTCAAATTTAAAGCTTTTTATGTTAAAGGTTTCGATTACATGGGAACTTAGTTTAGGCTTATGTTTTTGATTGCTTGTGGTAAGTCCTTGGCTGATTTTTTGATGTATTATTGTGTGAATTTATTGTGTTAAAGCTTCAGACTCGCTAGGGCCATCTGTGAGTTAGGAAAGGCTAGTTGAGCTTTCGACTTCTTTACGAAAACATATTGGTGAGTGTTTGGAATCGTTGCTCATAGACACAAGTCATGTGTTATTTGAGAATTTAGTGGTAGTCTAAACCCCTACTCTAAATTCTAAGTGTAAACTTTTTCATATCTATGTTTACCTTGTGATGTATAAACTTATGTGATTATAAAAATGTATACAGTGATGAGATGCTATGTCAGGTGATATGTGGTTATGATATCTATTGTGAAAAGTACAATTGTATACGTGATATAAATATGTGAAATGATAGTGACAGAGTTTTGCTTAAAATGCAAATATGCAGTGATAGTGTATGGGTAATCGGTAAGCGATATGTGTTTGTTTCCGGATATTTTGGCCTTGTGATCTTGAAACCATTGGATATAGTTAGCATGCCGTAGAATTGTGATTACTCACCTATATGTACAGTGATTTTGGGTGTTGAGGCCTTGAGACATGTTAGTGGGGTAAGGGAATATGAGTTAAGCTCCATTCAACTGGACATGTAAGGGAAAATAAGGAGAGTGTTAGCTATATGCTTCACTTATGGGATATGTTCAACTCTATAAATCATTTGGTGTAGTTGGAGATTCGTGTATCTAATGTGTGGTGGTAGTGCCCACTTTATCTTTCATACCTCAATAGTCAATTTATCATTATATGTGATTGCGTGAAATATGATATATGATTAATGGAATATGTGTTATGTGATATTGTAAACTCTAAATTATATAGGCTTTTTCTAGTAGTTTTTACCATATTTTTACTTGAAAATAATACTAATCCTGAGTATTTGTTAATTAATTAAGTGAATTTTGCTTATATTCTGACAATGGACATGAATTTATAAAATATGCAAATTTGTGTTTTATTATGTTAATTTTTTACATAAATTAAATTATTTCATGTTATTTATTAATGTGCTATATTTAATTATGCAATGGGACCATGAAGTTGATTTAATAAAGAGCTTATTATAATTTTTGCATGGACATGAACAATTCTACCTTACTTGGATGGCAAAACCATGCAAATTAGGTCATAAAGATGTTGCTTTGACCTAGTGAAAAATGGTGCTACATGGTAGACAAGATTGACTATTAAATGGGTCAGAAAATCGTCCAAACAAGGAGAAGAGAAGCTCAATTCATCAAGGATATTTGGGCAGCCAAAAATTAGCTTTTGGGATAATTATTTGGAGGTCCCTACACTTGGAAAATCATTGAAAATTAGCACACTAAGTTTGTTCAAGAAATTGTCTACCCTTTGTATGATTAAAGAATGATTTTATTCTTGAATCAAGCAACCAACTCACCCTCCTTTCACATATTATAGCCGGCCAAAGGTGGGAGAAATCTAAAGGATCTTTAATGCCATATTTAGTAAACTCTTCCACCAACCTCAAGTATAAATACTCACTCCCTTCTCACATTTCAGGCATCCCTCATTCATCCTTCATTTAACATTTCTCTTCCATTCTCTCATTCCCTCTCTTCATTCCCACACATAGCATTCCATATTTTCTTTCTTTCTTAGCCAGCAAAATCTTAATAAGATCATCTCTTGGCTGACCACCTTGAGGAGCCATTAGTAAAGGAGTAACACAAGGACGAGAGGAAACTTCTTCAATCGAAGTTCACAAGGCTGCAAGTTCAAACAGTTTATTCTTCCTTTACCTATTACTTTGATTTTAATCATGTTTTCAATGTGCTTTGTTATTTTGTCATCAACAATGGCAGCTTAAATATGTTTAGCCAGGATGATTGTGCCAATTTAATGAAGTTTGTTTAAATCATGTTTATAGTGTTTGTGCCTCAGCCATTCATGCTTTCAATTAAACTCAAGCATGTATTTCATTTATACGTGATTAGATGTATGAGAATTAGCTAAGCGATCCTAACCAGACAATGGCTAATGGACACAACAGTTGAAAAGTGCATGCTTATAATTTAGATCTTAACCCGACTAAATTAAATGTTCATAATAACTTTAACGAGATCTATTATCTTGCATAGTTTTTAGGTTTATGTGATTAAATTGTTTCAAACCTAACCCATCCCTATTACTTTACATGAATTCTAATAAACCCTTAGTTTAATATAATCAGTAAAATACATGTTTTAATAAGTAAAAGATTCTGAAAAGACTTAATTTGGTTTCAAACTCATGAAAGATCGAGTTGCCATGGAATATTTTCTAAACATTGTTAAACATGAGAAAAATGAATTAAGTTGAATGATATAATTATTCTAGCCTATTCATGTTATTGATTGTTGAAATTTGTGTTGTTGCTGCTAATTTCATCTCATACATTTTAGTTAATTATCATACTTAGATTAGAATTGTATTAGGGATCATCTTGCATCTAGATAATTTAATTTAGTTTAATCATCCATCACCCGAAATATTGTGTTCTTATCACCAACTTGTAAAACTTTAATTTTGCAATTAATTGATTAACATACACAGTCCCTATGAAGACGATAACTCTTTTACTTACTTATTACTTGATAACGACTGTGTACACTTGCACAAACCTACGCGTTATAGATATATGCTTGAATGTGTATGTAAATGTTATTAAATGAATTAATAGATAATGCATGAAGAGGTATTATATAATGCTAGACATAGGAATATTGTAGTTGTATATATATGGTTGTTTTGTGGATGGATGATGACATATTTACATAGTGATTATTTTCTAATCATTCGCTGAGCTTGTTTAAGTTCACCCACTCTTTTCAACATTTACAGATTAGTGACACTTCGATGTGAGCGATGTGGTTTTTCTGAGGGAGTGATCCAAGGAAGACTTGTTAGTATTTCGTAGGTGTTCATTATTTATTTATTTACATTTTAGGGAATAAGACAATGTGATAGACTTGTTTATAGCCATGCTAGTTCTGAATATTTTGCTGATTTTTACTTTTGCTTATAAGGTTTATGAGTTATAAGTATGCTTAGATTTATGAAAATTGATGATGGCATGATGTTTTTGGCTCCGACGTATTTCTGACATTTTGAATTGTTAAATTTAGATGTTTGGATGATTATTTGTCAAAGCATTTGATACATGATGTTTAGAAACTAAATTGGAAAGGACTAAATACTTTTGTATGCTGTATTTTTATGGTCTGAGGCAGAGGTATCGATAATCGAGTTTTAAAAATGATACCTCTGTGTTTTGAAATGTGCATGAAAGTCAAAATAAAGATCTGATATCGATACCTTTGCTTGAGTATCGATACTCTAGGTAAATATATTGATACTATATAACAAGTACCGATAATTTTTGACAATATGATTTTTGTGCGAGAAACAGAATGCAAGTTTAGTATCGACTTTCCAAGTGGTATCAATACCATTTAGAGAAAATATTGATACCCTAGGGTCAGTATCGATACCTACGTGTTTAACTTTGAAATTTTGCTAAGTGATTCAAATGCTTGAAGTTTTAACATGGTTAGTTACATTGATGTATGTCTAGCATGATTTAATGTTGATTAATGCACATATGCTTTATAACCTGTGCAAATGCTATGAATGACATGTATCGGTTTTAAAATGATGAATACTGTAACGTACAAGTAGTGAGACAGTAGTGTGACATCTTTATATTCAGGCTTAGCATTCGGGCTAGGTATAGGGTGTTACAGATTTAGGGTGCTCCTATCACATGTCTCTCAACAGGGGCTGGTTCTCCATGTACAGTTCAATTGAAGGTAGAGTTGTGCTGATGGGGACATAACCCTACGTCGTGTAACATTCGAACAAGGGACACATGGCCGTGTCCTCACCCGTGTAACTCACTGAGTAGCCATACACGCCCGTGTGCCAGGCCGTGTAACTCACTAACTTGGAACACTTAAGAATTTCAAATGACACATGGCTATGTGACAGCCCGTGTCTCAGCCCGTGTGAACCCAAAATTTACCTAAAATCATGCCATTTCAAGTCCAATTCATACCTAACCATTCAAACCATTTGGGAACACATTCAAGGGATTCAAACAAGAGAGTACATATACACCCATATTTACAAAGGCATATGTTTGAGTACCCATGCTAGTGTACTCATACAAAATGTACGGGTTCCCATATTAGTGTACTCATACACCCAAGTACCACCAGAGACCCCATGTATTTGGGGGCTCTGGTGGTACTTGGGTGTATGAGTTCACTAATATGGGAGCTCGTACATTTTGTATGAGTACACTAGCATGGGTACTCAAACATATGCCTCTATAAATATGGGTGTATATGTACTCTTTCATTACATATTTACACGTAACAGTCAGTGACAACCTGATCGGTTTAGTCTAGCCACCAGTTGGACCATCGACTCGGTTTATATACCCGGCCCAATTCGACCAGTTTTGGGTATTGGTCTCAATTTTTGGGCTCCTAGGCCCAATTTACGATCTCAAGTCCAATTTTCAAGTTTAATTACCCATTGGGCCAATTTTCTGACTTGAAAATTAATTTCCAAAAATATCATATTAATTTGATTAATTTAATTTTACTTGATCAAAATTAATTTTTCCAAAAATCACTTAGATTTTTCAAATTAATTTTTCAAGAAAATTCTTTAATCAAATTCTCTAATTGAACAATTCTCACGACCACCTAATTTAATTCCACATCGAATAAATTGACTCAATTAAATTATTTCCAAAGTCGTAGAATTTTATTCTAATTCAAATTGTAACACTCCCTACCCGTATCCATTGTCGGAATAGGGTACGAGGCATTACCAGAGTTTACTGAACATTTTCAGATGATTCTAAGTCATTTATTATTCATATTTTAAAAATAATCATAATGTCTCTTTATTGGGCCCTCGAAGCCCAAACATACATTAGAAACCAATCAGAATTAAATCGGGATCACAGAAATTTTTTTTTCGCAAATCTTAAATTGTATTTTCATCTAAGTACTTACCATTTCAACGCTCCTTAAACATGTTACCATTTAATCAATAGCTTGGTACTTGTCTAAGCGTCAAACAACATCATTGTTAGTATACTTGCACATATTTCATATAAATTCAACATTGATATACTTATTTTCTCGACATGTCACACTTGGGTTTAATAATTTTCTTTACTTACATAATTTCCTTGTATCAACATATCAAAGATAATCATATATGTACATGTCATGAAACATATCATTCTCTTACTGTTTCTTCATAAGTATATATCAATCATTTCATTATATCAATATTTCATACTCCATCATTTCCATATATTTTATGTATATTTATTCCAGTAATAGTTTATATCAAACTTAACATAAATTATATTCCATGTACTTATACTTATTTCGTTTATCTATCTTCATAATTATTTCATACAACTATTTTGTACATATATTTCCATATGACCAATTCTTGTAAACATTTCACAGAACCATTTCATATAACCATTCATCATCTGATACATATTACCTGAATATCAATTGTTCAACTGATGTCATAGCATCTCCCATCCACGGTCTTATTTACCTTCGACATGATGCCATAGTGTCTTTCAACTATAGTCTTACTCATTTTTTGTCAGGTTGCCATGGTATCTTTCAACCATGGTCTTGTTCATTTCATGTTACATTGCCATGATATCTTTCAACCATGGTCTTATTCATTCCCGTCATGTTGCCATGGTATCTTTCAACCATGGTCTTATTCTTTTTATGTCACGCTTCCATGGTATCTTTTAACCATGGTCTTACACATTTTATATCCTGTTGCCATGGTATCTTTCAACCATGGTCTTACACATTTCATATCATGTTGCCATGGTGTCTTTCAACCATGGTCTTACACATTTCATTTCAGAAAGCACACTCCTGCGAACCTCATTCTTATAGCGGGATTACCAGTCCAGGCTAAATCCCCTGTAATATAAACTCATAGAGTATTGTTGAGATTACCAGTCCAGGCTAAATCCCCTGCAACAACAATTACTCTAATGAACTTGGATCTGAATTACCAGTCCAGGCTAAATTCAGACCCTAATTCGGATTACCCATCCGGGCTAAATTCATTTTCCACATATTCTTTGAAAGGCTATATCAAGATAGGATCACCCGTCCGGGCTAGATCCTTTTTACCGTCAATTCCTTTTCAGAGATCCATCAAATTTTCCTTTCATTCAACCAGAATTTCTTCCCCTTTTATCAAATATATTAATGTTTCATAAATTTTCATATAATGAACATTCAAATCATATTCATATTAAAAACATACATTTCATGCATTTAATAATATAATTCAAGTTACACAAACTTACCTCATTGCTTGTTTGTGTTTATAATTTCATTAATCCGATATCTTTTCTTTTCCACGATCAAGTCTCTTATTTGAGTCGTCCGGATCTTTATAAATAAATTTGATCATCATTTTCATTCATTTCATATTCTAATGTATTTAATTAATGCTCTAGGCAAAATTACTATTTTGCCCCTAAACTTTTATTTAATGACGATTTCATCCTTAGGGTCAGGAAAATAAAATTCTTGCAATTTAATCCTTATTTCCAGATATTATTCTCATACATATTGATAACAGTCCATGAATTCTATAAAATATCAAAATTTTCCATAATTTTAACACTTTTCAATTTAATCCCTAAAGCATGTTTTCCCCCGATCTTGAACTAAATTAATAATTTCATTCAATTTTGTAATTTAAATAATAAAATAATTCATTTCATGTAATTTGATTTTTTTATATTTTTACAAAATTGCCTATAAAATTTTACTTTTATTCAATTTAGTCCCTGAGCCTAAAACATGCAAATTACCCATGCTAGATGAATATTCATACATATTTTTCTCCTCCTCCTCTCCATTCCACATCCTTAAATTTATATAATATGCTTATAAGTAACATTATCAATAATTTCACTATTTACTTATATGTATATTCAAAGTTGTCCATTTGAGTCATAGTCACTAAATTATTTATATCTTGAGCTACAGAACTCCAAATTAAGATCCGTTAATTTTTTATGAAACTAGACTCACACATATTTTTACCATAAAATTTTTAGAATTTTTGGTTTAGCCAATTAGTACAGTTTATTCATTAAAGTCACCCCTATTCTGCTGTCTGACAGTTCCGACCCTTCTTCACTAAAAATTAATTATCTCCTTGTACAGAATTCAAATAATGTTCTTGTTTATTTCTCTTGAAAATAGACTCATTAAAAATTCTAATCATATAAGTTTAATTCCATAATTGTTTTTCTCCAAATTTTTATGATTTTCCAAAGTCAGAACAGGGGAACCCGAATTCATTCTGACCTTATCTCACAAAATTCATTATATCTCATGATTTACAAATTTATTGCTTACACCATTTCTTCTATGAGAAACTAGACTCAATAAGCTTTAATTTCATATTTTGTTCATCTTCTAATTAGATTTCTAAAATTTATGGTGATTTTTCAAATTTAGTCCACTGATGCTGTCCAATATTGTTTTAGTGCAAGTTGTTTATTACCATTTTCCCCCTAAGCTTTTAATAAATAAGAATTTCGTCCCTACTCAATTAGCCTCTCAATTGAGCTGATTTTTCTCAATTAACACTTTATTCTATCACTTTAAACTACTTTACAACTTTTGGAAATCATAATTTCATCACTAGAATTTAATTCCAAACATTTTCACAATTAGGTCCTAAAATAAATTTCCATCAATTTTACTTGATAAAATTATCATATATCAAAATTAAAGCTTCAATTCTATGTTTATTCATCATATTCTTCCAGAAATCATCCATAATATCTTTAAAAATTAGCCATGAAATCAAAAACTAATGAAATAGTAAGTTGGACCCAATTGTAAAAGTCTAAAAAACATAGAAATTTCAAGGAGAAAACAAGAATTAAACTTACATGTAGCTAGAGAATGAAAATCAGCTTGAAACCTCTTCCTTTGCTGTTTTTCAGCTGATGAAAATAAAGAAAAATGAAGAGAATTCTAGATATTCCAATTTGGTCCCATTTTTATTTAGTTTATTTTGGCAATTTTCGAATTTTGCCCTCATTTCATTCTTTTCCTGATTTTTCTCAGCTATTACAGCCCAAAATATCTCCTTTGGGCTTATTTGCACTTTAGGTCCTTCCTCATTTGACAATTGAGTTATTTAATCCTTTTAGCAACTTTTACACCTTTTTCAATTTAGTTCTTTTTATTTAATTAATCACCCAAACGTTAAAATTTTCTAACGAAATTTTAATACTATCTTATTGATACTCCATAAATATTTATAAAAATATTTATGGCTCGATTTATAAAACTGAGATCTTGATAACTGTTTTCTTCAATTTCTTGACTTAATAAATCTTTATAAAACACAAATTACTAATTTAAAAATCTCTCAAAAATCACATTTGGCTCATAATTATTAAATAAATAAATTACGAGCTTATTTTTTTTAATTTAGTTATCTCGAACCACTATTTCGGACATCATTGAAAGTCGGCTATTACACAAATGTAGTCTGATCGAGCTTTTGTTGAGTTAGTGGAGGGACCAATCAGACATATACAATTAGGCTCTAGTAATTACAATTATGTCCAGAAGCATTGTTCTAATAATTCACAATTACTTAATCATGGAGTCAGTCCATAAGAAATACCATGATTGAAAACTCATTATTATATACTCTTTACGAAAACAATTCATCCAATTATTTTGTCCAATGACCTTTTCATGTGTGTGTTACCCTCATATGATATCCTTGATTCCTAAATCCATTCACTCAATACAATACTATTTTATCTCATTGTCACCATTGTGTCTTCTTAATGATTAATATGATCACTGTCAACAAATGGCTGTGACAAATTACTCGTTCGAGAATGAGCAACCCATGGCCATGTTCCATATTTATCAATCCACACAATGCCAACGAGAGGATTAACTCTTTAATTGAGCTATGAATTCCATTGTTGCTAGTAAAGTCATGCCATACACAAGTCATGTACCCAACATACCAGCTATGGGCTCGATAATCTTTAGAGCATAAGCCTCCAATTATATCAAAGCATATGAGTTGTATACATATGGTCAGTGACTAACTCAAGATTTAGGTAAATCAAACCATGAACGTCACAAGTGAATTAATTCACAAACGGATTTAGAATTAATTCATCTTGGGTCTAGTCCAATGTATCATTCTACCAATGAATACATCTATGCCTTTACCCGTGGAGTCGAATGCTCCGATAGCCAAGACTAGCCATCTCCCAATCGGAATTGTAGACGACGTAATAATCCTTCTTAGTATTTGAATCAAATACTCACTTCGATTCGTTTTTTGAGATTACGAACTTATTTAGATTATCTACTGAAGTAAGTTGTCTTTCTCGCAATGTAAACGTTCTTACAATGCCACTTATCTTCAGTTTGAACTTAGACAATCAATGAGCTAATATTTGCTTGTCACAATTTCACTATGCATGCAAAATATGAAAGATAAAAAATACAAAAGACATAATAGTGAAATGTGAAATTAACTTTTTTTATTTATTCATTGTTCAAATAAATAGAAAACAATTACATGTTTACTATAATATGGGCACATTTCCTAACATGGAGTAATGAAGTTCAAGAAAAAAAATGTTGTTTTATTGCATGTGCACCTTCGGTGGTTAAAGCATCAAATTCAAACGATGACAGTGATATTCCTTTAAACCTAGAGAATGTGTTCAACCAGATGATAGAGAAGATTGAAGTGCAGCTTGAGGGAAGAAGTTTTCATCCTCAAAGGAGAAAAAGAAAGGCTTGAAACAGTGGTCAAAGAGAAAGATGACGCGATTTTTTATCTTAGAAAGGTTAATGAGATGCTAAACCCTTAAACTAGTAAGGCAATAAAAAAAGAAAACTAAAAAAAAAAAAATAGAGTAAATACTCTCAATATATTTGGTTAGTAAATTATGAGGTATACCAATAAGATTAGGAGAGACCTTTATAGTTGAGTTCGATAGCTCAATTCACCCAAACAAAGTTCTTAGAAATTTACACTCTAATTTATTAATCTCTATCTATTTCTTTGAGAACTTATTAACCTTTATCCATCAAATACATATTAACTTGAAGTAGATGGATATTCTAGATCACTCCAAAAATTACGAATCTGAGAAAGTTAAATAAGCTTAATTTTCTTATATATATATATATATATATATATATTAAGTTATCAAACACACCTTACCAACGGTTGAGTGTATTGGTAAGGTACGTTGCATTCTCAAAGGGAGAACATAAATTTGAACCTTAGAGGCAATATTGTTGGGAGGGACAATTCCGAACCCCAAACATAGACCATATAATAGACATGCATAATATCAATATATATATATATATATATATATATATATATATATATATCATGCGCACATTATTCAGGGGCTGTGGTATATGCATGAGATGCAAAACAATAGGAAGAAACAACGGAGTTGTTATTAGCAAATTTATTGATGAATTAACCTGTTTCATCAGATATATAAATAAATATTCTCTCTTGACCCTCATTTTATGACCTTAAGTAATAGGTTGATGCTGAAAACATGCACACCATTTTGATTACAACACAAACTTGCATGAATTGTATAACTAAAGCTGTACCTTTTTGAAGAAAACAAAGTTGCTGCTTTAAACCTGTGCCACTGATCAAGCCCAATTACATTCTAACTGAATACACAAAAGCCCATTCTGATTCTTGCCAATAAGGGAAACTCTAAAATAATCTCAATCTAACTAGAACTTCGGCTTCCACTGTTCCAAAACCCATGTACAGTTAATTCTATTAATAAACGGTGCCCTGTTTAGGTAGATTTTTTTTTTTTTTTAAATTTTATAATAATCGCCATAACTTTCGTGTTCAAGCTCCGCCAGAATACAATCCATATTTTAGTGATTTATCTAAATACATACTAAAGAGAACCTTTTCCAATATTTTAGCAATCTCCATGTTGAGCACAATCACGGTGTTTCTTTCTTATTAAAATATTCAGTTAGTTTTTAACTAATTGCTTAAATATAAAATTTATATTTGAATTTCTCCACCTCCCTCAATAGATATTTAAGGATTTTTTTTTCTTCATACTCAAAATTCTTTTTCCATCAACTAAATTAATATTTTTCTGTAACGCGGTTAAGTTCAGGATAAGTGACAAAATAAAATTGTGACACATGATATTAATTACATCATGATGATATCATAATCTAAAAAATTTTATAAACTATTTCCATTTTCTTTCCTTTTTCCTTCTTTTTCCTAGTTTTCTTTATGTGTGACGGGTTTATCGAGTGCCAATTCAATTACAAAATAACTAATATACCATTTTATTAAATGACTACTATTATTATTTTGATAATTTTTTTTCATATTTTTATATAGTTTTTAAATAAAAGAACTAAAATTTAATATATCTAGGGATTGAATACATGTTTAATGGAGATATAAACAAATTCTTTACTACACCAATAATAATTTTTAAGTAAATATTTTTAGAAATAACTTTTGACATAAAATGTTTTCTCTCACCCAAATTTGTGTATTTATCTGTACTATTCAATAAAACCCCTTAATTGAGTTGGGTCACGGGTTAACCGAGTGCCAACTTGGTTAGAAAAAGGACTAATATACCCTTTCATTAAAAGACTACTATTGTTATTTTGATGGCCCTTTTGTCTTTTTCATATTATATAGTTTTTAAATAAAAAAACTAAAAATCAACATATTTAGGGATTGAACTCATGTTTAATGGAATTATAAACAAATTCTTTACCACTACACCAATAATAATAGCATTCCACACACTTATAACATTATTTGAGATTTAGATAATATTCAAATTTTTTAAAATTTAAAATTAAAAGCCTATAATATATTAATAACATCAATAATTGAGATTCAGATGGTAGCTTTAATAAAACTTATAAATGTAATTCTATTTATTAAAGGAATAATATTTGGTACACCGTAAGTGAAGTTTTTAAACTCCACAAGTAATGTTAGAGAGTTGAAAAGTGTTCTATAGAGATATAATAAAATGTTAAAAATAAACATTAAAAGAAAATACATGTAATTTTTTTAAAATTTGTTTGTGGAATAAAAAAAATGCACTAACAATGTACCAAATATGAATCCTTTATTAAATGCTATTTTTTATGTAATAAAATATGATTAATAAAATTTTATATATAATTTAAATATTTTATTAAAATATTATTTTAACTAAAATTTATTATTTTTATCGTAGTTTTATTAAAATTTAAGATAAAAAGATGTAGTTATAGACAATTAGTAAAAGTTTCACTTAGTACCTTATGGTTGTTAGTGTTATAAAAGGTAAAAGTAAATTTGATTGTTATTAGAGGGACAACTCTTTAAAAATTAGATTTAAGAGTAAGAAGTATGTATTAATTGATATGGATAAAGAGGTATACTTATGAAAATGAGTCCCTTCCTGCCATGAGCAAATATTAGGCTGAAAATGGAATATAGAAAAACCTAAGACAACATTCAATAGAGTGGGAAAAAAAAAAAAGTTGAAAGAAGCCAGCCATACGTTGACATTACCATTAATTTTCACAAGTGATTGAATAGAAAGAGGTGTCATGCAAGGAAGTGAAGAGATGACAACAATTATTCCAATACAATCGCTATCAATCACATGGCAATACCTCACTACAGTCGGTTGTTTAGCTTCCCAAAAAAATAATAATTTCAATTAAACTAATTGAACAACCAAAGCTTTCAATTGGCCTTCCATGCAGGACAAAGAAAAAGGGTGCAACAACCTGAAGCCACTTTGGCTATAAAAGCAGCTTCTTTAGAGTGTGAACATGCCGCACAATTCTAGATTCGAAGCGATAGATGCCCCTCACATGTAAGTGAAAGCCCTTTTCCCGTTGAGCTGGTCCACTCTCTTGATGGATTAGGTTTACTAAAATATTTGTTAATTAGGACAAGATAATGGGGTTTTCATTTTTTTAATAAAAGGGTTCTTTTCATTATTATTAAAATGATGTTTTAAGTGTTAAAAATTATTAGGTTTGCATTTAGAACAAAGTTCTATAACAGTTTTTATTATTATCAAAGTTTCAATTCATTGATTGATTTTTTGGGATTAATTCTAACTATTATCAGTTAACTACTGTATGACACCTTATCAAAATAAAATTGCTTTCTAGCCTTATCTAAGAAAATACATGAAACCAGAGAAAGAGGATTTTCTTTTGGGACGTCAAAACTACCATCCTCGCCACTCGCCACCTGCTCTGCAGATACAAAATCTAAAACCATCTTCATCCCACCGTCTACATAGGTCTCCAAACTCACTTAATCCTCATTATACTCGTCCCAAGACTCACTTTATATAATATATTTATAAGTATCAGTGAAATAAATATAAATTAAATTTTTTTATGAAAAAAAAGTATGAAATACTTGTCTTCTGGACTCACACCACATATATGGCATTATTCTAACTGTCATCATATAAAAAAAATAAGTCGTCGCAACCCTTTAATTGGTAAATAAAATATAACTTCAACACGAGTTTAAAAAAATTTAGAAAATAAAGTCCTTACATAATATCTAAATACAAACAATGTCTCAAATACATCATAAATGTCTCCAAATGCAACACAAGTAAAAAAATTCCAAAAATCAATCAATACATGTCACTCCCGTTGCTTTAGTATCACATTCATCTTCTAATTCTTCTATCAATTGTGAGCATTGTATCTCTTTAACTTCACCTAAACCTGCACCTGCATATGAGAAACTGTGTTGAGTACTTTCCTTCTTTTTTTTTTCTAATTGGGTGAGAAATTGTGGAGTGCTCTCCTTTTTTTTCTAAAAAAAAAAAGCAGTGAATGTGAGTCGAGTACTGTTATCAAAATTAAAATTTTATAAATGTTTATTTTTTAAATATGTTTATTATATTATGCAGGACAGGTGGGGATGAGGCGGGTACAAGGTCATACCCACGCCTGTCCCACCACCCATAGCGGGTCTAATTTTTGTCCCCATCCTTGCCCCACCACTCGCGAAACTTGTACCCATCCCCGCCCAATTAGGTGCGAAGTGGGGTGGGACCCCACGAAACCCGCCCCACTGACATTCCTAATTTTTTTTCACACCCCTCCATTAAAGCATTTCTTTCCTTTATATAGAGAAGTTAAGATAACAATGAAAATGGTAAGATCCCATTAACAATGAAAATGATAAGATCGCATCATTCATAGGTTTATTTACAAAGATCGAAATTAAAATTTTGTAAAAGATTTTTTATTCCAATTGTTGGCTATAACTATGGTTTATGTTTAGAATTTTTTTTAAATCTAACTAATTTAGTTATGTTGACTATCCAGAAGAATCTTTGGGAAGGGAGTCCTCAATGTTGAAGGCATGCTATAATTTCAAAATGTATTCCTTTGGGAAGATTAAAAGTCGACAGTGAACTTTGTGATCAAGGCATGTTGATAAACTTCACAAAGAAAAGTGTAAGGTGACTAGCAAATTTGATAAGCTAGTAATAGAGGGTGTCAGAACGTTCGACAACTATTGCAAACTTATTAATCCTTTGACTCGTAATCTTGCTAGCTTTTCAGGCTTTAAGCTTTGGCGAAAAATTAGGTTATGCTCACATCAAAGGCTTACAAAACTGGTGAGATGCAATGTTGTAAGAGAGCTAAAGGGAGTCATTCTTAAAGTATGTAGAGACTATATCAAGGGTAAGCAATAGTTGTTGAAAAATCGGGTTCGGAAAATGCAGCGGAAAATAAGTTTAAGGAAAAAATCAGAGTTTTAAATTTTTTTTACAAAAATAAAAACTTGGTTGTGTTATTTAAAGTAATAAGCACTTAATCAAAATCGTACATTTATAATTTGTCTAGGATGAATATTTTGACCGAGTAGTCTTCTCCACTATCCTCAAGCTCATGTCTTCTGAGTGTGAGCTTACTTTGAATAAGAAAATTTTTCACAAAATTACCGGTGGGGTAATTTCATAATTTTTCTAAACTTCTGGGATCAAGTTGTAAATAACAAGAATATCTTTAGAAATTTTCTAAAATAATTTCTTCAGAGAATTTTCTCTCTACAAATTTTCTTAAATTCAAGTGTACAAGAATAATGACTTATACTCTCTTTATATAAGGAGAGTTTAGAGAGAGTTCAACTAGGATTAAAATTAATCACATTAATATTAAATTAATAAAATATTATCTAGATAAATATTAAATTTAATTTAATATTAAATTCATTAAAACAATATTATCTTTGGAAAATTTATTTTAAATCAAGTTACCCGTTAGAGTCCACTAGGAGTCTAACCTTTTCACTTCTCTACCACTGAAGAACATTGACCGCCGGATCGCTGTTGTCACAACTATCGTGCCTGATGATGCCATTACCGACGCAACTCCCCTGGCACCCCGAACCGTTGTCGTTTTGCCTAAATGAGCCTGTCTAGCTCTACTGCTTCCGGTTCTATCCGAGCCAATGACAACTCGACCAGTTCGGTCCAACCACTAGTTGGACTATCGGCCTTGTTTCACACATCGGGCCCAGTTCAACCAGTTTTGAGTTTTGGTCTCAGGTTTTTATACTTTTTATTCTCAGGTCTAATTTTCAAGTTCAATTACCATTGTGCCAATTTTCTGACTTGAAAATTAATTTCCAAAAATACCATATTTATTTTAATTAATTTATTAATTTAATTTTACTTGATCAAAATTAATTTTCTCAAAAATCACTGAGATTTTCTAAATTAATTTTTCAAGAAAATTATTTAGTCAAAATTTCTAATTAAAAAATTCACACGACAACCTAATTTAATTCTATATCGAATATATTGACTTAAATTATTTCCAAAGTCGTAAAATTTTCTTTTGATTTAAATGCAGTCTAATCGAGCTTTTGTTGAGCTAGCAGATAGACCAATCAGATACATATAATTAGGCTCCAATAATTGCAATTATATCCAGACGCATCGTTCTGGTAATTTGCAATTTACTTAATCTTGGAGTCAGTTCACAAGAAGTACCATGATTGAAAACTCCTTATTGTATACTCTTTATAAAAGCAATTCATCCAACTGCTTTATCCAATGACCTCGTCATGTCTATGTTACCCTCATATGATATCATTGATTCTTTTGAGTTAAATTTGTTCACTCAATACAATTTTATTTTGTCTCATTGTCACCATTGTGTCTTCTTAATGATTAATATGATCATTGTCAAATAATAACTGTGATAAATTATTCATTCGAGAACAAACAAATCGTGGCCACGTTTCATATTTATCAATCCATATAATACCAATGATAGGATATCATTAACTATTTAATCAAGGTTTGAATTCAATTGTTGCTACTAAAGTCATCCCATACACAAGTCATGTACCAAGCATACTAGTTATCGACTCAATCATTTTTAGAGCTTAAGCCTCCACTTATATCAAAGCGCATGAGTTATATACGCATGGTCACTGACTAACTCAAGATTTAGGTAAATCACACCATGAACGTCACAAGTGAAATAGTTCACAAACAAATTCAGAACTAATTCAACTTCAGTCCAGTCCAATGTATCATTCTTCTAATGAGTAGATCTATGTCTCTACTCGTGGAATCAACTACTCCAATAGCCAAGACTAGCCATCTCCACAACTGAAATTGTAGACAACATAATAATCCTTTTAAGTATTTGAATCAAATGCTCACTTTGATTCTTTTACGAGATTACATACTTGTTTAGATTATCTACTGAAGTAAGTTGTCTTTCTCGCAATGTAAACATTCTTACAGTGCCACTTATCATTAGCTTGAACTTGGACAATCAATGAGCTAATATTTGCTTGCCACAATTTCACTATGTATGCAAAACATTTAAAATAGAAACAAAAAAATAATGAAATGTGAAATTATCTTCATTTATTTATCCATCATTCAAATACATAGAAAAAAATTAAATGTTTACTGAGAAAGCTAGTGAGTCTAACTGTAACACCCTATACCCGACCCGATTGCCGGGTTTGAGCTATAGGATGCCATATTCATTTCCATAGCAACTACGATCTCAATTGCAATTGCAATTTAATTTTTTATACACGTTAATAAGCTCAATACATAATTGGAACATATTACATAATCATACTCAGGATTTAAACGAGCTTACGAAAGCTCTAATGATGAACTGAAGTTGATTGAGGACTAAAATGTAACATTTTCAAAATTTTTGAGTTGGCGTCACAACGTCGAGGGTATCATGTCACAACTTTAAAAAATAGTGAGTGTCGTCGTGACATCGGAGGTTCACGGTCGTGACGTCACTTTCTGTTGATTTACATTGCAATGTTGAAGGTCTGTCATTGCAACGTCACCAACTGTTTTCACAATATCATTTAAGCATTAATTCAAGTGCCAACTAAATTAACACATAATCATCAAATATACCAATTTACAATTCAGTACAATTAAACACACATGACCATTTGCATAACTCAACTAGTTTAAACCTTATATTATATACATGATGACTTTAACATTTAATATGTTTAAATCCATATTGACATCTACTAATTCAAGGTTTCAAAGGACCATTACAATATAAAATTGACTTGACCTTTGGTACATGCCATATATCGAAAACATAAAGAACTATACAAACATTATTGAGTTGAGCGTTATGATCTAGATGTTGATTCATTTTTTAGAACTTCAAGATTTATGAGAACCTGTGTATGGAATAAACAAATTGTACGTTGAATGGCAATGCTTAATGGCACTTTCATGAGTCAAGTCAATAATACAAAAATATTAACATGTTAAATATACAATCAATACATGATCAATTATCAACCATTTCAATTCACCTATTCATATCTCATAAACGAAATTAATGCACAATCCCATTTTACAATCCATATGCACATATATTACTATGCTTTCAAGAACAAGTTACATTTATCTATTTGTGTAAACATGATATACCAATCTCATCAATATTTCATTTATCTAATTCATATTTCATAGTCCTTACTTTACTCTGTCATCCTAGGTTTCCTGGCAATGATGACTTTTATAATATGAATATTCTACCATCTCGGGTGACCCGGTAACGATGACTTTTACCATTTGCATATTCTACCATCCCAGGTGGCCCGACAATGATGTTTTTCACTATTTTCATATTCTACTCTGACCGAGACAGCTAATAGCGTAATCAATAAATAAATACACATCATAATCGAACATCATAGTATATATCATGCTTCTTTATGTTATATTCAATTCAATCTAATTTTCAACATTCAATACTATCATGTATAAACCGAGTCATATGATAGTAATATGCTTACCTCAACAAGTAGTTTTGCAACCAACCATATATGCATATATGCATATGCATATGTATATGTATATGTGTTGAACTTGAATCATAAAAGTAAGAATCGAATTTTCGTCACTCGTCAATGACTTTCATCTTTCCTTTCCCTCAAGACAGCCCAACGTCGTTTTTTGCTACGTTCGATAATTCAATTATAAAAACAATGTCACTTACACTCAAATAACATTAAAACACAATATTAATATATTTTTCATTTTATTCATTTTAGTCCCTATATCCGAGATACTCATATTTTTCAATATCCAACATTTGATTAAAATCTCATTTCACATTCTTTCATTAAATACCTTATACTCTCTACTTATAGCATAATTTCATGACAATTTTTAATTTATCCAATTTATTCGCTAATTTCAAAACTAACTAAACTTCCAATTTTAATCAAATCTCACTATCTTCTTTTACAATTTAAACTAAATCCAAACTTAAAAATTACATATCTACTAAGTTCAAGCTAAATTTCATCAAGAATTAACTTATCATATACTTAATAATCAATGAATTTAGTACATGGGTATATTATACTGCTCTTAGATAATCACAAATCCATAAAAAATCATGAAGAAAGACATACTTACCTTCTTTAATTTGATGGTCAAATGCTAGGTACATAAAACAGAATTTTTTTCTCCTTTCTTTCAAGTTTGGATGGTTGGAAGAATGAAAAGATGAGAGAATTAATTCATCTCTCCACTTAAATTATTTATATATTAAGTTTAATATTTAATTAAGCTAATTAATCATGATTAATTCACTTAATTAAGGTATAAATATACATTTTAATTATAATATTAAAATTAAACGAGAAACACCATCATCTTCCACTATCTCATGTTAAAAAATAGTTAAATAACAACTTTGGCCCTTTAAATAATTGCAAACTAGGTCCTCAAGCATTTTCTAATTTAAAACTCAATAGCGATTGAAATTTTACAATCTAGTCTTAAGCTTTAATTAACAAATTTCTCAGTTAAACTACTTAACTGATCTTTAATATATTTTCATATTAACTCTGTATATCATCCTATTTTATCTTTATAGACTCAATTTAAGAAAATGAGCTTTTGAAATAGTATTTTTTGACACCACGAAAAATCGGGTCGTTACAATTCTCCCTCCTTAAGAAATTTTGTCCTCGAATTTTACTTAAAAAATATGGAGATATTGAGATCTCATCACTTCTTTTGGCTCCCAAGTAGCCTCTTCCATGCTATGATTGTGCCATAAGACTTTCACTAGTGACACATTCTTATTTCTAAGCTCTTTCACTTCTCGAGTCAAGATCTCTATTGGTTCTTACTTGCATGATAAATTAGGTTGCACCTCTATCGCTTTTATGGGTATCACATGAGAAGGATTGGATTGATACCATTGAAGTATAGATACAGGGAAACCATTATAAATATCTTGCAACTTGATTGTAGGGCCAAACAATAAGCAACTTGTCCTACTCTTTTAACAATTCCGTACGACCTGATATACTTGGGACTTAACTTCCCTTTGCGGCCAAAATGCAAAATTTTCTTCCATGGAGAGACTTTTAGAAATTTTTTCTTGCCCACAGCATATTCAAATTCCTTCCTCTTTAAATCAACACATGAATTTTACCTATCCGAGGCTGCGTTCAATATGCCTTTTATCAGCTTATCCTTATCTTTCACTTTTTGTATCAATTCTAGCCTAATCATCTTTCTCTCGCTCAGGTCTGACCAACACAAATGTGTTCTACACTGTCGACCTTACAGAACTTCATACGGAGCCATTTGAATGCTTGATTGGAAACTATTATTATAAACAAATTTGGCTAGAGGCAAATAACATTCCCAACTTGCTTCAAACTTAATGATGCAAGCTCAAAGCATTTCTTCTAGTACCTTGATAACACTCTTTAATTGGTCGTCTAATTAGAGATGGAAAACAGTGTGAAAATTCAACCTTATACCCAGAGACTCATATAATTTCTTTCAGAATCTCGAAATAAAATGAGGGTCTCAATCCTTGATAATAGATATAGGTATTCAATGGAGTCTTATTACCTCGTAAACATACATTTCAACAAGCTTCTGAAGTGACCAATCTATTCTCACTGCAAAGAAATGAGCAGATTTCATTAATCAGTCAACTATTATCAAAATGACATTTCTTTTATTCGACGAGGTTAGTAGACCAACAACAAAATCTATTGTAATTTTTTTCTATTTCCACTCAAGAATTGAAATAGGTTGAAGCAATCCAAAGGGAATTTGATGTTCTGCTTCTACTCATTAGCAAGTCAAGCATTGTACAACATATTCGATAATTTTCTCTTTTCATACCTAGCCACCAACATGATTCTTGCAAATCATGATACATTTTTGCACCATTAGGATGCATAATAAAAAGGATCATAGTAAGCTTCATGCAGAATCAATTACTTGAATTCAAAATTATTAAGTACACAAATTCAATTATGAAATTGAAAGCAATTGTCTTTTATCAATACTGAAAAAGATTAATATACATTTTAATTATAATATTAAAACTAAGTGGGAAACACCATCATCTTCCATTATGTCATGTTAAAAATGGTTAAATAACCATTTTGGTCCTCTAGAAAATTGCAAACTAGCTACTCAAGCATGTTCTAAATTAAAATTCAATAGCGATTGAACTTTTACAATCTAGTCCCTGAGCTTTAATTAACTATTTTCTCGGTTAAATTACTTAATAATCAATCTTTAATATATTTTCATATTAGCTCTATATATTATCCTATTTTATCTTTACTGACTCGATTTATAGAAATGAGGTTTCGAAATCATATTTTTCGATACTGCCAAAAATCGGGTCGTTACACTAACTATAATGAAGATCATAATACAGTTGATGTATCTTAGCCTCAGCTATCCTTAAGGGAAAACAAGAATCATTCATTGTATAATGCTATTAGTGTTATCAAATGAGGAGTCAATACTAGAGGGAAGCATGGGTCTAACTATTGTGAACTAGATTTAAGCCATGAAAGAAGAACTAAATTAATTTAAACAAATGATGTATGGAAACTTATCCCTAGACTTGATGGTTGCAATATAATTATGATGAAAGAGATTTTAAAAAGAAGATTGATGAGTTTATAAAAATAACCAAGGACAAGGCCAGATATATAGTGGCTTAGGGCTACACCCAAGTGGAAAGCAGTGACTTTAGTGAATCATTTGCACATGTGGCAAGATTAGAGGCAATCAAACTCTTACTACAATTGCAACTTATCTTGATATCAAGTTGTTCAAAATGGATGTAAGTAGTGTGTTATTGAATGGTTTTATAAATGAAAAGTTGTATGTGGAACAACCCTAAGGACTTAAAGGCCTCAAGCATCCTAACCACGTTTACAAACTCTCTAAGCCTCTGTATGGTTTGAAGCAAGAACCAAGGGCATGGTATGAGAGGCTTTCCAAGTTTCCACTTGATACCTGGTACATGAGAGGAAATGTAGACAAAACCTTGTTAACCAAGAAGCAAAAAGCTTCTTTTACAATAGCTGAAATATATGTAGATGATATTTTCTTTGCTCAACTCTCTAACAAGCCAAAGCAGGTTTTGTGAAGATGATACAACCTGAGTTTGAAATGAACATGGTGGGAAGGTTATCCTATTTCTTAGGTTTCCAAGTTAAGCAACTTAAGGATGGAACTTTCTTATCATAGGATAAGTATGCATGTAACTTGGTGAAGAAGTTTGGACTAGACAATTCAAGATCTGTCAAAACTCTAATTGGAGTTTTAAACAAATTATGCTCAAATGCAATGGGGTTGTAACTAACCCTTGTTACTATAATTGAAATGTGAAAAAAAATCAAGTATGGACTTTTTGAAATCTTTCAATGTGATCAAGTTTTCTTAATTGAAAAGATCTATTTTCTTAAGTAAATTACCCCTAAAATATCTTTGTTATTTGATTCCATATTGAAGAGTGCTCAAGTTAATTTTAAGGAGATTAAAGTTCTGATGTGTGTTTTCCGTACTAACTAAAAATATGACTAAGGCAAACACACCTATCGAACAATAGTATAGCTACGGTGAGTAGAGATATCGTATCCACGAGGACTAAAAGTATTAGTAATTACCGTTTTCTTATTATTTAGCTGACAAATTAGAGTGTTGTGTTTTAAACTAAACTTACTAAACTAATTTAACTAAGAACTCAACAGAGAATAGATCATAAAAATAATCGAAAGATAACCAATGAGAGAGACAATACCCATGAAAGAATCCACCTAAACTTCTTCTATCATTAAGAATCTGAATTAAACGATTTGTTCACTTGATGACTTGATCCGTAGAAATCCTTGATTATGCTAATATCTTTTTCGAGAGTAAGAACAATTGACTTTAGGCTGATTAATTGAAATCTCTTTCTAATTAAAACCCCTATTGTTGCATTAACTCGATCTATGGATTCCCCTATTAGATTTGATTCTAATTCAGTAGATTTATGTCATCCTATTTCTAGGATTGCATGCAACTCCACTCAATTATGCTAGATCTACTCTTAAACAAGGACTTTTTCTCTACTGAATTAAACATTCTAAACATGAATTAATATCTCGGGAATATTAAAACAAGAAATAAGCCCACATAATTAAGAACAAGAATCAAGTATTTATCATGTAAAACATAAATTAAATAATAGAATTTGTCATAGATTTCATCCTCCCTAAGTATCTAGGGAATTAGTTTATAATTCTGAATAAAAACATTTCAAAGTAAAAAAAATCACAAGAAACAAAGAAACTCATAAAAACTTCAGAAGAAATTAAAAAGAGGTCTTCGATCTTGATGGAAATTTACTTCGGAAGTAGCTCCAATGGTATTCCTTAAGTGTTTTCTTCGATCTTCTTTAATAGCTCCCATATCTCTTCTTTTATTTGGTATTTATAGACTTTAGAATGCTCAGAAAGCCTAAAAATTGTGTTTTTCCGTGTGTTTGGGAAATAAAGTGCGAAATCGACATAGGTTGGCACATGAGTGTGAGCCCAACCTGTGTGGCTCCTGAAATCTGCTCTTTTTCTCTAATTTTCTCTCTTTTTACTCTCAAATGCTCACCTAAGTATAAGAACATGAATTAAAGGGATTAGAAGCACAAAATTTACCAATTTTCATATATAATCATCCAAAAACGCATTAAAAATGGGATTAAAATATGTTAGTTTTATTATTTATCAAGTTCACATTAATTGAAGTTTTGACAAACCAATATTCGTCTATTTAAGAAAGGGTTGTTTATTGTTTATGTACAAGATTGATAGGTCTTGTTTATTATGAGGAACTTATTTTTGTGTATAATTGTTGTAAACAAACTGTTCTCTTTGGCCAGTTTGTAATTAGGTTTTTAAAGAGAAATTCTTAATGAAAAGAGTAATGTAATCAATGTATAAGAGTAAAGTTGCAATTTGGTGAACAAAATGAACTTAAATTAATATCTTGTACTATAATTTGGTAGTAAATTACTTTTTAAGCTTAAAAAGTTCCTTAGACGAGTCTATCTCAACCTTTTTTTAAAGCTTGACTAGGTTTTTATCAACCCTTAAAGATTAGCTTATGTTGACTTATGCTAACGTTTTTTTTTTTAAAAGTGTTGTGGCACCTATACCAATTGTACTAAAAACGACCTTTTTAGAAGCGTTGGGAGGAGTACTGCAACACCTATGCCAACTTTTTTTGAATCGTCTTAAGTAAAAAAAGGTATTGTGATAAGCCTGTTTTGTTGTGGTGAAGTCAAACTACACAGTTATAAAAAAATTTCCAATTACATAAGTAACTTCTATCTCCCCTTAGAATTTTTACACTTATAATTAGTAAGATGAGTTGCAGGTAGGAGTCAAAATAAACCACACTTTGCTTTATCGAGCCATCAAAATAATGGACATCAATCAATCAGATATTACCAACAGACTTAGCATATGAATCCATCAATCAAAATCATCGAAAATAGAAGACTTAGGTGTTCTTTCAATTTCAGTTATATTTTTAAGAGTTAAAGAACGATAATAAATTATTGAGGTTGAAAATGGATCGAGCAAGAAAAGCCAAGGAACTCTGAAATTCAGCACCTACGCTAGGTAAGGACTAAAGAGCTGATGAAGGGGCATTGACCGCTTAAGAAAATGATGGGTTGTTTTTTTTTTTTTTTTTTTTTTTATATATTATAACTTCAGTTTGCTGGGTTTAAGTTGAGAGAGGGTTACAGTTTTTGGTATGATGAACTACTTTGTATTGTTTTAATATTAAGGTCGTTTTCGTTGTCTGTAACTCTAACAGAGAAGGACCAAAGTAATGTGGAGCCAAAGAATAGAGGATAAGAGGGTCGGTAGAGAACGGTCCACATTTAGATTCTCCGAAATTAATTAAGGAGAAGCTTAATTAATTTATAATATCTTGTTTGTTCTCACTTTCCTCCCCACTAAAGTTCATTTAGGCTATACATGCATTGAGATTTTATATTTGAGTCTGCATTTAGACCCTACTTGTAGGAGCCTTTGTGCACTTAAATAAGAATATCTTTGAACCTTATATTGAAACTTCTCATCTATTATCTTTGAGTATGCATTGCGTCGTTAAGACGATGAAACAGAAGAACCACATGAAATAGACATTATAATGGCTATAAATTGTATACTAGTTGATATGTTTTTGGTATGCACATTTTGAGTTTGAATGAGCAACAAAGGATGTATGCCTACTACAATACATAATTAAAGGGGTGTCGGAAATTGAAATTTCCATGTTGCATTCCCATATACAAGTTCATGACGAAGAAGGTGACAGAGGTTAAGACAGGTTTTATAATGTTAGAGTATACGACTTAAGTTTATGGAAGTGAGCTTGCTCAAATGGAACTTTGCTTTACTCCCTTCAAAAATTGAAAATTTTTAAGTTAAAGATAAAGTTACATTTTACATAAAAAAATTCGAAATTATGACAATTTTAAAATGTTAGCATTAATTAGAAAAGGTAGTATTTTGTGATTATTTCATTGGGATAAATTATTCTTTAGAAAAAAAATTAAATTACTGAAATTTTATAAGTAAAAAAATAACTATAAAAGAAGAATAATGATATTAAAAATAAATAATTTTAAAACATGCAATATGTATATCATTATATTTATAAAAATATATAAATATTTTTAATTATATAAAATATATAAGATATTATGAAATTAAATAAAAATTGCATTTTGAAGTTTTATTTTTTTTTATTTTTAATTTTACAATGGCACCGCATGTATAAAATGAACTTGAGTTACTCAAAATGATTTTTCAAATTTTTTAAATTTTTTAAAATTCTTATTGTATTTGCCTAGGGTGTGTTAGGACATGGTTCACGTAACACCTCTTATCCGATCCAATAACAAATTCGAGCAAGACACGTCACATAAAAAGTTTTCAAGATTTTCATAAAATTCAAACCCTTGATATAATACTAGATTTTGTCACACTCACATATGGGTGAACAAAAATATTTTATATTAAAATATATATTTATAAAATTATTTGAACAAATTATTATTGATGGAGTGGTAAGAGATTTTCACATGAATTTGTTGGTCATGTTTTCGATTCTCAAATAATGCTTTTCAATTGTTTTATTTGAAGATTATCTAAAAGTATGAAAAGACTAAAATATTATTATTATTATTATTATTATAATATTAATAACCCTTTAAAATAAGATATTTTAGTAATTTTACAATTGAGTTGGTGTTGAGTTGGCTCGTGACACCAACTCAGTCAGCCATTTTATTTATAAAATATATAATATTTATTACCCTTTAAAATAAGGGTATTTTAGTAATTTCACAACTGAGTTGGTGTCAAATTGACTCATGACACCAACTCAATCAATCATTTATATATAGTATATATTATTGGACTTAATTTCAACCTTTGAAATTCAATTTCGTATTCTATATCAAAATTTATACATATATCCATCATTCGAGCTTATTTCAAAAACTTAATTTTTATTCTCACTAATTCATCAAAAATTCACATACACAACTTAAACAAATATTTCAAATCACATAAAATCATAACCATTCCAACTTACCAATTTCAAAATTTTATTTTTTTAATTTCATACATACTTATTTATCAAATATTTCATGGAATCAAGTATAAAATTATTATGCCTAAATTTATAAATAAATGTTTTAGAATTGACAAAACAATCCCTATTCCTCTAATTTTAATTTTTTTTACAAAATAGTCCCTAAAATTCATTTTTTTTGCAATTTTATGATTTAGTCCTTGAAATCCCAAATTTATATAGTTTTACAATTCAGTCCCTAAAAATTAGATTTTCTTATTTTACAATTCAGTCTTAAATCCCAGTTTTCACAGTTTTTCAAAATAGTCATTTTTCCCAAAATTTCCAAATATTTATAGTTTGGTCCCTATTAACTCAAATCTTATCACATAACGTCTCATTTCTAAGTTTTCAAATAAAAAACCATACTTAATAATGAAAATATTAAAATTTCAGATTTCTGCATTCCAACACTTAAAATTTTAACTTTCCACACTAAAATTTCAGAATTTCCACATTTTCAACACTGAAAAACCACACTTAACATTTAACTTTCTACATTTCAACACATTCAAACGTGCGGAATAAGGAGCAGATAGTCCTGTGGATTTTTTTATATGGTGGAGTCCACTGTATAGCCTTAGCATGGAAGCCTGATGACACATATAACGAACCATCATATATTGAAACATGAGGACAAGTCTAGCGGATTGTCATAACTTGAAGCATGATGATAAGTCCAGCGGACTGCCATAACTTGAAACGTGAGGACAAGTCTAGTGGAATGTCATAACTTGAAACGTGAGGACAAGTCCAGTGGAATGTCATAACTTGAAACGATAGGACAAGTTTAATTGGTTGTCATAACTTGAAACGTGAGGAAAAGTCCAACAAATTGTCATAACTTGAAACATGACGACAAGTGTAGCAGACTATCATAAATTGCGTATGCTTATGGCCATGGGACTTGTATACGTACACGAGGCTTTAAGCTTTAGACTCTATAGAGTCTCATACTGGAGAAGAACCCTCGTAGGTTTATCATATACTTGTACACAAATATCTCCATACAGTACATCTGAACCTCCGTAAAGCCAAATAACATGTGGCAACAAGTGAACCATTATTTTTTCATCTCCAAACAACACATACTTCCCAAGCTTCGCATGCAAATTATTTAACATTCAACAGATTCACATATTCAACTAATCATATTATTTACTGGCACAAAACCAAACATACCAAACATTTCATCACAATCACTAAAACACATAACAACCAATGGATCATTCTACAAGACAACATAATAATTAGCAATTTACCTAGTAAACATCTCATCGGTACCACAAGCTTATGCTCGCAACCAGACGTGCATATGCATACCAACACCTAACACATATCATCATATAGTAAAGATGTCACAATAGAGCCATATATTAACATCAATTGAACATGCAATAGAATTTTCCAATAACCACAATCCAAATTACCACACTAACATGCAGGACAAAAAATGAAGGTTTGAGTTCAGGAACTCACCAACAAGCATTCATGCAAGCCAATACCACTTTCTTCTGCTTAGTTTCTCCCTTGCCGCTCAGTCTTTCCCCTTCATTATTAGTAGTTTGCCAAAATCTCCATTGCTCAAACTAAAACATTTTTTCCACCCACATACAGACTATTCTCTTATTCCTTTTTCTATCGCTTGTAAAATAAACCAGAGAAGAAATGGAAGAAAGGTAATGCCAAGAGAATGAGAGGGTCTACCCCCCAACTTTGGTTCTCCCATCCCTCTTTTAACCCATCTTTCCCCTTGATTTCTAGAAACCATTATGTTTCTTATCATTATAAAATTTTATAATCCTCATCATTATGTTTCTCATTAGGGAATTGTGTAATTATATCTCAACCATTTGGTTTCTCTCCAAATATTTCCCAACCGGCCACAAAAGAATCCCTTAATTACTTTAAGGCTCGCTTCAACCCAAATTTTTACAACTTGGTACTAAATAGTTGCCATAGGGAATAATAAAAAGAAATTAAGTAACCTAGGGACTTTGATTCAAATATATCCAGGCTTTATTTTTGGATTGAAGTGTTACACCTCCAATGGCTCTATTCAATTTCTCACAAACCACAACGGTTAGAAATCCATTTGAGGCTATAAATACTGGCTTTCACAGCTTCTACAATAACAAGAGAGATTACAAAAGACCAAGAGCTATCAAGAAAGATCAATATCTCTTTTATCAACTTTTTATGCTTCAATTCTTCATCTTTTTCTTGCAAACACTTGTGAGCCCTCATTGTATTCTATTAGCTCAAGTTTTTTTATTGTGTGTGCCTCATTTGTAAACATTCTAATCTTGTAAGGATTGTTTCTTTGTTTGCTCATTTGTTTACTATTTTGAGAGTATTTAAGTATTAAAATTTGGGTAAAAAACTTAAGGGAGTCATAAGGTTAAACCTTTTCCTCAAAGGTTGATCAAATTAGTAAATTTGGAAAGTCCTTAATGGTAGAAAGCTAAGGTAGTGGAGTAGGCAATTGGGGCTAAACCACTCTAAATTTTTTGTGTTTATTGTTTCATTTTGTTCTCTTTGCTACCACAATTTTTAAAGGTCAATTCACCTTTCTTGGCTATTACGATTGATTGATTAAGCTAACATGAATGAATTCGAATCAAACACGGAATAAAAAATTATGTACTTTACTTTCAGTGGGAAAGTAAAATTCTTTCTTTAATAAAAACTAGTAGAATTGTTATTCCAGAAAATAGAATTTATCTTAGAAGCAAAATTCTTACTATTTTAGAGTAAAATAACAATATTTCAAAGTTGTATATTTAGCTCTACAAGTGCCATCCATTTATAGGGAGAAGAAATGAAATCTTTGTTGAATTAGTAGAAGTCTGTTCCAATAACAAAACAAAATCCTAGTCTAACTAGGATTGGGAGGGGAAGAGGGCGACACTACTTAAATATACTAGGGATTGTAGTCCCATATATTTAGCATGAGGGGCTTTTGGGTCATTCCTGTATCAAGTCCAATTATAAGTACTTCCTAGACTTTTAACCTAGTATTTTATAATTCAATCCAACCTAATACAAGTTTTTCTATTTTCCAAAATAAACATTATAAATTAATTTCTCAATTAAATAAGTTTCTCAACTCGGTTCTAATTCCATTAAAATCATTACAACTCTATCATAAAAGAATCTATAAGAAAATATATTTAATATTTCTACATTCAGCGGATTCATAATGTCCAATTAATTTAATTTAATTTTTGAATTTTAATTAATTAATTAATAATTCAAAAAACCATAAATTAATTTTTCAGCTCATTTTCATTTAGTGATTAAACCACATTCATTTACGGATGTTTCCTATTTCTCAAACTTTGCCATTTCTATCTATTTTTGTCCATTTGCTTCAACATGTAATTCATTACAGGTTTCAATGAACTAGCAGAGGACTGATTGGACATATGTGATTAGGGCTCAAATTATTTATAATTAAGTTCCAACTTTTCGTCGATTAATTATAAACTCATTTAGTCGTGGAGTGTAACACCCCTCGCTTGATCTGATCGTCGGGTTTGAGCTACAGGATGCCACATTCATTGTCGAAGAAACTACCAGTAAATAAATGATGAATAAACCATTTAAACAATCATTTCATGAACAAATTCATATTATGATACTTAATAAATTTTTAGTCTTAATTGAACTTACGAAAGCTTTGTTCTTAACCCGACCATTAAATAGGATCAAATTGTAATGTTTTGAAAATTTAAAGTTGACGTTGTGACGTCACCTCCTCCACGTTGCGACGTCGACAAACAATTTGTCACCAGCCTCTCGATATCGAGACGTCATATACTGTCGGCCGACTTTGTGACGACAAGAGTTGCTCGTCTCGATGTGGACTCTGTTTTTGGTAAAAATTAGGTCATTTGGTACCTATTTCATGTCAACCTAATCCTTGGCACATTTGATGCTTATTTGCACATCTATACCTGCATAAAACCAACCCAAAATAAGTCAAAATATCTTACTTAACCATTTCTAACCATCCAATGCAACAATTTCATAATTTGACATAAAACATGTCAATTCAACTTAATCCAATTCAACCTAATCAACCATGCCTTTAATCTTTCAATACCATTATATATATCATACCAATTAATCAAGAAAATTTTTCATTCAAGTGTCATATTTATAGCTTATTACATTGCCAAGCATACACATATACACATATGAACATTAGCATTCCATAATTAAAATATTAGCCAAGTTCAAACTAAACTATCAATCCAAAGTTGACACATATATTAACACTTATCTACATGCCACATAAGTGATTTAAAACAATCAAAATTCTACAAAGTCAGAGTAGGACAGTGTGGTCTTCGAGTTGATTTAATTGACACATTCCCCAAATCAATAATCTACAAGGAAAAGGAAGACAACGTGTAAGCATTTTGAATGTTTAGTAAGTTCATATGAAATTTACTTAACTTATATTGACATTACAACAATTTAGCAATTGAAATACATTGGTATAAGAATGGCATTCTTTTAGCATCTTACACTTTCATGTACATTCTGCAAATGCATCAAACAAGTTAGTTCAATTTCATGTCATGAGCTTATAACATAATTGTCTCACTTTGAAATGTTAAAGGTCTGGTATAATGAATTTATGAGTACTTAATTAGAAAAATTTCTATTTAAGCGGGTTCTAGTGTGATTTTGAGAAATCCAGTGTGCTGATTGGTAAATAGTTAGAATTTAAATTTAGTTTCATTACATTAGAATTAGGAGTTCCTTATTAGTGGGAAACATTATGATTAAGGACATTAATAATATTGACTGACTTGGGATTAAAGGAAACAGTAGTGGAAAGATTATATATAAGGAGGATTCTTTCATTATGGATTCATTTTCTTTCTTTCATCTTCTTTTTTGGTTCATTCTACAATAAAGGAAATTAAGAAGCAATTTGCATTAAGGGAGAATATAATGTGTTAGCTTAAATATTTGAGAACTTAGCAATCTGGTAATGTTTCTAAATCTTATGTACTTTCGATTTAAAAAAAATGAAGGAAAGTCTGAAGATTTCAACATAATTCATTTTGAACTGTGATGATTTAAGTTGTAGCTAACATTTATAACTCCTCTACATGTATTTGAATTAAGGTTTTCTTACTTATATACATCTTCGTTTTGATTTTTATATGATTGATATGCTTAGCTAACCAAGAAAGAGGAGGCCTGAGTGATAAAATGAAGGCTAAACAAGTGTAAGTTGTGTAAACCCTAGGTATTTTGTTGGTGAATTTTTAAACTCAAACTCTCTATGGTTGTTTTATATACATATTAGTATAATGTTACTATGTTTTGTTTGACTTCATGTTCTGTTAATGATGAGTTGAATTATTGTGGGTCGTTTGTTGTAGGGTTGAAGTAAGAAAAGTGATGATTTATAGATCTATGTTTGATTGTACGTTTCAACCCATTGTTTTGTTAAACTTTCATTGGTAAAATAATTACTAAAGAAGTTATCATTGAAATGATCTACTAGATGATATGTTTGGTATGATCTATGTTGTGCTATTAATAGAATGATCAGTTGAATGCTTTTTATGTCTTTCATAAATATGTATGATATGCGGAGTATGGAGGAATGTTTTGGCAGATAAAAGATGAAAAAATGTCACGTTGTGCACTCTATGCCACATGTTATCTAGCTCTATAGAGGTTCGGACAGATTGTACAGAGAATGTATATGTATGGTATTCGACTTTGCTGAGTTTCAGTTGGACTGTACGGAGATATATGCGCACAAGTATATGAAAATCCTGCAAGGGTTCTACGTATGAGACTTTGCAGAGTCTAAGGCTTAAAGCCTAATATTTGTAAGCAAGTCCATGGCTATGACATATAATAGTTATGAAAGTTCGCTAGACTTGATCTTTAAGCACAAGTGTGAATATGCTATGATTATGAAGTTCTTTTATAAATTTGCAAAAATGAATCCGCTATGCTTATAAAGTTTCTTCTATGAATCCGTGTGTATGAATCTACTTTATCGATGGAGTTCCTTCTGTAAGTTTCCATGTATGAGTTCGTCATATCTATGAATCATCTTCTATGAATTCGTATGTTTGAATTTTCTTTATCTATAAAGTTTCTTCTGTGAAACATATATGAGTTTTCCATATCTATGAATCATCTTCTTTGAATCCTCATGTTTGAATCTACTTTATCTATGAAGTTCCTTTTGTGAATTTACATGTATGAGTTTGACATATATATGAGTCATCTTCTATGAATCCTCATATATAAGTTTGTCATACCTATATATCATCTTCTATGATCTACATGTATGAGTCCCCCATATTTATGAATCTTCTTCTACGATTTCGCATGTATGAATCCGTATATAAGAGTTCGCATCTAGCAATCTGCATGATTTCTGCCAAATTAATCTGAAATGATTCTCTCCATTCGATAGGTTTTATACTAAGGTTATACGTGAAAAATCTATATGAAAAGACTATATGTTACATGATCTCACACCAGATAACTTCTCATGCATTGTGTACTGCGCCTCTATGATGTTCAAGCTTGAACATAAGCTATGGAATATGAGTGCACAAGTTTTGTTTATGTGAGATCTGAGGTGAATTCTTAATTGAGGTAATTTCCTTTAGAACTCACTAAGTTCCTCATGAACTTACCATGTTTCTCTTCCTCATTTCAGGTATTTCCAAACTATTATTCAAGGGAAAAAGGGAACTAAGCCAGAATCCTCAAAGTCATGTGTGAGCATCTCACCCTTATTTTTGTAACATGTGTAGATATTGAGGCAACGTGTGGTTTAAATTTCTGTTTTATACTTGTATGAGAATTCTTCAAATCTATTTCAAATTGTATTTAGACTCATGAAGATAGATGAATAGATTATTATAAAAATATTAATATTATTAGAAGGTTGTTGCATATATTATATATTCATAGTGAATCCCTATTGAATTGTTGATTAATTATTAAATTACTTTCTTTTATGATGTTAATTGAAATCACGCTTCGCTTTAGTCGATTCTCGAATAAATATTTGAAAAGGAGAGCCCCAATACAAATGTTACATTAATTTGGCTTAGTCCATTAAATTGTTACTAAATTAAATTTTGTTATCTAGCCCTCCTTATTCTTGATGTCTGAAGATATAAGAAATGTAACAGCCCGTTTTTGGGGTTAATCAGAACAGTGGTATCGGGACCACAATCCGACATTAAAAAATTTATTTTATTATTATTTTAATATTTACAGCATGATAGTAGAATTCTGTGAAACTTTTGTGAAGAAATTTTACCGTTTGAATGGTTAATTTGGTAAAAAGGACTAAATCGCGTAAAACGTAAAACTTATGTTCTATTAGTTAAAAGTATCAAATAGCTATAGAACCTTGAAGTTAAGGTCCTTTTCTGGTTCTTAACCTATTTATAAGGTAGTGCAAGTTAGTGGCATGGCATATAGAGTAGTTATTAATGTTCATTAAGGTTATTTTTGTAAAATGGATATTAAAGGTTAATAAAACAAAATAAAAATGAATTTAGTCCATCTTTCCTATCATGCTAGTTGAATGTAATGAATAAGAAAGCCATAATAGCTTGAAGCATTCAGCCATGGATAATTGAATGCATGTAAGCTTAATTTTGTTTCGTTTTTAATAATTTCTACGTTTTTGAGTTCGTTGCAGCTTAACCTAGCTAGCTCGTATCTCTGTTTTTGAAATTGTTATAGATTTTGTGAGATGCCATTGATGAATATTCATGATTTTTGATGATTGATGATGAAATATGGAAGTTGAATGATAGTTTTACATATTTTACAAAGTGATTTTGAGTAAAAATGCAAATTATGTACTAAATTGTGAAATTATGAAATTATGTGGTTAAAAGTATGAATAAAGTAAAAATATGGGCTTATTTATGATAGAGTAAAATTCGGCTAGCATGAGTTGTCCTTAATTGCATGAAATTGTGATTTTATGTGATAGGGACTAAATTGTAAAAATGTGAAATAATAGGGGAAAAGTGTAATTTTGCCAAAATGTGTAAATTGTGTTAAATTGAATGAATTAATGATTAAATAATCTAATTTTGCTTATAACTAGATTGAGAAAAGTGAAATACGGGTTTAGATCGTGGAAAAGATAAAGTATCGGACTAGTCGATCCTTTTCATTGTTTTAACGATCGAGGTAAGTTTGTATGCAATAAGAATTGTTATATTTATGCTTTTAATGCTTTGATATCTTATAAATTGTATATATGTGATTACTGTTATGTTTAATAACATATTGGCTAAATTTGGCACTTAGTGTGCAATTTGAGATAGCTTCGACTATGTATAGCACTTAGTGTGCGGGGCATCAAATATGACATTTAGTGTGTGAAATATTGAGAATGGAACTTAGTGTGCAAAATATTGAGAATGGCACTCAGTGTGTGAAATATCGAATAATTCAACAGGCATAGTCAAGGTAAGAATGATAGTACGATCGAAATAAGTAATACAGGTACGTACAAAACTTATGAGAGAATCAAATGAAAGTGGTGAGTTATAATGTATCATGTATCTAAAATGTAAAATATCTATGTATAAATACGTTTCATGCCAAAATGCGTTTATTTAGCTATAATGAGGTATGATTTGAATGATATGTGAGATATGAGTTGAAGTTGTGTTAATTAAATATACATATGGCACATATGGTGCGAAATATCGTTATTTGATGATATATATAACATGATTCGTATTTACTAAATAAGATGTGTTGGAAATTGGAATGAATCAAGTTACTTGTATACATATTTGTTCATGAATATGTAAATGCGAATGAATTGGTGAGAATGTGATAGATCTATATGAGTAATGATACGAGTAAACAAGTGAAACTCTTGGTCAACTTGTAAATGAATTCACGTTATAAAGGTGAAAACATATGAGGACATTATAAGCTATGAAAATGTTTAATATGTGTTTATTCAATAAATTGAGTTTATTACCATATGAGCTTACTAAGGTTTATAACTTATTTTGTGTTATATTTTCTATGTTTTATAGTGATTCAGACGTTCACTCGGGTTGGAAGTCAGTGGAGATCGCATCACACTATCCGGTTTTGATTTAGGTATTTATACACTTGTGACTTGCTTATATGGCATGTATAGGCTTGAGTCTTTTTTATAAAGGTTTTGGTGATGTATTTGGTCATTTTATATGGCTTAATAATGACTTATGTTTGATGTGTAATTTACCTTGTGTAATGGCATAATTTGGTATTGTTGGTGATGTTCAAGATGAACGTCTGGTCATTTGGTATATGTTGAGTATTTACTTATGAAAAACATGAATTTTGACTTAAAAAGTGAAAGGTTAATAGATGATTTATAAGTCAAGCTTTGTGTGTGATTGATGATGATAAAATACATATTTGAAATAGATTGAATTAATGAATGTGATACGTGTTTTGGTATGTGATGGAATAGGTGTAAAATGAGAAATGAATCATGCTAATTTTGGTATGTGTTTTGTACAGGAAATGGTTATGATTTGAGTTGATGAAATGGAGGGAATTGGTATAACATATTTGGTGCATAAAATAACATGTTTTGGCTGACTACTAATGTTTTGAAATGGTGTAAAATGTTGTCTTTTAGGTATGCATGAGAAGGGTGAGAAATGTGGCTTAAACCAAGCCTATTTTCACTCCATACGGCTAAGCACACGGGCGTGTGGCTCGACCGTGTGGGTCACCTGACCTTGATACACTGCCGTGTGTCCCCTAGGGTAGCCCTTCGAAGTTAAGTCAGTATAACTTACAGGTTTGGCACGGTCTAGACACACGGGTATGTCAACTGGCCGTGCTTGAGGCACACGGGCTGGTACATGGACGTGTGGTCGACCGTGTGACCCAAGTCAATAACCCTCTTAGATTTCACACGGTCCGGCACATGGGCGTGTCCTCGGCCGTGTGGTATAAGTCAGTATGTATGCCCTATTTTCACACGGTCTGTGACTCAGTTCTTACTTGGTAATATGTCATGGGTGGCACATCATTCCTTGATGAATGTGAGACAGACCAGAGCAGTTCGGCACTACAAAAAGGACTTTTCTGCGCTAATGCTCGACATAATAGACATGTCAGATGAAGACAGGTTCTTTCCCTTTCTAAAGGGCTTACAACCGTGGGAGCAAGTGTAACTGCGGAGGCATAATGTGCAGAACTTGTATGAATAAGGGAGTGCTACTCTGGTAGTATCAGATTGGCTAGTGGATGTCAAGTACCTTGGCATGAGGAGTCGTACGGGGGGTAAGAGACCGAGGCAAGCCAGAGGGCCTGAGAGATGTAGGAATGTCGAAGAAGAGGTTCATTAGGCTCATCAAAGGGGCAAGATGACTGAGTCGAGCCCCCTAATAGTCAGTCGGTGGAACGGGAGGCTTTAGAGATTCTATTCGAAGCCGTACCTCCCAAGATACCCCCAACATACAGTGCAGTCAGAGGAGGAGGCGCTTTGATAGTAGGGGCAGGGGCAACTGCTAAATACGATTAAGGGGACAATGAGTGAGTCGAGCAGGGGAGGTGCATGCTTTACTCCACTGCATAGGGGTCACAGTAAACGGACGAGACAAAGTGGCCTTAGTCGACACGGGGGCATCGCACAAGTTTTAGGTTCCAGTAAGCGCGCCGAGGCAGTAGAACTCAAACATCTCCTGCGATTCATCCTAATCTTGCTAGAGGAGTGACCTCCTAACATGATCCTGACCTACCGGACCATAGCGTAGCAAGACCTTAATCTCTCACGATTGATCCAATGGACCTAGTTACTAGCTTGACCCCCAGATTCGTCAGATGTGGAGATGGATTAGGTAGGGCTCAGTCATCATCACTCGTGCTCGATCTACCTTGTATGGAGTCCCTGGTAGGTCCTTAGATCCTAAACAACCATTCAGACAGAAGGACCCAAGATGTATGAACCTAGTGACCCTCCCATCCTTGGATAGCTTTCGGGATGGATTTATAGCTTCCGTGGGAAATCTCTGAATCTCTAACTTTAAAGGATTGGAATTTTGATCGACCTTAAGATAGCATAGTATTATATTTGAACTCTTTTCTCTCTCTCTCTGTCTTTCTTTTTATTTTAGTAGAATGGGGAATAACATTGATTACACAAATATGAAAGGTGGCATAGCCAGTCCTATACAATCATTTGTGAGCAAGGATTTAAGTGATTCAGGAGGAGTAGAAAGTCTTTTATGCTTTCCGGTTAGGTCTGTTGCTTTGTGAGTGTATCCGCGCTTGAATCCCTTGCCCCTTTTGCTTTGGCTGTAGGCGAGCGTTGGGTCATTTCCAAGTGAGTTTTAAGCGTATCGCGGTACCCCTTAAAGATGGGAAACTCTTTATTTTCCTGCTTAGACAGGGGCCTTGTCAACGGAATATTCAAATTAGCATGAAAGTCTTACTTTAGATGATATGCCTAACTGAGCTCTCTTTTGGGCTGTGAAAGAGGTGCGAAAAAAAAGTTGGGCTACCTTGCCTTGAGAGCTTCCCCGATTATTGAGTCTGTGATTTCATTGTAAGTATTTGCTTCTATCTCGAAATGCTCTTTCATGATTGTATGTACACAAGTTCTCGCGCATAAGCATAGCCATATGATGAGTTGAAAGCTTCAAACGTGAGGAAAACCCTCTATTATAGTCTAGGAGCATATTCTCACTCTTTTTTATGTTCATTCAATGCTTTGCTTGTGGATTGGAAATGCGGTAAGGTCAACCCCTAACTCTTAGATAGATATCAGCATAGCTTCGTAATTAAACTTCTCGCTCATCCGTTCTAAAAGTGATCTTTCCGAATCAAGATATAGAATATGGGCAACCTTCTTCCCTAGAAAGAAGGGAGAAAAAGATTTGATTCATGTATTTGCAGCTGTATCTAGTGCGTCACGCTGGGAATTGATAAACGACTTTCTATCTTCATTGAAGTGAAAGCTTACTAGGTCGATGTATGAGATATAACTGAAATAAAGGGTAGTGCCACAAGGATTTTTAAAACCCACTATGCCTGTCCTAATCAAGCCAAGACTTTATGCTCTGCTCTGCGCGCTATACTTTTTCTTTTTATCCCGGTATAGCGTTTTGCTTTCGGTTCTTCGGAGGAAACCTTACCAGACCACCACCCGACTTCCTTGCTTGTGTGCTTAGAATTACATAGCCGAATAGGGCCTATAGAAGTAAACTTTTATTTCTAAATGCACACGCTTTGCTATACGGACGGAAAGCCCTCGATTAATGCCATAGCTAGAATAAGACAGCTTTGAAGATGAATAATGCTATGGCAAACCCTACTCATCTTTTATCTGTCTCTTACCCCATTCTTTCCCTAAAAAGAGGGGTTCCACCTTCAACCTAAGTTAACTCTTTTTGGTACCCCAACTCAAAATTTTTTATGTACTTCTTGTGTTTACAGTAAGATCTCTATCTAAGTTAAGTGTTGACATCAAATTCCTTACGGCAGAGCCCACTCTTGATGTAGTGGAATTGTTTGGCGGTTTCTCACTAATTCGAAGTGCTTCTTTTGATTAACTCAACTACTGATACAGATGTTGGCTACTCACGCACGCTTCTCATATCATACTGAATCTCACTGGAAAGCTAGATGTTGGATGTGCGATTTAGTTGAATATTCATAAGTAGCGTGGTACCAATTCTTGAGTCATATCTGCTGTCTTGACTATACACACTATTTATTTCCCATCTATAAAAATCTTACAATGAAGTCCAAGCTTCGCTAAACGAGACTTAAGAGATTCACCCTCTCCTGATACAATCTTTCTAAGTTTACCAAACCACAAATAAAAGGAATAATTTGTAAAAGGGAGCGTTTAGTAAGGTCAGGAATCCTAAACAGAAGGAGCGGGTACCATTTCTTATGTACGAGTAAATAGGGGGAGTCTAGGGGAAGGGTAGAGCTAGTAAGCAGTTCTCAACCCTATAGCTATACCGGACGATTCTCCGGTAGATCGTCCGCTATTTAGTTCCCTATTCTCTGCTCAAGCACCTCTTTGAAAAGGGCTTTTTTGGCATCTCAATAGAGCACCTTAGGTTAGGGGTACGACACATTGCATTAGTCAAAATCCTCTTTTTTTATAGCACATATAGGCTTTTAGAACGTTTTCTTTATTCCTTTTAGTACCTTTTTTTCTTGAGTACATTTACTTGAAGAAAGATAATACAATATGGTAAAAAAAAGCCCCCTAGACGAGGGCTGCTCCGCTCTGGTCTACCACTGGAAAAGTATAGGAGCTAGCCTGCTTTAGAGCCTTGAGAGCCCTTTACCTTTAAGCAAGCCAACTCCCCTCATCCTCTCCCCTATCTGTGAAAGGCACAGAGCAGCCAAAGTCAAAGAAGAATAAGAAGAAGTAGATGCGCATGAATCAATAAGAAAGAACCCTTGCGCCTACAAGTGAGAAAAGCAATCCTCCTTCTAGATCGTACAAGGCACTAAAACCTATTTCTTTCATACCACCTTTAAGCCTAGAGAGTAAGAAGCAAATGTTGTAATTCTTGAGGATAATTCTTTGAAGCAAGAGTTCCATAAGCAAGTGCATGAGACTCGTTGACTTTCAAGCTTCGAAGAAGAGTGAAACTGACCCCACTTTCATTGACTAGTAAGTGATAGCTGTTAGATTCACAGAATGACCGATGGAACTAGCTGAATACACTCTCGTGATATGATCGAAGTTCGATCCACCACTTTGAAGAAAGAGATGAGATGGTTTACCCACCTTTACACATACGAGGAATCACTCATTGACAGACAAGAGGTCGACAACGTGAGCTTGACTGCCTGGCTTTCGGCCTTCTTGATCCAACTAAGAGATCCATTCTCAGGGGAATCGTAGGCTTAAAATAGATTCGTCAACAGAGGATGCCCTTCAAGAAAAAAGTCATGACACCGCATTCTCCCACTTTCTCATCCGTCTCAAAGATGAGTAAAGGTCACAGCTAAAGCACCACCGCTTGGGCTGACTGCTCTCTCTTTGAATAACAAAGCCTTTAGTCAAGTAAAAGAAGAGTGATCTTGAGTTGCCACTCTATGTATCATAGGCTTTTCTTCTTTTTCCACGTCCCCGCTTCTTTCTCATTGAAGATTGAGGACTTTTGGGCTCATAATAAAGCTAGGTCCTGATCGAGCAACTAGTAGTCCTATCTATCCACCTCTCCAAACACTATATCTTGAGTACCTATGATGGTGACCACATCTGCTGGCATGTGATGTAAATGGGCGAGAGCCAGTGCTCTTATTTTACGACTGACAGTAGGGATGATTGCTTCCATTATCGACCAGAAAGACACCAAATTCTCCTTTAGGTGCTTCAATCATGGTATAGGTAGAAGAAGTGATGCAGAAAAACCTTACGTATAAAGTTCAAATGGTGAATTGAGGTAGAGTAGATTGATGATCCTGTAGTTATTTGACCGGCTATTGAAAGAAAAAAGCTTGCATTTGCTCCCCCTATTATATAACCGGTCTCATCTCTCTCTAAACCTAACATGAGAGTTTCCCATCATAGGGCTATCTATCTATAGATTAAGCCATTACCACGGAGCTAATTTGTTCAGAACTCAGTTGACTGCTTCTATAGATAAGGCGGAGAGTCCTTGGCTTAGCATTATAGCACATAGGGCTTCAGTGCTACTACAGCACTTCGCTAACTCGAAGCGCCTCGCTATGAGAATCTAGCTTCACTAACGCTCGGCTAAGTCTTGAACCTTCGCGCTGACCGTTCACTTTTTCAATAGCGAAAGAGCTTCTCTTTGCCCCTTAACTAGAAGGACAAGAAATATATTTTTGGTTTTATTTCTCCCGTTTCCTCACATCTGCGCTCGTCAAGCCAACTTTTCTTTTTGGGAGGTGAAACAACGGTTGAAGCGGACATTTCGAAATGATGGCATCGAAGATATATTTATATATATACACGGTCACTGTTATCCCGGACTGCGCTCTAAAAAAGGTGGCCCACTTGAAAGAAAGGGCGGGCACTCTCATGTTTCAACCCCACTATACTATTGATAGTTGTGGGGTACTGTGTACTTAAAGCCTCTACAATAAGCAAGTGAATGGGTCCGGTGCATGGCGAACAGAACGGCTCATCAGGCCATTTCTCGCCTCAACCCCCTAAATAAAATAGGAAGATGGGTACTTTACAAATAGGGGGTAATTACTTCGCACCTGACTGTGATAGCCCTCTCGATACCTTATTGGAGCTTTATAACTAGTGGCCGATTTCCCATCGCGTCAGCGTTTTCCCAGTGCACGAAGCCCCAGCGAGGAAGGTGTTAGTGGTTTATCATTGGGTCAATAATGCTAATCCCACTTTTTGTGCTACTTTTACTCCTAGGGCGGGAAGAAGATAAGATAACGCAAAGCGTTCTCTTGGTTTCCTAACCTGTTGCTTCTAAAGGCTGCCCTCTCTCGGCTATATATTGGTCCAGCCTAGTACGAGGATCCCGTATCCAGCAACCTAACCTATAAAAAGGGCATCAAAACCCCTTGTATAGGTTGGAGCTATGAAGCATACCTTATTATTATGAAAAGGGGAAAGGGCTTTTTCAGCTAGTGTGTAGGAGCGCACTTCCGTTTTCCCTTTACTAGTAGGGGTCCCGTGGTTCCTATGCTGCCGCGTTTCCCAATTATTTTCCTTTAGTGCTTCGACCCTAAGCGATAGCTTCTAGCTAGTTCAGTGGATAAGATGGCTGCGCTCCAACTCACTCAAGAATGGGATGGGAGTGGTCTACCGGCAAGCTCATTCTGATCTTGGACGCAGTACATTGGAATCCTGAAGCACTACCACGAACGCTACCGCGTGTTCGCCTACGGTGCGGTAAGGCACCACCCTGTTGTGCTAGCGACCAACTCCGACGTGTCGACTTAGTTATCCTCATCAAGCCACTTACTTAATGTCTAACTTCCCAACCGGTAGACGGTTCCTTTTCCCCGCATCAATGAAGAAGGAGAAGTCGCTTAATTCTTCCAAGAATCGAAAGCGAAGCGCTATGCCAAGGTAGGGGGACGGGAAAAGAAACGGTTCCGAAGAAAGAAATTGGGGTTCCCAATGCTTCTCCACGCCCAATGAGATACGCCAACCTCGGGATGCTTTACTCCTAACCCCATAAAGTTTCGAGACGGAGCTTAACTTGAGTCTCGGTTAAGAACTGCGATGGTCTACGTTTCACACGGCGCACGATTCCATGGATAGTTTCATTCGACATCGTGATGGAGGACATAGCTTATAATCATCGGCTTTGATCATGCCACTAGGCATTTGATTAAGACATTGCACAATGATCCGAACACTTTGTCGCATCTCTTCGATACGGATACAGTAACGATCATAGCGATTTGATTGCAACAAAATCTTTCAAGATTTGGTTTTGAGTTAGCAACTTTTATTTCTTTTTTTTCATTCTTTTTTTCTTCATTTTTGATCGAAAAATAGAAAAGTTGGGTGAATTAAAAACTCAAATGAGGTTCATGGCCAAGAGTAAAGATGTCCGAGTAACGATTATTTTAGAATGTACCAGTTGTGTTCAAAACGTCATTAATAAGGAATCAACGGGTATTTCCAGGTATATTATTAAAAAAATCGATACAATACGCCCAATCGATTGAAATTGAAGAAATTCTGTCCTTATTGTTACAAACATATAATTCACGGGAAGATAAAGAAATAAATTGAATCAGGTGCTCGTATGTCACCACTTCCCGAGAATATGAAAATATGACATTAGGTATATAATATATTAAGTATAAGTATAGGCCAGCCGTCCTTGGATGGAAGCCTTTCAATTCTTTGATATTAGTAGGAGACGGCATCCCTAATATGTCTTTTGTTTTGGCGGAATACACCTTAATCCCCTTCTTTCGTACTATGAATCCGAGGAATTTCCCTGACAATACTCCGAAGAAGCACTTTATAGGGTTCATCTTCAGGTTGTGTTGCCTAAGCCTAAGGAAGACTTTTCGTAAATCTGCCAAGTGGTCGACTCTTTTACGGCTTTTTACTGCTAGGTCATCCACGTAGCATTCTACGGTTTTATGCAATATCCCTCTGAAGACTTGTATCATAGACTGTACTTCGTATCCTGCATTTTTTTAACCCGAAAGGCATGCCTATATAAGGTAAGAGTCAATGCTGAAAGGGATGCGGAATGGACGAATCTGTAGAGGTTGTTTGGGTGCTTTTCCTCCCTACCTAATAAAGCCGATGTTGCAAAGCTTCTGCACCTCTTTCTCTATCTTTTCCATGAGTAGAGGGTGGAACCTTCTCTGTACTTATTTTATCGGCTTTGCATCTTACTGAATTTTGAGCTCATGGACGGCGATAGATTTTTTCCCTGGCATCTCTGCATAGCGGAATGCAAGCACAATGCACAAAAAATGCATGTACGGTTGTTCAATTCTATCTTTTTTCTTATTATTCTTTAGCTATTTTTAGCTATTCTTCTCGCCTCATTATGTGAGTTAGAAGAACCTTTTATTATGTTATATCATCAGGGTAATGATCCATCAACCTGCTAGTTCTTTTTATGAGGCACAAACAGAAGAATTTATCCTGGAAGCGGAAGAAGTACTGAAACTTTGCGAAAGCCTCACAAGGGTTTATGTACAAAGAACGGGCAATGCTCTGCTCTTTTTCATCTTTCTGTTCTCAGTGAATCTTCTTTCCGGCTTGAAAAAGAAAATGCTTATATTCAATTATCTCCTACCTCCTGCCTTGTAGAAGATCATGCGAGAGGCCTTATGGAGTAAGGGATTGATTGGGAAGGACCGTAGAGTTGGCAAGCTCTTTTTTTGAGAAACTTCGTTTACCTTTTCTGGTGTTGTTGTCTCTACTCCCCTTTTTTTGTTGTGGCAATCATAAGACTATCTCTGTTGTACACTTTTCTTTATTTCTTTGGGATTGTAGTTCAATTGGTCAGAGCACCGCCCTGTCAAGGTAGAAGCTGCGGGTTTGAGCCCCGTCAGTCCCGACGGATAAAATTTTTAAAATACAACTTCTAAGTATGTTTTAAGGTCATGTAAGACCTTATAAGGGACAATGTGAATGATTTGATTTGATTTGATTTCGATTATGAATGCTTAAATGTATGTGAATGAGGTGTATTATCCGATAATACCTTGTAACCCTATTCCGACTACGGATACGAGTTAGGGTGTTAGACTAAATTTGGTGGATAAGGAGATTGAAAGTAATATTCCTCACTCTCGACCTAGTGGGCCAGTGCCTACTGAGAGTAGAGGAGCGATAGGGATTGAAGTAAAGAACGCATTGTTTGAAGCGTTGGGAGCATGGTTTGACATATTTGTAAGGATGCTCCACCACCACCCACACAACTTCAGGAAAGCCAGTAGAACCACCAGCTCCCTCTCATATTCAAGTTTCTCATGTGGCATGAGATGATCCTGTAAAAGAGATAAGAAAAAGGAGCGCTAAAGAATTGAAGAGAGGAAAGGAAGATGATTCAGTAGCTGTAGAGAACTAGATATCAACAGTGTACAAGTTACTGAAGAATTACAATGCACTTTGCCTGATATCTTGAGGTGTGCAATTTTCTTGTTGGAAGATAAAGCCTTCTAGTGGTGGCGAATGGTAAGGACAATTATGCCTCAAGAGCAAGTCAGATGAGAATTTTTTTTACAAAAATTTCGAGAGAAATATGTAAATTGACTTTTTATTGAGCATCTGAAAAGGGAATTTTTAAACTTGGGGCAGCATGGATTGGCTGTTCTCGAGTATGAAAGGGAATTCGTTAGACTAAGTATACCCGTAAGCTGATATTAATGAGGAAGAGTTGTGTGCAAGGTTTGAATGGAGACTTAATGAAGAGATTTGGATAATTGTACCAGCATTTAAAATAAGAGATCTAGCCACTCTGTTAGCAAAAGTACAAAAAAATAGAATTTATGATAAAGGAGAAGGACAAATTCTGAGATCAAGAGAGGAATGAATGGATTATTGGGTTTGATGGAGATTTTCGGATTCAAGAGAACCAGGGATAATGGGGGGTTTTTCTTCAAGTCCAACACGAAGTCACTAACTTGATAAATTCAGACAAAATTGTGATATACGTCAGACCACATCATTGGCAAGCATAGAAGGTTCTAGAAGATTGATTCGCCTTCTTTGTGGACAATGTGGGAAGACTCATGCAAGTACATGCTGGAAGGTGACAGGTATCTATTTCGTATATAGAGAATAGGGCCATATGACTAGAGAAATTCCAAAATGAGAAATTAAAGGCACAGTACAATTCACACGGGTAAATTGGGATGTAAGACAATTGGTGAGATTTGGAGCTATCGCGAGATTAGGCGCCACAATAGAAAACACGAGAAGGACTATTGGTAGACTAGGATCTAAAGCCATGGCCCGCGCGTATGTAAGGAACACGTGAAAGCCCCAGATGTTATTACGTGTAACTTTTCTTTATTTTACATTAATATTCATGCATTGATTGATTCTGGGTCGATGTATTCATATATTTTTCATAGTTTAATCAATGAAGGAATTTTAAATGTTGAGTCCACAGAAATGAAGGCATTAGTTACAAATCCTTTTGGTCAAAGTAAAGTTGCAGATAAAGTGGTTAATAGCTGCCTATTGAAGTTTTAGAATTTTTTTCTTGCAACTGATTTAATGTTGTTAAAATTTCATGAATTCGATACAATCTTAGGGGTTGGATTGGTTAACTAGGCACATCACAGTCTTGGATTGTCGTGTTAGAGAGGTGCAGCTATTAACAGATTCTAGCGAATTAGTATTGATCTCTAAAGTAAAGTAGGGCATGAAGTGTAAATTGGTCTCGACGGCCTTGGTAAGAAAACTTGTTTTACAAAGTACGAAGTACAGTGGAACGTAAGGATTTGGGGCAAGTGTTGACTGTAAGTCGATTTTCTAATGTCTTTCTAGATGAATTTTTGGGGGTGCCACCGAATCGTGAAGTGGAGTTTCCTGTTGAGATTGCTCCACGGACTGCTCCTATCTCATCTACTCCATATTGAATGGTGCTTTTAGAATTGAAAGAGTTGAAGGCCCAATTGCAAGAAATTTTAGAAAAGGGATTTATCTACCCAAGTGTCTCCCCGTGCAGTGTGCCAATTTTTTTGTGAAGAAGAAGAAGGACGATTATGTATAGGTTATTTCCAGTTGAATAAGGTGACCATTAAAAATAAATACCTTCTACCCAGAATTTGATCAATTAAGTGGTGAAATGGTGTTCTCTAAGATCAATCTTTGCTCTGGCTATTATTAAGTGAAGATAAAAGGTGACGATATCCATAAGATTGCTTTTTGGACTCGCTATGGACATTATGAATTTTTGGTGATACCATTTGGATTAACTAATGTGCTAGCGGTATTCATGGATTTAATGAATCGGGTATTTCAACCTTATTTAGACAAGTTTATAGTAGTGAATTTGAGCACGCAGATCATTTGTGGGTGGTATTAGATACTTGAGGCGAGAATTGATTGTACTAAAAAAAAAATTCTAAGCCATGTTATCTCCACGGGTGGAATCAAGGTGAGTCATGATAAATTCAAATTTGTAGTGAAGTGGAAGCTGCCAAATAATGTCACGAAAGTACACAACTTTTTGAGATTGGCGGGGTATTACAGAATATTTGTGAAGGGTTTTTCAATGATAGATGCACTTATGACTCAACTTCTCCGAAAAGATGAGAAATTTGTATGGTTTAAAGCCTACCAAAGAAGTTTTGACAAATTAAAGACTATTTCAACTGAAGCACTTATCTTATCACAACTTGTGCCCATGATTGAGTATGTAGTGTATATGGATGCCTCATTTAATGGCATTGGTTGTGTACTCATGCAAAATAGGAAGGTGATAGCATATGCGTCTTGTCAGCTCAAGCCATATGAAAAATATTACCCCACTCAAAATCTCGAATTGGCTGCAGTTGTGTTAGCGTTAAAGATTTGAGTGACCAAAATAGAATGAAAGGCATAGTTAGGTGACCATTTTTATAGTTGACCCATAAAAAATAATTTTTAGTATGGATTTAACGTTCCATGTCTTCATTTAACAAATAAAATTTAACAGAATAGCTAATTTTCATGTTTCAAAATGTATAAGGGCTAATTTTCTGATTTTTTCATTAGAGGGGTCGAAATGCAATCAACCCCTAAGTATAGGGACTTCCCTGGTACTTTTACCTTGATTGAGTTTGTGTCACTAACTTGCCACAAATTGTAGTGGCAATTTAAGTACTTTTCGGCTCTTAAAGATTTTGTTTTCTAGACATTTTAGTATCTTTTATTGCATTTTTGTATTTTATAGCTTAGATTAAAATTATTGCAAAATAAGCGTTTTTATGCAATATTTCGAGTTAGTTGACCCATTTGGCCAATACCGGCCTTAAGGTAGTTTGAATGCTTTCATTGAGTGTACATGATACCTAATTTTATGCCCAAAAGCACTAGGAATGATAGTTGAGTCACAAAACAATCTTCTGGGGTCGCAACAGAATCAAGCCAATTCCAAAATTTACATTTGAAGTTGTGTGTTGCAGCAGGCATAAGCCTGTGTCGTAACACAGGTTCAACAGAGGACAAAAATTCAGTAAGGGTGTTTCTGTCTGTACAACTCATATTTAGTGTGACTAAGCCTTGTATTTGACTTAAATTGGGTTGCTAACTTTGCCTATATATACTTAAGCATAGGTTAGGCTTGGTGAGCTTTTGCCAAGCCGTTTTAAGGTGTTAGTTTAGTAGATTTAGGATTTTAATTTAGTTTTATTTTCTTTTAAAAAACAAGTTTATTTTCTTGTTCTTTGACGTGGATTCGATTTGAGTTCAAGTCTTCGTTATTTAGTATTTTCATAATTTTCTTTTACATTCCTCTTGTAAATAATGATATCTTGACAATTGTTAAAGGATTTCGCAGATCCAAGCACATCAAGAGTCTGAAATGGACCAATTTCTATCTTTCATTATTTTAATTTAATTTGTGTTCTTGCATGATTAGTTCAACTTTAAGTAAGATAATTATTGAATCGATAAGTGGCTAAGTCTTTTAGGGAGATTAACGAGCAGATGTGAGAGTGATTAACGGAAGAATGGGGGTTTTTTATATGAATTAATTGGTATAAATTTATGTGTGCTTAAACCCTAGGATTGACGACCCTAGGAAGTAATCTAGGTTAAACAAGGTCAAGAGATAAGTTTACCGAGTGAATCGTCATTTATCCCGATCAAGAAAGTGAAATTGAGAGATAAGTGAGTATTGGTCAATTAATTAATTAGTAGATGGCGAGAGGTAATACTGGTTAGTTAATAACTAATTTACTAATAAAACCAGAATTCTGAAGTTAATTGCAATCATTGAAGCGAGTTAATCTTCTACTTGTTATTCGAAAGTTTTTCTTTAGTCAACTTCATTTTTATAGTTTTGTTTTTATTTTATGACTTTAATTTTTGTTTTACTTATAATAATATAATTTTTAGTGACTACTGTTTAGACCTGTCACTATAGAAAATATTTTTAGATTTAATTTAACCTCTCTTGGGTATGATCATCAAAATACTTATAGGTGTTCCGTTGAAATACAAAACTATATTACAATTTGACATGTTCGCTTGCAGATACTGCACTTTAATTATATATTTTTTATTTGCACATTTTTTACTCTAAACGTTCGCACATTTGGAGGCGGTTAGTCACCAATGAACTGAGTTCTAACTCAGTTAGGAAATTACTAGAAACCCCATAATTTTATAAAAAAACAAATATTATTTTAAAAGTATTTATGTCTTTTTATATTTTGATAAATCTATATATATATATGTGTGTGTGTGTGCGCATATAAATAAAAATGATAAAATATAAACCTAAATAAATATCAATCATCTCAATTTCATCATTTCAACCAAAATCACATTAACTTTTATATTAACATTTTATAAATTTATTATATAAATATATATTCATCCAAATCGTGATTATCTAATAATCTAGTGTAATTTATGATTTTGTAACACAAGTTTATATGCCGGCTTACAATAATTAAAGTTATTCACAACTGTTTGAAGATTAATTAATTTGGATTTGAGGTACAGCATATGTGACTAATGGGCATAACTATTTGTGAGACTTACCTGTAAAGGCTAACTTAGTGTTAGTGTGTGTGTGTGTCATTATCATGGGACTTGTTTCAAGTACGCAGAAAGTACGCAACTTTTCGGAGAGCTGGAGACATAATTTTTAGTACTGTCTGGTGGTAGCAGTAGTTTAAGAAAAGAAACAATAGACGAGAAGATTATAAAAAAGCAAAGGCTTTGAGCTTGTAAATCATGATCTTTATAGTGCAGGCTTTTAATTCCCACAAGATAAAAGGAACATTTTAGAGAGAGAGAGAGAGAGAGAGAGAGAGAGGTGTTTGATTGGGTCCCTGCCGTCGTGGGTGGGAGAGGCCCCCACACACCGCCCATGGCGATGCGCACGCTGTCTTACCAAAGCTGAAAACCCAAGGTCATCATCATCATCCATCCGATGCCTAGACCTAACCCTAACCCAATATCACTATACCCCCCGAAAAATAAAGCAATAATCAAAAGAATCCCCCCAAACCCAATCCCATAAACCACTTCTCCCCCCCCCCCCCCCAACCCAACCATTCCACCCTCATCCTTCTCTTCCTCATTTCCTCCCAAACCCTTGACCGATAACTTATCTTTTTACGACAAAGGGGTTATCACTTCCAAAACTGCCTAAGAAAAACAAACTATCTCTGCGGATTGAAGAAATCAAGAAAGATGGCTTGATTCAGCTATTTTCAGCTGAAAATCTAGTGGGAGATGCTTCAAAGCCCTTCCCTGTGCAAGATCGTATTCAATCCACCAAAATTTTTAAAAAAGCCAGAATAATAGGATTCCTAACATCTTTCTTTTATCTTTGTCCATCGAAACTCAGTTGGTTTCTTTGTATATGTTTGCTGTTTGTTGATTAGGTTTGAACTTTGAAGGGAAGAAAAGAAATGGACCCAGTCACAGCTCATGGCCGCCCTGTTCCTCCTCCTTTCCTCACAAGAGAGCTTCATCTTAATCCGCACCATCAATTCTTGCATCACCGCCAACAATATAACTCAGAAGACGAGCCCAACCGTGGCCAGAAACGAGATCGACAAGAAGCAGCAGCAACCACCACGACCGACACGAGTGAAAGCAAAGAAGTAGCCATAAATGAAGGTGAAATCACAAGAAAACCACGAGGCAGACCTGCGGGTTCCAAGAACAAGCCTAAGCCACCCATCATAATAACCCGTGATAGTGCAAATGCCCTCCGATCCCATGTTATGGAGATTGCCAACGGCTCTGATGTTATGGAGACTGTTTCAACTTTTGCTAGGCGAAGACAAAGAGGTGTTTGCATTTTGAGTGGGAACGGAACGGTATCAAATGTAACCTTAAGGCAACCAGGAGCTCCCGGTGCCGTCGTCACTTTACATGGAAGATTCGAAATTTTATCACTTTCTGGGTCGTTTTTACCTCCTCCAGCACCATCGGCTGCATCATGTTTGACAATATATTTATCCGGCGCTCAAGGTCAAGTAGTCGGAGGAACCGTGGTGGGTCCACTTGCTGCTTCAGGTCCGGTGGTTATTATGGTGGCTTCTTTCGGTAATGCAGCGTATGAAAGGCTTCCCTTGGAGGAAGAGGAACAGCCAGTGGAGCCGACTCCTGAAAGCGGATCCGTAGGGTCACCGGGAAGCATGGTTGGTCAACAGCAACAGCAACTATTGCAGGATCCCAACGGATCCTTTGTTCAAGGATTGCCACCAAATCTTCTAAATTCAGTCCAATTGCCAGCTGAGGCTTACTGGGGCATAGGTCGTCCCCCTTATTAACATAAGCACAAAGTTTCGGGTTCTTTTCCCTTCCATTCATCTTCTTCCATAAGGTAATATTCAAGTTTTAATTATAAGTCTTGATCATGGGATTCATCGGGCTTTGATTTGAACAAGGATGTACAATCTCATGGGTTTCTTCCCGGTGGGGTTTCTTGTTTTCCCTTTTCAGTAGTTTTTTATTTGTATGAGAATAGCCGTTCTCAATTGTTCTTCTGATTCTAGTATCTTAACGATGAAGAAGCACCGAAACAGAAGATGGCAGTCGTTTCTCAGTTTCTCTCTCCATTACTTTTAAACTTGTCAGAGAATTGTTCTTTGTACAATAAATAAAAATAAAAAAGGACACCTTTTTTTTTATTAGGTTTTCTTTGGCATAGTACTTCCAAGTTTCAGATTCTCTTACACGATCCAAATGCTTAAAGAAAACACTAGTTATAAAATTTTATCAGTTGTATGGGGGTGAAGTTCTAGTTAATATATATATTGACTATGATTATTGGTATTGTTATTATAGCATTAATTATATGAGTGTATTTGGATAAAATATGAAAATATAAGGCTGGTTGAGTTAATGTGGTGGAAGATTGAAGGGGTGGTCGGGGAAGAAGAAGGCAAATCATGGCTTGAAGAAAGCAAGGTGATGGGAGGTTATGGGCTTAGAGTTTTGCTGTCTTTTTTGCAGTGTAAAGTATTGATCGTTTTTCTCTGACTTGCTAGGGTTCATTATGGAATCAGAGATGAACATAGTGTACTGGGTTACACGTGCGCTGCTCTGTCATAAACAAAAAAAAAAAAAAAAAACACTACTCTTTTCCGAGGCAACCCATTTTCCATAAACTTCACCATAAAAGCTCCAACAATCTCAATTCTCACGCGTTAAAGCTGATCTCTTCTCTTGTTTCCTGAAAAAGATAATATATATTTCAAAATACATATTGGTACTGCTGCAAATTACTATAAACTTTTAAACCCTATCTAGCTTAATCTTTGCAAGCTGATACTAGCTAATATCTTATTGTATGTAGCCATGTACTCTATATGTACAATTAGTATCCTCCCAAAATATAATTCCCTTCCTCTTCCTTGACAGACCATGCATGTGCAAGTTTGTTGGCAGCTCTTCTTTTTGGTATTATGATCAATACAACCTAAATTTCTTTCATCTTTTCCAATTTATTGCCATACTATTTCTAATTATGAGAAGGAAAAGCTCACTTTTGTATCCTTCTGACAACATTCATCTATGTTTTTTTTTTCTTTAGAAAACAAAACCATCATTTTGGGGATTGCTTAATTTAAGTTGTACAAACAGTACATAACATTTTCAATTCACAGGATTTGGATTTTCAAATATTTTTATCTTCAACTTTGCATTTTTGGGGGTCAATCTAAGTTGAATACTTGGGGGTTGATTAATTTATTATTGTTATTATTAAGCTAATTTTGCCAGTACAAGGTTTTACCTACTGATGTAAAGCTAATGTCACATGACACTTCAAACTCTGCGGCTTTTTCACATGTTGGAGGTAATAATAGAGTGGACCATACATATGTATGAATCATATATGTGATGTGGTTTGAGACAATTCCATGCTGGTTTTCATGATTAATATAACACTGGTTTCTTTCTTCTTCTTTTTTATAATTGAAGAGAATAGATATAATGAAATCTAATTTAAACTTACAATATAATATTTTTATCATTAAATCGATTTCTTAATTCTTGAAGTGCACTAATTCAATGATATCACCAACTATGTATAATATTAAGATTTTTTTCCCCATTCCTTTCCCATGTTTGCACATTTATGATGAAACTAAAAGTGCAAATCATATATAGTGGCCACTTTATAATAGGATAGCAATTAACATGCGCCACCCTCTACTTTCTTTCTCTCCATGAATGCATGGCTTCAGGATATATTTCAACCTTTTATAAGTTTTTAAATGCTAATATAATATATATATATATATATATATATGATATCTACAAGTGTTAAATGTAGTTGTAAGGCACATTGTGCTTTTAACAGAGTACGTAGGTTCAAACTTTATAATCAATATTGTTAAGAAAGGCAATTATGAACCTCGAATATTGATCATAAAATGGGCTTGGATCGTAAAACCATTTGATAGTATTTCTCCATCGAATATTAAAATCTTTTAGATCTAAATATTATGCAAATAAAATCCCTAGAATTGTATAAACAATTATTCTAGGATCTTTAGAATAATATGACTTTCACAAGCTAAAGAAATACTTGATGCGGAATTGGTCACTAGACTTGACGAAGAATATGAAGAACACCCGATAATTGATTTCTCTCTCTTGACCTCTTCCCTTAATTACATAAACCCTAAGCGATGGAAGCCATAATCTTTAATGTATTTTTGTGAGGATTAGTTTATAATGAGAAACTTTTAATTTGGTACGTCCATCAAGTAACCGAATGAATGGATAGAATTTAACTTCTATTCAAAGTAAAACTCTTATCTCCTTTAAATTGGGTCACATTATTTTAGACTTAATTGGGTCCATATAATCGGGCTAAAATCTTAATTCTTCCACTTGACCCAATAAGGTAAAACAAAAACTTTAATGGAATAAACTTTAAGCGCGCATAAAAATAACACTCATCATAATTACTACATTATAGTGAATTGCAAATGTGAGCTATGATGGTTGTATATAGCTTAAGTCACAATCTTCCTTTCATATACTACAATATTGCAACTTAATATAATAGGTTTTTAAGTAGCTTTAAAGATTTTCCTATTTTACATAATCTCAAAATTACATGCACACAATCATAATAAACAAAACATATGTCCATTTTATTTCAGAAACACCATAATTGAGTTCAAAGTGTCAAAACATCATAAAATTTTATTCATTAATACAATCAAGATCCATTCTATGTACATGTTCTTTAAATGTATTTGATTGTAAGCTTTAGTTAACATATCTGCAATCATAAAATTAGTTTTGATATGCTCTATAGACGTTCTTTGTTTCTAAATGTCCTCCTTAACTACAAAATGTTTTAATTCCATATGTTTTGTACCTTTGAAATATTTGTCCTTTTTAGAGAAAAACATTGATGTCGAATTATCAAAATAAATTTTAAGTGGCTTGGTAATGGTGTCGACTATCCCAAGTCTCGAAACAAAGTTCTACAACCATAATATATGAATAGTAGCCTCAAAACATGCCACAGATTCTGCTTCCATCATATATGATGCAATGACAGATTCTTTAGCATTGTTCCATGATATAAATCCTTCAATAAGAAAAAATAAATAGCCAAATGTGGACTTTCTACTATCAAGACATCTAGCAAAATCTGAATTTGAGTATCCAATCACTTCCAATCGATTAGATCTCCTATACGTGAGCGTGTACTTCTTTGTTCTTTGTAGGTATCGTAAAACTTTCTTTTTAGCCTTCCAATTATCAATTCCAAGATTACTTTGATATCTACCAAGCATCCCAACTACAAAGCTAATGTCAGGTATTGTACAAGTTTGGACATACACTAAATTACCCACTATAGAAGCATAAAGAATTGATTCTTGTAACAACCCGATTTTTATCGATGTCAAAAAACTCGAATAAAAGTAAAAGTTCCTTAAACCAAGATAGCTTGAGTATTAAATCAAGTATATTTATAAGTTAATTTTAAAAATTAGAAACGACATTTATAAGATAGCTGATTTAATTGATTAAAGCAAATAATACAGAAACTAGATTGTATAATGATTAAATTAGTTGAAGTTGATTTGGATTTGAATAGGGATTTAAATGGAAATTGAACCAAGGGCTAAATAATAAATTAAACCAATAATTCATGAAGTTAGTGGATGAGCTTAATCACCACCGTAGAATTCCACTAAAATGATTAAGATTGAATTATCGCGATTGATATATATATAATTTTAAAAAATGAATAAAATAAAGTTAATATATGGATAAGTTAGTGGAAAGAGAGAAAAAGAGAATCACTTCACCATTTCGTGTAGAGCAAAGAAGAAAAAAAATAGGAAAAGTTTCGAAGGTTTCTCACCATTGCCGTTCTGTCCCTTTCATGCTAAGGTATAAGTAAGGTATAAGTGATTTTCTTTCAATTTTAGTTGAATTTTGAAGTTATGGTAGTAGATTAACCTACCCCAAATATTAGAAAATCCAATTGTTAAAGTTTTAAATAGATAAGCATGGAAAGAGACTTAGTGAACTTAGAAGAGAAAGGTTGAAATTAATGGTATTTAAGTTGAAATTTTGTAGAAACATAGTGGGTAATATATGGTGGAAGCAGAATCTGTTTTATACGTGAAATTAATGTATGTATGAAAAACAAGATCTATTTGTATGGTAGTAGATTAACCTACCCTCAAAGGTTGTATTAAAGTTCCGTTAAGAAATTTTAATGATCAGATAGTTAATTAATTAAAAAGAACTAAATTGTAAAAGCTACAAAAGTTGATTTTTATTAATTAAATGGGTCAAATGGTAATGAAAAGGTGAATTAATGGACTCAAATGGTAATTAAACCTTTCATTTTGATAATGGACAATTATGGGTATGTTTTTATTAATTTATAAGTTTATAACATAGGGATAAAATGGTAAATTGAAAATAAAGTGTAAATTAAGTTAAAATAAAGTGGTCATCTTCCTCAAATAGGTTTCAACAACCGAAAACTATTTTTGGAGATGGGAAACTTTCAGCCAAATTGATTTTGGGTGCATGGTAAGTGTTTTAATCCTGTTTTCAATGATTGTTATGCTTTTAGGCTCATATTAGCTTAATCTAGTTAACCCGAGGGTCAATTTGTTAAATTGTTAAATGTTTAGAATTTTACCATGGATGAATTTGAGATATTTTTGAAAGTTTACGGTAGAATCTTAAGTTTGGTTGTTAGATAGGACTATTTTGTAAAGTAATTTTTGGTAATTTTAATGTTTAAGGACTAAAATGTGAAATTAGTAAAAGTACAATGACTTTCTATAAATTAACAGTAAATATGGGATGTAATAAGGATCCAAAAAAATTCGGCTAAGTATGAAATTGAATAAAAATAGTTAATTTGCATGTTTTGGGTTTAGGGACTAATTGTATAGATTAAAATATTTGAGGTAATTTTGTAAAAAATTTAAAAAGAACTTAATTGCATAAAATTAATTGAATTTTCTATTAGAATTAGTGAATTGAATGGAATTATAATTTTAGATCAAGAACGAGTGAAAAATCAAGGAGAAGAGAAAATTATCAAATAGACCCTGTATTTAGTCGTTGCTGCAATTTAGCCTGTAAGTTCATATGAACTGTAATCATTATAATGTTAATTAAATTAAATGTTTACTATGTTGTTTTTAAGGTAAATGAATCAGTATATATGTGAATGTATCCACATTATGACGACTTGACAGAAATCGAGTCCTAGTTAAACCATAAGAATTCTTAGGATACAAAAGACATGTCATTAGGGATTTCATATTTCGGGTGTTGGTCTTGAATATGCTACCGATGGCTGAGGTTCTACATTTGTTGAGGATTCTCCATAGCTCGTGTGAGCAGCATCGTGTAGCTTACATTCTGACCCACAGCTCCTATGAGCAGGCCCATTTCACAGCTCGTGTGAGCATTCATGTAAAAGAAATGATACAGTTATATTTATAGGCACACTTCGTGTGAGCTTTTCGAGTATTCGATGTAATTTTAGATGGTTCAACGGGCAGTAAAAGGAATGGAACGATAAGTGATTTAATGGAAAGGTTCATGACTTTATGAAAGGTTTAACGCGTATGTAATGTATCTTATGAAATCTATTTATGTCTTAAATGAGTCTGTATGATTTGTCAATGAATCTACTAATATGTGAGCTTGATGATGCTTGAATAGGCTTATACTAAACTCCTAGTATTGGAAACGATAAGTAAGCAAATGGAATGAAACATGATCGTACGATAACGATGATGAATTAAATGTTACGTTTATTTATATATGGTTGGTTTCATATGTATCATGAACAAGTATGCTAACTTGTTAGTTTGATGGTGTTATATAGGCTTTTATTAAGCTTACTAAACATTCATTGCTTACATAGTTATTTTCTTTTGCTTTACAGATTATCGGAAGCTCGATTGATTGGAAGTTTATCAGAGATCTATCACATTATCCAATGGACAATTCAATAGTTGTTAAGTAATTTGGCTAAGGTTTATAATGGCATGTATAGGGTGTTTTGTAATTGTATTATGGTGTATGTGTTAATGATGTCTTGGCAAGTATAAGCTTTGGAAAGCTATATTGGTTTGATATATTTTGATGCCTTACCAAGTTATATTGTTTTGGTAACTATATAATACTTGTTTATAAGGTTCTCTTGGCATGTTGATGATAGTTTAAAAATGATAATTGAGCATTTTTGTGCCTTGATGTTTATATATGGTTTATGAACTTACAATGTTTGTTTAGGTAAGTCCTTTTGGTCACTTTTTGACAATGAAAGTGTATGGCTTGTTGGTACAATTTGTTGGCTTGAAAATGGTCAATTGTGATGTGTTTTAGGTACTTAATAGTATGAGGCTATTATGGTACGTCTGAATGGTTTGTAAATGGTTAAATGTGGTATGTTTTAGTACCTGAATGGACTAGATTTATATGCACGAAGTGTGTCATATGAACTTGTTTATGTATGAGATATTTGGATATTAATGGTGGTGCCTTGATTGGCACATTGGTTAATTGAATTAAGGTTTTGGAAGTGACAAATACATGTGTGTTTAGGTGAGGTTTTTGAATCCTTGAATGTGTGCATTATTGATTTAGATGTTTTTGCATGACATGGTTTTGTAATGGCTTGATTTTAGGTAAATTCTGGTCCACACGACCTGAGACATACACGTGTGACTCAACCATTTGAGGCACACGGCCTGACAACACGGCCGTGTGTCATATGACAATTTTATTAGGGTACAAGTTAGTGAGTTACACGGCCTAACACGCGACATGGCACATAGGCGTGTGGGGCAACTCATAGAGTTACACAGGTGAGGACACGAGCTGAGACCCAACCGTGTATCCCTAGTTTGAAGGTTACATGGCCTGAGATATGGGCGTGTGTCTCAGCCGTGTAAAGCACACGACCTAGCCACACGACCATGTAACCCGTGTTTCCAAATTTTTGTGACTTTTTTCTAAACTTTACAAATTGTTTCAAATTGGTCTCGATTTACTTCTAAGTTACTTTTAAGGCATCAAGGGCTTAATTTAGGTAGAGTATGTGTGTACGTATATGGTTGGTTTACAATGTGATTATATTATTGAATGATATTAAGTTTAAATGTTTTCATTTTTATGGTAATGCTTCGTAACCCTAATCTGGCGACGGATACGGGTTAAGGATGTTACAAGTTCTGGGTGCATGTAACACCCCATACCCACCCTGGTGGCCAAGCTCGAATATCAGGATGCCACACCACCGTCTCATGTCATAACCAGCAAGAAAAATCTCATTCCAACAAAACATCCATCAGTTTGTTATTTGTATCAGTTTTAAGTCAATCATACTAGCTAGTTATCTTTATCACGTGCTAAACTTACATTAAATAATCTTATAAACATGCATAAGGTCTATTCAGAAAAATTCTCAAACCAAGCCCGTAGGTATCGATATTTTCTTTAAGTGTTATCGATACCACATGGAGAAACGATACCAAACTTGTATTTTGTTTCTCAATTAAAAATCAAAGTTTTAAAAATTATCGGTACCTGTTGATATGGCCACACCCCGAGAACGCCCTTGGTCTAGCTCACCAAGCGAGGCTAGCAATCTTTTGCAAGCTGATCAGCTCGATCCTAGCCTATTGAGCTTGATTCAGCTCAAATTTTAGCTCAACTTAAGCTCATTGAGCTCGTTCCATCTTTTAATTTATGCACTTTAGTTGCTGGAATAAGCTTAAAATAATATTAGTTAATATATTTAGTTAATTTAGTTTAAGTATTAAATGTGTCTTAAGTTAATTAATATGTCTAAGTATTTTTGGCATTAAATATGTCTTAGTTAATTAATTTGTATCAATTTGCACAGCCATTTAATTTGCCTGAAAACTCTTTAATTTGTCTTAGCTTAAACAACCATTTAAAGTGTCTTAGATTTAGACAACTTGATTGAGCTAGTTAATGCGTCCTTACCGAATTTTAATTGATGTGTTTAGGTGATCATTTAGCTGGTGCATGGACGACATTAATGGGCACATGTGTTTGGAGCTGGAGTATTAAGCTAAATTAAAGTCTAGTAGCTATTTCTCTTCTCCAATGGGTTATTCGTGAAGAGCAATGGACGTGGGAGCTATTCATTTTTGTCCATTCACACTTGGAGGCTGTTGGAGATCAAGTGTTCACACCAATTTGGCTGTTCATGCATCATATTCCCATTAAAAATGGCTGCTGCATTTTTGGCTTCCCAAGAAAGGAATAAACACATTCACATTGTTGGAAAATTCCTTTCACCTTAGATGATCATTCAGGTTTGTGCATTCAAACTTTAGGGGCTGCTCATATTCGGTTTCACACCTAATGTCCATTGGAGCTCTCAAGACATCATTTAACACCTTCAAAACCATTCAGCTAATCAGAGCAGCTCATTAAAAGGTTGTTCACACCATTGGACGTTTTTGGGAAGCTTCAAGGAAACTTCAGCTTAATTAAGCTGATATGAGCTGTCCATTTAGTTTCTTTAATGACCATTGGCGTCTCCCATGCTAGAAAACTTCAAGGAAGCTTCAAGGGACGTTCTAGGAAGTTTCCAAGAAGTTTCAGCTCATTTAAGCTGAATATTTGCTACCTATTCAGCTCCCTAAGTGCCTATTCGGCTAGCTAGATGTTTAGCTATAAATACTTAGCCCATTTTATGTTGTTAAGACTTTTTTTGCTCATTGTTGGATGTTTATAACATTTGTGAGTTTTTCAACTCTCTTAATTCATTTTAGACTCAGCTTGAGGTGTCATTCTGTTTCTTTGAACTTATCACTCCTGAACCGAGTGTGGCGTTCACCCCATTGATATCTTTGGTTCATATCTTCCTAGATAGTGGGTCAAGATCCTATCTTCCATCTTCCATCTATCTTAATTGTCATATAAGGTTCGGGTCAATACTTTCTATAGTATTGGTTCTTCCTTGGCATTAATCTAATTTTCCATCCATACTATCCATCTTAACTTTACCTTAATTTCTTTGTTTAGCCAATATACCATTAACCTATCTTAAACACTCTTTGAAACCCTTTTGTTTAAACCATCACTTGGCCGGATTTCATATAAACTCCAAATAGAACAAAACTTCTTCATTTTATGATCAGGCATTTAAGCGACTCAAATCACTTCACTGAGGTGAGATCGTATCACCTGTTGTGAAGTATCGATAAATTTACCCCGAGTATCAATACTCGAGCAAAGGTATTGATACCAAATCTCTATTCTGACTTCCTGCATGTTTCAAAACACAAAGGTATCGATTTTAAAACCTGATTATCAATACCTCTACTCCAAACCTCAAAAATGTAGCTTACATAAGTAATCTATTTATTCCAATTTAGTTCTTAAACATCATACATCAATTACTTCGACAAGTAATCATTCAAAGGTAACAGTTCATTATCACAAAACCATATTCGAGCAAGTAACATCAATCCATTCTCATGTTTATGAACCCAAGCATCACAATAACATGTAATCCTTATAAACCGAACCAAAAACCAGCAAATTGCCTAGAAGTTAACATGGCTATAAACAAGTCTACCACATTGCCTCATTCCTCAAAACATAAAAATATAGAACACAAATGAAATAACAAATAGACTTGCTTGGATCACCCTCGGAACCACACCACTCACACCGGCACACTACTGATCTGCAATGGTTTAAAAGGGAGTAGGTAAGCTTAACAAGCTTAGTGAATGCCTAGAATAACTATCATGTAAACAATTCATCAAGCATCAATGAACAACCATATAGCACAACCTTAACAGTTCCAAATTTAGTGTCATAATATGCTTACTCGTGCATTATTTTCTAGTTCTTTTACATGGTAAACATATGGTAAACATATTCACTTTTAAGCATATACCATATTTCATATATAGTCACCTAACATACAAGCATATATCTTCATACTCATATAATCTTATGACATTTAAGTATATTTCATAATACTCATAAAATCACATAACATTCAAGCATATACCACAATATTCTAAAGTATCTTTATAGATAAATTACATAATGGTCACATGTCATAAAAACATATCACAAAACACACATATCCTTAAGTTAATATAATTTGCATAGTAACCACATACTCATTTAGGCATATATCACATTACACATATATACATTTAAAGATAATTTTGCACTTAAGCTATGAAACATAAAAGTGAGCTCTATCATCACTCATCGGATACACGGATCTCCAACACACCAAACATAAACTCATAGAGTCAAACATGTCCCAAAAGTGAAACATAAAGCTAACACTCTCCTTATTTCCCCTCACATGTCTCGTTGAATGGAGCTTAGCTCACATTCCCTTATCCCTCCAACATGTCCCAGGGCCTTAATGCCCAAAATCACTTTACATATAGGTGAGTACTCACAATCCTATGGCATGCCAATTATATCCAACGGTTTCAAGATCACAAGGCCAAAATATCCAAAGCAAAACATATATCACTTATTGATTATCCGTGCACAATCACTATATATTTTCATCTTTAGCAAAACACTGTCACTAACATTTAATATATACATAACATGTACATATTTGCACTTTCATGACAGTTATCATAACCACATATCACATGTTATAGCATCTCATCTTAATTCACACATTCACAAACACATAAGCACTTTGTTCACAAGATAACATAGGTATGAGAAAGCTTACACTTGGAATTTAGAGTAGGGGTTTAGGCTACTATTAAATTCTCAAATAACATATTGAATTATGTCTACAAGTAATTATTCCAAACACTCACCAATTACGCTTTCACTGAAAAGCCAAAAGCTCAAACTAGCTTTTCCTTGCCTTTGTCTCTACTCATAAAAAGTTCTATTGAATCCAGAACTTCAACCCAACAAAGTCACACAACAATACATCCAAAAATTAGTCAAGGGCTCGTTACAAGCATACAAAACATAAGCCTAAACTAAGTTCTCATGTAACCGAAACTTATAACATAGCAAACTTTAAATTTGAATATCTCGATCTATACTTAATATTTTCTCCTAAAACCAATTCTGTTCATCTTGTAATTCAACTACGACTAATTCTCAACCTTTAAACTACACAAAACTACCTTTTTCGACATGTTTTATGGCTATTTTCCGAAAATTCATTAAAACTCAAGAAATATTTAATGAAATATCAAAGTAAGTTTAAAAACCTTCTAATCATGTTAAAACAAGTTGAAAAACACTTTGAAATTATGTTTTTATGCAAAATCCCAAAATCCACCATTAATGACCCAATTTTCGGCTTTTATTTAAAACACGTGTTTTAACGGCTAAAAAATTAGTTTTAAATACTAGATAACATTAAAAACTCATAAGGAATTGAATCGTTCACTTAGTTAATGAAAAATCGAGCGTTTGATCAAAAACCCAAAAAACTCGAAAGCTTGACAATAGATGAAACTATGGTATTCTTTTTGGTGTTTTTCTTGGTCTTTTTATAGAGGCTTAATGTTTAAGGGAGATAAAAATTAAAGGGGATTAGGAATTGGAGTTCAAAATTTATTGAAATAGCAAGAGAGAATCAAAAGAGGGCAACACTAGTTTTGAAGGTTGTTTTTATGTGAAATAATTTGGAGAATGGGGGTTTTAGCTTGAATTTTAAAATCTGGTTAAATTGCTTCATAAAAACTCCAAGTTTTGACTCTTTTACAAATCAGTTCTTTTTATAAAATTAAAGGTATTTAAAATTCATTTTTAGAAATTGATTTAATTTTCTAAAAATCATAATCGAAAACATTACCTATATATCATGTCGCAAAATTTCAAACACTATAAGGCTAAAATTCCTAAAATACCCCTAAAACTCCTAGGCCTTATTTTGGGGTGTTACCGTGCATATTACTTTGGACATTCCAATGAGTGTTGGACATATATTACTTTAGTTTATACCAATGAGCGATGGATGTATATTGCTTCAGACGCTCCAATGAGTGTTGGGCACACCTTACTTCGGTTTGTACTGATGAGCGCTGGGTGTTGGAAAATTTTGGTTTAAAAATGATTTTTTATCACAAAGAAAAATTAAAATTTTGAAATATGAGTCAGCTTATTATATTTATAGTTATAATTTATTCCCAAAAAATACATGTGCTTTGTGTGAGATGAATGCTAGACGTTCTCTACTTTCAATCAAATGACCTTCTCCTCTATTCTCATACCACAAATTGTTTCGAGTGTGGGCTTGAACAATCACGAAAAAGAATAAAACTAGAAACGATTTATTACTTTCAGTAGGAAAGTAATTCTCTCTCAATAGAAACTGACAAAGTAACAATATCTCAAACTGGTATGAAACTTGTGTGTTTCTTGTGAAAATAACTCTAATAGTGTCATCTATTTATAGAAAGAGATAGTAGAATCCTGGTTGAATTAGTAAAACAAAAATAATATTTATTTAATAGAAAAACTAGTCTTCTATTTAAATTAAATAATGGGATTGACACACCCTAGTTCAATACACTAGGGTTGTCACCCCTCATATATAATATGAGAAGAATTTGAGCCTCTCCTGCATTGGGTACAATTATATGTGCATTTTAAACTTTTAAACTAGCACTTTATAATTTAATCTAACCCAATACATGTTTTCTTATTTCCTAAAATAAATATTATTAATTAATTTAATTAGATAAATTAAAATTTTCAATTAAATAATTTCTTCAACCCAATTCTAATTTCGATAAAGACATGACAACTTTACTATAAAAGAAATTATGAGAAAATATATTTAATTTCCAATTTAACGGATTCACAATGACTAATTAATTTAATTCCATTTTTGAACTTCAATTATCTAATTAAATAATAATTTGAAAAACTTAAATTAATTCTTAACTCATTTCTATACTCAGTGAGAAAACATATTCATTTGAGAGTGTGATCCATTTTTTTAACTTTATCATTTTTATTCATTTCTATTCATTTGATTCTACATGCAATTCATTTATGGTTTGAACGAGCTAGTGGAAGGACCAATTGGACATATGTAATTAGGGCTCAAATTATTTATAATTAAGTTTTAGCTTTTTGCCTATTAATTATAAACTTATTTAATCATGAAGTCATTCCATAGTAGTATTGTGACTGAGCTCTCCCTTATTGCATACTATTAAAAAAGTTACTTAGTACTCGTTTAATGACCTTGTTATCAGTGTGTTACCCTCATAGTATATCCTTAATCTCTTTCGGATAAATCTATTCTCTCAATATGATCCTATTTTATATCATGGTAATTATTACATCTTCCATCATAAATATTCAATTACTATAAAATAGTAATCAAGACATTTATCATAAAGACAAACGGCCCATGGCCACGTTTACTTTTCATCTATCATGTAATGCTAATGAGAGGATATCATTTAGTCATTAATTTGGTCATGAATTCCACTATTGTGAATGATGTTACATACTGCAGAAGTCATATACCCAATGCACCAACTTTTAGTTCTTTATCTATTTGAACTCAACCTTTTACTTACATCAGAGTATACAAGTCACACATATATAGACCATGATCCACTCAGGATTAAGGTATGTCACACAATGAATGTCATAAATGAATAAATTCATAAATGAATATAAGATCTATTCTACTTGGGTCCTATCTGATGTATTGTCAGTTCACTCAGTCATATCTATGTCTTTATCTTTTAGGAGTCAACCGCTTCAATGCTTAAGACAAAACATCTCCCCAACTAGACTTGATAGACGAGATATTAGCCTTTCAATCGGTTTGTTCATTTTCGATTAGACTAAGGTCATGTTTAGGTTCATCTACTAATACAAGTTGTTTTTCTATATTACGATTGGACCATATAACACTGCTTAGTATTAGTTAAATGTTAAATGAACATTGAGCCAATATTTGCTTACATTTTACTTTGCATGTAAAAACCATTGAAGATAATATATAAATATTATTAATGTAATTTGTGGATATTTTTATTAAATCAATTTCTTCGAAAAAAATAAAAGTGTACATAAACGAAAATACTACACTTAGGGCACTAGATCCAACAGTTTCCCACTTGCCCTACTAAACTAGATGAATCACATTTCACATTCTTATGCCCTCTATGTGTTTCTCAAAACTCCTAGCTAATAGAGTCTTGGTAAACAAACTCGTAGGGTTTGTCTGTAGAAGCGATCTTTGACTACATTCACTATTCTATCAATCATTACCGTCTCGCTTATAATACTTTCTATTAATATATTTTGTCCTCATATGATTTCTTTGGTGTTTTAGTTATTTTCGCATGGTTTTAGTTTCATAGCCTTTAAAGAGATATTTGGTAATCTTTTAAGAGATTCAACAAATTCTAAAAAATAGTAGTTTGTAAGAGATTCAATAATCATTTTAAGAAATTAATAATCTTGTAAGATATTGTAACGCCCCGAGTTAGGAGGCTGGGAACAGTTAGGAGGCTGCACATAAATATTTAGTTGTACCAGGGAGTGACACACAACTGTGTATCTGCTTTAGTGGTTAAGAGTCCTGGGAAGAGTTTGAGAAGTCTTGGGTTCAAGTCTTGGCTTGTGCAAAAGTTTTGTTTTAAAAGACTAAACCCTGTCTCTAGTCAGTAGGCTTTTTAAATAAATATGGGTAAAACATGACAGAAAGGGCCTGCTGGTCTAAGGGATAGGTGGCGTACTGCTGTTACTGAGGGGCTTGAGTTCGAGTCTTACTATACGCAAGGGAGTGTTTTATTTTGCTGCCTTTGCCGTGTGGGTAGTAGAAGTTGACCGAAACTCTGCTGAGTTGAGTGGAGTTTGAATTAAGTGGTTGAAGGAGGAGTGATTGGTTTGAGTGATTTGAGGAGTGATTTAAAGAGGGATTTGAGGAGGATAATAAGGGCTTTTTAAGGAGTGGGAGTGTTGTGCCGACTTGGGACTTTGGACACTTAAAGAATTCGGCTTTGTGCAAATTACTCTTGTTTTTTAGAATTCTTTTTGGTTTTTTTTCTCTCTTGGAAGCTGAATACTACATTTGGGGTATCCTCTCATTTTTGTTGTTTGTTTCGAATTGGCACTTCTCTGGCTCACCTTTAGTAGTCATTATCTCGGCTTTCTTTACTTTGACCGATTACTTCTAGGTCTTTTCCCTCTCTCAATTGGTTTTTCCTCTTTGGCCGAATGACGTTTCTCTCTTTCTCAATTCCTTTTGTTTTAACAACTTCTCCCTCTACTACCGATTTCTTTTCTACTTCCCGACGATATCGTTTTTCTTTCTTTAGCTTGTATTATTCACTTCAAGTTCTTCTTTTTCCCTAAAGACCTTGCCGAATCTCTGTTCTTCCTCCACTCTACACTTTCGGTTTCTCTCTGAAAAAAGGGAATTGGCATGGGTTTATCTCTATTCCCTTGGCCGAATACTTGGTTTTCCCTATCTTCCCTCTTCTGTCGATTTTCCTCTCTTAAGCTATTGGTTCTATCCAACGCGAGTTGTTTTCAGTTGGTAAGTCTTTTGGTAAGGGCGGAAGTTATGCCTCAAACATTTATGTTGTTATTTATTTAGTAATCTATTAATTTTCTAACATGTGGTCATGTTGTATTGTAGTGTACAGCAACAAGCCGTAACGAGCTCGTTTACTAGGGGTATCATAAGTTATACCTTTTGGAGCAGTAAAGGTAAGAAACACGAATATAGGTCAATTGTTGTTGTTTTATCTGGTTGGTTCCAAGCGTGGCTAATGTTGGTTATGGAATTGTCATTGTTTTAGGTGCGGTTCATACATGAGGGGTTGTGTACCTAGAATCCTGTCAGGTGTTTACAAACGCAATTTTGGCTATGGTGATTGGCAAAAGCTAAAATAAGTGACGGCGACGCTACACGGGCGTGCATTCACTCGTGTGGTAGTCTATATGCCTAAACATGGGCGTAGGATCATTGAGGCTGTCCATGAGCGACTTTATGGGCCGAGGTCGTATTGGGCTATTTTGGGCCGAACTAGGCCGTGTGGGCCCCACACGAGTAAACCATACGGACGTGTAGAGAATATTGGGCCAAGCTTCGTGGTTCACACGGCCAAGGCCATCTCTGGGCTATGTGGGCCACACGAGAGTGTAGGCCCACATGAGCCCGCAATATGGGTCGTGGGCTCATTTTCACTGTTTGACGTTAAGGTTGCACGAGTCGTCCAAGACGACTGTGGACCTTCTGTTGGGTCAGTAAGTTTACCTAGACCCCCTATTTGATAAAATGATTATTTTGCCCTTGTATGGTAAAATGATTGTTTTGCCCCTATGTGATGTATGACTATATTTTAGCATGTTATTTTAAATGTATTGAGTATGTAACGGCCCGATTTTGGGCTCAGTCGGAATAGTGGCTTCAGAACCATTAACCTGAGGTCGGAGAAATTATTTTAATATTATTTTATGTGTGAAGGAATGTTTATAAGGTGCATGAAATTTTTGGTAATTTAATTTTAACGTTTGAAAGCTTAATTGCGAAAAAGGACTAAATCGCATAAAGTGCAAAAGTCCTATTTTGATAGCTAAGGGTGTCAAATTGCTAGAAAACTTATATTGGAGGTCTTTAAAGGACAAATAGATTCTTAGATTATAGCTTGGTCGGCCATGAGACAAAGAATTAAATGGTCAAAGTGTTAGGTATTTGATGACCTAATATGTGATAAAATAATACCCTAAAAGCCTATCGATCATCTTTTTCTTCCATCATTTCTTCTTGACCAAAAATATCAGCCATTAGAAGGGTTTTTGAAGCTTGAAATTTTATCCACTTAGTCTCTCTACAAGTAAGTGATCTTGATGGTTTTTCTTGATGATTTTGTACTTTTAGAACCCTTGTAACATGAGCTTTCAAATGATGGGATTATTTTGAAAAATGGTTGAAAGTATAGGGTTTTACCATGAGTGTGTTCATGTTTTTTTCTAAAATTTTATGGAAGAATATGAGTTATGGTAGTGTAATAAACAATTTTTGTGAAGAGATTTCTTGTGAAAACCCTAAAATAGACCATTTTTGTATGAGTTGTAAAATAGGTGATAAATGTGTGAAATAATAAGAATTGTGGGATGCTCCTAGTATAAAGAGTATTCGAATAGGCTTGATTAATGAGAAAATGTGATAAAAATCAATTTTCGGACCTAAGGGTAAAATGGTCATTTTGCAAAAGTCTAAGGGCAAAATGGTCATTTTGCCAAATTTTTTAAATTGTTGAGTACTTAGATTAATAAAATGATTAAATGTGTGAATTTTCACCATTATAGATCAAGAATTACAAAATTCGAGCCTAGACCGAGGAAAAGCAAAGCAAGTGGACTAAGCCGAACTAGTCGTCTACATTTTTTAATTCGAGGTAAGTTGTATGTAAATAATACAACTACATTGTTATTATATGTGTTTGAATTGATATAGCATCAATTGCTTGTTTGTGGAAATGATTATGTTCGTTGAATATTGAGATAGTAGAATTCTCGTTTGAACCTTAGGGAATAAAATCGGATATTCATGCCATGACATATAGGTTATATGTGTGCTAGTGTAAGACATGTCTGGGACATGCATCGGCCACATTATAAGAGCCAGTGTAAGACCATGTCTGGGACATGGCATCGGCATTGAGACGAGGGCTAGTGTAAGACATGTCTGGGACATGCATCGGCTACGAGATGTGTTAGTGTAAGACCATGTCTGGGACATGGCATCGGCACGTATAGAGGTGTCTGTGTAAGACCACGTCTGGGACATGGCATCGGCACGGATATGCGAGAGTTAGTGTAAGACCATGTCTGGGACATGGCATCAGCCTCGATTTTAAAAGTCAGTGTACGACCATGTCTGGGACATGGCATCGACTTGATAGATGAGTTAGTGTAAGACTATGTTTGGGACGTGGCATCGGCATTACACCCTATGTTTAAGGCTTAGTGAATATCCGATAGTATTCCAAATGGTTCAACGGTGAGAGTTACAGTTTAAGCTAAACGAGAAAAGTATAACCATGTTGTGAGTGGTACAGGTACCTATTGAAATGTATGAGACGTGAGCTCAATATATGCTATGTGAATTGTATTGGATAGTGATGAGTAAGTTGTGCTTATGCCTACTTTCGTATTATGAGCATGATTGATATTCATTTGCATGCAACTTACTAAGCTTTATGCTTACCCTATTTCTTTTCCATCTTCTTATAGTGTCGTCAAAGTAGCTCGAGGGCTTATGTCGGAGAAACTAGTCATACTATCAACTGAAGTGCTCGGTATAGTTAGATCTTTCATTTTGATTATGAAATTTATAGGATCTTGGCTTTTTAGTTTTGTGACATTGTTTTGAGGCCGAATATGTTGGCTTAAGCTAGTACTTGACTCATTTTGTATAAGCCCATGAATAATGGCTAATATTGAGAGTTGTTTTATGGATGCAAGAAAATCTTTCATGAATGTGAAAATTGTTGGCATGGTCGTATATGTATGCAATGTATATAAGCCTTAGTTATGGTTGCTTGGTTGAGAAATCATGTTATGATAGATTGTGTTTCAGGGTGGCAAGGGGCTTGGTAGATAGCCCTTTATCATCCACACGGGTAGACACACGGGCAAATGTCTAGGCCGTGTATGACACACGGTCAGCTCTATGGGTGTGTTGTTCGACCGTGTGTCCCCTGCACGTAAAAATTACAAATCAATATGCATGGTAGTAAAGACACGGGCAGAGACACGGCCGTGTGGAGGACACAGCCTCTGGCTACGAACGTATGCCTTTGCCGTGTGCCCCTTATTAGATACTGACGTCAGAAACTAAATGTCAAGGTTTTTGGACACGGGCTAGGACACGGGCCATAGACACGGGCTTGTGTCAGATAGTGTGAAAACCCCTGTAGGTTCAAATTTAGAATTTAATTCACACGGGTATGAGACACGAGCGTGCCCCTAGATGCTTAGGCCGTGTGTGTCACACGGGCCATTAGCACGGCCATGTTGTAATAATCACACGGGCGTGTTTCCTTTCCACACGGGCGTGTGCCCTGTTTCAAGGGTCATTTTTGTTAAGTCGGTTCAAGGACCCAAATTGGTTCCGAATGGTTCCCAATGAGATTTTGAGGCCTCGTAGGCTCACATTAAGGAGTTTAAACAAGGTTCAAAAAAAAATTTAAGTTTGATCAAGTTTTAGTAACTCGGAAACAATTGTATGGATATAGTTAAGTATGGTAATGCCTCGTGCCCGGTCCCGACCTCGGACTCAGGTAAGGGGTGTTACAAAGTACATGTATGATATTATGTCATGACATGATGCATGATGTGTTGCATGGGGATGGGCTTTATTATGATTGAAGGAAGTGTACTATATTGGCAGCTCTGCTGCAAATACTATTTAGTACCGCAACTGGTGCTAATTTGGAGTGTAAGGATGGGTGGATTGATTTTATCCCCACATGGAGTGTAGGGCTGGATGGAGTGGAATGTAGAGGTTGGTTGGGTAGGATTTTTGATTGCATATCTCAGTCTCACACTATCATCAAATGGACTCGAGCCCACACCGATATCGATCTCGTAATAGGCTAAGGCCCAAACCAAATCGAATCATTCTCAAACGGGCTTAGGCTTGGACTGTAATTGCTTACTGTTTGACTGATTGTTCATTAAGGGATTACACACTGAGTTTTTGTAAACTCATCCATCTGTTTATCTGTATAGGTAATCTCCAGTCCTAGGTGAATCGGTGCTGCGAGGGACTCGAAGGTGGCCACACCACCGCTCATGCTTCCTTACTTGATTTTAATTTATAAGTATTTTTAATTTGGGTATCTTTTTATGTAATAAGGCCTCTATAAATTGTTAGTCTTCAATTTGGGTTTTTAATTATTTTGATTTATATCTGATAGCGGTAGAACACGGGTTTTCAAAAAGATAAAAGGTTTTCAAAATACCACGTTGACACAACACGTTTTAAAAGCTTCCGCAAGAAATAATGTTTTAAAATTAATAACAGTTTAATATGATTAACTTTTTTCCAAATAACTCAAATTTTTAAAATGAATAAGACATCTTAAAATCTTCGTTAGGATCACAAAGAAGTTAAATATAGAACGGGTTTTTCAAGGATAGCAAACTTTGCGGAAAACACTTCAATGTGATGTCTCTAGATTCGGCCATAATGTCTGAGTCGGGATTGAGGTGTTATAGATATTTAGTAATTTAAAAAGTTATAAGAAATTAGATAAACCCTACAATATTTTAAGATATTTTTTAATCTTTTAATAGATTCAATAAAGTTTAAAAATTTAATATGTAACAATTCTAATAATATTTTAAGTACTTTTGTAAGAAATTTGATAATAGTTTAAGAAATTTAGTACTTTTGTAAGAAATTAAGTAATGTTTAAGAGATTGTGTAATTATTTAAGAGATTTAGTAGTTTTGTAAGAAATTTAGAACTTTTGTAAGAAATTTAGAATTTATAAGAGATTCAATAATTGTGTAAAAGATTTAATTTAATAATTTACATAATAAGAATTTTTTTTTGAAAAATTTATAATATTGTAAGGAACCTAGTAGTTTTGTAAGAGATTGAGTAATGTTTTAAGTAATTTAGTAAATTCGTAGGAAAACAGTAGCTCACAAAGTTACTAATTGCGTGTGAATACTGCTATAAGAGATATGAAACTAGGTGGTGTACACCAGTGTACGGGTCAGGTTGCAATATAGATTGTTACAACAGAACACAAAAGTATTCTAAGGATCGTACCTAAAGGTGGCTTGATTAAACTATTAATTAATTTTTACACTAATAAGTCTAAACAATATCGAATCAAAACCAAATTAAGATAAATTATATAGAAAGAGTGAATTAAAGAAAACATGAAAAAGAAATCAAACAACGTAAATTAAGTAGTCCTAAATCTTTCAATACTGACAACAAAAGACTAACTCGCTTCAGTGTTCGTTGCTAACTCCTGATCTAGGGTTCTATTTAATCAACTAGTAGTTAACCTAGTTATTACCTCTCGGCCCCTAACTAACCATACTAGTCGGAAAGAACTACTTATCTCTTGACCTTGCAGTTCAGACCGAGACAGACTAAGTGTTGCTCGATAGACTATTCTCTCAACGTCATCTACCTAAATAACTTCCTAGGATTTTTAGGCCTAGGGTTCAATCTCTCTCAACCCAAACCAACTAATCTGACAAGAAACCCTAACCAATTGGTAACTATTCCAACATTCACTTGCTAATCCCCTTTAGATTTTAGTTACCCATGAATCTAATTAATGAAAACCCTAAGATGAATTTAGACATTGAAAAATATCAAAAGACAAAATAAAGAAGAAAGAAACTTGATTTTGTATATTGATTGCGTGCAGACTAGAAATCTGTAGAGATTGTTGAGTCATCTACAATCCGAACTAAGAACTGAACAAAAACTAAGAATAAAATAAAAAAATACAACTTCAAAAGCAAAACCCTAACTAAGAATTGAAATTAAAAACAAAGAAAAAGCCCTCTATTAAGTTCTGAGTAATCATATGTATAGGAGTCATGTTAGGTGACTCATTTAGGCCTAATACAATTGGCTGAACATGACTAATGAAGGTTTTGTGAATGAAAACACCCTTGTTGATTTAAGTGGTCTCGTCCCAGCTGTGTCGCGACACTAAAGACAATATACTCTTTTGTGGTACGTTTAGGGCTGTGTCGTGACATCCTCTAGTATGTGTAACACCCCATACCCGTATACTATGCAGGGACAAAATACGAGGCGTTACCTAACTTAAACTCGTGCTTACGACCATTTTTGAGTCTCCAAGACTTGGACAAATTTAAAACTTCCTCAAATTTATCAACACATCCTTAATATGGGCCTACGAGGCCTAAAAACACTTGGGTTCTTCAGCCAACTTTAGAAAAATAACACTTGACACAAGGGCACACACCCGTGTGTGAGGGGCAACACGCCAGTGTGGGAGGGGCAACATGCTCGTGTGACTATTTCGACATGGTCATGTTGTTGGCCCGTGTGGCTCACACGGCCTAAGCAATACAGGGACATGCTCATGTCCTTCACCCGTGTGAAATTAATTCTAAGTTCACACCTACAGGGGTTTTCACATGGCCTGGCACACGCCCGTGCCCCTGACCCGTGTAATTCACACGGCCATGACACGCTCGTGTCCTAGCCCGTGTACGAAAACCTAGACATTCTATTTCTGATGTTAGCAATTCTTAAGGGTTACACGACCAAGGCACACGCCCGTATGCTAGGTCGTATCCTTCACACGGCTGAGACACACGGCCGTGTCTTTGCCCGTGTGTTTACTACCATGCATACTGACTTAAAAATTTATGTACAGGGAACATACGACCGGACCACACCCCCATGGGGCAGACCGTGTGTCACACACGGCCTAGACAGACGCCCCATATGGACAATATAAGGCTATTTACCAAGACCCTTTGCCACCCTTACTTACACAACCTACACAATAACAACCAAAACCAATACAAAACTATTTCATACAACCAAATCAGACATAATAAGCAACAATTGCATATATCAAAATGAATATTAGCCATCATTTGAGGCTTAATACAAAATGAAGGGGAATCACCTATGCCAACACATTTGGCCAATTTTCCAAAGACTCAAAACATCAAAGTCTAGCCCTATACATGCCATTCTCAAAAACAAATAGTCTAACTATACCGAGTGCTTCGGCTGATAGTGTGATCGTTGCCTTCAACATCCGATGATCCTCGAGCTAGTTAGGCGGCACTATAAGAAAAGGAAAGGAGAGGAAGTAAGCATAAGCTTAGTAAGTTGCACATAAATAAATATACAACAAAAATTTTACCATTCATCCACATGCTCGTAACACAAAAGTGGGCATAAGTATAACTTACTCATCACTATCTGTAACACCCCTCTCCCGTATCCAACACCAGGACGAGGCTCAAGGCGTTACTGGATTTAAACCTTTTCAAACTTACTAAGTCAGGTCAACAAACTTCGCCCAAATTTAAAACCTTTCAAACATGTACACCTTGTCCCTTACACAGGCCCTCGAGGCCTAAAACACACCTAGGGGCAGTACGGGACAAAACCGAAAACATTCGATAAACTTTGAGTACCTTAGAAAATTTTCCCTTATTTTGAAGTGTGACACGCCCGTGTAGTGGGGCCGTGTGGTCACACACACTCGTGTGGCTTGGGACACATCCGTGCCCTCTGCCCGTGTGCAACACTAACTTTTAACCTCATCATTATGTTAAAAACACACAGCCAAGATACACGCCCGTGTGCTTAGCCCGTGTCTTATACTGACTTAAAATTTCAAGTGCAGAGGACACACAGCTATACCACTCACCCATAGGGGTGAGCCGTGTGTCTCACATGGCCTAGACACACGCCCGTGTGTCTACCCGTGCGGACTTTATTAGGTTATTTTCCATGCCTTTTGATCATCTTCTATCAATCAAATCTTCTTATGAGTTACTTTAGTGCATATTAAAACCAAATTATACATTTATAAATATGAAATTTTGATTAAACTCATTGCTTGTAAACCTTATGTCATTGGTTTCATACATGCTAAGTTAATTCTTATCTTGCATTTAAGGATTTCTATGTCTACTCGACATATTTAAGATTGGCTCGTTTTTATAACTCATTTCCAATTATAACCAAACCATTATATGTGAACATAAACATGCATAGATTTGTAAGTCATAGCCTACTTCAAAATAAGCCAATTTCCATGGCCATATGCAAAAAGATAAGTATAACTTTACATGCCTTCATATTGGTAAACCAAATGACACATATAACCAAATATACAAAGTTCTATACATGCCATTGAACAAAACATAAGTATCTATATACCAAACCTGAGTTAGTTAATAGTGTGTTGATTTTCCAACCGTCTTCCAATCTCTACGAGTCCTCGAGCTCTGTAGGACAGAGAAAAGAGAGAGTTAAGCATTAACATGCTTAGTAAGATCAAATAACTGAAAAGTAAACTTACCGATTATTTAGTATACATCTTTATTAGATAATGAAATCAACGAATATGAAAATGGTTTCCTTATCACATGCACTCCATCAATGAGTTAGTCATATAACAAAATATCATGTAATTTATTTTAGATGAGCTCATCATTCAACAGGTCATTAGTACATATACCCCGTGTTAGTCTCGTTGAGTTTTTAGGGAATCTCGATGGATCATCCAATCACTGTCAATTCATATGAATGATCATTTTAAGTATGCACTCCCGCGAACCTTACATCTTACGGCGAGATTACCAATCCAAGCTAAATCCCCCGTAATATAAACTCATAAGGTGGTGTCGGGATTACCAGTCCAGGCTAAATCCCTTATATGACAAACACCCTTAATGAGCTTGGATCTAAATTACCAGTCCAGGCTAAATTCAGACCCTAATCGGATTACCCGTCCGGGCTAAATCCATAATGCACACATATTCTTCGGGAGGCTCGACCACTCAAGGAACACCCGTCCGGGATAGATCCTTTCTATATTTGAGATCAACGGATTACCCGTCTGGGGTAAATCCTTTCTACAACACATGCAGGATCACAAGTCACATATAATTCATAGTTTATCCATCGAATTCCCTTTTTAACCTCAACCGAGACATGTTCCAAAAAATCATTTACAAGGATGCATTTCATATGATTTCATGCCATTAATAAATATAATCATCATGCGTTCATAATTCAATTAATTAGACACATTTGAGTTCGCTTTAAGTTATCCGAACTTACCTGGTACTTGTTTCAGTGATGTGTTTTTGTTATTCCAAAACCTTTTGCTTTCCTCGGTCGACCTCCGGAATTTGTTCCTCGGGGTCTATAACAATAAAATTAAATCATTAAAACCTTAGATTGTACTATTTGAGCCTAAATTTCACCCTCAGTCCAAATGACGATTTTGCCCCTAACCTTTCACATTTTTTAAGATTTAGTCCCTAGGCTCGTATAATGAAACATATGCAATTTCTATCTTACTCAAGCCTAGCCGAACACTTTTCCCTCTTAAGGAAGCCCATATTTTCCATTATTTTCACATTTCTACCACATATTTAAAAAACTTTTGCAAAAAGTTCCCTTTAGGGGTTTTTCATGAAAATCACCTAGGAAAAGATATTTAACAGACCTCCAACTTTCATATCCCTCCATAAATCATCAAAATACAAGCAGCTCATGCATGGGTAAATTTTTAAACATGAACCCTAGCATGAAATAGGGGTAGAAATGGAGAGAGTAAGCTACCGGGATTTCAAAAATACAAAGAACATTAAAAACGGGGCTTGGGAGCACTTACTATTGAGCTTGAAAAGCTTGGAAACCCTAGCTATGGAGACTCCTCAATTTTTGGCTGAATGAGGGAGATGAATGTCTGATTTTTGCCTTCTTTTTCCAATTTTATTTCATTAAAATGCTAAATGACCAAAATACCTTTAAGCCCTTTTCTTTAAAATTTCATCCATGCAAGCCCATTTTTGTCCAAAAACATAAAAATTGGGAAAATTGCTCTCTAAGACCTTCTAATTTATAATCTAAAGCAATTTCATACAAATTGCTTCTAGAATCTAAGTTTTGCAATTTATTTAATTTAGTCCCTAATTTCCAATTGGACACTTTACTCAAAGAATTTTTTCATGAAATCTTAACACATGCATATTCTCATATTCTAGACCTCATAATAATCCTAAAATAAATATTTTGATGTCGGATTTGTGGTCTCAAAACTACTATTTTGACTAGGCCCTATTTTGGGATGTTACATTTCTCCCCCATTAAGGACTTTCGTCCTCAAAAGTCTTACCAGTAAACAGGTTCAGATATTGGTTTATCATGGTTTTTCTGATTCCCATGTAGCCTCTTCTACACCATGTCGATGCCATAGAACTTTTGCTAAAGCCACATCTTTCTTTCTCAACTGTTTAACCTCTCGGGCCAAAATCTTGACCGGTTCCTCTCCATAGGTCATGTCTGGTCTAATCTCAATCTCAGCTGGTGAAATCACATGAGAGGGATCAGATCGATATCACCTTAACATAGATACATGGAACACATCATGAATCTTTTCCAGTTCAGGTGGCAATGCCAAACGATAGGCTACTGGTCCAACTCTTTCGGTGACCTCGTACGATCCGATAAATCGCGGACTTAATTTGCCTTTCCGACCAAATCTCAACACCTTTTTCTATGGAGATACTTTCAAGAACACTCTATCTTCAACTTGAAATTTAATTTCTTTTCTTTTCAGATCAGCATATGACTTTTGCCAATCCAATGTTTCTTTTAAACAGCCTCGTATTACTTTAACCTTTTCTTCAATTTCCTTAATCAGATCAACCCCATGAATCTGACTTTCCTTGAGTTCTGTCCAGTACAATGGAGTTCGGCACTTTCTGCCATTCAAGGCTTCATAAGGCGCCATCTTCAAACTCGTTTGGAAACTGTTATTATAGGCAATTTCTACCAATGGCAAGTACTTTTCCTAGCTACCCTGAAATTCAAGGATGCAACATCGCAACATATCCTCAAGAATCTGAATCATCCGCTCTGACTGACCATCGGTCTGAGGTTGAAAAGCCGTACTAAAATTCAACTTTGTACCTAGGGCTTCTTGTAACTTCTTCCAAAATCTTGATGTGAACCTCGAGTCTCTGTCCGAAATAATCGGCAGCAGTACCTCGTGTAATCTCACAATCCCAGATATGTACAAGTCAGCAAATCTATCGAGAGAGTAATCTGTTCTTATCGGAATAAAATGAGCTGACTTTGTCAACTTATCCACCACAACCCATATAACATCTTTCTTTTTCGGAGTTAATGGCAATCCTGTCACAAAATCCATAGTAACTTTGTCCCACTTCCATTCGGGGATCATTACAGGTTGTAACAAACCTGAAGGCACTTGATGTTCAGCTTTAACTTGCTAACATATCAGATACTTCGATACAAATTTAGAAATGTCTCCTTTCATGCCGTTCCACTAGTACATTTTCTTCAAATCATTGTACATCTTAGTACTTCCCAGATGAATAGACAAACGGCTGTAATGTGCTTCTTGCAAGATTTTCTGAATAAGTTCTTCATCTTTGGGTACACTTACTCTATCTCTAAACATCAAACATCCATCAGGACTGATCCGATAATCTGATTCAATGCCCGACTCACATTGAGTCCTTTTTTCTTGTATGTCATTATCATTAATTTGAGCATCATAAGTTTTCGGGACAGGGCTCGAGGCGTTATTGGATTTAAAACTTTTCAAACTTACTAAGTTAGGTCACCGAACTTCGTCTAAATTTAAAACCTTTCGAACATGTACACCTTGTCCCTTACATAGGCCCTCGAGGCCTAAAACACACCTAGGGGCAGTACGGGACAAAATCGAAAATATTCGATAAACTTTGAGTACCTTAGAAAATTTTTCCTTATTTTGAAGTGTGACACACCCGTGTAGTGGGGCCGTGTGGTCACACACGCCCATGTGGCTTGGGACACGTCCGTGCCCTTTGCCCGTGTGCAACACTAACTTCCAACCTCATTATTTTGTTAAAAACATACGGCAAAGACACACGCCCGTGTGCTTAGCCCGTGTTCTATACTGACTTAAAATTTCAAGTGCAGGGGACACACGGCTATACCACACACCCATGGGGGGAGCCGTGTGTCTCACACGGCCTAGACACAAGCCCGTGTGTCTACCCGTGCGAACCTTATTAGGCTATTTTCCAAGCCTTTGATCACCCTCTATCAATCAAATATTCTTATGAGTTACTTTAGTGCATGTTAAGACCAAATTATACATTTATAAATATGAAATTTTGATTAACCTCATTGCATATAAACCTCATGTCATTGGTATCATACATGCTAAGTTAATTCTCATCTTGCATTTAAAGATTTCTATGTCTACTCGACATATTTAAGATTGACTCGTTTTTATAGCTCATTTCCAATTATAACCAAACCATCATATGTGAACATAAACATGCATAGATTTGTAGGTCATAGCCAAATTCAAAATAAGCCAATTTCCATGGCCATATATAAAAAGTTAAGTATAACTTTACATGCCTTCATATTGGCAAACCAAATGACAAATATAACCAAATATACAAAGTTCTATACATGCCATTGAACAAAACATAAGTATCTATATACAAAACCTGAGTTAGTTGATAGTGTGTTGATTTTCCAACCGTCTTCCAATCTCTATGAGTCCTCGAGCTCTGTAGGATAGGGAAAAGAGAGAGGTAAGCATTTACAAGCTTAGTAAGATTGAATAACTGGAAAGTAAACTTACTGATTATTTAGCATACACCCTTATTAGATAATGAAATCAACGAATATGAAAATGGTTTCCCTATCACATGCACTCAATCAATGAGTTAGTCATATAACAAAACATCATGTAATTTATTTTAGATGAGCTCATCATTCAACATGTCATTAGTACATATACCCCCTGTTAGTCTCGTTGAGATTTTAGGAAATCTTGATGGATCATCTAGTCACCGTTAATTCATATGAATGATCATTTCAAGTACGCACTACCGTGAACCTCACATCTTACGGCGGGATTACCAGTCCAGGCTAAATCCCCCGTAATATAAACTCATAAGGTGGTGTCGGGATTACCAGTCCAGGCTAAATCCCTTATACGAAAAACACCCTTAATGAGCTCGGATCTGAATTACCAGTCCAGGATAAATCCAGACCCTAATCGGATTACCTGTCCAGGCAAAATCCATAATGCACACATATTCTTCGAGAGGCTCGATCACTCAAGGAACACCCGTCCGGGCTAGATCTTTTCTATATTTGAGATCAACGGATTACCCGTTCGGGTTAAATCCTTTTTGCAACACATGCAGGATCTCAAGTCACATATAATTCATGGTTTATCCATCTAATTCCCTTTTTAACCTCAACCGAGATATGTTCCAACAAATCATTTACAAGGATGCATTTCATATGATTTCATGCCATTAATAAATATAATCATCATGCATTCAAAATTCAATTAATTAGACACATTTTGAGTTCACTTTAATTTATCCGAACTTACTTGGTACTTGTTTCGGTGATGTGTTTCGGTTATTCCGAAACCTTTCATTTTTCTCGGTCGACCTCCGAAATTTATTCCTTAGGGTCTATAACAATAAAATTAAATCATTAAAACCTTAGATTGTACTATTTGAGCCTAAATTTCACCCCCGGTCCAAATGACGATTTTGCCCCTAACCTTTCACATTTTTACGATTTAGTCCCTAAGCTCGTATAATGAAACATATGTAAATTCTATCTTACCCAAGCCTAGCCGAACACTTTTCCCTCTGAAGGCAGCCCACATTTTCCATTATTTTCACATTTCTACCACATATTTAAAAACTTTTGCAAAAAGGTCCCTTTAGGGGTTTTTCATGAAAATCACCTAGGAAAAGATATTTAACACACCTCCAACTTTCATATCCCTCCATAAATCATCAAAATACAAGCAGCTCATGCATGGCTAAATTTTTAAACATGAACCCTAGCTAGAAATGGAGAGAGTAAGCTATCGGGATTTCAAAAATACAAAGAACATTAAAAATAGGGCTTGAGAGCATTTACTATTGAGCTTGAAAAGCTTGGAAACCCTAGCTCTGGAGCTTTCTCAATTTTCGGCTGAATGAAGGAGATGAATGTCTGATTTTTGCCTTCTTTTTCCCATTTTATTTCATTAAAATGCTAAATGACCAAAATGCCCTTAAGCCCTTTTCTTTAAAATTTCATCCGTACAAGCCTATTTTTGTCCAAAAACTTAGAAATTGGGAAAATTGCTCTCTAAGACCTTCTAATTTATAATCTAAAACAATTTCATACAAATTGCTTCTAGAATCCAAGTTTTGCAATTTATTCAATTTAGTCCCTAATTTCCAATTGGTCACTTTACTCAAAGAATTTCTTCATGAAATCTTAACACATGCATATTATCATATTCTAGACCTCATAATAATCAGAAAATAAATATTTTGATGTCAGATTTGTGGTCTCGAAACCACTATTCTGACTAGGCCCTATTTCGAGATGTTACACTATCCATATAAATCTCATAGCATATATCAAGCTCATATCTCATACATTTCAAATAGGTACCTATACCACTCACAACACTGTTATACCTTACTCAATAGCTTAAACTGTATCTCTCACCGTTGAACCGTTCGAAACTTTACCGAGTATTCGATAAGCCTCGAACATGGGGTAGGGTGCCAATGCCATGTCCCAGACATGATCTTACACTGGCTCATATCTAAAGTTGATGCCATGTCCCAGACATGGCCTTACACTAACTATCATCTCGTACCCGATGCATGTCCTAGACATGTCTTACATTGGCTTACGTCTCGAGGTCGATGCATGTCCCAATCGTGTCTTACACTAGCACTCGTCTTGATGCCAATGCCATGTCCCAGACATGGTCTTATAATGTGGCCAATTTATGTCCTAGACATTTCTTACACTAGCCCACAATAACCCATATGTCATGGCATGAATATCTGATTTATTTCCTAGGTTCAAACAGGAACTCTACTATCTCTATTATCATCATACTTTCTCAATTCCACAAATCAAGCAATTCGTGTTATATTAATTCAAATACAATTCAACACATACATTAGAAATGTAGTTATATTATTTACATACAACTTACCTTGGATTACAAAATGTGGCGACCAGTCGATTTAGTCGATTTGCTTGGCTTTCCCTCGGTCTAGGTTCGGATTTGGTAATTCTTGATCTATAATAGGAAAATGTAATTTTTTAGTCAATAAATAGAATTAAGCAATCGACAATTCACATCTTTGGTAAAATGACCAATTTGCCCCTAGAATTTTACAAAATGACCATTTTACCCCTAAGCCCAAAATTCAATTTTTATCGAATTACTTCGTATCATAAGCCTAGTTAAACCCTCTTTACTCTTATAACAACTCCAAATTTCCACTATTTCACATAATTACCATCTATTTTACAACTTATGCAAAATAATCCTTTTAGGTGTTTTCATGTAACACCTTTCACAAAAGTTGTTTATAATACACCTAAGACTCATTTTCTTCCTTAAAAACTTAGCAAACACTAAAAATCCTTTCATGGAAAAGCCTTAAACTCTTAATAATTTTGCAAAATATACCCTCATTTGAAAGCTCATGCTTTAAGGGGTCCAAAAATGTAAAAATCATTAAGAAAAGTCATGAAAATCACTTACTTGCAAGAGGGATGAGTTGCTGAAATTTTTGAAGCTCAAAACCCATAAAAATGGCTGAAAAATCGATGGTAATGAAGAAAGAATGAAAGAAAAAGATGATAGCTAAGCTTAGGGCATTATTATACTATACATTATGTCATCAAATTACCTAATGTTGACTTTTAAACATTTTTATCTCCCATGACGGCCAAGCTAAGATCTAAGGGTCTTTTTGCCCTTTAAAGACCCCAAAATTAAGATTCATAACAATTTAACACCCTTAGCTATCAATTTAAGACTTTTGCACCTCATGCGATTTAGTCTTTTTTTGCAATTGGGCTCACAAACGTCAGAATTAAATCACCAAACTTTTCATACACTACTATAAACATGCTATGACTCTAAAATTAATAATAAAATAATTTTCTCGAGTTTAGATTTGTGGTCTCAAAACCACTATTTCGACTAGCCCTAAAATCGAGCTGTTACAATTCTCCCCCCTTAGGGATTTTCGTCCTTGAAAATCTTACCGATAAATAAATTCGGGTATTGATCTCTCATAGTCTCCTCGGGTTCCCACGTGGCTTCCTCGACTCCATGTCTATGCCACAAAACTTTCACGAGTGCTATACTCTTATTCCTTAACTGTTTGACTTCATGAGCCAATATCTTGACCGGTTCTGCGCCATAAGTCAAGTCTGAATGAATCTCAACTTCCGATGGTGTAATCATATGCGAAGGGTCTGATCTATATCGGCGTAGTATGGATACATGAAACACGTCGTGAATCTTTTCCAATTCTGTGGCAAAACCAATCGATAGGCAACTGGTCCTACTCTCTCAATAACCTCATAAGGTCCTATGAAACGAGGATTCAACTTGCCTCTTCTACCAAATCTAAGAACTTTCCTCCACGGGGATACTTTCAAAAACACTCTATCACCGACTTGAAATTCAATCTCTTTTTGTTTCAAATTCGCGTAGGATTTCTGTCTATCCGAAGCGGCCTTCAAACAGTTGCGAATCACTCTAACTTTCTCTTTGATTTATTTGACTAAATCGACCCCGTGAATCTGACTTTCTCTTAGCTCAGTCCAATATAAAGGCGTTAGACACTTTCGCCCATACAAAGCCTCATAAGGCGCCATTTTCAAACTTGTCTGATAACTGTTGTTGTAAGCGAATTCAACCAATGGTAAGTACCTTTCCTAACTATCTTGAAATTCGAGAACACAACACCGCAACATGTCCTCTAAAATCTAAATCGCTCTTTCCGACTGACCGTCAGTTTACAGGTGAAAAGTCGTGCTAAAACTCAATTTTGTTCCCAATGCCTCTTGTAACTTTCCCCAAAATCTCGAGATAAATCTCAGATCCCTATCTAAAATAATCGACAAGGGCACCCCATGTAGTTCCACAATTTTAGAAACATACAAGTCAACCAATCTCTCAAGGGAGTAGTCGGTACACACTAGTATAAAATGTGCCGACTTTGTTAACCTATCCAAAACAACCCAAGCGGTATCTCTTTTCCTTGGGGTTAATGGCAAACCCATCACGAAGTCTATAGTAATTCGATCCTACTTCCACTCAGGGACCGTGATAGGCTGAAGTAGACCTGACGGTACTTGATGTCCAGCTTTCACTTGCTGACACACTAGGCATTTAGAAACAAACTCTGAAATGTCTCTTTTCATTCCCGACCACCAGTACATTTTCTTTAGGTCATTATACATTTTTACATTACCTGGGTGGATGGACAAGCAACCCCTATGAGCCTCTCGTAGAATCTTCTGTATAAGCTCATTGTCCTTGGGTACACAAACTCTATCTTTGAACATTATACATCTATCGGTATAAATACGAAATACGAATTCATTTCTCGACTCGCATTGAGCCATCTTAGCTTGTAACTCCTTATCACTTTCTTGAGCTTCACGGATCTCTTGTAGGAACGTTGGTCTAGCTCTCAACTCTACTAGGACCGAACCATTATAAGACAAAGCCAAATTGGAGTTCATTACTCTCAACCCAAATAATAATTTTCTACTCAATGTATCAATGATCACGTTCGCTTTTCCCGGGTGATAATCGATAATCAACTCATAATCCTTTATTAGCTCTAACCATCGTCGTTGCCTTAGGTTCAACTCCTTTTGAGTCATCAAGTACTTAAGGCTTTTGTGATCGGTGAACACCGACACTTCTCGTCATACAAATGGTGTCTCTAAATTTTCAACGCGAATACGATGCCAGCCAACTCTAAATCATACGTCGGGTAGTTTTTTTCATGTGGCTTTAGCTGTCTCGAGGCATAGGCTATTACCTTGCCTTCTTGCATGAGCATACACCCTAAACCATTCAAGGAGGCATCGCTATATATCACAAACTCCTTGCTCGACTTCGGTTGCACTAAAATTGGGGCTTCGGTCAACAAAGCTTTTAATTTCTCAAAACCCTGTTGGCACTTCTCTATCCATTCAAATTTAACATCTTTTTCCAGTAGCTTTGTCATCAGAGTAGCTATCATAGAAAATTCGTTTACAAATCGTCTATAGTATCTAGCCAAACCCAAAAAGCTTCGAACCTCAGTCACATTCTTCAGCGACTTCCACTCAACAATAATCGATATCTTGCTTGGGTCAACTTTAATCCCATCACCCGACACAATGTGTCTTAGAAATTCGACCTCTTTAAGCCAAAATTCACTCTTACTGAACTTGGCGTAAAGCTGCTTATCTCTCAATGTTTGTAGAACGATTCTCAAATGCTCCGCGTGCTCACTCTCATCACGCGAGTAAATCAGTATGTCGTTAATAAAGACCACTACAAACTTATCCAAATACGACTGAAAAATGCAGTTTATCAAATCCATAAACACCGTTGGGGCATTAGTCAAACCAAAGGGCATGACAAGGAACTCATAATGCCCGTATCTCGTCCGAAATGCAGTCTTCGGTACATCTTGCTCTTTAACCCTTAACTGGTAATATCTGACCTCAGGTCAATCTTGGAAAATACAATGGCTCCCTTTAACTGATCAAACAGGTCATTAATCCTTGGCAAAGGATACTTGTTCTTTACGGTTACCTTGTTGAGTTGTCTAGAGTCGATACATAACCTCATCGACCCATCTTTCTTTTTCACAAAAAGTACCGAAGCACCCCACGATGAATAGCTCGGTCTCGCAAAACCCTTATCTGTTAACTCTTGCAACTGTACTTTTAACTCTTTCAATTCTGTCAGAGCCATCCTATGTGAATCGATCAAGATAGGTGCCATACAAGGGGCCAACTCAATACCAAATTCAACTTCCCTAATTAGAGGTAATCCAGGCAACTCCTCCGAAAACACATCTATAAACTCACAAACCACTGGCACTGATTCAATCTTTGACTCAGACACTCGAGTGTTCAACACAAAAGCAATATATGTCTCATATCCTTTTCTCAAATATTTCTCAACAGTCAAAGATGACATCATTACAGACAATTTATTCGATTCATTTGGTCCAATCCGAAGAACATTCCCATCTTCACATTTCAACTCAATAACTTTCCTCCCACAGTCCACTACAACACTATGAGAGGTCAACCAATCCATCCCAAGGATTACATCAAATTCATTAAATGGAAATAACATCAAGTTAGCCGAAAAACAATGACCTCTAATTAGCCGAAAAACAATGACCTCTAATTGTCAAAGGACAATTTCTACACACTTGGTCAACAAGCACATGTCTGCCTAAAGGGTTGGGCACTTTTATCACAAATTCAGTTGACTTTACTATCATGTTCATACGGGATATCAATTCTACACAAATATAAGAGTGGGTAGACCCCAGGTCAATTAAAGTAACAACAGACATATCATGGATAGAAAAAGTACCCATGATCACATCAGGAGACACTGTCTCTTCTCGAGCACGTATAGCATAAGTCCTTACAGGCGCTTTGCCCTCGAACCTCATCGTAATATCTCTTGGCGCGCCTCTATCGCTAATCCCAGTTCCAAGGTTCTTTTGTGATCTACCCTTTAAAGGAGCACTACTTGCCTTCACTTATTGCTTTTTCTCTCTTTCTTCCTTTTTGGGACAGTCTCGGATGAATTGTTCTAATGATCCACACTTGAAATAGCCCATTTCATTCCCTCATCACTCGCTAAAATAGCACCTACCACACTGTGAACATTCTGGCCGATTTGGCTGAGTGCTACTGACACTCGCGATAGAAACAGTTTGGGCTCTAGACGCCGTGCTCTGTTTGTTTTTGTTTCTATTCGAAAACCCTACCGAAGCATTCAATCGAGTAGTGAACTCTCTTGATCTTTTAGAGGAGGACTGATGTGATTTCCCCATCTGTCTCTTCTTTGAATCCTGTGACTCAAAAGCCACTTTCCTCCTTTCTTTTACCAACTTCTCTACCTTGCATGCTCTCTCAACAAGCACTACAAATTCTCTTAACTCTAAAATGCCCACAAAAACTCGGATATCTTCATTAAGACCATCCTCAAACTCTCCTTGGAAAAATTCCTAAGTTACTCTTTCTCTTAGTACAACGGATACGTGAGTATTCCACCATTGTTAGGCCGAGTCTCGTAGGAGCGACACTACACACTTCACGCTCTTTTTAGGCGTGCACGATAGTTCATCAAATACCCTGATGGTATTTTTCAACCAAAACTCTACTCTCTCTGGGTCATCATCTATGTGAGCCTAGAACTCCTCTGCCCCTTGCTTCTGTATCTTATCTACTAGAGGCTTTTTCCTCTTAAACACGTCCGCTCTTAGCGAAGCTACTGGAGCATACTGAGGAATCGGAGGAGGTGGGGGAGGTGGAGTGTTCGGATTCACACGAACAAACTCCGTGTACCAAGCATCCATCATTTGGAGGTAGGTTTCTCTAGCCCCTCTGCCTTAGCCCATAGTCACGGGCTCACTCTCCATTGGCGATGGCCCTTCAGCGGGAGCCGGCGTATTACTCTCCACGTCATCCGCCATAGCTCTATCAGGATCCATTTACTATATGAAAATACAATTTCTGATCATCAGGAGTCATCACACTATCGACATACAATTATGGCATGTATAGCTAGACTCGTACTCATGCTAAGTTAGTCCTAGAACCGACTAAACTATGGCTCAGATACCACTAAATGTAACACCCTATACTCATATACTATGCCGGACAGAATATAAGGCGTTACCTAACTTAAACTCGTACTTACGACCATTTTTGAGTCTCCAAGACTTGGACAAATTTAAAACTTCCTCAAACTTATCAACACATCCTTAATATGGGCCTACGAGACCCAAAAACACACATCGAAAATCATTCAGGACCAACTCGGGTTCTTTAGCCAACTTTAGAAAAATAACACTTGACACAAGGGTACACGCCCGTGTAGGAGGGGCAACACGCTCGTGTGACTATTTCAAAATGGTCGTGCTGTTGGCTTGTGTGGCTCACACGACTTAAGCAATACAGGGACACACCCGTATCCTTCACCCGTATGGAATTAATTCTAAATTCATACCTATAGGGGTTTTCACACGGCTTGGCATACGCCCGAGCCCCTAGTCCGTGTCATTCACACAACCATGACACGCCCGTGTCCTAGCCCGTGTGCAAAAATCTAGACATTCTGTTTATGACGTCATCAATTCTTAAGGGTCATACGGCCAAGGCACAATCCCGTATGCTAGGCCATGTCCTTCACACGGCTGAGACACATGGTTGTGTCTCTGCCAGTGTGTTTACTACCATGCATACTGACTTAAAAATTTATGTGCAGTGGACACACGACCGGACCACACGCTCATGGGGCAGACCGTATGTCACACACAGCCTAGACACACACCCTTGTGTCTACCTATGTGGATAATATAAGGCTATTTACCAAGCCTTTTTGCCACCTTTACTTACACAACCTACACAATAGCAATCAAAACCAATACAAAACTATTTCATGCAACCAAATCAGATACAATAAGCAATAATTGCATATATCAAAACGAATATTAGCCATCATTTGAGGCTTAATACAAAATGAAGGGGAATCACCCATGACAACACATTTGGCCAATTTTTTAAAGACTCAAAACATCAAAGTCTAGCTCTATACATGCCATTCTAAAAAACAAATAGTCTAACTATACCGAGTACTTTGGTTGATAGTGTGATTGCTGCCTCCGACGTCCGATGATCCTCGAGTTAGTTAGGTGGTACTATAAGAAAAAGAAAGGAGAGGAAGTAAGCATAAAGCTTAGTAAGTTGCACATAAATAAATATACAACAAAAATTTTACCATTCATCCACATGCTCGTAACACAAAAGTGGGCATAAGCATAACTTACTCATCACTATCCATATAAATCTCATAACATATGTCGAGCTCATATCTCATACATTTTAAATAGGTACCTATACCACTCACAACACGGTTATACCTTACTCAATAGCTTACATTGTATCTCTCACTGTTGAACTGTTCAGAACTTTACCGGGTATTCGATAAGCCTCGAACATGGGGTAGGGTGCCGATGCCATGTCCTAGACATGGTCTTATACTGGCTCATATCTCAAGTCGATACCATGTCCTAGACATAGTCTTACACTGACTATCATCTCATAGCCGATGCATGTCCCAGACATGTCTTACACTGGCTTACGTCTCGAGGTCGATGCATGTCCCGGACATGTCTTACACTGGCTTACGTCTCGAGGTCGATGCATGTCCCAAACATGTCTTACACTAGCACTCGTCTCGATGCTGATGCCATGTCCCAGACATGGTCTTACACTGGCTCTCATAATGTGGCCGATGCATGTCCCAGACATGTCTTACACTAGTCCACAATAACCCATATGTCATGGCATGAATATCCGATTTATTTCCTAGGTTCAAACGGGAACTCTACTATCTCTATTATCATCATACTTTCTCAATTCCACAATCAAGCAATTCATGCTATATTAATTCAAATACAATTCAACACATACATTAGCAATGTAGTTGTATTATTTACATACAACTTACCTTAGATTACAAAATGTGATGACTAGTTGATTTAGTTGATTTGCTTGACTTTCCCCCAGTCTAAGTTCGGATTTGGTAATTCTTGATCTATAATAGAAAAATGTACTTATTTAGTCACTAAATAGAATTAAGCAATCGACAATTCACATCTTTGGTAAAATGACCAATTTGCCCCTAGACTTTTATAAAATGACCATTTTACCCCTAAGCCCGAAATTTAATTTTTATCGAATTCTTCGTATAATAAGCCTAGCTAAATCCTCTTTACTCTTATAAAAACTCCAAATTCCCACTATTTCACATAATTACCATCTATTTTACAACTTATGCAAAATAATCCTTTTAGGTGTTTTCATGCTAACACCTTTCACAAAAGTTGTTTATAATACACCCAAGACTCATTTTCTTCCTTAAAATCTCAGCAAAAACTACAATTCCTTTCATGGTAAAACTCTAAACTCTTAATCATTTTGCAAAATAGTATCCTTATTTGAAAGTTCATACTTCAAGGGGTCCAAAAAATGTAAAAATCATTGAGAAAAGTCATGAAAATCACTTACTTGCAAGAGGAATGAGTTGCTAAATTTTTTGAAGCTCAAAACCCCTAACAATGGCCAAAAAATCGGTGGTAAGGAAGAAATAATGAAAGAAAAAGATGATAGCTAAGCTTAGGGCATTATTATACTATACATTATGTCATCAAATTACCTAATGTTGACTTTTCAACATTTTTATCTCCCATGGCCGGCCAAGCTAAGATCTAAGGGTCTTTTTCCCTTTAAAGACCCCCAAATTAAGATTCATAACAATTTAACACCTTAGCTATCAATTTAAGACTTTTGCACCTTATGCAATTTAGTCTTTTTTCGCAATTGGGCTCACAAACGTTAGAATTAACTTACCAAACTTTTCATACACTACAATAAACATGCTATAACTCTAAAATTAATAATAAAATAATTTTCTCGACTTTAAATTTGTGGTCTCGAAACCACTGTTTTGACTAGCCCCAAAATCGGGTTGTTACAGTATGGGTCGCGACATGGAAGACAATATGCTCCTTAGGTAGTCTAGAAGGTGTGTTACGATATCCAGGCAGTGTGTTGCAACATAGAGATTTGCCTACAAACTCATTTGCCTAAATTGGAGTTTTGCACACTCAATTAGCATGTTAGTCCTCCCTTAGGACCGAATCGACCTAAAAGGTCATAAAACACTCTAAATTTCTCAATTTATTGACTAAGTACTTAAAACAGAAATTGAATAAAAGCAATACTTATTTGCTAGAAAAGAAAGTCACTAAGTATTAAAAATAACCCAATTTACCACAACGAATTATGGCAGATTAGTTATAAGAAATCAGGTAAACCTTAAAATGTTATTAGATATTCTATGATGTTTCAAGAGATTCGATAAAGTCTAAGAAATTCAATAATTTTTAAGAGATTCAATAATCTTGTAAGGAATTCAATAATTGTTTAACAGATCTTGTAATTTGCTTAAGAGATTTAATAACTCTATTAGAAATTAAGTATTTTTGTATGATGTTCAAAATTTGTAAGAAATTAAGTAATTTTTTTAAAAGATTAAATAACTACATAAGAAATTTAGTAATTTTACCTACTACTTGTTTAGTATGTTCTAACTCTATTGGATTTGGTGTCCTAAGTGTAGTATTTTTTGTCTAACTACACTTGTAAAATTATTCATGAATTACACTAATACTTTTTATTATTGTCCTCAAATGGTTTTTTCATACAAAACAAAATGGAAGCAAATGTTGTTCATTGGTTGTCTAATGTTTAACTAATATTGAGTAATATTATGTGGTTGAATCGTAATTCGAAAAAATAGCTTGTATTAGTAGACGAACCTAAACATGTCATTAGTCTAGTCGAAAATGAGCAAACTGATTGAAAGAATAATATGCCACATATCAAGTCCAATTGGGGGAGATGTCTTGTGTTGGACATCAGAGCAGATGGCTCCTAAAAGATAAAGATATAGATGTGACTGACTGGACTTATAGTATATCGGACTAGACCCAAGTAGAATAGATCCTGAATCCGTTTATCAATTTATTCGGTTTTTCTATTTCCCAAAATAAACTTTAATATTCTATATTAAACAATTTCCATTTATGAATGTTAAAGTAATCGTTCAAAAGGCCCTAGAAGTATTCGTAATTGGACTTGATGTGAAAGAGACCCAAATCCCCCTCATATAACATGAAAGGGGTGACAACCCTAGTGGGGATACAAGGGTGTGCAGTCTACCCCACTGCTACTCTAAGTAGGAAATTGTTTTTCTATTTGCAATAAATCACTACAACTCAACAATAATTCTACCTTTTCTTCCTATAAATAGATGATACCAGTAAAGCTATTAACACAACTTTAAGATACTGTTACTCTGCCGAAAAATAGTGAAATTTTATTCTTAATTGCCAATTTTTTTTCTAGAATAACAATTCTATCAGTTTCTATTAAGAAGAGAGAATTTCTATTTTTACCCTGAATAAAAGAGAGAAAACTTTTTCTAGTTCTGTGTTTCGATTCAATTAGTTGCCCACACTCAAAGCAATTCGTGGTACGAGAATAGCGGAGAAGATCGTTTGGTTGAAAGCTGGGAACAACGAACGTTCGCTAAGCCGAAAGCACAAGTATGAATTCAGTTAGGGTTTATTGCTATAAATATCATAAACAGGGTCGTTTTTCAAAATTTTAATTTTTCGCTATGCAAGAAAACTGTTTTCAAACTAGATTTTTTTTCTAATAAGCTCATCATAAGATCTTTTTAAAGAGCTCAAAGTAGAACTCCTTGACTTATTTGCCCCTTACCTTATAATTTATTGATTAAAATAGTTAACATTGTATTCAGTTAAGTTTATTTACTCACTTTCTAATAGTGTATAAGAACTAACTTGCCTACTATCTTAAAAAATAATTCAATTTCCTCATTTATTTTGAAGAGAAATTAATAAATTGCTTCCAACCTTATAGTACATGGATCTCTTGATCATTTATTCTATTTATATTTCAAAATACGCATAAATATAAATTAAGTCTCTAATATTTACAAATTTTGTCGCTTTAGCCTTTTAGGATCAATTTGGCCTTACATATTCAAGTATTTTCCAAATTACTTTATTTTGGACTCAAAAGCTGGTTAAACTGTTAAACTTTTAATGATATTAATGTGACAAATTGTATGACAATTTATGTTATTTTGTTGTTGACATGGATAATTTTTCTAAAACTTTTTATGAACTTTTTTTTTGAATTTCTATGAAGCATATGTAGATTATCATGTCATTGGTCATGTCAGTACTATTAATATTTTAGTAGTCCAATTAACTTTTTCATATAAAAGAAAGTAAATTGACTAAAATTTAAAACTTAAGGGTCAAAGAGATCTAAAAAAATGTAGGACAAAAGTAAATTATCAAAAAAAGCCGTTTTAAAAAATTTACGAAAATAAACCAAATTGTTGAAAATTTACGAGAACGAGTTGATTTTGATAAAACGCTTCTAGATGGAAACGTTTTTAGGGAAAACTAAAAAAAAATGCTTTTAGCTAGACACGTTTTCAGCATATTGACAAAAAAACCCTTACAACTAGAAGTGTTTTTTGCCACATCAGCACTAAAAGTGGTAGCATCAATTTTTTTTTGTGCCACCTATTAATATGGAAATAAAACTTACAAAACATGTCTTTATGTAGACTCGAAGTCTCAATTTTCTTATTTTCTTAAGCAATGTGAGACGAGATATATGTTTATATAAATTCATGAATAAATTTACAACTTGCTCTTAAACAATATAAGATGTAAATGTATGTATAACTAGTGATTCAATAAGAACATAAAATAATAACTCAGTTTTGCCAATATGACAAACAAGTCCTAATATTTTTTCCAACAAAAGGACATAGCAAATAGTGAAAAGCATATTATCATATAAAAACAAAACAAGGTAAACGAATTGAAGGAGGGATATAAAACAAAACAAATAATAGATGTCAGAAAATTTTCGTACATAGCCTACAGATATTAAGCAAAAACAACAGCAATATTTTACAAATTAAAAAAAAAAATATATATATATATATATATATAACTCAAAATGAGGAATATATATATACACACAAAAGTTGGGGGAGGGAAACTTACTAATAGTCAATCGATTCTTTGTATCTGTAAATTCCATACACTTATTTGATTAGCACAGTAGGGAGTATCACCTCATTTTAATTTTTTTTGTGCAGAACATATATACATACATACATACATACATCTTCAATTAAGTAATACTTGACAATCTAAATGAAATGACTCACCAATTTGTATCAAATTAAAACCATCTTGAAACGTCAATATAACATTCATGTGATTATTATCATATGCATATGCATGTGATTACATTACAAATCTAAATCCATACATCAACATGAAAGTGTTATAGTATTAAAACACACACTAATAAGAGTGAAAGAATCAAGTCACTAATACTATTAACTCTTTTTCCAAGATATTGCAACTACCAAAAGGATCACATAGTATATAATACTATATACACATATCTTTAAACAATATATGACTCAACGGTCCCCAAAAAATTAGATTAAAGTTTTGTATATAACACTGTATTAATTATATTTATATAACGTATAAGCCACGTGTTTTAGTTTTAATAAAATAAATTTAAAGTTAAAACTAAATTGCTATATCAAATTATTAAACAATAAAATGATGTGAATACAATATTAATGCATGTGTTCATATCTATATAAATGAATTATTAATGTATAGAATATATAAAAATTTATAATACTCTAAATAAATAAAAAATAATATTATGAATTCACATTATAACTAAAATTGTAATGATTTTCAACGCATCACTTTAAATAAATTTTATTCAAAATAAATCATAATAATAAATTATGCAAAATATAACTACAACTATCAACATGTAAAAGGCTTTTAAAAAGAAACTAAAACATAAAAGGAAAATACTTGTTACATCAATAAAATTTTTAAATTTATAAGTAAAAAAATTATAAAATATAGTGTAACTTTTAATTTTTATGTTGTTAGTTAAAAGAGGAAGCAATCTCACATTATCTAGGAACAAACTGTAAACCTATTCATGATTTTATATATACACATATCTCATATCCTATATAGCTTAAAAAAAAAAAGAAATGAGATTTTAGGTCTATATAAAGATCTATTTTATAAGTTTTATTTCCACATTAATATGTGGCACAAAAAAAAAAGTTGGTATTGCCACTTTTAGTGTTGATATGGCAAAAAATGCTTCCAGCCGAAAACAATCAGCTCATTTTCCTAAATTTTCAAAAATAGTTTCTTTTATTTTTTTAATCACCAAGTCTGAGAGTTGTAAAAAATAATTACGTGACGTATAGTATGGTAATGCTTTCTATTAGTTTTTAATGAAATTATAATAACTTTTTAGCCCATTTAAACGTTGAAGTGTTTCAGAGTTAAGGGCTGCCTTAAGCCCAGTCAAGTACAGACCGTCTGCATCTTTAAGGTCCGTCATTTTATTTCAAGTGAGCCGAGAAGTGTACAAATTGGATTGGGTTTTTAAGACCCATCTTTAAGATCAACAGTGAAACGACGTCGCCTGTTGGGCTAAAAGTGTAAAATGCCCATCTTCTTTCTCTCACTTCTGGCTATCTATCCGACGGAATTGAAAGTTTCCGGAGTGAGAACCTTCAGAAGAACGCAACTGGTTTCTCTTTTCTGTCCCCCCCCACCCCCCCCCTTCTCGTTCTCGCCAACTAAACTTCGGAAATTTCCTTTTCTTTTGAAAACGATTGCTTCCTTTTTTTTTTCCCTAAAATTTGATCTAAGCTATGAACTTTTTTACTCGGGAAATTCCCCCATTTTATCATAAATGGTTAGCCAAATTGCTCTTCATCTTTAAAATATCTTGATTGCTTTCTTCGAGGATTGATCGATTTCTTCTTTTTCTTTCTGTTTTTGTAGATATGAGTTTCATCAAAGACATAATCGACTCTCTAAGCTCAATCATCTCAACCGATAGCACGCCATATGAATCAACGCAAAACCCTAGTTCTTCCACGTGTCAGAACATGGAGGGAATAGCTGGAAACGAACGCACCGCGTATAAGCTCAAAGGATACTTCGATTTGGCCAAAGGAGAGATCGACAAAGCGGTTCGAGCGGAAGAATGGGGTTTAGTAGACGACGCCCTGATTCACTATAAAAATGCACAGCGAATTCTGATCGAGGCTAGCTCCACTCCCACACCTTCATATATCAGCTCTAGGTATTTCAACAATTATCTTTGCATTTTGCTTTTGCTAATTGCCTGATCATTCGGTGTTGTTGGATTATAATTTTCACTCCTCATATTTTGTGATAGTGAACAAGAAAAGGTGAAATCGTATAGGCAAAAGATATCGAAATGGCAACGTCAAGTATCTGAGAGACTAGAGGTTTTAAGTCGCCGATCAGGTTATTAATAGTGTTCTGAATATTTATCATGTTAAGTGATTTTACAATAACTGAAATACATACTCATTTCGTTTATTATTTTTTTTCTATCTTCTTTAGGTAGCACATCCGCGAACAAGGTATGGCTTTCTCAGTCTTATGTTAGTTAAATGTAAACTTAACCATGTTTATTAGATGGCAACTGCGTTAATCCGAGTTGTTATTCTTCATTTTTACTTGGAAATTTATGCGGTTGTTAGTTACTGAGGTTGATTATTGTCTTACAGTTTTCCCATTTTTTTTATTATATAATGTTATACATATTTGCAGAACACCTTAACTCATGCACAAACTGCTGCAGTTTCACCAAGAGCATCAAATTCTAGGAGAGATGTGTTACAAAAGTCTCCTCGTAACCCGGTGGTGAGAAATCAGGTTGATAAAGTAGGGAGTTCGAAATCTGCTCAAGAATCTGCTAATGGTTATGAGTCGAAGTTGGTTGAAATGGTCAATACAGCAATAGTTGATAGAAGCCCTGCTGTTAAATGGGATGATGTTGGTAAGATACTGCATATGTTTTTCCCTTGTTGGTTTTGCTTTCTAATGCTTACCTTTTTCTTTCTTTCTTGCATTGAAGTTATGAACTTACTTCTCCTAGTTGTTTGCAGCTGGCCTAGAAAAGGCTAAGCAAGCACTAATGGAAATGGTTATTCTGCCAACTAGAAGGCGGGACTTGTTCACTGGACTTAGAAGGCCAGCTAGAGGTTGAATCTTACTAGACCATATTCATGAAGATAAGTTTTCCATGCTTGAGGAATTGTTTTAATGAACATTACTGCTGCATTTTGGTTTCTAGGTCTGCTTCTTTTTGGTCCACCTGGTAATGGGAAGACCATGCTTGCCAAAGCAGTAGCATCTGAATCACAGGCAACATTCTTCAATGTTTCTGCATCCTCTCTAACATCTAAATGGGTCTGTCTCTGTCCCTGCTATTATATCCTTTTTGTGCTTTAAAAAAAGGAAGTATTTAAATGGTGTTAGATATGTTCTTAAAATTTCTTTCCTCATCCATGTGATGCTCTTGCTTATGATCTTTAATAACCAATCAGGTAGGAGAGGGTGAAAAGCTTGTTCGGACTCTCTTCATGGTTGCTATATCCAAACAGCCATCTGTTATTTTCATGGATGAAGTATGTCATTCTCTCCCATCACTCATTGGATTTATATATCCCATAAAACTATTTGCTATTGTCTTGTTTTGGAACTGCTTCAAGATTGCACTTGTTGTCGATTTGTTGTTTCATGTGTTTCTGTTATTGCGTCTCAAAACTGGGCAATGCTAAGAGAAACTTGGTTTAAGATTAAGTGATTAGCATTTTAATTCTACTAGGTTTGATTTATGGCTGGTGTCTTGAATTATTTTTTTTATTGTTTTTGAGCACTTTTCTGGTAATAAGCATCCATAATCTCCAGCTTAAGCTGAGCTTTCAACATATCTGGTATATTGTATGCTGAACTAAAGATGAATTGATGGATTTGATGTCATGCTCCAAGAAAAAAAGGGTTTAAATATGAACACGATGGAAGGTAAAACATAATATATCAAAGAGATGACCAAATCCTTCGGGAACATATGTGTAAATTTTTAATGTGATTATGCAATTGTATAAGAGATTGGTGTGCATTATTGGCAGTATTTCCATGTCCAATCTGATTGGCTCTAGGGCATATTTAAAATAAATAAATAAAAACAATTATTGTCTGTTTAGATACGGTGTTGCTTCTGACCATTTTTTGGTTTCTGTATTTCCTATACATTCTAATTTCCTATACCTATTTTGATGTCAAGGGAAGTGAAATTTTATTTATGTTACATGCAACTACATTTTATGTAAGCCAATCAACTGCCTTCGCATCAATACTGTCTCCATTCTCATACTAACATTCCCCTATTTTCTATTTATCTTGTTTGACTCCATAATTATAATTGATGATAGCTGGTTAAATATTATGTATACCTACTCATTGTTGACATTTTATTGCATCTTTTTTTTCTGTTGTTTACAGATTGATAGTGTCATGTCAACCAGGTTGGCAAATGAAAATGATGCTAGTAGACGGTTGAAGTCAGAGTTTTTAATCCAGTTTGATGGAGTGACATCCAATCCTAATGATTTAGTAATTGTCATTGGTAGTGTATTCAGTTATTTGCTTTTTGGCGATTAGATCAAAATTATTGCAGAAAATGGTTGGATTTTGTGCAATAAACTTTGTTATCCATACTGTTCATGTGATGATAATCCTGCTTTTTATTTGTGTTATCGGAATCTTCCTTAATTACATATGTGTTTCCTTATTTGCTTGTTCAAATGTTAATGCAGGTGCCACTAATAAGCCTCAGGAATTGGATGATGCTGTTCTTAGAAGATTGGTTAGTATGAAATTGCTGCAATTTGATTTCCCAGCTACTCAAAAGATAGATATCTGCTATGATCCCAAATAAAACATAGCTTTTTGAATTTTGATTGCCTCATAATGCTATTGTGAGTTGGATCAGGTTAAGAGGATATATGTACCTCTTCCAGATGAAAATGTTAGAAGACTGCTTCTAAAACACAAACTCAAGGGTCAAGAATTTTCCTTACCTGGTAAGAGATGCTCTTGTTCTGTAATTTGTATGAATTCATGCCTCTTATTTCTTTGAGCTCATAAATATATGTTTATATGTATTTAACTGAAGTGATCATCTGTCCCTTTAAACTACTCAACCATGGCCCTTACATGACAATTCAATTTCCATCATCTGTGATAGGTCGGGACCTAGAACGACTTGTGAGGGAGACGGAAGGTAAGATAATTCTCCATGCTATTCTTTTGAGCAAAGTGCTTCTGGATGGAAGTGGTTTGTCTTTTTGACTTATTTGATTGGGAACGGGACTGTGGCCAATACTTAGGAATTTTACTTCCTTCTTCAGCTTGGTCTAAGTAATGGTTGCTATGTTGCAGCCAATGTACTAACAGTGCACTTAGCCAGCCCTGCAGCAGTGCTTGAAAACAGTAGTATTTGATTTAATGTCAGAAACTATCTTTCGCTTCTTTTTGTGAATAGGGTATTCTGGAAGCGATCTGCAAGCGTTATGTGAAGAAGCGGCTATGATGCCAATTAGAGAGCTTGGTTCAAATATACTTACTGTGAAGGCAAATCAGGTAGTCCAGCAAGAAATTATCTTTTTACTAATTGTATGCACAAGAAAAAATCAGATTTATAGATCTTGCAACAGCTTTCAAGTTAGATTTTGTAGTTTTATTGTGGATATAATGGTTTGTGGGAATCATTTATTTTCAAAAACTGAAATGTTGGAGAGGCTTAATCTGGTAAAAGAACTTGTGGTATTTTGGGTTAATTAATACATATAGAAGGTCCTAGATCCTCACTCGTATCGTGACCGGTTAATGTCTAAAGCCTGCTCTTCTATTATGAGCCCATTTATTTGGTAGAATGATCCTAAGCACTAACTTTTCCATCGAGGAGATGTTGGATGAAGGGCTGGTCCAATGAGATACTGAAATTTGTTTTCGGCAAATTATGATGATGTGAGGAGGCTGTATTTAGCTTATCCCAAACTTGAACTAACCTGGGATTTAGATTCAAATATTTGTTAAATCACATAGTTGTAGATTTTGAATCATCTGTTTTACTCATCAGCGTGGACAGCTTAAAGATGTCCTTACAGACTGATTACAAGTGATTGGTATTTTAAGGTTAAAGCTAACCAATATTTCTTATTCCAGGTGAGACCTCTAAGATATGAAGACTTTCAGAAGGCAATGTCTGTTATCAGGCCCAGTTTAAACAAAAGCAAGTGGGAAGAACTTGAACAATGGAATCAGGAGTTTGGCTCTAACTAAAATCTTGCTTGCCTCTATTTAGCATTATTACCTTTGTCTGTTTGAAGAACAGCTTAAGCAAGGGGCAAAAAGCAATCCGTAGCACCGTCGGCGCCAGACTAATTGTGTAATTATAAGAACTCAAAACTCGAAGCCGAAAGCCAAAGCTCAAACGTTGGTCAAGGATGTATTTTGTTTTGGGTAACAATTCTTTGACAATGTGTCATATAAAGTATTGTTTGATATTTTGTATTTTAAAAACAAAATGCATGATTGTGATGGGTAATCAACAGCCTTCTTGCCTATGATTAGAGGGTTATAAGGAATAAATACCAAGGAGGATTTCGTACAGCAAGGTCGGGAGTAAGTTCATCTGGTACATTTTCATTTTGAATGATTTCTATTCTTGAAAGAATGGGGTTATTACGACGTTTGGTATATCGAGAAAGTTACATTGACGATTTTACTTGGAATGGGATAGTAAATTTCGAAATTGTTCCTATTAAATAAAATACAAATTTGATTAATTTAAAAAATTTTCGGTTGTATTTATTATTAAAAAATTCAATTTATTTACCTTAAATAAAATAAAATAATATATTTATTTCATTATTTATCCTATTTTTTTAATAAAATTAATTTATTTACTTTAAATAAAATAAAATATGTATTTTGTTATCTATGATTAAATTGAGGTGTCATGTTATATATGAATTTTGATTTTATGCATTCATTTTAATTTGGTTCAATTTTCATAAACATTTAACATCATTTTCAATCTAACATCAATTTGCATTTATATATTACGTACACATAACTATACTTATTCAATATAAAAGTAATTGATGTATTCATTTCTTTAAATGTATAAAATTGAATTAAAATCAAAGTTCAATGTGTATAATTGCACAAAATCAACCTTTCTATATCAAAATGCACATTGAATCAAAGTTTATACATAATTTTGAGATTTATCTCTTGTATTGAAATTAAAATTTAATATAGCCTTATTGGTAAAATAAGCCCTCAAAATTTTTCAAAAAAATCAATTAAGTTCCTCCGAACTTTTGCACCTAATTGAGCTCTTGAATTGACAATTTTGACCAACAAGACCCTTTGACTAGCATTAACATTTAGAAACTAACAATGCTAATGTGGTCGTTAATAGATGCGATATCAACAAAAATTTTAAAAATAAAAAAATAAAAAAAAATTATAATTATTCTTAAAATAAGTGCACAATGAATTTGAAAAAGAAAATGATTGTCCAGGTTCATTTGAATTTGGACACCCTTTAGTCCAAATACATTTTGGATTTATAAATATATAATTTTTTTATAGAAACTCATTAAATAATAATTTTTTAAAAGTTTTTAAAAATTATTAGAAATTAATTAAAAATTCATATAATTTTATAAAATTTATAAAAAAATAATTTATAAATCAATATCAATAGCTTATATCATAAAATGAAGATTAACAATTTTTTGTTATACTTTTCCTTCTCAATTTTCAATTTGTGCAAGCTATATTAGTCAAATAAATTAATCAAAATGAGAAAAATAATTTTTATAAAATTTTATAAAAAATAATTTAATTTTTATAAAATTTTATGTTTTTAATTAATTTCTAATAAGTTTTAGACTAAACTACATTAGTAGTCATCCAACTATGTATTTTTTTTCTTTTTTGGTCACCCAACTATGAAAATTACAAAATGGTCACTAAATTATGCTCTCTTTTTTCCTTTTCTAGTCTCCCAACTATGAAAAGTTATAAAATGGTCACTCAACTATTCAATTTTTTCTTTTTTTGTCACTCAACTATCTTGGAGTTTTTAACATTTTTACATTAGTAAGCTGGTGACCAAGAAAGACAAAATTAAATAGTTGGTTGACTATATTGTAACTTTTCATAGTTGAGTGACCAAAAAAGAAAAAGAAAACATAGTTGGATGACCATTTTGTAACTTTTCATAATTGGGTGACCAAAAAAGAAAAAAAAGCTACTAAAGTAGTTTACCCTAATTATTATTTTATAAATATTTTTTTATGGTTTTTAATAAATTATTTTTATAAATTTTATGGTTATTAATTAATTTCTAATAAATTTTTTTTATAAATATTAATAATTTTGATGATTTTGAATATTTTTTTATGTTTTGTTTATAATTTTAGATTGAATCTAAACAAATGGTTGTCCAGATTTGAATGCAATTGGACAACCATTTGTCCAGGTTCATTAGTGTACTTAATTATAAAATATTTTTTATTTTTTATTTTCATTGCCACCCAGAAATCGGCGTAGACGTGCCATCTGTTAATAGCCACATTAGCATTGACGTTAGTTTCTAGTAGTCAATATTGGTCAAAAAGTCTCATTGGTTAAAATTGTCAATTTAGGGGCTCAATTGGGTGAAACAAGTTCAAATGAGCTAAATTGATTTTTTAGAAAAAGTTCGAGGACTTATTAAACGAATAAGCATTAAACATATCATATGTATTAAATTAAAATGTAATTTAAATTTTAGTTAAATAGTATTTAAAATAAATTTAAAATCAAATAATTTTATGATATGGTAAAAAATTATTAGATAAAAATAATGAAAATAAATAAATAATAAAAAGTTAATTTTGCCTTAAAGATAATTTTGTTGTTGAAAAATCATTTTTGCAAAAAGAATTTTAAAAGTTGCTTGAGCAAGTGCCTTTTGATAAAATAGTTTGAACATTCTAATAATTTAGTTTTGAGCTTGCTTAGACAAATAAATTTGATAAACTTGTAAAGCTTTATATTTTTGTAACACCCTATACCAGACCTGATCGTTAGGCCTGAGCTACAAGGTGCTATATTCGTTGCCGAAGTAACTGCAATTAAATTTTATTCAATTAATATCAATTAATACGTAAATACAATTAATACAAGTGTATGATACGACATATAATCATTCTCGAGTCTTATATGAGCTTACGAAAGCTCTAACGCTAACCCAAGGTCGAATTATGACTAAATTGTAATGTTGATGAAACTTCAAGTTGACGTTGCGACGTAGGGAGTTTCTCGTTGCAACGCAAGGAGTTTCTCATCACGACATGACAAACTATTTTAGTCTCGTCATGTCAACTACATTCAACATCACACCGTAGCTTGGAGTCCTAATCTTATCTCAATGACATTCATCTGACGTCACGATGTCACATACTATTTCTGTAATTTCTAATTAAACATTGCCTACAAATTTTCCAAACAAACATAATACACACTCACACCTAAAGATTAGCCAATATATGCAATTTTCCAACATCAATTTAAACACTTCAATACCTCATCACTTGTAGGTTAACCAACTAGTGCAACTCATTCAAATCCTATGCATTCATACCTATTTTACCAAAATCATTAACATTTACAACAATTCATACCTTTCAAACCATTTGTATAACTCAAATACACATTGCATTCGTATATTCCATTGCATATATAAACTTTTAGTTCAAAAGTTTACCTAAAAATAGTTTTAACACCTAAAACCAACTCAACTAGGTACATGCCACACTTTAAAAAAATGAAAATATATGAACTTTGATGAATCAGAGATCGATTGTTGGATGCTGAGATAATTACTCAATCTATTGAATATCTTCTATACCTGTGCAAGGAGAAAACAAATCGTACGCTGAGTAAATACGCTTAATGGTAAGTCTATGATTCAATAAAATGAGATACAAGTTAAAGCAAATATGCATTTATTGATTTCAAGTCCAATTCATAGGCATTTCTTATACAATTCCATGACAACAACTATTAATACAATGTAAACATGCAAATATTCATGCTAACACACTAATTCCCTTAATATGCATACTAACTTATCATTTATCATTCATTTCATAAGCAACTAAATCAATTCATATCACATTTATTGTTACATGTGCATATTCATTTATCAACATCAACAAACAAGCACATATATTCCATCTCATATTGGCATTTCAACCATTTCCGAGCCTAATGGCTCTTTCGTACTTATTCGACCCTTAAGGCTCAATTTCAATTCTTTTCATTTTTTTTCATATGTACCATTGCAATTTCATGCCATATACCATTTAATTGATTCATATGTTTATAACCGTATTAATCAGACATAGACTCAAAATGGATAGACGAATCCCTCACATCGAATTTCCCAAAAATGGTGATGTTAAACATATATATAACACCACCTCGAATTGCCCAACAACAATGACTATCTCAATTTGATTAATCCATCACCTGAGTCGCTCAAAAATGATGACTCACTAAGAACAATCTACCACCCCAGGTTGTCCGACAATGATGGTTTTCAATCAGTAATCTTGTAACACCCTATACCGACTCGATCGTCAAATCTGAGCTACAGTGTGTCACATTCGTTGCCGGAGCAACTAAAATCAATTCACAAGTAATATATGTTGGAACTGCCAATACGCCCCATGGTGCAACAGAAAAATTATTCTGACGATCCTTAGCCATATATCCATGTACGATGAACGAAAACAGGTTGAAATAGGGTTGAAGATATACTTTCTTAAATGAAAACCGACGAAAGGATGTCGCTGATTTGATGTCGATTCCAAGCCACAACGAAAACGTCCTGGCCTCTACGTAGTCCACCCGATATTAAAATGAATGGTAAAAACTCTCCTGGAACTTTTCTAGAGCATATCTCCCAAAATGTCTGCTAAACCTTTTTCTTATTTCCTTTTTAAAACACACTTAACCCTAATTCGGGATTTCGGTATCCATATATTAAAAACAGAATAATTCTATAGAGAATATATGTGAAGCATGAAAAATGTTATATTCTTTCCAAAAAGAATTATAATTTCCATGTTTCAATGTTTGATCGAAATCATAATTATAATAATTTATTATAATAATTTCGATAAATTTTATCCTGTTAAAATTTTATATGAATCAAATTCATATATTAATTTTAACTATGTTTTCTATTTGTGTACAACAACTGTCAAATTAAATTAATTCAATAATTAATTTAATTCATGTGACAGTTAAACACAATACCAACTGTGTTTTGATTTTGTTCGTTTTATCCATAAGGTGTGATCATGTAGGTTCTTGTAATGTTAATAGTAATATTAGGACATTTCTAATAATACAAGTAATGAGTGGCATCCAACAATGCATCATTGCTACCTAAGTTACAAGAAGTCGTAATTCGACATAACCTTTCTGTGATTAACCTTTCATGTATTACATCATTTTGTCCTTTATATCTAAATTGGACACAAGTCATGGAACAATCACACTTGCATTATCCAATCTCATGTTTCTTGATATCTCAAGTAGACTACAATAAACAAATAAGTATGATATCTCATATCAACTTATTCGAGCACGGCCATGCATTTCTAATCTTACTCAACCAAGTGGCCTAAGATATTGCTCCCATTATGTAGGAGAGACAAACCTTATATTGATCAACCATATCCTACTACATAAATTGTGGCAAATCCAACATAAGTCTTTTTAGTACAACCTGTTATGGAAGACGTTTGATTGTATCAAAATATACGACTCATGATGTTGGGATAATGATGATCTCAAGTCTAAGAATCATATACATAGTTATCACTATGAGTAATGTTGTGATTATTACATAATAATCTAAGAAACATACTCATAGTGGGTCAGTCCAATATGTTGTTCTTTAGCACATACTCATGTATTGATTTTAACATCCCTATGTCAATGACAACACTTTGTCATCAATCAACTACACATTAATCTCAATGCATTATTGTTGTCCAAGCCCACAATAATACTTGACTAAGGACCTTTTAAGAACAATCATATTTTTCTTAGGACTTTATTACAATTCAATTTATTTATATACATAGAAAAAGAAATTAAAATAATAATAGCAATGCCTTATATTAATAAACAAGGTAAAACAAGTATGTAATTACAATCACCTCATGATTGGTCTCTGGGTATACTATAACAGTATATACACTAAGTATGTTAAAATCAAACTATAAAAATTTTAATTTGCATATCCACTATGTATATATATTATTATATAAAATATAACAATTGATTATAAAATTATTCAACTACTACAAAACCTAACCTATTAGGTACATACCAATATGGCTGAGGCCGAGATTGTGAATAAGATGTTAAAGTCGATGCATGGAAATCCTGATTTCAATACGTTCGGAGAAAACAGTCTGTATTCTGAGTAAGGTATTCAGTGGTATTTTTATAATTTAAGTAGATAATATTAACATTAACAAATCTACCAAAATAAACGTGTATATTTATATGTATATATCTACCATATACTTATTCTTATAACCTGAAGTTACCAAACTTAACATTCTCGATAATAAACTTGTTATGTGACCACACCACACTTCTTCTTCCTTCTTCAATACAATTCATAGAGGCAATTCGTTATACTCATAATAATGATAATTTTAAACTAATCTGTAACACCATGTAATCCAATCCTAATCGTGGAGTCCGATCACCGGACCCAAGCTACAAAATATTACCACATATATTGTTAATATAACACTTACAATTTATAGCTATTAATTTCATTTAATTATCAAAACCATGTTTAATATGAAATACAACTAAAACCAAGTCCAAAATGAGCTTACGAAAAGCTCTAAGATTAATTCTGGATCAAACAAGGACTAATTTGAAACTTTTACAAAATAAAGGGCAAAAATGCAAAATAGAGGTTACACGGTCGTGTCTCCAGGCTTTATAGCTCACTTTGATCACGTAGGTTAAAACTCCAATTTTTCCAAAAGTCACAAGACCGTTTGGTTAGGCCGTGAAACAAATTGAAGTCGTGTAGATCATATTTTTACCATATCTACAGTACTCACACTTGCGTGTGGCCAGTCCCTGTGACAATCGGGAATCGTGTGGCTTAAAGACTCCTACATTCCGATGGTCACAAGGTTGTGTCACCACCTGTGTGGTGTAAGAATGTGCCATTAAGTATCAAATTTCATGCCAAATCAAATTTATAGTTCAATTGGTCATTCAAACCACCTAAAGTCTATCTAAACACATACTGATAGATCCATTTAACCAACCATAATACATATAAGCTATTCCACATAATAACGACACTTTGCTAAGCTTAACAACTTATGTAATCATCAACCACTCAAACATGACATACCAATCATCTTAGCATTTCAAACTCAACTAAAACATGCCATGTATTAACCTCTTAATCATCTAATCAATATGCCTTATTGGCACCATTTCACAATAAGGTTATATAAGCATTACAAATCATTCAAGATAAAACACCATTCTTATATGCTTCAAATTATGCACAAGACATACAAGACTTATAACAATTAGTGTACCAAAGGCATCATTCATTTGTACGATTTAACATATTTACCTAGACTACTAAATTCAATTACTATTATAACTCTTTATACCATATTCAACCTTATTTATAATTTACTTATACTTAACCAAATACATACACCATTATCATAGTATATAAAAGCATGTAGACAAAAGTTATACCAAGATTACACAACATTTAAGTCATGTCCTAAAATCACTAATTTTCCATACAAATAATACATGTATTATCTAACAATTTCCCTATCAAGTTCATACTTCATATAAGTGTTACCCATCCCTAAAATTTCACATATATTAGTCGTATATACATACCATTTCTAACTTGTAACATTCTCAACCATTCTCATTTATATAATCATTCCAAAACAATCAGCTCAATAAGGTACAATTTAGCATTTACCATACCATTTTCAATTCATCCACTCAATTATTCATTCAACCTATCATCAATTCATACCATAATTGCTTACCTTGTCTATGCATACTTATTTAAGCTACTTAACTAATTCCTTTCTCCTATCACAAAAATCATGTCTAAAACATATACAAATAACCATATACAACTTACCTTTCAACTTTAACATGCAATCCTACAATTCCTTATCAAGAGTGCATGTAATACTTTAATCAATTACTAATTTGTCCTATACCAATTCACTTCTCCTATTTACGAAGTCACTTATATAAGTATTTTAAACATGGTAAAAACATACCTATACCAACAAGACACTAATCATTATGCCACATTACCATCCCAACTTATATAATTCTAGTATATCATCTACCAACCATAAATCATATAATCAAATCATATCAACTTCCAAGTACTTATTCATATTTATCATACAATTCAAAGTTTACAATTTAATCCCTTTTAAGTAAGTTCATTAATATTATAATTAATTTAAACTAATAAAAATTAAATATAATCAAACATATAATAAAATTTGTATACTAAGTTCCATGTGAACTTACCAAGTAAAATCAGCAATAATTGAAGTATTAGGGACTAATCCACAATTTTTCTTTTTTCCTCAATTATCTACCGATTGATTCAAATCTTGATCTATATGGTAATTTATTTCAATTTATCAGTTTAAAATGTCTTATAACAGTTTATTTCATGCATATAACTGTCCAAAGTCATTTTTCAATAATTTTCTAAATTTTTTACATTTTATTCGATTTAGTCCCTAAAACCAAAACAATTATATCTTTCACATTTAAGTCTTGTTTTTCAATCCGATTTCAATCACATACTTATATAGACTTTTAGTATCTATAATTATAGAAATTTCATGCTAATTTTGAATTATTTTCATTATAGTCTCTATACACAAAACTAGCATTCTAACTTTACAATTTAGTCCCTTTTTTATTTCTAAGCTTATAAACCAACATATTAGCACCAAACGCTTCAAAATTCATAAATGAAAACATTTCAAAACTTTGAAAATTTTATGAAATAGTCCCTGGGCTAACTAGATTAAGCTACAAAGATATCAAAAACATAAAATTTAAAAAAAAAAAAAACAGATCGATTTAAGCTCATCAAGCAATGGAAGAATTTTTCTTGAAGTTAAACAATGTCTTATCCATTTTCTACTTGATATTTTAGGTGTTGGAAAGCCAAATGAAAAGATTATGACTTTTTTTTTAACATTTTACATATAATCATAATTAAGTTATAAATTTAACATTATTTAAAAGAAAATAAGTACTTAATCCTGCACTATATTTTAAAATGGCTAAATTTCAAATTAAAGCCTTGATTTAATATTAATTAGTCTTTTTAACAAATAAAAATCAATGATGATTAACTTTTACCATTTTTATGATTTAGTCCTTGTTCTACAATTAATCACTAATTCGACAAAATTATTTACCCAAAATTCAATTCACCTATATAGTAATTTCCTAAATATTTATTAAAATAATTTTGGTCTTGATTTATGAAAATGAAGTCCCGATATCTCATTTTCCAACACCACAAACTTTAGTGTTGATACACTTATACCTTAATTAACTATCAAATTAACAAAATTAAAGGACCAAAATTTAATTAAATTTCATACTAACCTCATAAATGTTATTCTCCATTGTACTGCACTCTTCAAGTGTGTTTATTCCCCTCTTCTTCCTTGCCATGGCAAGTATTTGTGAAATAAGAAATAACTCGGATGAGAAGAAAAAAAAAGAGGGCGTTAAGAGACCCTCTTGGCCCAACCCTAAACACTCTAAGATCCTTTTTCAAATCTGCTCCCATTTCAAGTCAATAGATAGATAAATATACACATCCCATTGCACTGATCGGGGCTATTCGTAGTGACTGAAGGGGTCGAAGACCAAGAAGTGAATTATTTATCAGCCAAGCATTTTTCTTGTGGCTAAACAATCTCCTAGCCCCTGAGGAAAGGAAAAAGAATTTCACATTCTTTCTTTTGGGAATGGAGGATTAGGAAAATCCTATTGATTGCAGCTTTCTCTAGACCTCCAGGAAAATCATGAAAAAAGAAGGCTTGAATGGTATGATCCCTCTGTCAATCTAGAATGAAAAGGGCGATCTCGTAGTTCTTAGTTTGTAAAGATACATTGTTAGGTGCTCTATTTTATTTTTCCATTGAGGCTGAACCTAAACATGTGCTCGAGAAATAGTTACCCATACACTAATAAGGGATGTATGGATTATTGAGAAGAGATGAGTCGGGACCGCCCAAATCCCACGAGTGAATAGAAAGTTGGATCCACATTGGATCTCACCAGAATCTCCCCATCTATCCTCTTGAGAAGAAGTTTGGTTTCAAACCCCGGTTTGAACAAGAGAAGTATGTCATGCTAATGAGCCATGGATGATCTACATCTCAGGGTTAGGCATTGATGAGCACATTGAACTATCTATGTGGCTGAGAGCCCTCACAGCCCCAGCACAATAACGTAATTATCAGGGGTGTGCTCTATTATTGAGCTAATAGCTCATTGTGAAGGCCTTTCATTGGGGGCCCACTATGCCAAAAGTGAGAAAAACCCCATCATTCATTTTCCTTTTTATGCCCTCATTTCGCCACATGGGAGGGACCTAGGGGCATAAAAGGAGATCCTATCAACTTGTTTCGACCTAAGATAATAAGCTCATGGGCTTGGTCTTACTTTATCATCGAGAAACAAAAGAAGGCTTCCATCTCCAAGTTCAATTTAGACATAACTCACTTTTTTTAGGGTGTGAAGTAGTGTCAAACCAAAATACCCAACAAGCATTAGCTCTCCCTGAGAAGGAGGTGATCCAGCTGCACCTTCCAGTACGACTACCTTGTTACGACTTCACTCCAGTCACTAGCTCTGTCTTCGGTATCCCCTTTCTTATGGTTAAGGTAAAGGCTTCGAGCATGGCTAGCTCCCATAGTGTGACACGTAGAGTGTATAAAGCCTAGGAATGAATTCACCGTTGTATGGCTGACAAGCGATTACTAGCAATTCTGGCTTCATGAAGGCAAGTTACAGCCTGCAATCTAAACTGAGGATGGGTTTTAGGAGTTAGCTCACCCTGGCGGGATCGTGACCCTTTGTCCCATCAATTGTAGCACATGTGTCCTCCAGGGAGTAAGGGGCATGATGACTTGATGTCATCCTCACCTTCCTCCGGCTTATCATCGGTAGTCTGCTAAGGGTTCCATACTCAACAGTGGCAACTAAACATGAGGGTTGCGCTGATTGTGGGACTTAACCCGACACCTTATGACACAAACTAACGATAGTCATGCACCACCTGTGTCTGCGTTCCCGAAGGTACCCCTCTCTTTCAAGAGGATTCGCGACATGTTAAGCCTTGGTAAGGTTCTTCACTTTGTATCGAATTAAACCACATGCTCCACCACTTGTGTGGGCCTTGTAAATTCTTTTGAGTTTAATTCTTTAAACATACACCCCAGGCTAGATACTTAACGCGTTAGCTACAGCAGTGCAAAGGTCGATACACACAACGCCTAGTATCTATTGTTTCTAGTTAGGACTACTAAAGTATCTAATACCATTCGCTCCCCTAGCTTTCATCTCTCAATGTTACTATTAGGCCAGCAAAGTGCTTTCGTCATTGGTGTTCTTTCAAATCTCTACGCATTTCACCGCTAATATTTACGAGCTTTGTAACAGCCAAATTTTAGCTAAATCAAAACAGTGGTTTCGGAACCACAAATCTGATGTTGTAAATTTATTTTAGTATTATTTTTGATGTTTTCATCATGTTATTATATATGTGTGAAAAAATTGTGAGCTAATTTTATCGTTTAATAGCTCAATTTGAGAAAAAGTACTAAATCGCGTAAAATGCAAAAGTTTCATTCTATATGATAAAGGTGTTTTTATTTGTTATGGTTTATTAAATGTGAGATCCTTATATTGTGATTAGTCCACTGATAGTGGATATGGACAAAAATGGCCTTGAATTATGTGATTTTTAATGTTTTAATTAAATGTTAAAATGGTAAATTGTTTAATTATTTAATATTAATTAAAAAAACAAATGATGTTCATTTTGTTCATATTCTTGACCAAAAATAGAGAAAATAATAGGTTTTTGAATGCTTAAACCATTTGGCACTTGTGTGACTTGATTGAGGTATGTTTTGAGCTAAGTTTTTGATGATTTATATGTTTTTGTGATTGTTGCTTAGTGTTCTAGCTAGCCCATGCCCTAATTTTTGAATTGGTTGATGATTTTGGAAGTTTTCATTGATGAATTCATGTATTTTATGATGTTTGATGATGAATTATGAAAGCTTGGTGTTTGATATACATGTTTTCTAAAGTAATTTTGAGTAAAAATGCATATTAGGGATTAAATTGAGAAAAGTGTAAATTGAGGGCTTAAATTGTGAAATAAATGAAAGTTTTGAGCTATTAGGGGTCTCTAGGAAATTCAGCTAGCATGTAATTGAATTTAGTTGTGCGGATTTTGTGTAGTTATGAAATAGGGACTAAATTGTATGAAATGTGAAACTTCAGGGGCTAAAGTGTAAAAATTCCCAAATATGTGTTTGTGGACTAAATTGAATGTTTTGATGAATAAAAGAGTTAATTTTCAATGGATATAGATCAAGAACGAAAGAATTCAGATTTAGATCGGGAAAAATCGAAGGTTATCGAGTAATCTATCCGATTCGTCAATTTCGAGTACAGGGTAAGTTCGTAAGTGTTAATTTCATTATAAATGAATGTTATATGCTTTGATATTGCATAAAATGTGATTATGAGATTGTGGATAATGTTTGAATTGTGAATACGACTATACGAAAGTGTTCAATGATGAAATCGACAAGCAAAACTTCTCGGTTAAACCTTAAGTACAGCGATGATGATAATGTAATGTCATTAAGTTAATGCATTGGCTTTGGGCCATGATATCGACACTTTGGGTGCGAATAATACCTTGATTTGGCTACAGGCTGTGATTAGAGGTATGCATGGGCCGGGTCGGGCCGGGCCCATAAAAAAATTTTGGCCCATTTTTAAGGCCCGGCCCGAAATATGGGCCTAGAATTTTGTCCAAGCCCGGCCCAAGAAAAAAATGATAGGCCCGAGCCCGGCCCGGCCCGGCCCGGCCATATTAAAAAAATTTACTTTTTTGTATTAAATAAAAATTTTTAAAATATAATAAATCAAATGCATTTAAAACATAAAAACAAATATTAAAACAAAAAAAATAAAAAATGGGACTAAAATAATTCTTAAAATAATACATAAATTAAAAATATAATAAAAATTAATTATATTAAAATTAAAAAATTGAAACAAATTAGAACTAAATTAAGAACTAAATTATATTAATAACAAAAATTTTACAATATCAAAATAACATTAAAAACAACAAAAAAAAACTAAAGTTACTTAAAATTTAAAATAAAAATAATTTAATATTAAAATCGGGCCGGGCCGGGCTGGGCCCGGGCCAAAATATCTTGTCCGAGGCCCGGCCCATTTTCTAAACGGGCCTCGTTTTTTGCCCAAGCCCATTTTTCGGGCCTATATTTTTACCCAAACCCTCTTATTTTTCAGGCGGGCCTTCGGGCCGGGCTGGGCCGCCCGACCCATGCACACCTCTAGCTGTGATATAGGTATTTTGAGAGGAGTTACCTTGATTTGGCTACGGGCCATGGTATAGGTACCCCAGGATAAGTTACCTTGATTTGGCTACGGGCCATGGTATAAGTACTTATAGATTGTGACTAGTGAGTATCTGATTTCTATCCCTAATGGTTCAACGGATAAATGAATATCGTAATTGAGAAAGAGGTTAGTACGAGGTAATACGGGTATGTACGGAACTTATTCAAGTACTACATTGAGAAAGTTTAATGAAATGGTATTTAATCATGTTTGAGACATGAATAAGGTTTATGTTAATGTAATGTTGATTTGGTAATGTGCAAATGGTTGAATTATATTATTTGATGAATTGAATTGCTTAACTACGAACTTACTAAGCTATGAAACTTACTGTGTGTTATTTGTCTATGTTTTATATGTAATCAAAGCTAGCTTAGACTCGGGAATCATCGGGAAACATCGTTACATTGTTGGTACTTTTGAAGCTTGTATATATGATATATGGCATGTATAGGTTATAGTCATTTTGGTATGTTTTGAACTACGATGTTAGCCATGTGATTTGGCTTGTTAATGATGTAAATATTGGTATGTTTTTAGCCATTTAAGTTGGCTTAAGTTATGTGATTGAGAAGTGATATATGTGATGCATATAATGCATTATATGTTGGCTTGTTTTGGTATATTTGCCATAGTTGTGGATATAGTTAAATGGATGTTGATTTGGTTAGTTATCAATGTTTGAGGAATGGTAATTTTTGATGGTTTTGGTATATTTGTATATGGAATTTAGTAGTTGAATAGGTTGATGATATATATATATATAGCTTGATATGTGATTGATTTGGCATGTTTTTGGTTGCCTAAAAATGTTTTGAAATGGTGCTATTTTGGTTGATTTGTATGCTTGTAAAAAAGGTGGGAAATTAGCTTTACAAATGGCCTATTTTTGTCTACACGAGTAAGGACACAGGCGTATGTCTCAGCCGTGTGCGACACACAGTCATGTTACACGGTTGTGTGTCCCCTGGGGTAGCCCTACGAATTAAATCAGTATACCCTACAGGTTTGACACGGCCTAGACACACGGGTGTGTCTTCTGGACATGTGTGTCACACGGACTCACACACGGGCATGTGACTAACCGTGTGACATAAGTCAATATACCGCCTAAATGGTACATGGCCTAGCACACGGGAGTGTGTGGCCATTTCGAAGGGTACACGGGTGTTTGGTCGGTCGTGTGGCCCAAGTCAGTAACCTCCCTAGTTTTCCCACGGCCATGGCACACAGGCGTGTCTTCGGCCGTGTGGTACAAGTCAGTATGTATGCCCTGTTTTCACACGGCCTGCACCACAGGCGTGTCTGGTGGTCGTGTGAGGCACACGGCCTGTTCACACGAGCGTGTGACTTATAATTTCATGAAATTTTTATATGTGATCGGTTTAGTTACGAACCACTCTTAAGCATGTTTTATATGTATCATAGACCTATTTAAGGGACTTTGTGTATGTGAATGAATGATATGTGATATTGAATGTTTGATAAATGTTATATTGTCTGGTAATGCCTCATAACCCTATTCAGGTGACGGATACGGGTTAGGGGTGTTACAAGCTTTAACATAAAAAATGGGGTTTCAAAACCATTGCTTCCGACACAACTGACTTTCGGGTCATTACAATTTTGTGAATATGGCAAGCCAACTATATTCGACTCAGTCCAAACAGCTAATAGGGTATCCAATTTTCGGTTCATTACAAATGTAGATCAATTCACTTTCTTTTAATCTCAATTTATCATCAATCATCAATTTATCATATAACACAACATGCTTCAACTCAATTTCAAACCAATTATCAAATATCAATCAAATCATAAAACTTTTATTATATTTAGTTTAGTCCCTGTATCAATAATCAATCTTAATTATATCAATTCTATAACACCCCATACCCGGCCTAGACGTTGACTAAATCTGAAGAGCTATATCAAATCATTTCAAAAATGTACAATCTTTAACTATTTCAAGTTTATCAATCAGAAATCATTTAAATAGTTAAACCAAATTTAGAAATCCAAACTTATAAACCATAGTCCGAAATGAAACACACAATAGTATAAGTCTAAATAAAATAGTAAAATAACTAAAAGAGAGATGACCGAGCTCCTAGCACGCTAACCCGCTTAAGTCTGTAGGTTACTTGTAATCCAAACAAATAGACTAAATGAGTTTACAACTCAATGTGTAGCTTACATTTTCAATTAACCTCCCTAAGTCTGTGCTATTGAAATATGTGGTTGCCCGTGTGACCCAAGTCAATAACCTTCCTAGTTTTCCCATGGCCATGTCACACGGGCGTGTCTTCGGTCGTGTGGTACAAATTAGTATGTATGCCCTATTTTCACACGGCCTGCATCACGAGCATGTCTGGTGGTCGTGTGAGGTACACGGCCTATTCACATGGACGTGTGACCTATGATTTCATGAAATTTTTGTAAGTGTTCGAAATTTTTATATGTGATCGGTTTAGTTCCAAACCACTCTTAAGCATGTTTTATAGGTCTCGTATACCTATTTAAGGGACTTTGTGTATGTGAATGAATTATATGCGATATTGAATGTTTGATAAATGTTATATTGTCTGGTAATGCCTCGTAACCCTATTCTGGTGACGGATATGGGTTAGAGGTGTTATATTTATTGGTATCAGAGCTACGGTTTAGTCGATTCTAAGACTATCGTAGTGTGTTAAAGTCTAGCTATACATGTCATATATATAAACTGCAATAGTGTGATGATTCCTGACAGTTAAAAATGTGTTTTAAGATAGCAAATAGATCCCGAAAGAGCCGTAGATGACGATGTTGAAAGTAATGCACCCGCTTCCGCTCAAGGGGCAGTGCAGTTAGATTCTAGACCCGTAACTAGTAGTCACGAGAGAGAGGCAACTACACGCCCGTGTGGCATCGGTAGTAGAGTTTTTGGTTTTCACCAAAACCTCATTTTCTATATTTCAGATTCACACCTGTATCGTTTTTTACGCAAAAGCAATTCCAAGCAATCCCGAACCTATAATTGGCCAAAATACAACTCAATTAATCACTTAGCCAATGGATTAAAACCAACCCAAGCGGGTTACTCAACTATTGAGCGATTGAAACTTACCCCCAATGCTTCAAATCGATTTGCTTATGAAATAGTACTAAAAGAGTCTCGATCCTAGCGAAATGATGCTGCCCAAACATCAGAATAACCCCTAGTCAGAAACTTAACATTCTCAACTACAAACCACATAAAATCACTTACCGAAGTTGTCCACGAAACGCCAAAATAAGGAGAAAAAGTGCAATTGTAGTCGAGATGAGAGCAAAATTGAAAGAAAATGGGAAGAGAATGGGAGGTTTTGGCAAAAGAGAAAGGAAATCCCAATGGAAAAATCGGCAGAGTTTTTGAAGGGAAACAAACGTAAAAAAGATGAGTACTTACCTAACGATCGTAGTTAATCGTGGAACGACATGAGACCGAGTGGAAAGAAGTTGAGGAGAAAAAGAATGAGAGAGCACAAGAATTTCGCAGCAAGGAAAAATAATGAAAAAGAAAAATGGCAACGAAAAGAAAGGACAGGAGAAGAGAAAATCAAAAATTTTATTTTTGGGGAAAAGAAAAGAAAAGAAAAAAATATGAACAAAATAATTCGATAAGAATCCCGATAACCCCAAAATCCCTTAATTCACTCCTAAATTCTCCCCATCAAACTTCCACTACTCAGATTTCCAATACAACTCAAACTCTCAGCCACCAAACCAAGCAAAAATAACCTTCCTTGCTCACGCATGGATTCAAACACAGGACCATGCTTAACCACCAGACCAGCAGGCCCATTCTGATATAAGCTTATCAACAATTAAATAAAAGTCTATTGACCAAAGATTGGGATTTATTCATAAAAATACCAAAATTTGCTCAAGTCATGGCTTGAACTTGGGACCTCCCACACACACCCAGAACACTTAACCACTGAAGCAGATACTCAATTGTGTCACACATTCACAAAAATAAAAATTTAAATTTTGGGGCATTACAGTTTTAATGTTTCTAAATGCAAGTTTATGGATTCTTTGACCTAAGATGGTCAAATATTGACTTTAATGATTTATGGACACTTTAAATGGGTTACAAAATTTCACTGAATGGCTTAAAGAGATTTGAAATGGTGTTTTAGTACAATTTTCCAATTTGAGTCCAAATTCAAGGAAATAAGCTTTCAATATTTGATTTTTAGGTTTCCTTATTAATTAAGTCATTTGATCACTTGAATAAGTTTGCTTTATTATTTAAATTTTTTTGGAAAAGTTCAAGTTGATCAAAATTGTGTTTTTCAAAATTAACTTATTTAATGGTCTTTTTCAAAGAAAAAATAAGTTTCTAAAAGAGTTTAAAAGTTAAGTTTTGATTGATCCATGTATATAGTGTAGATTTTAGTATATTGGTTGTCAATAGATAGATCTAGGTTAATATAGGTTGTACATAGGTACATTTGTATGCAAACATGTTTGAAATATGTGAAATGTGCCTAATATGCCTTGTACTAAGTATATATACCTTATTTGAATTTTTTAGATCACGTAGCATTTTGGTTTAATATGTTTTATGATTACAAAAATAAGTCACCTAGTGATTTTTTTTATATTCAAACATGGTTGTATTATTATGGTACATTGTTTGTATATATTTTAGAATTATATACATGTTAGAATGCTTTGTATAGGGTTTAGGTATACTTGTATAAGACTTTTGACATCTTCATATTACATTTTTTTTTGTTCCTACGAGCATATAGGAGTGTATGGTTAAGTCATACTATCTTAGCTTGAATTTTTCAATAAAAGTGAAACAAAAATACTTTGTAAATCATTAATCTTTATTGAAATTCATTAGACTTTCAAGAAAAATGCAAGGCTTAAAGATAGGGGTGAGCATTCGATCGAATCGAATCGAATGAAAAAATTTCGAGTTAATCGATTTGACAAATCCTATTTTAATTATCATCCTAACTCAATTTGAAATTTTCTCGAATTGAGTTGAGTGAGATGGAATTTGAATCGAACCGAATCAAATATATTTGTTTGAGTTAAATTTAAAAAATGACTTTGGCTCATTGTAACCATATTCACCCACCGTAGTCAAATTTTTCCACCGTAATCAAATTTGTTATTAACTTTAATCCCCTAATAAATTATTTATTAATCTTTTATATATGGGTTAGCTTCTTTGCTTACTTAGTTACTTCAATTATCTTTTTATTCTTGTCACTATTTATTTTGAAATTAAAAAATATTAAATGTAAAAAATGTAATTTTTTATTAAAAATTATCTTAAAGATAAAGTGTGAAATTGATACCAATATAAAATTTTAACACGAATATTTATGACATTATCAATAATTCAATTTTAACAGAAATATTTAAAGATTCAATATGATTAAACAATTCAATAATATAAATAGTGTAAAATGTTAAATTTAATTTAATAATATAAATAGTAGATATAAATAAAATTATTACTATTTAGGTTTAGGGATTTTTGGGATGATTTTGATTTTTGATTTGGGGGTAAAGGGTGAGAAGTAAAAGTTTAGGAGGAAAATAAAAAGTTTTGATGATTTAGAAGAAGTAAAGTTTTGAGAGGAAAGTAAATGGGGGGAGTAATTTTTTTGTGGGGGGGAATATTCAAAAAAATATTGGCGGGAAAATGAGTTTGGGGTAGACGGGGGTGGGATGGGAGGGGAATAAAAGTTTTGGGGAGAAAGTAAAAAAGTTTGGGGTTTTTGAGTAAAAATGTAAAATATTATAATTTGTATTTGGTTTATTCGAATTATTCGAGTTATTCAAATTCGAAAAGTCAACTCAATTCAAACTTGAAATTCGAAAAAATTCGAGTTGACTCGAATAACTCGATTCATTTAATTTGAAATTTGATTTTTTTTATTTTTTTGAGTTAAATCGAGTTTTGCTCACCCCTACTTAAAGATGTACATTTTTTAATTTCTTGATATTAAGATCATAATATCATTTGAACAATTTTGCTTTATCCACTAAAAGCTATTCAAAATGATATAAAAAAAAAAAAAAAGCTTTTATCTTGTCATGAACCTTCGATGGCCATTTTACAAAGTATTAAAGTTTTGAAATATTTTCTTAAGCTCTGATTACCCCATCACTTAAGTTGTGTATAAGGTACTTGTTATTGCTTTAGAATTCATTTAGAGTCTTAAGGTTAGACTTAGGATTAGAATTATCATATAAGCTTAGAATTGGTTTTAGAATTAGTCTCTAGAACTAGTTTTAAAACTTAAAACTAGACTTAGGATTAGATTAAACTTAGGAGGAGCCTTAGAATTAGGTCTAGAATTAGAACTTAACTAAAGTTTAGAACTTAGAATTATACTTAAGTTTAGAACTTAAGATTAGATTTAGTCTAAAGATTATCCCTTGCATTGGAATCTTGCTATTATTTGTCATATTATCTTTAGATACCTTTGCCATGACATATTTTATGCTTTTATTTAAAAATTGACTTCAACAAAAATGTCACAGTGTCTCCCTCACATCACATATATTGATATGCATTATATGATTACGCGCTATGTTATTAAATGGATGTCTTTGTCATGTCTTATGCTTTAGAAAACCTTCGCTTTATTGAACATGGTGAAATTGTGTGATGCTAAGTCTACTTATTGAGTGATATGCTATGCATGGTATGAATTTCTCATTCTTATGCTCTTCATGATCGGTATCATTGTAGCTTTGATGAGCTTTTGATATCCACATTTTAGGTATTGTTGTGTTTTACATATCTTATTTTATTAATTAACAATTGGTATCTAGAAAAGAGGAGAAAATCATTAGGATATGCATCTAGTAAGAGGGAGTACTAGAAATAGTAATTGATTATGACCTTATTGAATTATCCTTAGCATGCAATTCTTTGATTCTTAATCCATATCTTGTTCACATTTCTTATTAACAATTGGTATCTTTGTTTAAGTATCAATTGGTATATTTCATTAGACATGAATTTAGGTGAAAATTTATGCAATTAGGACTAATTTATATGATAAATTTTGCATAAAATGTTCTTTATAAATTGATTTCAAGTATGCTTCTTTGACATTTCATTGTTTCTTGAAGTTCATTGTTTGCTTCTAAGAATACAATTGACATGATCTTCATACGAATATATTATGACTCATTGTGTTCTCGCGTTAATCTTTATCTTTCGTATGCTTTTATTTTTAAAATATTTTTACAATTGGTATCATGCTTCATTATTTTGATTGCTTTTTGAAATAACAAAAAGGGGAGAAAAAAAAGAAATTTGCATATGCATAGGTTTTACCATATATTTTTCTTCTATATATTTATGCAAACGAATTAATGTTTATTCATGTATACTTATTGATACATTGTTTAAATGCATGACATTATGAGTCTTGGATTTATTTATTGAATTTCATGTATGTTTATTTGACATATCTATTTTTGAAATTTGATGTTATTGTTTAAGTGTTTGTGTTTAAATTTTTTTAAGGAATATTTTATTAAGGGGTGTTATGTTTTTTATTATTTTTATTTTTTTAAAAAATGATTAATAATTTTTTATATAAAAATTAAAAATTTTGCTGAATATCTAACTAAAATTTATTATTTTTATTTTACTTAGGAATACAATTAAATTTACTAAAATTTAAGACAAGAAATTATCATAGAGAACTGATTTAATAAATAATGTATCCTATATTTTATAGATGTTGTTGTTATAGATAAAAAATAAAACTATTATAAAAAATAAAACATCAAACATCAAACATAAAAAAATTGATTATGAACAAATTAATTGTTATAATAAAATAGAATAACTATCAAAAGAACTAGTTGGTTATGGTAGGTTTAGTAATGGTATAAAGAATTTTTTTATTAGTCCCTATATTTTGTGAAAGTTGTGGGTTTAGTTTATGTATTTTAAATTGGTTATTTTTAGTTTTAATATTTTTCAAATTTTAAAATTTCAATCCTCTCCAAATAGTAATGGTTAAATTTTTTAAGTTAAGTTATGTTATTTTTAAAATCTGATCCAACAAACATATTATCATATATTCATTGTGTTAATACTAAAATTTAAAAAATCGAAAAGTATAAGACTTAAAAATGATTTAACCAAACGGATAGTATATGACTAATAATTGAATTTAACCAAATAGATATAACTGTTATTGTTTAGGGTTAGCACTAAAATTGATCAAATTATAGTAAAAGAACTAAATCTATAACTTTTGCAAAGTATATGGAGTAATAGCGGAATTTAACCTAGTATAAAACTCTTCAAGGAGAAAAAATAGTATAGGAAAACGAACAACGACAAAGTAAAGTTATAGGCTTATATACCCACCCTCTTTCACGTGGCTTACCACGTTCCTTCCACTATCGTTTACTACCAATTTTATTTATACCTTTGAAAAACCCGCCGCTCGAGCTATGATTAATTTTCAGATCAGACGTCCACATTCACATTCAGCGGCATTCATGGCTTCCAACACCAAACTCATTCTAGCGCTGCTCGGCCTCCTCATCACCACCGCTACCGTCGCAACCGGTTACACCAACCACACCGTTGGCGGTGATGCTGGCTGGTTCTTTCATTCTAAAACTAACACATCCGCCACCAATTACACTTCCTGGGCTGCTAATCAGACTTTCAGTCTTGGCGACTATCTCAGTAAGATCCAAAAGCTTTACTAATTCTTTAGCATCCATTATTTATTCCATTCGCCATTTTTGACTTTTCTTTTTCCTTTTTTCTCATTAATCGCTTATAGTATTTAGGACCACCACAAATCAGACAGTGATCCAGACCTACAATGAAACGACTTATCGTAATTGTACTACGGACGATGCTTCAGACACCGATACCTTCCAATACAACGGCGGGAACACAGACTTTGATCAATCCTTGACCATTGAAGTGCCGTTGACTATTGAGGGCGCAAACTACTACTTCTCCGACGCTGGCGATGGTGTCCAATGTCAGCGTGGCATGGCATTCAAGATCCTCGCTCGGCACGGCAATGGGTTGCCTCCCAACCTCAACCAGCCTCCGCCTCCTCCCTACGTCGAGGCTCCGACTGACCCAGCTCAGTCTCCGCCGGTCACGATTAACGGCGAGTCACCGTCGTTGAATAACAAAGCCGCGGTCGGCAGTACGAACACAGGAGTGATGCTCTATTTACTTCTCTTTGGTGTTACCAGTTCGTTGATGACTATGATGTGGTAGAGTGAAGGGTAGGGTAGGGAGAAGAGTGGCATTTTAGAATCTTGAAGGTGTTTTATGTCTGGTTATCCAACGGAAGGCATCAATTCTATTACGTTTTAGTACCTTTTTTATTGATACAGTTCAAACAGCAATGAATCGTATCATATACCGTTGATTAAATGTTTACTTTTCATTTCCAGAAGACAAGTGTTGAGAATACATTTTACATTTAGAAAGAAATATATCACATAAGTGTTGATAAGTTGAAATTCGATCATCATAGCTTGTTCTAAGGTATTTATGAATTGGAACAAATCTAAATAAAAAAATTATTTATTTAAGTCCATTTATTTGGTAAATTTAATTTTTTATTTTCTATATACTAAAATTTTATAATTTGTTTGAAAAAAAAAATGGAGAGATTCAACCGTATGCAATTCTGTTTTGAAGCCTATTTACGGGTAAATGCTCATCACAACTATATCTTCTTCTTTTTTTTTCTTTATTATTATTATTATTATTATTATTATTCTTATTCTTATTCACATTGTCGGCTATTTTGTGTGAGATTTTAATTAGTTTTTTAAGAAAATTTGAAATATCTTACAAAATTTTTTTGATATATTAGTGTTATAACCTATCGGGGAGGGACACATGGCAGACCATCAAACGGTATGCATGTGGCCCACTGCAGAAACCTCGGTGAAATGGCTTGTGGACTATCCGTAATCTACCCTCTGCAACTCAGCCTTCAAGATGCACCATTCACAGGACCATCTGGGCAAAATTGCCTTTATAGTCTAAGACAACGGTGACAGAGCAAGACAATTCACAACATACGCAACACCACAAAGCACATACCATGGCGGAAATTGACAATGACACCTAGTTATCTTGCACAACCATGTTGGATACGGTACAAACTACCTCCACGCACTACAAAACAAGGGGCAACCCATTATATAAATTTGAGTGGACGAGAGAGTAGGGGATGTTGGGGATCGGCCCGATTAAGTAACGAACAAGTAAAAATAATAGAAGAAATTGAGAAATTGAACACATAAATTTAACGTGGAAAAACTTCTCCAAAGAGGATAAAAAATCACGGGCAAACATAATTTTATTATAACGGCAATAGAACGAAGAGTACAAAAGATAGAGATAAAAACTAAACTTCGAAAACTCAAAAACAAAAAACCCTCAAAATGTAAATACAAAATTCTCTAAATGTGTTATGAGTTATAATATCTAATTGGTGTATTTACTAAGGTTATAAAAGATCCTATTTATAGGCTAAATTCATAGGCCAAATAATAATAAAATAATCTAGACTAATTAGAGTTTAATTGAAACAAATAAATAGAGTTTAACTAGAAGATTATTTCTCAAATTTGACTGAAATAAAAGTCATACTTAATAGGGGATCTTCCTTCTACTCTCCCATCATCTTCATCACCCGCTCCTCCCTCTTCCTCTTACTTTCCTTCTTCTCCTTAAAGAATATCCCTCTCCTTCTCTTCCTTACACTGTTGACTCTATACCTTAACTAGGTGAACCATCTCTCTCTTCCTCTATCACAACCTTTTCTTTGGTAACTTGTATAGACAATTAGAAGCAATATATTGGTTTAATCTCGTATGCAACAAATTAGCAGTTTTTTAAAGCTATTCATTGATACAAGTTTTGAGTTTGGAGCTTGGGGATGATTCACTCGGTCTAGAATGTGGACAGACGAAGAGTCTTAAGTGATAGGGTTAAGGGAGAAAATGTTATGGAAAGCTCCATGGGAGCTTGGTTAGAGGAGGAAGAAGGAACCTTTTTCCATGCCCTTGAGAGTGTATATAAAGAGGGTTTTTGGTGGAAGCTATGTAATTATACCTTATTAGTAGTGTAAGGTGGCTATAGGTAGGGGCGAAGTTAGAAATATTTATAAGGGGGCTAGGATATTTATATAAAGTAGACATTTTAAAAGTAGTCTCGACCCATTGAACAAGGTGTTTTAAATTTGAGCTAGTCTTGATCATCCAAATTAACATTTATAAAAGCAAAATAGGTTAAATGTTCAATTTGTAGTAGATATCGCAATTATTTAAGTTTATCTTTTATCAAATTAATATTTAAATACTACTTTTATTTAGATACGAAAATTATTTAACATTATTTTCTTACCAAATTAATATATAGATACTACTTTATATTAGTTTACCAAATTAAATTAAAAATATTACCAAATATAGTTTTACCAAATTAATATTTGGATACTAATTTATATTAGTTTAACAAATCAAACTAAAAATGTACCAATTTTAATGAAAATTTCTAAGCTATATAAATCAAGCTAAAAAAAAACCTTTAGAAAACTTGGGGACATAAATTATCATACTTTTAGACATTAATTATAAACCAACCTTGCTTGAGATGAAAAGTATTTGTGAGGTCTTTGCATTTTAGGCGAGGTCAATTTGATTTAGGAAAATGTGTTAATATTTATTCTCACAAAAATGGTAGATATTCTTACGTAGTTTTTTTGTCAATCAATTACTCTTGTGAAGCTCATGTGAGACTTTAAAGGTAAAGCATAACCTCTAAAGTATGAATGCGGAAAATCATAAAGGTAAAGTATAAATGCGTTTGGTGCTCCTAAAAATGCTTTTTTTTTTTCCAAAAAGTTAAACACGCCTAGAGAGGCTTCATCTGTGAAAGTTTAAGTGGCCATGAAGATAGGGTATGTCTGGAAAGGCTATATCATATTTGACGCTAGAGGTGAGCGTTTGATCGAATCAAGTGAAAATATTTTGAGTTAATTGGGTTGGTGAGTCCTATTTTATCTTTCTAACTCGATTTGAGATTTTTTTTTTAAATCGAGTCAAGTGAAATTAAATTCAAGTTCATTTGAATTGAATAAATTTGTTTGAGTTAAATTAAAAAAATTAAATGACCATATTAAAATCTTATTGACAACATGACTAAATTTCGAGTTAATAAAAATGTGAATACCATATATATTTGAAATTCATTTTTAAAAAAAATGAGAGAAAAAAAATGATAAATAGTATGATGAGCTTGATTTGACAATTTATTTATTCAATGCTTCAAATTTATCATCCTTTTAATTTTTAAAAAGATATTTAGTATTTATATATATTTAATATATATTTTTATTTTTTGAATATATATTTATAAGATTTTGGAAAAAAGTATTTTATAAACACTTTGAATTTTAAAAGATATTTTATTGTTTTTTTATTTTTTTTAGAAGGAACAATTGACACTTTTTCAATTTGTTATTTGAATTGTAAATTTGAACTCAACTTGAATTAAAAAAACTAAATTACTTATTCGAATTAAATTAAAAAATTGAATTGATTATTTTGAAATTAAAAAAATTAATTTTTTTAAGTCAAATCGAGTTTTGCTGACCCTATTTTATGCACAATAAGCCTTTGAAGGTTGAGTGCTTGGTGAGGCTGTGTAGCCCATTTTAAGTGCTTTAGGAAGCGAAGTTTTTTTTTTTAAAAATAAAGTAGAGATGCTAAGTGTCAGAGAAGTTCCAATGTGCCTTGAAATCTAAGTAAATATCCATATCTTGTTTGCCTTAAAGACAAAGCTTAAGTAAATGCCTGTATCATGCTCGCCTTGAAGGTAAATCTTAAGTAAATATCCATATCATGCTCACCTTGAAGGCAAAGCTTAAGTAAATATTCATATCATGTAACACTCTACAATTGACCCCATTAGAGGATTCAGATGCAAGGTGTTACATTTGTTGCCGAAGCAACTCAAACAAACAATTAGAACAGTGATCTAAGCTAAAACATATTAAGTGTGGTAATTAAAACATGTAATGCTGCTAGTCTATGTCAACATGCCCTTACACAAAAAATCGAGTTCAAGGACTGTAAAAACTGAGGCCGGATTATGATTCCTTGGTCAAACTAACGAAATCTAGGGCAATGCCTTCAGGCATACCTCCCCATCTTTAACTTTGGTTCAAAATTTGAAGTTTTAAGATAATGTGTAACAAATCAAATTTTAAAGGTAACGAAAAATCTGGTTTTGGGGTCAAGTTTATTAAATAGAGTGAATTGCAAATTTGAATAGAATGATCATGTATCGAGAACGAAAGTATAAGGTCAAATTATTATGTGAAATTAAATTAGATCGATTGTTAATTATAGTACAAAGACTAAATTTTAGAATAAGTAGAGTAGGAGAATTCAATTAAAAGAATTTAAAAAGAGGTTTACGTCTACCTACTATTGTAATCTCCTTACGATCATAATCTCTTTACCAACAGATGTCTTTAGAGTGTCCCTATTGGAAGCATAGTCTAAATTAACTTGGTATTTCACCAACTAGTCCATACCCAGAATTAAATCAAATTCCCCCAAGAGTAACTCCATCAGATCTATCGAAAACACTTCCCCTTGAACTTCCAACGGACATCTTTTATATATTTTATTCAAAATAACAGAATGTCTTAAAAGACTGACTACAGTTACATCGCTAACACTTTCCTCTACCCCAACATGCAGTTTGTCAGCCATTAAATAAGAAACATACGAATGGGTAGATTCAATATCTATCAAAGAAAGGTACTGAATAGAATTAACTGTAAAAGTACCTATGATGATATCAGCTATATCATGGTTTTTTCTGCATCTAGCCACATAAACAAGGGCAGACTTCCTAGCATTAGTCATGTTCACACCCTGACCCAATGCTTCCTGTCCTACCCAATATTACAACTCTATTCTGACCTCTACCTCTCAGAGGCAACTACCCAATCCTCTAATTCTAAACTCGTTCCTATACCAAAGCTTGTATTTGATCACCTCGACGCGAACAATCCTTGATCTTATGATTCGTAGACCCATATCTCAAGCAAGCACCCATTCTTCTCCAACGCTTACCCTGGTGCTACTTACCACAATAAGTATAGTTAGGAGTCTTACCTTCGGTGTAACATCCCGAATTAGGGTCTAGTCAGAACAATGGTTTTGAGACCACAAATCTAAAGCAGAAATCATTATTTTATGATTATTACAAGGTCTATGATATGATTTCATGCTTGTGTGATAATTTCTTGAAGAAATTTTATGATTAAAGTGTCCAATTTGAATTTAGGGACTAAATTGAATAAGTTGCAAAGTATGTGTTTCTAGAAGCTTTTAGTATGATATAGCTTTGGATTATTAATTTGAGGTCCTTAGATAGCAATTTGCCCAATTTTTATTTTTATGGAGAAAAATGGGCGTGCATGGATAAAATTTGAAAGTTTAGTGAAAAGGGCATTTTGGTAATTTAGTTAATAAAATAATAAAAAGAGAAAAATCAAGCAAAATTTATTCTCCATACCATATCTGAAATTATAAATCTCTCCATAGCTAAGGTTTTTCAACTTTTCAAGCTTGAAAGTAAGTCAATCCTAGCCTCGTTTTTAATGTTCTTTGCATTTTTGAGATCCTTGAAGCATGATTTAGCTATTTCTACCCTTTATTTGAACTAGGGTTTATGTTAAAAAAATTTCCCATGTGTGTCATGCACGTATTTTGATGATTAATGGAGGAATATGGAAGTTTGGTGTTAAATGAACATCTTTTTCTAAGTGATTTTTCATGAAAACACCAAAAATGGCTTATTTGTAAAACATGTAAAAATAGGTGTTAAAAATGTGAATTGATGAAAAATGTGGGCTATTATAAGAGGGAATATGAATCGACTAGGCTTGGGTAACAAAGAAAATGTATACATTTCACTTTACGAGCTTAGGGACTAAAGTGTAAATATGTGAAAGTTTAGGGGCAAAATTGTAATTTTTCTAAAGTATGATTTATGGACTGATTTGGATAATGTGATAATTAAATAAGTTAAATTTGCTATTATAGATCAAGAAAAATAGAGTCCAGGCCTAGACCGGGGAAAGAGCAAGATCTTGGACTAAATCGAACTAATTGTCCATATTTTGTGCCGAGGTAAGTTTGCGTGTAATTGATATAACATTTTATTATATGTTCAACATTTAATGTTGCATGAATTGTATATTGTCTTTGTGAGTATTATTGATGTTGTCCGACAAAGATTTGAGAAGATGAAAGCCGATTAAACCATAGGAATACTTCGGGCATACATATCATGATACTGGGTTGATGAGATCCCGTATAAGACCATATCTGGGATGGAATCAGCATCGATATATGATCCTATGTAAGACGATTTCTGGGACATGGCATTGGCATCGTTATGTGATCTCATATAAGACCATATCTGGGACATGGCATTGGCATCTGTATGAGTACATTGTGTAAGACCATAGATGAGCTATCGGATTCGATATGTGTGATCCCACGTAAGACCATGTCTAGGATATGGTATTAGCATCGATATGTAGCCCATGTAAGACTATATCCGGGATATGGCATTGGCACCCTACTATGTGAATATAGTTCCCTAAGTATCCCTTAGTATTTCAAGTGGTTCAGGGGGTAGTCTAAGGATTTGTCAAAGAAATAACAAGGTATGAACATGTTGAGAGAGTACAGGTATGTACACCAAGCTCGTAGTTATTGTGACCACGAAATGTTAAAACTGTGATAAAATGAGAATGAAGGAATTATGACCTTGAATTCTATTGAATATTATGTAAATCGAATGAGATAGGAGATGAATACAATGAATATTGCAAACAAGAGGAATCCAATTATGTTATGCATGTGCATGAAAATGCATATTTATATTTTTTATTATTTACATGCAAGCTTACTAAGCTTTATGCTTACTCCCTCTATTTTTCATTTTCTTAGAGTATCGCCAAGTTAGCTCGAGGATCAAAGGACGTCAGAGGCTCACTCACACTATCAATTGGATCTTTTGGGTTTAGTTAGTCTTATTACTTTGAGTATGGCATGTATAGGAACTTGGTTATTTTGTTATGTGTCATATTTGTTTAACCAATATGATTGCTTTTGTTGGTGTTATGATTCATTTTGTATAAGTCCATGAGATATGGCTCACAATGATTATTGGGTTGTAAACATATTCATCTATGCATGTATGTGCTAATTCCATTATGATATGGTTATTGGTTGTTGATGGTTGAATGATGATGACTACTATGTGTGTGTTGGTAAAATAGGGTTTTGACAATATATGGAGTCTTAATTTAGTATAATGTGATGAGAAGTTATCATGCATAAGCTAGGTTCATAAATGTTTAAGTACCTTTAGAACCATGAATGGGTTGTGCAAATAAGGGTGGCAATTAGCTTGGAATATAGCCTTAAATATGTCTACACGGGTAGACACATGGGCGTATGTCTAGATCGTGTGTGACACACGGCTTGGCCCAAGGGCGTGTGTTTTGGCCGTGTGTCCCTTGCATCCTAATTAATGTTAAACAGAATACCTAGTAGTAAACACACGGGCAGGGACACGACCGTGTGTCTCAGTCATGTGAAGGATACGACCCTAGAAAATGGGCGTGTGCCCAGGCCGTGTGAAGTCTGCACTTGATTTGTAGAATTTAATTTGCCACACGGCCTAAGCACAAGGGCGTGTGACTTGGCTGTGTGACCTTATTTATTTGATGACGTCCTTAGAGAGTTACACGGGCTGAAGACACGGGCGTGTCCCGAGTCACATGGGCATGTGACTCTCCAAACAAGGAAATTTTCTAAGTGTCGAAAAGATTCTGAAAGTTCTTGGATTAGTCCCGAACCGCTTTCGATGTATGTTCTGGGCCTTGTAGGCCCTTATAAGGGACAATTTGCATGCAAGTGAAAAGTTTTAAATTTGAACGAAATTTTATGGTCGGCTTTGTGTAATTATTTATGTTTTAGTCCGATAATGCCTCGTACCCTGTCTCGGGGTCGTAAACGGGTAAGGGATGTTATATTTAGTGGTATCAAAGCTACAGTTTAGTCGATTCTCGAACTAATGTAGCATGTGTACGAGTCCAGCTATACATGTCATAAATGAATTATGACAGTGTGACGATTCTTGACATTTTAAATTGTGTTTTCATATAGTAATGGATCCCAATCAAGCTAAAGCTGATGATGTAGAAAGTAACGCGTCAGTTCTCGTTCAAGGGGCAGCGCCAGTTGAGAGTAGACTCGTGACAATGAATAGGGGAGTAGGAGATGAGGCTAGGGAAACCTTTCTCCATATGATGAATGCTTGGTATACGGAGTTCATTCGAACGAACTCGAATGCTCAACCCCCTCTAGCCCCACCTATTCCTCAACCTATCCTCGTAGCACCCCAAGGTATGGACTTCGTGAGACTGAATAGACCTCCAGTTGATAAGATTCGAAAGCAAAGAGTTGAAGAGTTCCGAGCTAGCATTGATGATGATCCGGAATGAGCAGAGTTTTGGCTCGAAAATGCCATTCGGGTTTTTGAAGAATTGTCATACACACCGGAAGAGTGCATGAAATGTGTTGTATCGCTACTTAGAGATTCGGCTTATCACTGGTGGAAGACGTTTGTCTCGATTGTATCGAGGGAAAGGGTAACATGGGAATTTTTCCAATAGGAGTTTCAAAAAAAGTATATCAGTCAGATGTTTATGGATTAGAAGAGAAAAGAGTTCCTTGAATTGAAGTAAGGTAGAATGACCATAACTAAATACGAGCGTGAGTTTGTGAGACTCAGCAAATATGCTCGGGAATATGTGTCAATCGAAGCTATTATGTGCAAAAGGTTTGGCATTGTTGACTGAGGCTCCAGTGTTAGTGCAACCCGAGCCAGGAAAAGAATTTGTGGTTTGTAGTGATGCATCTTTTAATGGATTGGGTTGTGTGCTTATGCAAGAAGGCAAAGTGATAGCCTATGCTTTGAGGCAATTGAAACCGTACGAGAAAAATTATCTGACACATGATTCAGAGCTAGCCGCCATTGTGTTTGCATTAAAGATTTGGAGACATCACTTGTATGGTGAGAAGTGTCGGGTATTCACCGATCACAAAAGTATAAAGTACTTGATGACTCAAAAATATTTGAATTTACGGCAACGGAGATGGCTAGAGTTGATAAAAGATTATGAGTTGGTGATTGACTATCACCCGGGTAAGGCGAACGTGCTCACCAATGCCTTGAGAAGGAAATCCTTATTTTCCTTGAGAGCTATAAATACTCAGTTGTCTGTGTCTGATGATGGTTCGATACTAGCAAAGTTGAGGGCTAGACCGACGTTATTCCAAGAGATCTATGAAGCTCAGAAAGGCAACAGTGATTTGCAAACCAAGAGAGCTCAATGTGAGTTGGGTGTTGAATCAGATTTTCGGATTGGTTCCAATAGTTGCTTGATGTTCCAAGATAGGGTCTGTGTACCTAGAGATGACTAGCTTATTGGGAAAATTCTTCACGAGGCACATAGTAGTGGTATGTCAATCCATCCGGGGAGTACCAAGATGAATAATGACTTGAAGAGATTGTATTGGTGGCCGGGTATGAAAAGAGACATCTCAGAGTTTGTTTCAAAATGCCTAATTTGTCAACAAGTGAAAGCTAATCACTAAGTACCTTCGGGTTTACTTTAACCTGTGATGGTTCTCGAGTGGAAATGAGACCGGATTACTATGGATTTTGTTACGGGACTGTCGTTGTCACCGAGAAAGAAAGATGTTGTTTGGGTCGTAGTTGATCGATTAACGATATAACAGTTCGATTTTGGGCCTAGTCGAAACAATGGTTTTGGAACCACTATTCTGGGGATGGAGAAATTATTTTTAATGTTATTTTATGTGTTATAGCATGATTATATAAGTGCATGAAAATTTTGGTGAAATAATTTTAGCGATTTCATGCTTAATCGCGAAAAAAGATTAAATCGAATAAAGGGTAAAAGTCTTATTTTATTAGATAGATATACCAAATAGCTAGAGAACCAAATTTGGGGGTCTTTAAAGTGAAAATAGGCTTTTAAATGAGTGATGGCCAGCCATGAGACAAAGAATTAAAATAGTCAAAATGGTTAGGTGAATCTTGGTAACCAAATTGACTAAAAATAAAATAAAATAAAGAGGGAATGATATCATCTTCTCATCTCTTTCTCCACCGAAAATACCAGCAAAGAGGGGCTTTCTGAAGCTTTAAAGTTTCAGCTAGGTTATCCTCTTGCAAGTAAGTGATTTTGATGACTTTTCTTGATAATTTTTACATTTTTGGGGCCCCTAAAGCTTAATCTAGCTATTGAGGGGACTATTTTGTAAAATGGTTGAGAGTCTAGGGTTTTGCCATGAAATCATATGTGTTGTTAACTGAAATTTTATGGAAGAATATGAGTTATGGTTGTGAAATAAATAACTTTTGTAAAGTGATTTTCATGGAAAACACCTAAAAGGGCCATTTTGTAAAAGTTATAAAATAGGTTGTAATTGTGTGAAATAGTGGAAATTTGGGGTTTTCATAAGAGTAATAAATGGTCAGTTAGGTTTGGATAATAATGAAATTCGACAAAAATCGATTTTCGGGCCTAGGGGTAAAATGGTCATTTTGTGAAAGTATAGGGGCAAAATGGTCATTTTTCCAAAAATATGAATTTTGATTGTCCAAATTTATTTATTGATTAAATGAGGGAATTTAATCATGTTAGATCAAGAAAAATCGAGATTCGGGCTTAAATGGAGAAAGTTCGTGGTTAAGGACAAAAAGAGAATAATTAGCCGAAATTGCATTCGAGATAAGTCTGTGTGACTAAATAAGCATGTTATCCATATTATTGTTAATATACTTGAAATCTATTTTACTATAATTGTATTGAATTATATGTTGATGGAATTATGTATGAGAAAGTGATGCCAAAAATTAATAACACTCATGTGATGATAGAATACATTAGAAATTTGATGGAATATGATATTCCATTGAAACGAGTAAGTTGCACGTAAATGATGCAAATATAATGTTACCATGTATTGTACAATTAGTATGGTCTGAATTGTTGACTTGTATTGTGAATGTAAATTATGAGAATTTACGTAGCAATAACTCTCGGTTGAACTTTAGGAATAGATTGGGATATTCATGCCATGACATTGGGTGATATGTGTGCTAGTGTAAGACATGTCTGGGACATGCATCGGTCACATTATGAGAGCCAATGTAAGACATGTCTGGGACATGCATCGGCATTGAGACGAGAGCTAGTGTAAGACATGTCTGGGACATGCATCGGCCTCGAGATATACAAGCTAGTGTAAGACCTGTCTGGAACATGGCGTCAGCTTGTTGTGTGTCAGTGTAAGACCTGTCTAGGACATGGCATCGACATCAATAGATGAGAGCTAGTGTACGATCTGTCTGGGACACGGTATCGGCCTCGGTATATGAAAGTCAGTTTAAGACCTGTCTGGGACATGGCATCAACTTTGATGTGCTTGCCAATGTAAGACCATGTCTGGGACATGGCGTCAGCATCTTATCCCATGTTTGGGGCTATTGAATATCCTGTAGTATTCCAAATGGTTCAACAGGAGATTTATGGTTTATATCGAAATGAGAGAACTTATGACCATGTGGTGAGTGGTACAGGTACTTACATAAAATTGATGAGATGTGAATTCAATTCATGTTGTATAATTAGTAAGGAATGAATATGAACATGCTGAGTAACACAGGTATATATGCCAAGCTCAAGAGAAATGATTTCGGTTTATGATGCACATTTGGTGAAGATGTAAATAGGTAATTCATGCCTATGAGAATGATTTTGTAATGACCTTGTGATTATAGGTCTATACTTATGATGTATGAATATGTATCTTTACCAATGTGGTGAAAATGAATTAATATGGTGTGATAAACTTAGTATCGTAGATTTACACTAAAACAGTTTTAGACAACAATCATAGTCCGACTTTCAAAATCCACAAAAAATTTTGGAAATTGAGTTAGTGGCTGAATAAAATATTAAATTAAAGCTTAATGAGTCTAGTTTCAGATAGAAGAAACAATGTAAGCAAAAGAGTTTCATATTATGAAATATTTAAACTGTTGTGAGACCAAGTTAGGATGATTTTGAAATCCCCTGTCCTAATTTGGGAAAATCATTATAAATTTAAAAAAAATAATTATAGGGTATAATTTATATTCTTAGAATTCTTGATGAGTATATTTTCAAGATAAATAGATGGGAACATCATCTGAGTCCCGTATTATGAGATAATTAATTTTTAGTGAAAAGGGATCGAAACTGTCGGACAACAAAAAAAGGGTAAATTTGAGGAATAAATTGTACTAATTGGGCCAACAAAAAATTCTGAAGATTTTATGGTAGTAAGATATGTGAGTCTAGTTTCAAGTAAAATTAGCAGAAGTTAATTTGGAGTTCTGTAGCTCCAGATATAAATAATTTAACAACTATGACTCGAGAAAATAGCTTGACCTGAACATAAATAAAAATGTAAATATGGTTGTATTACCTTGTGAAGCAAGTTGATAAATTGCTTATTATTTTCATACGGTCTTACTAAGCTATAAAGCTTACTCCCTTCATTTTCTTTTCTTTAGTGTTGACAGGTTAGCTCGGGGTTGGAGATCGTCGGAGGCAGTATCACACTATTAAGCCATCGCCTTTGAAGTAGTAACCCATATTTGTTAAGCGTTTTTGTGTGAGTGGTATGTATAGGGACTTAATTTTTATGTTAGCCATTATTATGATTAGCCAAAGGTATTGGCTTACATTGAGTTACTTATATATGGCCATGAGGTGTGGCTCATAGTGATTATGGTTTGTAAACCTATCTATCTATGCTATGTTCTAATGCTGTGATGTAATTATGCTTGTTGGCTATATATGGTTGGTATTATGAATTATGCGCATGATGAATGCTTTATGACCAATCTAAACGGTCATGGCCATGAATTAAATGTGTCTTAATATGGGATGCTAAATCATTGAAATGATGCCATGATATGTGTCCTTGGTGTGTATATAGATGTGAAAGATTAATGGTAACATAAAAGGGCTTGGTAAATAGCCTAAGTGTTAGCCACACGAGCAGAGACACGGCTATGTGTCTCAGCTGTCGTGTCTTAGCCGTATGGAGGACACGGCCTAGCACACGGGTGTGTGGCCTGGCCGTGTGGTTCAATTTGTTTTGTTGACGTTATAAATAGAGAGTTACACGGCCTGAGGACACGGGGGTGTTGAAGACACATGGGCGTGTCCCTGTGTCCACACGATTCCTAAGTTTTCCCAAAACTTTCCAAAGTTCTCGATTTAGTTCTAAACCGCCTTTAATGCATGTTTTGAGCCTCGGTAGCTCGTGTAAAGGACATTATGCATGTGATGGAATGTTTTTTAATTTAAATGAAATTTTATGGCCCGGTTTTATGAAATGGTGTACATTTAAGTCTGGTAACGCCTCAAAAACCCTGTCCCAGCATCGGATATGGGTAAGGTGTGTTACAAACAAAATCGGCCCACTTTATTCCGGTATGTACCGACTACTCACTCGATAAGTTAGCCGAGTTGTATGTTTCTGAAATTGTGAGACCTCATGGAGTACCTTTGTCGATTATCTCGAATAGGGACCCGAGATTCACCACGCAGTTTTGGACAATGCTACAAGAAGCTTTAGGTACAAAGTTGAATTTAAGTACCGCTTTCCATCTGCAAACCGATGGTCAGTTAGAGAGAGTAATACAGATATTGGAAGACATGCTCCGATGTTGTGTTCTTGAATTTCAAGGCGGTTGGGAAAAGTATTTACCATTTGTAGAATTTTCCTACAACAAAAGTTTTCAGTCGAGCTTGAAAATGGCGCCTTGTGAGGCATTGTATGGGCGTAAGTGCCGAACACCATTATATTGGACTGAGCTCAGAGAGAATCAGATTCATGGAGCCAACTTAGTCAAAGAAACCGAAGAAAAAGTAAAGGTGATTCAAGATTACTTGAAAGCAGTTTCGGATAGACAGAAATCCTATGCTAATTTAAAACAAAAATAAATTGAGTTTCAAGTCAGTGATAAGGTATTTTTAAAAGTGTCCCAGTGGAAGAAAGTTCTCAAATTCGGCAGGAAACGGAAATTGAGCTCGCGTTTCATTAGACCATATGAGGTAACTGAAAGAATAAGACGAGTAGCTTATCGGTTGGCCTTACCATCCGAGTTGGAAAATATTCACGATGTATTCCACGTGTCTATGTTGCGTCGTTACCGTTCTGATCCTTCACACGTGATTTCACCTACAGAGGTGGAGATACGACCAGATATGTCTTATGGTGAGGAACCGGTTAAAATTTTAGCTTGAGAGGTCAAACAATTAAGAAATAAAAGTATTGCCCCTATAAAAGTGTTATGGCAACAACATGGGGCTGAAGAAGCCACATGGGAACCCGAGGAAACGATGAGAAGCCAATACCCAAGTCTTTTTACCGGTAAGATTTTCGGGGACAAAAATCTCTAAGGAGGGGAAGTTATAACATTTCGAATTAGGGTCTAGTCAGAACAATGGTTTTGAGACCACAAAACTGAAGTAGAAATCATTAATTTATGATTATTGCAAGGTCTATGATATGATTCCATGCTTGTGTGAAAATTTCATGAAGAAATTTTATGAGTAAAGTGTCCAATTTGAATTTAGGGACTAAATTGAATAAGTTGCAAAGTATGTGTTTCTAGAAGCTTTTAGTATGAAATAGCTTTGGATATTAATTAGAGGTCCTTAGATAGAAATTTGCCCAATTTCTATTTTTATAGATAAAAATGGGTATGCATGGATAAAATTTGAAAGTTTAGTGAAAAGGGCATTTTGTTCATTTGGTTAATAAAATAATAAAAAGGAAAAAATCAAGCAAAATTTACTCATCTTAACCATGCCATTGCCGAAATTCTCAAGCTATCCATACCTAGGGTTTTTCAACTTTTCAAGCTTGAAAGTAAGTCAATCCTAACCTCGTTTTTTTTTTTTTGCATTTTTGAGATCCTTGAAGCATGATTTAGCTATTTCTACCCTTTATTTGGACTAGGGTTTATGTTAAAAAATTTACCCATGTGTGTCATGCATGTATTTTGATGATTAATGGAGGAATATGAAAGTTTGGTGTTAAATGAACATCTTTTTCTAAGTGATTTTTCATGAAAACACCAAAAATGACTTATTTGTAAAACATGTAAAAATAGGTGTTAAAAATGTGATTTGATGAAAAATGTGAGTTGTTATAAGAGGGAATATGAATCGGCTAGGCTTGGGTAACAAAGAAAATGGACACATTTCACTTTACGAGCTTAGGGACTAAAGTGTAAATATGTAAAAGTTTAGGGACAAAATTATAATTTTTCTAAAGTATGATTTATAGACTGATTTGGATAATGTAATAATTAAATAAGTTAAATTTGCTATTATAATTTACATGATACATCAGGCCACTCTTTTATAGGTATAGAATTTAATGATTCTTAAGATAATTTGTTGTGGTCATTTGAGTTGTTAATTTGTTAATAGTAATAAAGAGAATAACGACTAGAAAGTAATGGCTTGGCTCGTGGATAAACGACCAATCCCCGGTAGAAGAGAAGGTTCCATTGGAACTATTATTTATTTCAGGGTGTCTTGTCTCTCCTTTTTATTACTTAAAAAAAGAGAGAGAGAGAGAGAGAGGAAGTGCAAACAGAAAAGGCAAGAAGATATTGGAACATAAATTTGGAAGAGATGTTGGAAGCAGGAGTTCATTTTGGTCATGGTACTAGGAAATGGAATCCTAGAATGGCGCCATATATCTCTGCAAAACGTAAGGGTATTCATATTACAAATCTGACTAGAACCGCTCATTTTTTATCCTTTCTTTTTCTCCTTTCAAATAAATTGAAATGATTGAAGTTTTTCTATTTGGAATCGTCTTAGGTCTAATTCCTATTACTTTGGCTGGATTATTCGTAACCGCATATTTACAATACAGACGTGGTGATCAGTTGGACCTTTGATTAATTAACATACCTTTTTTTGACTGACCCCTTTAATTCTTAAATTTTTTAATTTTAATTTATTTAATAATTTTAATTTAATAATTTAATCCAAGGAGGTCAAATTCGAATTGCTGTTCAATTTTTTTTCAGTTCGGTGTAATTTTTGACCTAACAAGAGCAGAATCATGCTCTGTAGGATTTGAACCTACGACATTGGGTTTTGGAGACCCACGTTCTACCAAACTGAACTAAGAGCGCTTTCTTATCATAATAAATAAGACTGTAAAAAAGAGGATTCTTTTATTTTATAACTCCAATACATCGCGCACAACTATACTATCATATATCATATATAATATGAGAAAACGATAGATTATGTATGCTTAATTTTAATCAATCTAAAACGACTCCCTCGTTACTGCTCAAAGGAGAAGTAATAGGTAGGGATGACAGGATTTGAACCCGTGACATTTTAGATCAAGAAAAACAGAGTCCGGGCCTAGACCAAGGAAAGTACAAGATCTTGGACTAAATCGAACTAATTGTCCATATTTTGTGCCGAGGTAAGTTTGCGTGTAATTGATATAGTGTTTTATTATACGTTTAACACTTAATGTTGAATGAATTGTATATTGTCTTCGTGAGTATTATTGATGTTGTCCGACGAAGATTTGAGGAGATGAAAGCCGATTAAACCATAGGAATACTTAGGGCATACATATCATGATACTGGGTTGATGAGATCCCGTATAAGACCATATCTGGGATGGCATCAGCATCGATATATGATCCTATGTAAGACGATGTCTGGGACATGGCATTGGCATCGTTATGTGATCTCATATAAGACCATATCCAGGACATGGCATTGGCATCTGTATGAGTACATTGTGTAAGACCATAGATGAGCTATCGGATTCGATATGTGTGATCCCACGTAAGACCATGTCTAGGATATGGTATTGGCATCGATATGTGGCCCATGTAAGACTATATCCGGGATATGGCATTGGCACCCTACTATGTGAATATAGTTCCCTAAGTATCCCTTAGTATTTCAAGTGGTTCAGGGGGTAGTCTAAGGATTTGTCAAAGAAATAACAAGGTATGAACATGTTGAGAGAGTACAGGTATGTACACTAAGCTCGTAGTTATTGTGACCACGAAATGTTAAAACTGTGATAAGATGAGAATGAAGGAATTATGACCTTGAATTCTATTGAATATTATGTAAATCGAATAAGATAGGATATGAATAAAATGAATATTGCGAACAAGAGGAATCCAATTATGTTATGCATGTGCATGAAAATGCATATTTATATTGTTTATTATTTACATGCAAGCTTACTAAACTTTATGCTTACTCCCTTTATTTTTCATTTTCTTAGAGTATTGCCAAGTTAGCTCGGGGATCAAAGGACGTCAGAGGCTCACTCACACTATCAATTGGATCTTTTGGGTATAGTTAGTCCTATTACTTTGAGTATGGCATTTATAGGAACTTGGTTATTTTGTTATGTGTCATATTTGTTTAACCAATATAATGGCTTTTGTTGGTGTTATGATTCATTTTGTATTAGTTCATGAGATATGGCTCACAATGATTATTGGGTTGTAAACCTATTCATCTATACATGTAAGTGCCAATTCCATTATGATATGGTTATTGGTTGTTGATGGTTGAATGATGATGACTACTATGTATGTGTTGGTAAAATAAGGTTTTGACAAGATATGGAGTCCTAATTTAGTATAATGTGATGAGAAGTTATCATGCATGAGCTAGGTTCATAAATGTTTAAGTACCTTTAGAACCATGAATGGGTTGTGCAAATAAGGGTGGCAATTGGCTTGGAATATAGCCTTAAATATGTCCACAAGGGTAGACACACGGGGGTATGTCTAGATCGTGTGTGACACACGGCTTGGCCCAAGGGTGTGTGTCCCTTGCACCCTAATTAATGTTAAACAGAATACCTAGTAGTAAACACACGGGCAGGGACACGGCCGCTTGTCTCAGCCGTGTGATGGAGATGGCCCTAAAACATAGGCGTGTGCCCAGACCGTGTAAAGTCTGCACTTGATTTGTGGAATTTAAATTGCCACACAGCCTAAGCACACGGGCGTGTGACTTGGCTGTGTGACCTTATTTTGTTGATAACGTCATAGTCAAAGAGTTGCACGGGCTGAAGACACGGGTGTGTGTGACCACACGGCCTACCCACACGGGCATGTGACTCTCCAAAATAAGGAAATTTTCTAAGTGTTGAAAAGTTTTCGAACCTAAACTGCTTCCGATGTATGTTTTGGGCCTCGTAGGCCCTTATAAGGGACAATTTTCATGCAATTGAAAAGTTTTAAATTTGAATGAAATTTTATCTCCAACTTTGTGTAATTGTTTATGTTTTAGTCTGGCAACACCTCGTACCTTGTCCCGGTGTCGTAAAAGGGTAAGGGGTGTTACATTCAGTGCCAACTACAATAATGTTCTACCAAGGTTTATCCTCCATGGCCCTTTCATGGTTCACAAAACCAAACCAGAAGGACCAAGGTCTCTCTTAGGTGGAGCCTTAGCCTTCTCTGTTTTCTCACAGCCCATGCGCTCACCCTCTTCAACTATCTTGGTTTTCTCATCCAAAGTCTCAGAAACCGTCACTTGGTATAGAGCGGCCTGAATCATCAAATCATACCGTAGCCCATTCTCTAATCTTACATAGTTATCCTACTCAGTCACGACCGTTCCCTGAGCATATCGGCTAAGTCTCAATAATTTGGTCCATACTTGGCTATAGTCATGTCCTCTTACTTGAGCTTAATAAATTCAAGCCTACGAGCCTCCATATATCTTGTGGCCACATATTTCTTTTGAAAAGCGTCTTGGAAATAATCCCAAGTGAATCTCTCAGCCTAAGTACCCCTCGTAACGGATTGCCATCATCAATAAGCCTCGCCCCTTAACAGTGATACTATACCTTTCAATTTCTGCTCAAGGGTATAGTCCATGTCATCCAAAATCCTTTTCGTAGCCTCTATCCAATATTCAGCTTGGTAGAGGTCGTCCCAGAAACACCCCTCAATAGTTTAGCTCTATTGGATCGGAGACTCTCAATTATGGACCCACGACTACCATATCTAATTTGGGCTCTAGACACTCGCTGAAGAACTCTAAGCATAGCCTGTGATACAATGTCATCCACAAGCTCCTACTGACTACCACTAGCAGTAGGGGCATTTTCATCATGCTCCACTACGGGTTTAAGAGTAAGCACTTGAGATGTAGAAGACTCAACTAGGGCCTCAAGACCTTGCGCTCCACGAGTGTGCATACCACGATTTCGCATACCTCGGTTATTCATATCGTTATCTTGATTTTAATTTTTTATGTATTTATCTATAGTTCAAAAATAAAATTCTCATTATTATCTTGAATATCTTCAGTCGAATAGTTTCAACTACAGTTTACATTCTATAGTTTGTCTATAGTTTCAATAGTAAAAGTACTTATCTAGTTGGACTTTGGAGTCTCATTTTTTTTAAAAAGTCAACTTTATAAAATAAAATCTATTTGTGGCATGGTTCTCAAAATATCCTTTTAAAACATGCATGTAGATTTTAAGTAAAAACCACAGTTTGAGTTTTGAAATCGGGTTCTGATAAAACTAAATGTAACCTTTCTAACCCAAATTAGATGTTATAGCCGAATTCTAAAGACTACATTAGCCACCGAAATGGCTCAGCTAAATTTTTGTAATTTCAAACATATTTTAAAACCATTTTGTCTCTCTATTTAAAACTAGTGAAATTGGATATTTGTCTCTATATCGCGAAAACATGTTAATTTTAGAAGACCGATTGATTTTAGAATTCCATTTGTAAGAAATAATCATTTTAAAAACTAAGTTGAATTTTGTTAAAAACTTATTTCGACATAGCAGGGTAAATGTTGTTTTTCTCATTAAGTTCTTATGAACTTATCTATGAGTATGTACATTTCAGGTTGGTATGTTGAGAGACTGCGCCAAGAGGGATGACGTAGGGACCATGCCAATGAGGTGGTATATCGGGTTATTATACATACAGAGCACATTTGGTGGCATATAAGAATAAATAGTATTGTATAGAAGTCTATTTTTAGGATAATTGTAATAAGTTATGGTATTAGATGATAACTTTTGTAATTAAATTACTTTGCATATCTTTGTAGATGTCATTGTTATTTATGTGATCAATCGAATCTATAATTAATTGTGGTCTATAATAGTAGTTTAAATTTATGCCTATATTTGTGTGGTAACACCTTAGATCCAGATCTAGTGATAGGGACAAAAATTGAACAAGTCCTGATCGTACGAGAATTTGTTTATGTATTCCCATAAGAATTATCGGGGTTATCGTAAAAAAGAGAAGTAAAATTTGTAATCAAACTAATGCCCGAAACTACTCTGATTTCAATTGCTTCGTATAGAATGGCTTCAATAGAATTTAAAGAATTGAAAGCTCAATTGCAAGAATTGATTGATCGCGGATTCACCAGACTAAGCTTATCACATTGGGGTGTAAAAAAATTTTTTGTTGAAAAGAAGGATGGAACAATGAGATTGTTCATTGATTACTGGTAGTTGAACAAGGTCACTATAAATAATAAATACCCATTGTCGCGCATTAATGATCTATTTGATCAGTTGAAAGGAGCCACCGTATTCTCAAAAATTGATCTCCGGTTAGGATATTATTAGTTGTAAGTCAAGGAATCAGATGTATAGAAAGCTACCTTTCGAACCCGATATGGACACTATGAATTCTAGGTAATACAATTTGGTTTGACCAACGCTCCTACCGCGTTTATGGATCTGATGAACAGGGTGTTTCATCCATACTTAGATCAATTTGTACTTATGTTTATTGATGATATTTTGATTCATTCAAGGAATAAAGTTGGATCGCTTAGTCATGTAATCTCTATGGACAATATTCGCGTAGATCCAAGTAAGATTTCTGCGATAGTAAATTGGAAAACTTTGAGAAAAGTTTCTGAAGGGTCTAGTTTTCTCGGTTTGGCGGGATATTACAAATGGTTTGTTAAAAGCTTTTAGACAATTGATTTTATTTTGACGAAGCTTTTACAAAAAAATGTTGTTTTTGAATGGTAAGAAAAGCGTCAATAGAGTTCTGATAGATTAAAAATTATGTTAACAGAAGCTTCGATTTTGATACAACCAGAATCTGGGAAAGAATTTTTTGTTTACAACGATGTTTCACTAAGTTGATTGGATTGTGTATTAATGCAAGAAGGTGAAGTAATAGCTTATGGCTCTCGACAGTTGAAACCGTACAAGAAGAACTATCCAACGCATAATCTTGAGTTGGAAACTTTTGTTTTTGGTTTAAAGCTTTAAATATTAAACGACATTATCTTCACGGTGAGAAATGTCATGTTTTTACTGACCACAAAAGTTTGAAGTCTTTGATGACTCAAAAGGATTTGAATTTGCAATAATGAAGATGGCTTGAACTACTAAAAGACTATGATCTAGTAACTGATTATCACTAAAAAAAACTATGATATGGTCATTATATTTGTTTGTGTTAAATTTGTTCTCAATGAGGATATTTGTAACGCCCCAAATCTGGCAGGTCAAAAGTTTTGGCGTAAAGCTGTAAATTATTGGTTTGGCGTACTGTTAACTGCCCAAATGATTGTTTTGGCGTATACGTATGGGCGTATAGTATTTACCACTTAAGAAATTAAGAACTTGATTTCATGATATTCTGTTATAATAATAAGAAGTTTATGTTATGAGATTAAAGGGAAAGTATGGACTAAGTATTCACCAAAGGCATAATATGCCTGATTTATCTGGAATACTGTTGTGATATCCCGAATTAGGGCCTAATCGAAATAGTAGTTTTGAGACCACAAATTCGAGATAGAAATAATTATTTTATAATTATTTTGAGTTCTATGATATGATTGCATGATTGTGTGAAAATTTCGTGAAGAAATTCTATGCATAAAGTGATTAATTTGAAATTAGGGACTAAATTGAATAAGTTGCAAAACTTGCATTCTAGAAATTTTTAGTATGAAATTGCTTTGGAATATTAATTAAGAGGACTTAAATAGCAATTTTACCAATTTCTAAGTTTTGGACAAAAATTGGAAATGGATGGAAATTTTGAAAGTTTAGTAATGAAGGGTATTTTAGTCATTTGGTAATTAAAAGATCAAAAAAAGGAAAAAGATGGCAAAATATGTCCATCTTCTTCATTAGGACGAAAATTCAAGGGTTCTACATAGCTAGGGTTTGTTTCAAGCTTCCAAGCTCCGTAGTAAGTGATTCCAAGCACCGTTTTTAATGTTCTTTACGTTTTTAGAGTCCTAGTAACTTGATTTAGCTTATTCTAGCAATCCTAGGGTTTATATTTGGAAAAATACCCGTAGGTGAAATATGTTTATTTCGATGTTTTATGGTAGAATATGAAGCTTGAAATTGTGTTAAACAACTTTTGCTAAGCGATTTTACGTGAAAACGAGTAAAACGACATAATCGGTAAAAATACCTAATGTTCATAAATACATGATAGAGTCTGAATTTGATGTTGCTATAGAAGGGGAAAATGATATGTTGCTATAGAAGGGGAAAATGATCAGCATGCATAAAACATAAGAAAATAGGATGAAGTTTAATTTCCGAGCTTTGGGGCAAAAATGTAATTTTTCCAAAGTTTGAGTCAAGGACTGTTTTGATAAATATGAGTATTAAATCAGCTAAATGTGTAGTTTTAGATCAAGAAAGACGTGGAATCGACCTTGATCGAGGGAAAAATAATATTTCCGAGAAATAGGCTTGATTTCTAACATATTGTACTGAGGTAAGTTCATATGTAAATATTGTAATATAACCGTTATTTTAAATCATTTAATGTTATTTATACGATATTATGATTGTTATTATGCGATTCTATGCTTTGTGGTAATTGTTGGACAACATACAAAAATTTTATGAATTATGTGAAAAATGTGAAAAACTACCGAAGTATCGTCATTGGTATTCCAAGGAGAATGGTAAAGCAGTACGAATGAGGAAAATCTCGCTGAACCTTAGGAATAGATTAGGATACTTGGGCATCCGAACTCGTTGAGTTGAGTCCGAGTTCACTTATGGATGCAAATGTCCGAACTCGTTGAGTTGAGTCTGAGTTCACTTATGGATGCGAACGCCCGAGCTCGTTGAGTTGAGTCCGAGTTCACTTATGGGCGGATTACATGGTAGCTTGGCTACATATGTGGCACTTATGTGCAAACTTTCCATGTATCCGAATTATATTCCGATGTGTTCAACGGGTAAAATTCTAGTAATATGGAAGAATACTCAAGATACAAGTGACGTATTGGTAAGTGTTGTGGAATGGGCACTTTGGACAGCTATGTACTTAACCGTCGGGTTGAGACTTGATACGACAACAATAATATGGTAAGATGATAAATGATGAATAGAAATGTGATATATGTTTTGGTGATATTATGCTAATGTTGGTTGGTATAGTTACTTTATTAAGTTATTTATTATTTGCATATGGGCTTACTAAGCATCTATGCTTACTCCCTTCTTTTTATTCTTTGTATTTTTGACAAGTCAATTTGGAGATCGGGACGGTCGAAGGCACGCTCAGACTATCACTGGACAATTGCAGTATAATGATTTGTAATTTTTGGAAATATGGCATGTATAGCATTCCAATCATTTTGTGTGTATAATCTTAAGATATGGCCATGGATGGATTGGAAATGTTTGAGAATGATTAGTTATTGGAATGGCTAATCAAGTTTATATATGATAACATGTATGCTTTATGTCTTAATTAAACCATGAAAATCCTTGGAAAGGTAAAATTGGCCACAAAAAAAAATCGATCGATGCTGATGGCGTGAGTTTTAAAAATCACTAAAAATAGTAGAGATAGAATTTGATGATGAATAAAATATGTAATGAATCTATTTTCATGTGGAATGAACAAAATAAGCAAAAGAGTTGTATTTTATCAGATATTTATGTTTTGGTGAAATAGGGTCAGAGCAATTTCTGAATCCCCTGTTCTGAATTTAAAAATTCACCATAAATTGTACAAAAACAATTAGGAGTTTTACCTTACATGTATGAAATCCTTAATGAGTCTAGGTTTATGAGAAACAAAGAGCATAGTCATTGAAACTCTGTACAGGAGATATCTGATTCGTAATACACAGTGGGTCGAGTAGCTGAACCACAAACAGAGAGACTTTAACTAATAAACTGTACTAATTGGCCTAGCCAAAAATTCTAGAAAAAAATTAGTAAGTAGATATATGAGTCTAGTTTTAGTAAAAATTTACAGAATTGGATTTTGAGTTTTTTAATTCGAGATATGATTATTTTAGCGACTGTGATGCAGTTAGCCTACTTGTCTGGAAATTCTAAAATAAATTATTTGAACTTGTTTAAATACTAAAATAAGCTTAGTAATGTCTCATACTCGACTTCGGCGATGGTCTCGGGTAATGGGGCATTACATTTGGTGGTATCAAAGCAGGTTTAGTCGATTCTTGGACTAATGTGGTGTAAGTACGGATTTTGCTATACATGTCATATCTATATATTGTGATAGTGTGATGACTCCTGACCTTTTAAATGATTTTTTATAGTAAATGGATCCCGATCCAACTGTGGCTGATGATGTAGAGAGCAATGTGCCAGCTCCTGCTGAAGGGGCGGTGCCAACTGAAAGTCGACCTCCTACTGTTGGTCAAGGAGGAGGAGATAGGGCTCGGGAAGCCTTTCTCCAAATGATGAATGCTTGGTATACAGAGTTCGTTCATACGAACCCTACTGCTCAACAACCTCCCCCACCACCCCCGATTCCTCAACCTATACCCCAGATGCCTTTAGGTATGGATCTGATGAAATTCCATAGATCTCCAGTTGACCGAAACCGCAAGCAAGAGGCTGAAGAATTCAGGGCAAATGTTGATGATGATGCTGAAAAAGTAGAATTTTGGCTCGAAAATTCTATTTATGTATTTGATGAGTTATCTTATACACCTGAAGAGTGCTTGAAGTGTGTTATATCATTGCTGAGGGATTCGGCTTATCATTGATGGAAAACATTAATTTCAGTAGTGCTGAAAGAGAAGGTGACTTGGGAATTCTTTCAAGAAGAATTTCGGAAGAAATATATCAGCGAAAGATTTGTAGACCAGAAGCGTAAAGAGTTTCTCGAATTGAAGCAAGGCAACATGACAGTTGCCAAGTATGAAAAAGAATTTGTTCGATTGAGCAAGTATGCTCGAGAATATATTTCTTCAGAAGCTAAAATGTGTAGATGATTTGAAGATGGACTTAATGAAGATATTAAGGTATTTGTGGGTATTCTTGAGTTGAAAGAATTTGTGGTACTTGTTGATCGGGCTTGCAAGGCTGAAGAACTAATTAAAGAGAAGAAAAAGACAAAGGCTGAGATAAGAAATTGGAAGAAAAGACTAATGAGCAGTACACTCCCACTACATTCTAGAAAGTCCAAGGATATGTATTCTCGTTCTCAGGCATCAACAGGACATTCATATGGGGATAGTAAGAAGAAAAATGTAGGTTCCAGATCTCGGACTACATCGGTGGCTAGTGTAGGAAATTCGAGAATTGCTAGACCCGAGTGTCAACGATGTGGTAGAAGTCACTTTGGTCCTTGTAGAACTAATGAATGTTACCAGTGTGGGTCTCCGGATCATTTTATTAGAGATTGTCCAGAGAGGATCGAGAAAGAAAAATTCCAAAGTGCAAAGCCAAATGGTACTGTTTCGAAAGGAAGATTTTCGAGAAATGCTGGGAACGAGGCAGGCAGCAAGAATGTAGTTAGAGAATCAACATCGAAATCTGAAGCTAGAGCTCCGGCTAGAGCTTATGCCATAAGGGCGTATAAAGATGCTTCGTCTCCTGACGTGATTACCGATACTTTCTCTCTTTATGATGTTAATGTTATTGCTTTGATCAATCCTGGTTCTACTCATTCGTATGTGTGCATGAAATTGGTGTCTAATATGAACATACCTGTTGAGTCTACAGAATTTATGGTTAAAGTGTCGAACCCGTTAGGCAAATGTGTCATAGTTGATAAAGTATGCAAGAAATTTTCTTTGATGATTAGAGGTCATTATTTTCCGGCCGACTTGATGTTGTTGTCATTTGATGAATTTGATGTTATTTTGGGTATGGATTGGTTAACACTGCATGATGCTATAGTGAATTGTAGACAGAAAGTTAATGAATTGAAATGTGAAAATGGTGAAATTTTACGGGTTGAACTGGACAAATCAGAGGCATTGCCTAGTGTGATTACTTCGATGTCAGCTCAGAGATATTTGAAAAAGAGTTATGAAGCTTATTTGGCGTATTTGTTGAATATAAAAGAATCTGAGAGAAAAGTGGAATCACTGCCGATTGTGTGTGAATTCGCGGATGTATTTCCAGAAGAGTTGTCGGGTTTGCCTCCTGTCAGAGAAGTAGAATTTGGTATTGAGTTGATACTGGGAAAAACACCGATCTCAATTGCTTCATATAGAATGGCACCAACAGAGTTGAAAGAATTGAAGTCACAGTTGCAAGAGTTGACTGAAAAAGGTTTTCTGAGACCGAGTTCTTCGACTTGGGGTGCTCTCGTATTATTTGTGAAAAAGAAGGATGGTTCAATGAGATTGTGTGTGGACTATCGGCAGTTGAATAAGGTGACAGTTAAGAACAAGTATCCGTTGCCGAGAATTGATGATTTATTCAATTAGTTGAAAGGAGCGACATGGTTCTCAAAGATTGACTTGAGGTCTGGGTATTACCAGTTGCGGGTGAAAGAATCAGATGTGCCTAAAACTGCTTTTAGAACAAGGTACTACCATTATGAATTTTTAGTTATGCCATTTGGTTTGACAAATGCTCCTGCTGTGTTTATGGATTTAATGAACCACATATTTCGGCTATACTTGGACAAGTTTGTTGTGGTATTTATTGATGATATCTTGATCTATTCGAAGGATGAGACAGAGCTTGCTGAGCACTTGAAAATAGTTTTACAAACTTTGAGAGATAAACAGTTGTATGCCAAGTTTAGTAAGTGAGTTTTGGCTACGAGAAGTCGGATTCTTGGGTCATATTGTTTCGGGTGATGGTATACGGGTTGATCCTAGTAAAATTTCGACTATTGTTGATTGGAAACCACCAAAGAATATGACTGAGGTTAGAAGTTTCTTGGGTCTAGCTGGTTATTATCGACGATTTGTGAATGGATTTTCTATGATTGCTACTCCTATGACTAGACTACTCCAAAAGGATGTTAAATTCGAGTGGACGAAAGAATGTCAATAGAGTTTTGAGAAATTGAAAAAGTTACTGACTGAAGCATCAGTGTTGGTACAACCCGAGTCAGGTAAAGAATTTGTGGTGTATAGTGATGCCTCTTTAAACGGCTTGGGATATGTGCTTATGCAAAAGGGAAAGGTTGTGGCTTATGCTTCGAGGCAGTTAAAACCTCACGAAAGGAATTATCAGACTCATGATTTAGAATTGGCTGCTGTAGTGTTTGCTTTGAAGATTTGGCGACATTATCTGTATGGTGAAAAGTGCCGAGTATATACCGACCACAAAAGTCTCAAGTACTTGATGTCACAAAAAGACTTGAATTTGAGACAACGGAGATGGTTAGAATTATTGAAAGATTACGAGCTTGTGATTGATTGCCATCCGGGGAAAGCAAATGTGGTTGCCGATGCCTTGAGTAGAAAGTCGTTATTTGCTTTGAGAGCTATGAATACTCAGTTGACGGTATCTGACGATGGTTCGATTCTAGCAGAGTTGAGAGCAAGATTGATGTTTTTACAAGAGATTTGTAAAGTTCAGAAAAATGATCAAGAATTGCAAGCTAAGAGAAAGCAATGTGAGGTCGTCACGGGATCGATTTGAGAATCGGTTCGATGGTTGCTTGATGTTTAAAGATCGATTTGTGTACCAAAGAATGATAAGTTGATTCGTAAGATCTTACACGGCACCACAAAGGTTGTTTGTCAATGCATCCAGCGAGTACAAAAATGTACAATGATTTAAAGAAAATGTATTGGTGGAACGGAATGAAAAGAGATATTTTCGAGTTTGTATCGAAATGTATGATTTGTCAGCAAGTAAAAGCTGAACATCAGGTGCCTTCGGGTTTACTTCAGTCTATCATGATTCCCGAATGGAAGTGGGATCGAATTACCATGGACTTTGTGTCAAGATTGCCGTTAACTCCGAAGAAGAAAGATGCCATCTGGGTAATAGTCGACAGATTGACTAAATCAACCCATTTTATTCCGGTACGCACTGATTATTCTCTTTATAAATTGGCTGAATTGTATGTCAATGAGATTGTTAGACTTCACGGAGTACCTTTGTCGATTATTTCGGATAGAGATCCGATTTTTGCCTCACGATTTTGGCAAAAATTACAAGAGGCATTAGGTACGAAGTTAAATTTTAGCACTGCTTTCCATCCACAGACTGATGGACAATTAGAGAGAGTAATTCAGATTCTTGAAGACATGCTCAGATGTTGTATATTAGAATTTCAAGGTAGTTGGGAAAGGTACTTACCGTTGGTGGAATTTGCTTACAATAACAGTTATCAGACGAATTTGAAAATGGCACCTTATGAAGTGTTGTATGGTCGCAAGTGTCGAACACCGCTGTATTGAACTGAACTCAAAGAAAACCAAATTTACGGAGTTGATTTAATCAAGAAAACTGAAGAAAAAGTGAAAGTGATTCGAGACTATTTGAAAGCTGCTTCGGATAGGCAAAAATCTTACGCAGATTTGAAGCGAAAAGAGATTGAGTTTCAAGTTGGTGATAAAGTGTTTTTAAAAGTGTCTCCGTGGAAGAAAGTTTTTAGATTCGGTTGGAAAGGCAAGTTGAGTCCACGTTTTATCGAACCGTATGAGGTAATTGAAAGAATTGGCCTGGTAACGTATCGGTTAGCATTACCACCAGAATTAGAGAAGATTCATAATGTATTCTATGTATCTATGTTACGTCGATATTGTTCGGATCCTTCACATGTGATTTCACCGACAGAAATCGAGTTACAACCGGATATGACTTACAATGAAGAACCGGTTAAAATTTTAGCTTGAGAGGTCAAACAACTAAGAAACAAAAGTATCGCTGTCGTGAAAGTATTGTGGCAAAAACATGGGGTAGAATAGGCTACATGGGAGCCCGAGGAAACTAAGAGGAATCAATACCCACACCTGTTTACTGGTAAGATTTTCGAGGACGAAAATCCCTAAAGGGGGGAGAGTTGTGATATCCCGAATTAGGGCCTAATCGGAATAGTGGTATTGGGACCACAAATCTGAGATAGAAATAATTATTTTATAATTATTTTGAGTTCTATGATATGATTGCATGATTGTGTGAAAATTTCGTGAAGAAATTCTATGCATAAAGTGATTAATTTGAAATTAGGGACTAAATTGAATAAGTTGCAAAACTTGCATTCTAGAAGTTTTAGTATGAAATTGCTTTGGAATATTAATTAGGACGTATTAAATAGAAATTTTACCAATTTCTAAGTTTTGGACAAAAATTGGACATGGATGGAAATTTTGAAAGTTTAGTAATGAAGGGTATTTTAGTCATTTGGTAATTAAAAGATTAAAAAAAGGAAAAAGATGGCAAAATATGTCCATCTTCTTCATTAGGATGAAAATTAAAGGGTTCTCCATATCTAGGGTTTGTTTCAAGCTTCCAAGCACTATAGTAAGTGATTTCAAGCCCCGTTTTTAATGTTCTTTACGTTTTTGGAGTCCCGGTAACTTGATTTAGCTTATTCTAGCAATAATTTAACCTAGCGTTTATATTTGGAAAAATACTCGTAGGTGAAATGTGTTTATTTCGATGTTTTATGGTAGAATATGAAGCTTGAAATTGTGTTAAACAACTTTTTCTTAGCGATTTTACGTGAAAACGAGTAAAACGACATAATCGGTAAAAATACCTAATGTTCATAAATACATGATAGAGTGTGAATTTGATGTTGCTATAGAAGGGAAAATTGATCAGCATGTCATAAAACATAAGAAAATAGGATGAAGTTTAATTTCCGAGCTTTGGGGCAAAAGTGTAAATATGCAAAAATTTAAGGGCAAAAATGTAATTTTTCCAAAGTTTGAGTCAAGGACTGTTTTGATAAATATGAGTATTAAATCAGCTAAATATGTTATTTTAGATCAAGAAAGACGTGGAATCGACCTTGATCGAGGGAAAAATAAATTTCCGAGAAATAGGCTTGATTTCTAACATATTGTACCGAGGTAAGTTCATATGTAAATATTGTAATTTAACCGTTATTTTAAATCATTTAATGTTATTTATACGATATTATGATTGTTATTATGCGATTCTATGCATTGTGGTAATTGTTGGACAACATACAAAAATTTTATGAATTATGTGAAAAATGTGAAAAACTACCGAAGTATCGTCATTGGTATTCCAAGGAGAATGGCAAAGGAGTACGAACGAGGAAAATCCCGTTGAACTTTAGGAATAGATTAGGATAGTTGGGCATCCGAACTCGTTGAGTTGAGTCCGAGTTCACTTATGGATGCAAATGTCTGAACTCGTTGAGTTGAGTCCGAGTTCACTTATGGATGCGAACGCCCGAGCTCATTGAGTTGAGTCCGAGTTCGCTTATGGGCGGGTTACATGGTAGCTTGGCTACATATGTGGCACTTATGTGCAAACTTTCCATGTATCCGAATTATATTCCGATGTGTTCAACGGGTAAAATTCTAGTAATATGGAAGAATACTCAAGATACAAGTGACGTATTGGTAAGTGTTGTGGAATGGGCACTTTGGACAGGTATGTACTTAACCGTCGGGTTGAGACTTGATACGACAACAATAATATGGTAAGATGATAAATGATGAATAGAAATGTGATATATGTTTTGATGATATTATGCTAATGTTGGTTGGTATAGTTACTTTATTAAGTTATTTATTATTTGCATATGGACTTACTAAGCATCTATGCTTACTCCCTTCTTTTTATTCTTTGTATTTTTGACAAGTCAATTTGGAGATCGGGACGGTCGAAGGCACGCTCAGACTATCACTGGACAATTGCAGTATAATGATTTGTAATTTTTGGAAATATGGCATGTATAGCATTCCAATCATTTTGTGTGTATAATCTTAAGATATGGCCATGGATGGATTGGAAATGTTTGAGAATGATTAGTTATTGGAATGGCTAATCAAGTTTATATATGATAACATGTATGCTTTATGTCTTAATTAAACCATGAAAATCCTTGGAAAGGTAAAATTGGCCACAAAACAAAATCAGTCAGTAGCAGTGACGTGAGTTTTAAAAATCACTAAAAATAGTAGAGATAGAATTTGATGATGAATAAAATATGTAATGAATCTATTTTCATGTGGAATGAACAAAATAAGCAAAAGAGTTGTATTTTATCAGATATTTATGTTTTGGTGAAATAGGGTCAGAGCAATTTCTGAATCCCCTGTTCTGAATTTAAAAATTCACCATAAATTGTACAAAAACAATTAGGAGTTTTACCTTACATGTATGAAATCCTTAATGAGTCTAGGTTTATGAGAAACAAAGGGCATAGTCATTGAAACCCTGTACAGGGAGATATCTGATTCGTAATACACAGGGGTCAGAGTAGCCGAACCCTGAAACAGGGGAGACTTTAACTAATAAACTGTACTAATTGGCCCAGCCAAAAATTCTAGAAAAAAATTAGTAAATAGATATATGAGTCTAGTTTTAGTAAAAATTTACGGAATTGGATTTCGAGTTTTTTAATTCGAGATATGATTTTTTTAGCGACTGTGACGCAGTTAGCCAACTTGTTTGGAAATTCTAAAATAAATTATTTGAACTTGTTTAAATACTAAAATAAGTTTAGTAATGTCTCATACTCGACTCCGGCGATGGTCTCGGGTAATGGGGCGTTACAACTGTGCTAGTTAGATTTTAAGTAATTTGGTTAGAAATCAACGAGATAGCCAAGTTGGGTAATGGTGATTTCAAGGTATTCATTTATACTTCTCTCGGGAACTGTAGGCCATTATGAAGGCAAGTTCTGAAATATATGAGACTTGTTAAACTCCACTAGGTAAGTTGAGTTTTATATAAGTGTGAGAGATGAGTTCTGAAAGGTTTCTTCTTTCTTCTTCCTCTTTTCTTCCTCTTCCTTAAGTGGTATTTACTGATACTTTCCTTAAGTCTGAATGTATTTTACATCGATGATCTAAAAGCTATGGTTATGTTATGATCAGTGGTTATTCCATTCAAGGGTAAGTATTACTATTCTACATGTTAAATTATGAAAGAGTAAACCTGTAAGAGGTGTATGAACAATAAAATGTAAGTATAATGCTTTACATTGGAGTTGTCAGTGTTTGAATTGATGGTAAATTATATACGAATAAGTCTTAATGATGTTCTTATGTTCTAAATGCAGTGGTTGCTGTTGGTTCGAGACGGATATCCGAATTTGGAGTTTTGAACTATCGTTAGTGAGAATCAGGTGAGTTACTATGCTGGCTCTTGCATGTATACTATTCATATCGGGAATTTCCTGTAGAAAATTGATTGAACTATGAATTCAAAACCAGGAAAAGTATAGTGGATATATTTGATAGAGAGTCTGATAAATCCAAGAATGTGATGATTGGTGTATGGGTACTAAAACATTGAAAGTGTGGTTGTGTATGTATGTTTGGAAATGTATGCTATGAGATATATGTTCTGTTGGGTGTGTTTTAGGAAATTAAAGTGCTGAGCTTAGATTGTGTTAGTGCATGAAGAGTCTCTAAAGTGAGTTTGCTTTTGGTTACCGCGATGGTGTCTAATGGAGTCCGTTGGGATAGAAAACACGAACTCTGGTATAAACTCTAAAGGAAAAGCCCATGGTTATGGCATCCTCTAAAAAGGAACTAATGAATGGTGATTACCCAATGGGGTTTTCTGGGTGTTCTAGGATGATGATGGGCAAACCTCACGTAATGTGAGTTTAGAAAAATCCATATTGCAAACAGAACAACTAAAAATAGGCTTTATTGCGAACTTTGAAAGAATAGCCTTTGTGGCATAATCTGAAAAGAATGCATTTGTGGCGCACTCCAAATGGACTGCTTTTGTGGCGCATCATGACAATACCCTTTGTGGTGTGCTTTAATGGATGTCCTTTGTGGTGGGTTTTGTATTAAGCTAAGTGGCGTATTCAATATGGCTCTTAAGCATATTCAGTAAAGTTAGTATGGTATAAGGTATCTATTGATTGTATGGTAAAGTACCATATAAGGCTAAGATTTGATTGAAGATAATGAATTGAAGAGATGTGAGAAGTAACGGGTTAGCATTGAAGGTTTCTTCTGAATAAAGTTTTAAATCTATGTGTTCGATGTAGGTATTTGTTATCTGTATATGTGCTCATTCACGAATTGTGATTATACGTTAATTTTGAGTTATGTATCTGCATGAAATGATATTTTGGTTGCATTGATCTTTGAAAAGGAAATTGATATAGATGTATGAATGTTAAGATTAAAGGATATAAATGAAGAATCGAGGTCATCAATAGGAAAAAGAAATGAATCTAAAGTAAGAGATGGTAACTAGTGTGTATAAAAGATTAGAATGTAGGAAGTATTCACCAGAAGCAAGTTAGATGTCAAAAGAACAATAAAATAGACGTCATGAATCATCAGCTACATTGTGCATGTATCAACTAAGGTAAATGGTGTTTTTTTTTCACTAAGTTTTTATGAACTTATCTATGTGTATTATGCTTTAGGTTTGTTGATGTGAGTCTGTACCTAGAGGGACGATGCCAAAACTACGCCAATAGAGTGGTGTATCGAGTTATTATGCATACAGAGCAAGCTTGATAGCGTATTAAAAAACAGTAGTACTATATAGAAGTCTATCCTTAAGATAAATGTGATAAGTTATGACATTAGATGATAGCTTTTGTAATTAAATTACTTTACTTATCTTTGTATATGTCATTATTGTTTATATGATTGAGCAAATTTGTAAATAATCGTAGTGTATATTAATAGTTTAGATTTATGTTTATTTGTGTGGTAATACCCGAGATCCGGATCCAATAAATCAGATCGGGTCGAGGGCATTACAATATCAATTTGTGCCAATGTAAACTTGGTAGAAGGGTTATGATACAGTTGGCATGCTAATTAGGGTTGTATGAGCAATATGGTATGGATTTTTGTCACAATATGGCATTGTGCTATATGGTCCCTTGGTTGGGCATTCTATGCGGATCATCAGGTATGTACATTCTCTTCGAAGACTCTCTTGGTGTTTAGAGGTTTTGCACTCATGTACATTTTCTATTGCCTTTGGGCTTTGCACTTGTGTGCACTTTGGTGAGTTTTGGTGGATTATGCTCTTATAAACTCATGGTGTTTAATGGATTCTTGTATATCTGAATCCTATTTTACTAAAGCTACATTGGGCTAGAAACTCGAAATTCCATTAATGATATGCTAATGAAATTTAATATGATAATAAAGAATGTAAACTTTATGAATGTTAGAAATATGTTTTACTTGTATTAGTTACGAAATATGTTTTGATATCTTGAGAAATGAAATAAGAATGTCTATACTAATACTTGTTGTATACATTAGAGCCATGTGAATTCTATTATATTAGTCTTTCTTTGTAATTTTTAACTTTACCATGCTTTTATTCTAATTTAACTTATAACCTTGTTATGATATATATGTATGGTATGCTCACAACAATGCTAGGTAAGTATAGTTATTTCTATTTAAACATTATGCTTACGTGTTATTGTTCTAGCATGTAGATTTTTCTTTTGGATTCTTAAAGCCTAACTCAGCCTTGGATCATCACACTATTGTCAAGACTTTCAAGAGTATGAAATTAGCATACATATAATTTGGGGCATGTATTTAGTGTATCAACCATCTGTAATATGTTATTTCTTATGCTATTGAGTACTTGAAGATTTGTTTATGATTCATTGAGTTTGGATTCTCATTTGGATAGCTTGAATTTGTGATTATATGAAAATTTGTTAAGCATGCATGCATATCCATCTTTTTAAATGTGGGTAATGTTTTGGATGAATATTAAACTTGTTTCAGATGAATTCATGAAGTATAAACATGATTTCAATAGTATTTCAATGATTTTGTGAATATAGTATAAGATAAAACATGTTTTATGGTTAAATCTTGCATGTATATCATTTATTTTTAAGCATGTTTTATAAATATCTTGCTTAGAGGTGTGTTGGAAGGTGTTTAAAATGTTTTAAACTCATTTTCTTGGTCATTTGCTTCAAGGTTCTAGTACCTTAAGAGAAACAAGCAAGTTAGAGGTTCAATTTTTGCTCAAAGGTTCCAAAGCATCAATACTTGACCTAGTGATATCTCAATAACTAAGACAATGAGCAAAAAGCTATTATATCAGGGAGATGTATTGGTACTTCTTCCTAGAGGTATTGATACCACAATGCTTGGTTCAAGCCACAACATTGTGTTTTGACTTTCTGGGGGTTTTTTTTTAGTCCCAAACACCTCTGACTACCCTTGAACCACTTCTAAATGATTTTAAATTGTTTCTAAGGCTCTAAATTGTCTTAAACTTGATTTAGTGATTTTATAAAATTGTTTTAAAGTTTGAAATCTTAAATAATTTCTATGTACTTACTCCAGTAGTATCTCCCATCTGTACCGGCCGTCGAGACACGTGATGGGTGTTACAACTTTAATATGCATATATCATGTTAATGTACATAATGATTTTTTTTTTCAATTTGTCAAAACAAATTGGACTTTTTAATTGAATTTATAGATGGCATAATAGTCCCAACATGAGTCATTTGCTCAATCTAACCCTATAGACTATATACCATTTAGATTACCTACTCATATAAATTATATTTTTGTGTTACAATCCAACTATGTAATGTAACTTAATATTAGTTAATGTTTAGGTAATTAGTGAACTAATATCTACTCACACATTTTGCTTTATATATAAAAAAAAATTTGAGGATATCATCTAAAGCATATTAAAAAACCATGAGGAAATATTCGGAAATTACAATTATAATGAAATCACTAAATTAAGAGTAAAAACCTTGACACTTACAATCATTGAGGTGTGTCCATTTCAACCTCAATGAAGTGTGAGATTTAAGAAGTTACGTCAATTTTCTATAGAGCTTCCTTGTATAAGGGTTTCATAGACATGAATACAAGCTTGGGATTTTGGATTTCTTTTGCCATGCATCAATTAAAATAACAAAATCTTAAGGCTCACATGGTAGGTGATCGAAAAATCCAAATGTTGCTTTAAAATACAAAAGTTAAGAATTTCTCTTTCCCTCCACCTTTCTTTCTCTTCTTTTAATCTCTTTTTTTTTTAATCTTTTTTTACTATGCTGAAATGTATGACATATTTTACATACCCTACTATGTTTTTACGATCAGAGGAGAATCAGGGTTGACAAGGCTCCTGACCCCTTTAAAATAGAAACTTGTTATTGAAGCTTTTAATTTTTTTTTAAATTTTAAATTAGTAACGATAAAATTGTACTTTAACCCCTAAAATTATAAAAACTCGATCTAATCCTTTAAAAATTATAAAGATACAAATTATAAAAAATTATAATTTCAATCGCCTCTAAAAAATTGTTCTGGCTTTACCCGCATACGATAATGTTTTCTCAAACATGAGGACCGTAACTAAATTCTGGGATCAACTTATCAGCTCCATCTCTCCAGATTATATAGATCATGTCTGCTTGAATTCATTGAATCCTGTTGTTGTATAGCGCTATGTGCAAACAGAAACAATGTAGCAATTCAAGTAAAATTTAAGAAAGCAAAAGGTATGAAATAAAAATAAGAATTGAAAGAAGAATGAACTGAAAACAATTCATTAATCATTGCAATAACCCCTAAAATTATATACATAAAACCATACAAAAAAAAAATATCACGCCTGTAACTTGCCTATGATCAACAAAAACAGAACATGATTTAACTTCGTTTACTTCGCAATTATCAATAACATGAAACAATGACTTACCAAAAGTAACCCACTTCTAATGAAAAGACACTAACACCACTAAGTCACTAACATATATATATATATATATATATATTAACAAACTAAATAGAAAAGTGGAATCCCTTGTGAAGAATGGATTTTAGATGATGAGTTCAGCTTGTAATTTCAAATGATAAATTCCTTAATAATATTCAAAATGGCCTGAGCTCTTTGTGTATCCACGATATCGATGTTATGGAAGCCGACAATATCGAAACGTGCATCAACTTGAACCTTTTCATCCACCAACATTTGCACGAATGCTTGCACCCTATCAAACATTGGATCCATGTCGAATGAAATCACCAAACACCGCCCTAACGAACTGACCTTACTCTTGTACACTGCATCCTGCATTGGATTACAATATCGGTGGTCACGGTCTGTTGCCTTAGGCAATGCTAACTCCCACAAGAGATCAAGTACAGGCAATGGTATCAACTGATCCGTTGCATATTTCAACTCTGATGGCAGTCTTTCTTTCCCACCAAACATTGGTTGGTTTAAAAATATACCACTAATATTTAAAGGCTTTATATCATGATCTGCAGCTTTTATAGCAGCATGAAACGCAATATTGCCACCGCTGCCACGCCCACCAAGGTAACATCTTGTGAAATCCCCGTAATCTCTTAGCCATCTTTCTCCTTGAGGGTCCAAAACCTGTTTCTTCACCCACAGGATCGTGTCAATGGCATCTTCATACTGCGTCGGGAGCCTGTGCTCGGGGGCAAGACGATGCTCCACTGCTACGACAATGGCGGGTGTTTCACTGGCAATGGTAGAGCAAGGTTGATGAGTTGTGATATTGGAAACGCTGAATAAAGTGAAACCACCACCGTGGACGTAGAAAACGATGGGTAATCGTACAACAGTGTTGTCATTAGATGGCAATTTATTGGGGCGGAAAATGCGTGCCCAGACCTTTGTTTCTTCGTTGACGGTGACATCTTTAGAAACAGTGGGGATACCAGGAATTATGTCGGGGTTGGCTTCGGTGCTGGGGAAGTTGGTTAAGCGAGTGATGGTACCGTCTGGGTTGGGACGTATACTGAGGTGCTGGTATGGGTCGAATTTTGACATTGTTATGGTGAGATTTGTGGTGTAAATTCGAAGAAGATAGTTAAATTGCGATACTTGTTCGTGGCATTTGACCCATTCAAAAGGCTGCCTTTGTCGCTGTTAGAAATTTGCGATAACAGAATTCCTGAAACACCTGGATTATTTGCTGCTTGGAACTAATTTTTAGTCTTAAGATTAGGATTCTTTGAGGTAACCTTAGAGTTGTTGACTTTTTTACATTCGTCGCTTTATTTCAAGCTCTTATTTTGAATCCTTCGATTTGTTATTGTTGACGAAAAAGTTCACTTTATGGGTTTGCTTGAAAAGATATTAATGCTTGAGCTCTATTGGGCTAATCAAGCAAGTCATCTAATAATGGCTATTTTTGGGTGGACAAATAAGCTATAATGTGTTTACAACTTGAATTCAAACTCTAAATTTTAAACTTACATCTTTAGCTCAATTGATAATATGTTTGGATAAAAGTACTCAATTTCATTATCTTACCCGTTTTAGTAGTCAATTGGAACAATAAATTTTTGGTTTTTTTTCTTGTGCAAAATTTAATTGATATTGATCATATTAATGCGTATGGATTGATTTTGCTTATATCAATAGGTACAAAATAAATTAATTTTAAAATACAAATATAATTATTTATTTGGACTTATTAAATTATGAATTGTTATATGACTAGTATAGAATGATTTTATTGTTTAATTTATGAAATAATTTTTTTATTTTTTAATTTATGAAATAATTTTTTTCATTATTTATTTTGAATTTGTTTAATGATGGATTATATTTATAGAGTTTATTCAAAAATATTCTATATAATAAATGAATATTTTATATGTGAGATTTATTTAATCTCATTATTTGATATTTATAAATATTTTTATATACATATATTAAATTTTTTTTTTAAACCAACGATAAATTTGAAATGATATATGAAACAAATTAATACTTACACAAACCAGTACCAACAAAAAAAATCTACCATTGTGATAGCTACATGTTTGGATAACAACTCTAACTGAATATCAGTCATTTTTCATAACCCATAAATAAATAAATAGGAGCGCACTAAAAACTCATGTTCTTTTACATTTGCAACAATATCCATGCCAATCAACAGAGACAAAATAATATTAGTTATCTATAAACAATGTTATATATATATATATATATGTAAATAGTATTGAGATGAAAATATACCAACATGTAAATTGAAGTTAAAAAGCAGAATAGAACATTAACCTTCAAGCATTGATATTTAAGATGAAAATAAGAATCTTTTACAGAAAGGCCAGGGCCGTATATATAGCACAACCATCAAAAACTTCCTTTCAACATTAATCTATTAAGCTTTTTTAATGTCTTTCAATTAAAGACAAAACATAAAGAAGCGTTAATTGGATTAGTTGTAGCAAAATGTTAAAATTTACCATTTTTTTTTCCCATTAGAGATTTGAGTTATGAATTTATTAGTTGAAGATAAAATAAACCACTTTTAAGGATAAAATTGATGTTATCTTTTATGTATTCTATTTCAACAAATGTTGATTATAATTTAATGAATAAATTTTATAACAAACCCAATATAAATGATTTTCATGTCTAATGATAATTTCCTATAAGACAAAATTATAAGATGGAACCAAGTCTCATTTGTGCTACAAGATCATTAAAATTCATATCTCTTTTGTTGAAAGGTCAACAATCATTAATTTAATACTAATGTGTTTAATCATCACTTTTTTATCTTTAAAATTTTCTTTTATAACTAAATACTTAATGCTTACATGTTTACTTGGACTATTACTTATGTTATCATAATCTATTTTAATGTCTTAAACATAAAATAAATTATTTTAAGCCTTGCCATAAAACTCTTCACCCATAAACCATTTAAAGTTGCCTCAAAATAAGAAACCAACCCAATCTTCAAGGTAGAAGTACCACTCACTCATATCATTCATCTTGGAATTCTCAAAAGGAAATTGTTTCACTTTATATACTAAATTCTTATCATTGGTAGTAAGTAAAATGTCATCCATATATAAAATGACTAAATAAAATTTACTCTGACTAACCTTTTAATAGAAGCATTGATTCATGATGTTTTCTACAAAACTAAATGAAAAAAAATATGACATCATGCAATTTTAAATATCATTAGCGAGAGACTTATTTCGATCTATATATAAATTTTTAAGCTTGCATACCAATTACGTGAAAAATCCTTTTTAGTTATTTCATGTAAACTTCCTCATCAAGATTTTCATTAAGAAATGTTGTTTTCACACCAATTTGATATAGTTCCAAGCCAAAATAGGCAACTAACGCCATAATGATATGGAGATTTTCTTTCTTAGATACAAGAGAAAAGGTTTATATTCCCTCCTTTTGAGTGAATCTTTTGGTGATAAGTCTTACTTTATATTTCTTAATATTGCATAATGAGTCCTTTTAGTTTTAAAGATCTATTACATCCAATGGACTTTTCACCCTTAGGCAAATCAGCAAGACCCTAAATGTCATTAAATTTCATAAAATTCATCATTTCTTTCCAGCATTAACCCACCAATCAAATGCTCTACAACTCGTGGCTTGTAAAAAATTTTCAACATCTTTTTTAGCTCCAATGTCATAATTAGCTTCTTGTCTAGATATACAATAGAGTCACTAGGTATTGTTGATTTATTAGTCCTAGTTTATCTTCATAATGTTGTATTAACATTCTCTTGAGGAACTTGTTCTACAAATGGTTGTTTAATAGCTTCTGGTAATTGTTGGGCAGCCTGATCTACTTAACCACCATAAACAATTTGTGGAAACTTAATGATTGGTTGTCTAACACCCATTTATATTTAAGGAATATTGTGAATGACAATCAATATTTCACTTGCAATGGGGGTTTGAATGTAACACCCCAAAATTTTTTATAAGACATATAGTATTGTCCTAAGATAAAAAAAAAATAGTGAAATTTCAAGAAAATTGAAAATTGAGTCAAATAAAGAATATTGTGAATGTGAGAATGTTGAAAAATGACTTAATTGCAAATTCTAAAAGAGTTGAAAGAATAAAGTGTAAATTATACCCAAAAAGAGAAACATAAATTATTATTAATTATTTGGCATGAGAATATATTGGAATATGTATTTTTGTGATGAAAATCACTTTTGGTTTCAAATTGGAAAGATTGGAAAGTACATATATTAAATTATAAAATTTTCATTTTTTAATGAGAAAATGAAAAAAAGTGTAATTTTCACCTCCCATGAATTCATATTAAATGTTAAGTGTGAATTATGAGATTTGAGTTGGAGGTAGCGATAGTTGGGAAAGCGTAACAGAAAGGTAAAATTTTAATATATTTATTTATTTTAATATTTTAATATATTTATTTCTTTTTATTCATTATTATTTTTGAAAAAATAATTTATTAAAAAATATTTACATACTTTTATATATTTATTTGAATTTTTTAAAATTAAGATCAAATTGAGACCATTTATAAATTGAGGATTTATTTTAAAAATTATGATTAAATCAATATAATATATAAAAGTTAAGTACTAAATTATTATTATACTAATTTTTTTAATTGCCATATCACCTTCTTGTCAGACACTTGACTGACACCTAACAAATATAAAAACAAAAAATGATGTTGCTTATGACCAATTTAAAAAAATCATAATTGATGACAAAAAAAATAATAATAATAATAAAAAGGTCTCAACCCGTGTCACATGGTAAATAAATAAAAGGCTTTGACTTGTTAGACATAAAAAAAAATTAAAGATTTAAATTAGGCCTAACCTTTTAAGGTTTACTCACATAAAGACTAAATTTTTAAAAATAGTCATTTAAGAGTCTAACTTTTATAAATATGTTTAAATAAAGGTCAAACTTTTAAAAATAATCAAATAAGAGTCCAACATTTTTAAAAGTGCTAAAATAAAAATTTATGTCTTTTCCTAAGTACTAAAATAAGGTTTTCTTTCAAATTATATTCTATTCGCTTTCTTTTCTTTTTAACTAATATATTATTATTATTATTATTATTATTATTATTATTATTAATAAGATAAACTACACCCATGATCATTTTTGTTTAACACCCATAATCATTTTTGTTTAATTTAAGTTATATTTTAGTCACTTATGTTTGAAATATTATGTTTTAATTACTTACATTATCGTGTTGTAACATTTTAGTCACTGAGCCGTTAATTGTCGTTAATGGTGTAAAGGTAAACTTATATAACACGTTAAATTATCATTTTAAACAAAAATTTTAAATTAAATTATACACTTAGTCCTTATAATTTTTCGTTTTGAGCAATTTAATTCTTTATCTTCTTTTAACTTTTTTTTCCTTTTTTCTTTATCTTCCATTCTCTTATGCTTCTCCCTCTATTTTCCTACATTCTTTATTTCTTTTAACATACTAGAAAGTCAAATTAGTAATGAAGAAAGAAGCATAATATGGGCTTATGAATTTTGATTATAAACAATGATGACATTCAACTTTCTACTTCTTTTTTCAATGTCAATTCTGACTTTCTAATATGTTTAAAAATAAGAAATATATGAAAACAAAGGGAGAAACAAAAGAAAATGAAAAAAAAAAAAAAGAGAGGAAAGTTTAAAAAACATAAAAAAATTAATCAATTATATAATTTAACCTAAAATTTTATTTGAAATAATAATTTAACGTACTACGTCAGCTTACCATTACGCCATTAACAACGATTAATAGTTCAATGACTAAAATATTACAACATGATAACGTAAATGATTAAAACGTAACATATGATAAATAAAAATGACCATGGTTGTGATTTACCCTTATTATTATTATATATTTTGTTATAAACAAATCTAACATTTACCTAAAAATTAAGCGCATAAAAACCATTCTTTGAACACTTCCCTAAAGTTCAAACCATTATTTAATCATTAATAAAGGTTTTACCCTCTCAGCTCAAATTTGAAGATTTACCATAATGTAAAGAATCTTACAAATTATACCAAAACAAAAACAAAAATCTTACACAATCCGCACCTATCGCACACGGCACCGGTGAAAAGCACTAACAAAGCAAATGGCAGTAGCAGCTGAAAACCAATCTCAGCCTCCCCGAAACGACTTGCCCTATGTCCTCATCTTGAAACCCCCGACAGCATTCAGCATTTTTGGTGACCATTTCTTCCACTCACCCAAATTCCAATTCCTGAAACCGTTCGAATCCCCCCTACCTCTTCCCCAGTTCTTACTTACCCATGCACAGTCCGTACAAGCCATTCTCACATCAGCTAGCGGTTTTGTCACCGCTGATACCATCCGCCTTTTGCCCCGCCTGGGTTTGGTCGTTACCGCTAGCCAGGGCATTAACCACATTGATCTCTCCGAGTGCCGACGCCGTGGCATCGCAGTGGCTGGGGCTGGAACCATTTTCTCCACTGATTGTGCGGATTCCGCGGTGGGATTGTTGCTCGACGTTTTGAGGAAGGTTTCGGCCGCTAACCGCTATGTCAAGCAAGGGCTATGGTCTTCCCAAGGAAACTATCCTCTTGGCTATAAGGTCGTAAACTTACCCTTTCTTCCCCTCAGATTTAAATTATGTACGTAATGATCGTTTATAATTTGGTAATTGAAGAATTTCAGCTTGGTGGTAAGCAAGTGGGAATTGTTGGATTAGGAAGTATTGGAACAGAAGTCGCTAAAAGACTGGAGGCGTTTCGCTGTTCTATTTCATACAATTCAAGAAGCAAAAAACCTTCCGTACCGTACACTTTTTATCCCAATGTTGTTGAACTGGCGGTTAATTGCGACGCCCTTATAATTTGCTGTGCTTTAACTGATGAAACACACCACCTGATTGGCAAGGAAGTGTTGTCAGCGTTGGGGAAGGATGGGGTCATTATTAACATAGCTCGTGGACCCATCATTGATGAAAAGGAATTGGTGCAGTGTTTAATTAAGAGAGAGATCCGAGGTGCCGGCTTGGATGTGTTTGAGCATGAACCTGATGTTCCTGTTGAGCTCCTTGCATTGGATAATGTAGTCATGTCTCCTCATAATGCTGTTTGCACAACGGAATCTCTTGAAGAGTTGCGTAGAACTGTGGTCGGAAATTTCGAAGCCTTCTTCTCAAATGAATCCCTATTAACTCCTGTTAATTTGGATGATCCGCCCCATTTGTCAGGTTAGCTACTAGAAATTTCTTTTAAGGGTGTTTGTACTTCTCGACATAATGAATGGCACCTATTTTGTACTGTTGCTTTTATATTCCGCACTACAGAATCTCGCATGTATAAGAAATTGTTGTTGTCGAATAAGCTGATACGGCATACTGCGAATTTGAAAGATATGATGCTTGTTGAGATCCTTTCGTAAATTTCTAAGCCAATATCACATCAATGTCTTCCTCTTACCTATCCATCTTTCTCATCTTATTGAAATTTACCCATCCATCTTTCTCATCTTACTGAAATTGACCATGTAACGCCTTCTACTCCGATCGACCAGATCCGAGTATTAGGTGTTATTTCCGATAACAAATTTTACCTAAACTTTTTCTACTCACCTATGTAACTATACTAACAATGTCTAATAAAATTACTTTAATCTCCTTCTCCTAAAATACCTTGTATATATTACTTTTATTAACTCTATATACAATGTATGTTTACCTTTACATTTTGAAATAAACTATGAACATAATTTTTCCTCTTTCTTTCATTCTTCCTCTGTATGCGTAACAACTTAGTCCACTGCTTCCTAGCATAGCCCTGACATCGTCTCCCGACGCACTATTATTTATATTCCTGAAATCAGATACATTCATAGTAAGTTAGTAAGAACTTAGTGAGACAACTTTCACGCAATTATTTATTATTTCTTGTTAAGCTTAGAGCATTGCACTTCCCTTTACTTCTTAAGCAGGTACTTACTAAAATTAGTGTTACGAATATTAAACCTTCACTTACTGTATCCTCTTTCGCACTCTGGAAGCATTCTTACCTTAGTCACAATTGTTCCACTTGTGGGCTTGAACTCATGACATACGTTCTAATTCACCTTTTATTCTGGTGGACGAGGTAGGCTTCGTCCGCTTTCAGCATAAAATGTTCCTCACCAGTCTTTCATTGTCTCAAGCTCGTTGGTTGGTTGCGCTTTCATTCAGAGTTCGCTCAATCAACATTTTCTTCAAAACATCACCACAACGGTCAATTTTACCGACTTTGCCATGAAGGCATACACTTACCTTGATATAAATAACCACATAAGTCTTCCTTTGACATAGATAGCCGCAAGAGCGTCCAAACACATATACAAGATAGCCATAGAGTCGTCCATATAGTTAGATAGTGTCCACATAATATCAGATAGCCACAAAGGCACCTACTCACATTAGATAGCCACAAGGGCGTCCAAACTCAAATAGAAGATAGCCATAGAGGTGTCCATATAGTTAGATGGCCACAAAGGCGTCCACTTTGACAGACTTCGCCACGGGAGCGCATTTAACAGCTACAGCCTCAAAGGCTCTCATAGAACAGAATCAACCATAAAGACATCCACTTTAACACACTTCGCCACGAAGGTGCATTCACAGAGTCGTCCACTAAGAGTCCATATAATAGATATGGTCGTAAAGACTCATGTATAACAGAGGACAACCACAAAGACTTCCATTTTTCAGTAAATGGTGTTTTCGATGATTGGGATTTGCCTAAACGTTTTGAGATTTGCCTCTCATCGCTTGGTACTCGCCCAACCGTCCTTTATCTTCTTTCCCCACATGATGCCATAGTCCCAAACTAGGTGTTACACTATGTGGTCATCAATCCTTATTGATGCTATAGTCCCAAATTAGGTCTTACACTATATGGTCTTCCTGCAATGACCACGGTTTTTCCTTATTAGAATTTGTGTTTACTATCCTAACGAACTCATTCGCAAGTAGACTTAACATGCAGACTTATGCAACTCATGCACAAACTCTTCATGCAGAGACAGAAACACACTTTGCCCTTCACATGTAGACTCTTTTAATGACAAAGAGAATCGTGCTTCCAGACTCATGCAGAGACTTACTTCTAACAAACAAAGACATACTTGCACACACACTAATACATGCATGCATTTTCCTTTAAAATAGAAACATATCATTGAGCTCATTCTTTCTTCACATATTCATCATATAAATACTTTTTCATAACAGAGGCATATCATCCATAAACATCACATGCAAGCTCATCAAACAAATCATCTTTCACAAAATCAGCGTTTTACGCCTGTCTTCATTTCATAGATTAATCATTTAGAATAGAAGATGTGAATATAGAAACATACAGCCACACATACAAGTAAGGTTCAGTTCAGAGACTCAGAATCCTCACAAAACCTCACCTTTGGCAGCTTCAAACATCAACTCTGGATTTCCATCGAGTAGATTAGCAACCCCTAAATGTTAAACCACAGAAAACTCGTCACGATCTTTCCATTTAGTTCATTTCCTTTCTCACTTGAATATCAGAATCGTAAAACAAAGTTTTACCATTTTCATTACTAAGCTAAACAGACTTGCTCTCATGACAGTAAGGCTGCAAAACTTACCTTAACAGGGGCATCTCAAAGCTCATCTCATCCCAAGGGTGAGTGGATTTTCTCTTCACCTCATCCTTATATAGACAGAGAATACTTACTGAGGAAGTAAAGGAACAGTGCTTATCACTTTCCCGGTCAGTTAGATATTTTTCCTTACCTCGTTAGATGTTTGACACGCGACTTAATTCATGTGATTGTAGATGCATGACAGTTGTAAAAGAAACACGTACGAGCAATCTTACTTTTACATATCATATTCTTGGGTCTTAACCCATTGTTCGTTAGAGCACTGGTTGATAATCCAACTAGTCGCACTTGGCACATTATGCCTTCTTGGCAGCGACCATATTATCTGCGTCTCCTCAATATCCAACTAAGCTTTCTTTCTTATTAACTCATTCCCTTTTAAGGGAATTTTGCATTACAATTCGATATTAATTACGCGCCCACGTACACGCCATGAGCACTAGTGGGGCGAACACGCCATACGTCAGGCTTTACCTTACCTTGATCTCGTCTAATCATCGGACCTTATACTTAGCTCAGAGGAGTTTTTCTTTCTTCTTTAGCCCTAATCCCCTGATGAAAGGAAGAGACAGAAAATATCTTGTGCTACCTTCTCTTGAGCTCTTTGATCTGACTTAAGCTTTTATTGGGACTTGATAAATGTCACATCAGTCATTCGGTGATCTTATTCAAATCTACAAATTTCAAGGAAACCAATCGAGTATTTTTCTCTTAGATCTTAACTATCTTAGTTCACGTTCAATTGATTCCTAGCTTTCTTTTCCTTAAAACTTAACCGGCTCAAGGCCAACATTACAGAGTGCCCTCTAATGCTGACATAAGCTTCTTATTTCAAGGTTCGTTCTCCATTTTCCCAAACTATGTATGCCAATAAAGGCTTTTGGGGCGAGTCCTCCCTTACTAGACATAGTTCCAGTTTATTGTGCCATCCCAGTGTTAACCAATATCAAGGCGTCATGTACGCACTCACATAGCTCTTATTCTTAGAATAGTTTTAACACTATTCACTTCTTCACGTATCATATCCTTCTCATCTATAGAACAGTACTCGAATACTAAGACTCCGTTGGGCAAGATGTTACAGGTCATATATTACAAGGTGAGGTGAGGTACTCTATGTTGCAGGGTGAGAAGGACATGATGACTAAGAGTTGGTGCGTGGCCATTATTAGATGATATTGTCTGGTCCATGTCTTCCGATTGTGATAGCTTGAAACTAGAAACTGTGTAGAATTTCTTGAAACCTTTATTAAAAAGTAGTTATTATCTGATTTCTTTGAAGAAATAATAAACATTATTGATTGTTACTGTGTGGTTTTTCAAGCTTGCTCGTGGCAGTTAAGAACCCAGGAGTTTGGGTTTTTTACAAAAATAGTACTAAAAAAATATTAAAATAATATATTCAAAAAATTATGTACTAAAATGGTATATCTAGGGTGGTCACGCCTCTATTATGAGCGGCATCACCCTAAGCTTTTTGATAAAAAAAACACAAATCACACAAATCTATTAAAAAAACAGGATTTGACACCGGTCACGCCCAAGGGAGAGATGGCACCGGTCACGCCTTCCTCATAGGCGGCACTAGTGTCGCTGTCATGGAAGAAGAAGAAGAAGACGTGACCGGTGCTGCCTATTCCTAAAGTGAGTTGTCAAATCTTTTTTTTAACAGAATTGTGTTTTTTAACAGATTTATATGATTTGTGTTTTTTTTGTCAGAAGACTTAGGGTGGTGCTGCCTATGACAGAGGCGTGATCACCCTAGATGTACCATTTTAATACATACCTATGACAGAAGCGTGATCACCCTAGATGTACCATTTTAATACATAATTTCTTGAATGTATTATTTTGATAATTTTATTTTTTTTGGTACTATTTTTGTAAAAGCTTCATAAAAAAAGCTTTGTTTCATGTGTTAGCACGTCTACACATAAGCACCAAAGATGAGAGAGAAATTAGAAATGTGTATTCGCTAGCTTAATCTCCAGGCCCAATTTCAACCACATTGACCAGTATAGAAAAGATCCTTCACATCATCCTGCCGCTGCTTTCACTGCAGCACGTCATAACAGCCAGCTCAGGCGTCAAATCACATTGACTTGAATGAGTGCAGGAGCCTTGACATAGCAGTTACCAACACTGCTGGTGTGTTTTCAACTGCTGTTGCTGTGGTTTGTTGATTGATGTACTTAGAAAATTTCTAAATTTTTTATTAAAATAGGACAAAAATATAAAAAAAGTCAAAATAATACAAAGTAAAAATTATATATCAAAATGGTACATTTGGGGTGGTGCTGCCTATGGCAGAGGCATGATCACCCCATGTCAAATAAAAAATTATATTGCTGCCTGTTAAATTGCGACACAGGATTGAAATGTAATAATATAAAGTATTCATGGATCTGTTATGTAATTGTTCCATTTAGAATGGCTGTTGAAAAAAAAATGGGAGCCTGACAGCGTGGCGACACCAAACTTTAAATATGGCTAATTGCTTTGTTAGCCCTCCTTATTTATTATTTTCTTTTTATTTCACTTCAATTCACTATATTGTTGTTAAACAAGTCCTTAACCTATTTTTGTAGTTAAATAAGCCTTTAACTTATGATTTTTACTCATAAAAGCCCTTCATTTTAATATTAAAGTAAATATATTTTGAATTTTAAGATTTTATCTTAATTTTTTGTTGAGGCAATAAAAATTATATACACTTTAACATCAACATGAAATGTACAAAAACCATAAGTTAATATTAAAATGAAGGGCTTTTATGAGTAAAAACCATAAGTTAAGGGTTTATTTAACTACAAAAATAGGTTAATGGCTTGTTTAAAAATAATATAGTGAGTTAAAGGGAAATAAAAAAATAATAAATAAGGAGGGCTAACAAGGCAATTAGCCATATTTAAAGTTTGGTGCCGCCACGCTGTTAAGCTGCACCCTTTCCCCTTTTTTTTTTTCAGCAGCCATTCTAAATAGAACAATTATATAACAGGTCCCTGAATACTTTATATTACTACATTTCAGTCCTGTGCCGCAATTTGACATGCAGCAACAGTAATTTTTTATTTGACATGGGGTGGTCACGCCTCTGCCATAAGTAGCACCACCCCAAATGTACCATTTTGGTACATAGTTTTTGCTTTGTATTATTTTGATATTTTTTTATTTTTTTGTCCTATTTTAGTAAAAAACCCAAAATTTCTGCTGCTGGTCGGTACGTTAGACATGGTCTTTGGTCCGCCGAAGGAGACTATCCTCTTGGTTCGAAGGTCATCATTTCTCCTTTTTCAGTTTCACGTTTGTGGTTTTCCGTTAGATTCTCAGAAAAATTCTTTTGTAGAAACATTGATTCTTAAATTTAGATAGAAGCATTTGTTGTGTCCACTGTCCACTAAAATGGGGATCAAAAGGAAGGATTCAGGATACATAGCCAAGTTTAAATTTTTTTTTTGGAAGTAAAAGGACACTAACAATTCCTGTCATATGAGATTCCTAGAATATCGCTTAAAACTAAATTGATAGCACCAGGTCGGTCAAAAAGATGGGAGTCCGGGAGCCACAGATGCAGCAAAGTTGGCCATAAAATCAGCTGGAAAATTAGCCTCCCCATAAACATGAGAGAATTTGACTATTCAATGTTTGTCCCTCAACTCAACAATGCTTCGGATCAGCCCGACATTGGAGTTCACCCCTTTTGTATTCAGAAGTTGCACCACATTCATGTTATCACTTTGTAAAATTATCTTCTTAAAACCCTTCTTAAAATGGCCCATATTTTAAGAGCAGAACATATACTAATGTTTCTAAAGTAGCCTTCTATCCAATTACCATGCTTGTCAGGAATAACTCCTCCAGCATGTTAGAAAAATCATACATATGTTTTGTATATTTATAGAGCGTAAATTGCATAATTTGTCACGCGACTATTAGAATTTTTTTTATTGAAGTCTTCTGTCTTTACAAAGTTACAATTACTAATAGATTGCTGAGTTGGCAGTTAACTTAATGACATGTATTTTTCTTAACCCTTTATTTTTTTCCACATAATTTCCATGTCATTTTATAATTAATTAGAAATTTGAATCTCAACAAGGAAGCAGCAAAAAGTTCAATGCTTTATAACTATAAACATGGCTTTTCTGGGTTTGCAGAAGGTTGATTGATTCCCAGGAAAAGGAAACTGAAGGTGATATAATGTCCCGCAACAGTTTGCATTGGCTGATTTTGTTTTATTTTTATCATCTACAACTTTAAGAACTAAAAAGATCACTTACAAATTGCAGCATTTCCTAGTGTGGTTTAAGTGATTCCTAATTGAGTTCACAAGCTTCATACAACTCGAAGCTGGGACTTTATGGGGCTAAATGATCATTCTTTGGCAAATCTTTTAACTACAAACAAAATGAGTGAAGGAATAATCATTGGTGTAATAGACACGAGTAATAAATAAATCTCTACACTGTTACAAGACTCAACGTAAAGGCTGATAAATTTGGAAACCATGCTTTCGGGAGTGCCGCCAGAATAGAGTTTCAACGATAGGGGCATGAATCCAATTCCATCTTACAAATTGCAGGGTTATATTTCCTAGTGAGGATCTTTTGGGGCTATCAGAGAAGGAGGTGGAGGAAACTTTCCAGTCATTGTTTAATGGAAGATCAAGCTGGTTCAGGTTCCAGAAAAAAGTTACAATATTCAATGTGCCTTTCACTCTTGGAATCTCCATTCTTCGTTCACCATTTCTGCTTCCCTTCTACTCTTCTCATCAGCTTTGCCCCTTTCTTTGTAATTGAAGCTGTATAAGATTTTTAGGGTGTTAAAAAGAACCATAAATGGTGTAGTTTCAAGTTTTGGTTTAAAATTAATTAATGTACAAAAACTACTAATTATATTTTATTTAATTGAAAATTTTCCATCAAAAGGTTTCTTGAAAACAATTTATCTTCAGCTATAATTGGTTCTTAAGCATGTTAAATTTCACACATTAGAGTACAAATCCAATAATAACCATAAAATCAATGTATTATACATTTTTTTTTGGTTAAACATAATCTCATTAGACATGTTTATAAAACGAATTTCCAACAATCCCCATGAATGAAAATTGTCTTGATCAATATTAAGACTTAAAGAATAGTAAAGAGAAAATTTTATTGGAAGAACACTACATCAGAAGAGATAGCTTTTGGCCTTGAACTTTCCATAGTGAAGTACCATCGAATTTACTTAGCTAATTAGTAAATGTGATGTTTTGAACTATTCAGCCTTATAGCGTTAATCAAGACAATAGTACTCACATAACTTCTACCTTAGGATTCCATTATTCTCACAGTTGTGTTCACTTTAACCCTAAACAACTCCTGATTTCATGAACACTCTAAAGAGTTTAGCCTTTTATAAACTCTAAAAGAAACGGCCGCATTTCTCATTCATATATATGATTTCTCATTAAGAGTATTATGCTTATACTCCACTTGAAAATTACCAAGATATGTGAATCATTAATAGCACATCTCATGCTTATTACACTACAGTTAATACTTTTCCTTTTCACCATAAGAATAAGTAAGAAATAATAATTTCCAAGTGCTAAAAAAAGTGCAATATGACTTAGGGCTAGTTTGACAATGTTTTTGAAAAGTGCTTTTTAAAAGTGCTGTGGGAAAGTGCTTTTGAGAAATACTTTTGAAAAGTTTGGTTTAAAATTTGAGTATTTAGCATTGCTGTCAAAAAGTGCTTTTGAGAAATAAAATGTCCATTTTAGACATGTTATTATCAAGTAACAAATATACATTTAAATAATATTTAAATTAGTTAATATTATTATATTTTAGTAAGAATATAAAAAAATTATTATAACTTCTTGTTAATATTTTAATATATAAAATATAAATTTTAAATATTTTTAAGCAATAAATATTAATTATTTATAAAATTTAATTAGAATATATAAACTATATTTTAAATATTTAAATATACTATTAAATATTTGTTATTAGTATTTTAAAAAATATTTTTTTATTTTTAATTAATGATTTTGACACATTTGTAATTAAGTACCAAGAAAAAAAGAGAGGAAGTACTATATTATTGGAGGGGTGAAAAAGTAATTAAGCACTAAAAGTGCTTTTGGGAGAGGAAAAGCTAAAAATTTTAGCTTCTCCTTTTTAGAAGTGCTTTTCAAAAGTACTTCTGAAAAGCTAAAAAATTCAGCCAAAAGCAGCTTGTTCTGCACAGCTTTTCTTCCAGAAGTGCTTTTGGAGTCAGAAGTGCTTTTGAAAAGCATTGCAGAACTAGCCCTTAGTTTTCCCTTTGAACCTAGATCTTGAGATCTCTATTCAACTAGGTAGGGTTACCATCATAACACTTTTTTTTATGTCTTTTAACGGCTTTAGGCCCATTCACCTCAATGAACTGTACACAAGCTCTCTTCTTAAACATTTAGTTAGCAAATCCACAATATTTTCCCTTGATTCTACTCAATCAATGGAAATAACTCAATTCAAAAGCAAGTATTTAATGGTATTATGTTTGTGACGAATATTTCTAGACTTGCCATTATATATGTTGCTTTAAGCCTTTCCTATAACACCAAATACCCGACCTGGTTGTCGGGTTCGAGCTATAGGATGCTACATTCGTTGCTGGAGCAAATACGATCAAATACATTCAATTCATACCATTGTATATTTAGTTATGAGAAATACATGCATATAATATGATATACAATAATTTTCGAGTCTTAGATAACAATTTCATCACAATCAATCACTATTTCAACCAAATATGCCATTCTCAAATGTTCATTCCTAGTATATCTCATCACATATAAATTTATATTACCTAATCATACATATTAACTTAAACACTTATGGCAATTATCGTTGATTTTTCTAGTTGACATATACATTTACATATATAAGTTTCAATATTGCAACCTTTCATACAATTCAAAACAAATACCATATTCACATATACAAATCCACCATTTGACCATTTCAAAGTTACAATTTCAACCCTCAATATAAACATAATCACCTATTACACCAAAAACCAACTCAACTTAGGTACATGCCGTACACTAAAACGTAAAAGGGAGTATACTAACATTGTCAAGTTGAGGATCACGAACTGGATGCTAAAATCACTTCTAGGAACTTCGAATTCCACCTATACCTGCGCACGAAATAAACAAACCGTATGCTGAGTGATAACATTTAGTGGTACTTGCATGATTCAAGCCAAAGTTATAATAATAACAAATGCACACAATCAAATTCAGATATATCTTTTGTGCCAATAGTTTCATTTCAGAATGACATGAATATATGTATATAGCAATTTGGATACCATCAATTTCAATTATTAGCTATTTCATACAACTTTCTTCCTAAATATTTCTATTAACATGTGCAATAAAAATACAACCATTTTTACAACGTTTCATTTGGCATTAGAATTCAATCTTGACATGTTGTAACAATCAACAATAAGATTCAATATAATCATTTAACAATATACTATATACCAATCATTTTATATCCTACTTATTCAATTCATACCATCATCTATAAGTATATATACATATACCTAGTTATTTATTCAATTGAATACTCAATCTCAATATACCAATACAATCTATTTCACATACTTATCCCAATATCATATGCTATCATCGACCCAATAATAACATACCATTTTCACATAATTCATTTCAATGTCATAATCCATTATTGTTCTATAAGATTATACCACTTTCACCTAATTCATTTCAATACCATATCAAATTGGTTTATCAAACCTATTTTCATAACAATTCCAAGTTTCTAATTTCATTTATAAATTTCGCTTGATTGAACCCTAGTAAAATGATCTGCCACAATTTAAACTATTATTTACACCCCCTTTTACACATAATTGTAGATTGTTTAATTGTAAATCAAATTAACTTAGTATATCTCTATGTTTTCATACTGGAAGTAATGATTTATGTTTCTTAGTAGTTGTTATTACATCTGAGATATCTAAATAAGGTTACATGGTCTTGTAGGTCAAATTGGGAGCTAAAGATGCATATGCGGGCCAAAAATGCTGCCTATGTCCTGACAGTAAGACACTGATGTTGCAACATCGAATACAGAAGCAAAAACAAGTCCTGGAGCAAAACTGCTTGCTATTTTACGACATAGCAAGGCTATGTCATGACACCAGATCCGATGTTGCAACACCGCCCCTGTATAGCCCAAAAAAGTCCCTGCACGAGATAATTGCGTTTTAGAGGGAAATTATGAGTATTTGTCTTAGTGAAAATCTAAGGATGTAACACCCCTCACCCGTATTCAATGCCGGAATAGGGTTACGAAGCATTACCGAACTTATAAAATAATTGAATATTCATTTTCCATACAATTTCACATTTCATACAATTATCATTTAATCTCAATCAATATGTCCCTAATACGAGCCTACGAGGCCCTAAACATGCTTTGGGAGTGGTTCGAGACTAAACCGATAACTTAGGAAACTTTCACGAAACCTTGAAAAATTTTTCTCAAAACAAGGGACACACGCCCGTATGACCCTACCGTGTCTCTCACACGGCCACAGACACACCCGTGTCATAGGCCGTGTAGACATTCGAAATGGGAGCACATGGCAACTCTCTAACTTGGGTCACATGGCCAACATACACGCCCGTGTGGCTAGCCAGTGTGCCCTAAAAATTGGCCATACACGCCCGTGTGCCAGGTCGTATGCTAGGCCGTGCCAATCCAGTAGGGTATACTGACTTATGCCACACAGCACAAGTCACACGCCCGTGTGTGAGGCCGTGTAGAGCACACTGACTTGGTTTCAAATTTAACACCAAGGGACACACGGCTGTGTAACATAACTGCATGTCACACATGGCTGAGACACTCGCATGTGTGGACAAAAATAGGCTATTTACCAAGCCAATTTGCTACCCAAACTTGTACACACCTACATCAAACCAATTGGTACCAATACAAGCATAAATAAGCATTCAATCAACTTCAACCAAGCATCATTTATTCCATTTCAATACCAACAAATACAAGACTCACCATATCACAATATGCAATTCAAATACATACTAAATTTTACCCTTTTCATTAATCAATATGGTCATTTTCAAACATGCATCAAATTACCTAAACTCATAAGCATACTAATTACCAATTCATCAACCATTTGATCTTCACCATATCCATTTTCAACAAGCATCAAATACTGTCATAACTAACATTTATAAGGCAATTACTAAGCTCAAACAAAGGCCATTTGCACACTTTTATACATCATCAAATTCACCATTATAAGCTAACTCACATGGCTATGTATATATAAACCAAACCTAATATTTACAAGTCAACACAAATGGCCAAAATACATATACTAAAAGACCAAGTCCCTATACATGCCATATACTTAAAATACCAAAGTTCATAGCTACCAAATGATAGGTGGATAGTGTGAAACAATCTTTGATAATCCCTGAATCCGAGCTAGCTTGATAACACTATAAAACACGGGAAAATAAACAAAGTAATCTATAAAGCTTAGTAAGCTTGTATAAAATAAACTCAATTCAATATCAAGATTATAATTCAACAATTTGAATATATATATATATATATATATCAACATTTAGCATATATTAGCTAACAAACCTCTCATATACACAATTATGATATTAATCACATTCTTCACAAGTTTCTTCGAACTAAAACTTATACATGTCACGTACGTACCTGTACCATCTCATATCATTCTCGTACTCAATCATATTTTTTGTTTACCCGTTGAACCATTTGGAATAGAAGTCGGATACTCAAGATTCTCGCACACTAAGTACCTATACCATGTCCCGAAGCCAAATCAAGTTAGCTTATATCTGAAATACTGATATCATGGCCCGAAGCCAAATCGGTATAACTTGCACCCGAAGTGCTAATATCATGGCCCGAAGCCAACTCAGTGTATCCCCTAATGACATGTCACTAGTATCCTAATCTACTCCTAAATTTCAATTGGGATTTTCAATGCCGAATCTTCGTCGAACGTATCCGTAGAGTCGAATTCACAATTCATACAATATCAAAGCATTTAAAACATAACTATATAAATGCTTATTACATACGAACTTACCTCGGATGTGAAAATGACGAAATAGGTCAATTAGTTGATAACTTTAGTTTTCCCCCGATCTAGATCTGAATTTCGCTTTTCTTGATCTAAATATATTCAAAATTAACTTATTTAATAATCTCTCTATTCAATTTAATCCAAAACACACATTTAAGCACATTTACACTTTTACCCCTAAAATTTCACAACTTTTACAATTTAGTCCCTAGGCTCGTAAAACAAAATTCATTCAATTTCATCGCAACCCAAGCCTAGAAAAATTACTATTATAACCCTAGAAGCCCATATTTTTCATTTATTTCACATTTTAACCACTAAATTTTCATATTTTACAATTTAATCCTTAATTTGCATTTTCACTAAAAATAACTTAACAAAACTTGTATATCTATCAACAAGCATTCATGATCTATCAAGAAACTTCAAAAGACATGCTATTTTATCAATAGAAACATCTAAAATCTTTAAAAATTTTACAAATTAGTCCCTGGGCTAGCTAGAATAAGTTGCAACGATCTAAAAAACATAGAAATAATTAAAAACGGGACAAAAACAGACTTACAATTGAGCTAGGAAGCTTGGTCGAATATACATGCATCCATGGAGTTTCTTTCTTCTAAAATTTTGGTAGAAAAGGCTTAATAAAGATGATAATCTTATTGTTTTTATTATTTTACTTATTAATTCACTAAATTACCTTATTAACCTTTGTTATAAAACATTTAAATCACTTACTATAAGTCCATAAATGTCCATTACCAATAATAATGGTTTAATTACCATTTAAAGCCATCATATTTAAAAGCCAAAGCTATTTGACACTCTTAACTAATAGAACAATAATTTTGCACTTTATGCGATTAAGTCATTTTTATCAAATTGACTAGTCAAACGATAAAATTTCTAAACGAAACTTTCACACAATCATTCAATCATGCTGTAAACATTAAAATAATAATAAAATGAATATTTTGACTTCAAATTTGTGGTCCCAAAACCACTGTTCTGATTTGACCAAAAATGGACTGTTACAAAGGACATCAAAGATAATTTAGGCACTTTAATATTCTGAGTTTAGCCTATATAAAGGCCATGGTAATCAGTTTAAAGACACAATTTTAGGGAGACAAAAATTATTCTTAGGTGTTTATTTCATTTTTGGTTTTCACTTAGAGTATTTTATGTTCTTGTAATCAAAAGATCCTATTTCGAAGTGAGACTTTTGCGAGTGGAGATTGTTCCGGAGCTGCAGTTTCATCGATAAATCCATGAGCATCTCTTTTCCTTTATTCTATTTTTTATATCTCTTTCTTTAACATTGTTTAATTGAATGTTTGTGTAAATATTAGAATCAATTTATGCTTTATACATATCTCACGTGGTTCAACTATTCTAATTGCAGTAATTGATTGAAGGATAGAGTTTCTTAATGGATCAGCTGTTTAGGAGAGGAAGAACTTAAACCCTAGGCTTGAAAACCCTATGATGTCATTTAGTTAGGAATTAACCAAAAATTGGTATGGCCTATCCGTGAACACCTTATTCCTGAACCGGTTTGGACTGTGAGATCGAGAGATAAGTAGTTATTGTCGACTCATTAGGTTAGTTAATCACCGAGAGGAGCAACTAAGTTGATGGCTAGCTGGTTGAATAGAGCCCTACATAAATAATTAATTAGGTAAAGTAATTGGATCTAGGCTAATGGAACTAGTGTAGTCGAAACAAAGGATAGGAGAAACTTATACATAAACTTAGGAGTAGATTTAGGTTTAATTCAATTTATTTAGTTTATTAATATTACCATCATCTTGCTTCATGTTAACACTACTAATTCGTGACTCAAGTAGATTAGTAATTATTTCCAATAATTGCTTGATAGAAGTTTTCCCCAAACTGCAATCCCTTGGGTACGATCCTCGGAGGTACTTACCTACTTTGTTGTAACTATATTACAACCTGACCTATATACTTGCGGACACCGCCTTAAATCCATATATTTTGTAGTAGTATTCACACTCTAGACATTAGTACGTCTGGAAGCGGTCAAGTTGTTGGTGTCGTTGTTGGGGATTGCAACAGTGATAATTGTTATTGAATCAATTACTTATAAATAATATTAGTCGAAAGAAGAATGGGTTAGATATTGTACTAATTTTTATATTCATTAATTATGTTATTTTTTCTGAATTTTTTTATTTACCTTGTTGACTAGAAGATTTAATTATGAAAAAAAATTAATTATAGGTGGTTTAATGATGAATGGACTTCTTAAGATGATGAATGGAATTGCATAACAAGTTGGTTGAATGGAGCCACGACAATCCAATGGAGCAATTTTAACACCTGTATCCTGTTTCCGTTGCCAAATTAAGGATTAAAGTGTTACAGAACCAAATAGAACAACTTATCTTAATTTAGAACAAATATTCAATTAATTTATAAACATATATCAATTCATATAATAAATATTCACATAGGCCTTTAATCGGGTTTATGGGGCCCTAAAATTAGTTTGAAACCAATCGGTGATCAAAATGAATCAAAACATAAATTTAGGAAAAACTTGAAAATTTAGAAAATAGGGGTCACAAGGTCATGTAACCAAGCTGTGTAGCACCGCTCAGACCGTGTGAGCATTCGAAGTAAGGACACATGATTGTGTTCTAGCCTGTGTCATAGATAATGTAATTCATTGACTTGGCTCACGTGGTCGTGTCGCAAGCCATGTGCTAGCCTATGTAACTCATTGACTTGAGACACACGTCCATGTCTTAGCATGTGTCTCAAACCATGTGAAACCTGCACTAAAACAAACAGAGCACGCACGACAGTGTGGGGTGACCGTGTGTGGCACACGACTATGTGATAGCTCATGTCTCAGATCGTGTGCTTCCAAATTAATCCCTTAAATAGGCTAAAAGCAAGCCAAAACTTGCCCAATAAGGTACACCTAAAACACAAATCATCTCATGGCCAAAACAATCAGAACATACACTTAAAACATATCAAAATCAACAACTTAAACTTCTAACCAATGTACCATTCATAGGTACCTCAATTATAACCAAACATTACCCCAAAACTTTATCCATTAACATACCTCAATTCAACTTTCATAACCAACCACACCATTATCTTTTAAACATACTATTAAAGTTTACCATTCAACATTACATAACACATTTACAAGTACTAAATAAATTTTCATATCTTCCAAAATTTCTAATATTAAGCTTCTTACAACAAAACCTATATACATGCCACAACTTAAAAAGAGATATAAAAGCTACCAAAAGTAAATGGATAGTGTGAGCTTTGATGTCGATCCTTCAAGCCATCCGAAATCGTTAACTACAAAATGACATGGGAAAATCATTAAGCTTAAATATCTTAATAAGACCATAATGTAAATTCTACTTAACTTGCTTTAAGTAAAGGAATCATTTAAAAAATTATAATATGATAATTAAAATTCTCAATTGCTTTGTCTATAAGTTTTAAAGAATTCATCATAACTAGAATATGTTAATTCCATGTAATTCTTCATATCATTTAATCAAGTTCATCATTACCATATTCATATACTTGAACCTCATTTTCAGAGGCATCATAGATGCAAAACAAAGGCACCAAAGTGCAATCAGGAGCACTAGTGTGCAATCAGGGGCACCAGAGTGCATTCAAGGCCACGGATGTGTTGTCAGGGGCAGTAGAGTGCATTTAGAGGCACAAATGTGCAAATAGGGACACCGAACTGTTTATAGGGGCATCAAGGTTCAATAAAGGCACTTCAACATTTCCGTATACATATTAGAACTCATTACAGTCTCATACAATTAATTTCAAATCCAAGAAACACTGCTAATAACCACTTCTCAATTTCATATATATATGTGTGATACTTGTATTCCTAATAAATACATAATTAACAAAATTATATTCACATGTATATACAAAGAGATCGCATAGTATACAAGTTGATGACACCTTAGTATGTCATCGTCATTGTGATGCTCAGCCATAAATTTGTACATCTGCAAAGCTTTCCTTTTGTTTGTATTAGAAGTTTTAAAGTTTTCAAGAAAGAAATTCACTTGACTTTTCTTCCTCATTTAGATACAATGGTAGCTTTACGGATATAAAAATTTCTAGCTGAGCGTCACAAAGACGATGATATATTGTGGCGTCATCAACTTGTATACTATGAAAATAAATGGTTTCTCGTGTTAAAAAATTCTAAAAAACGTAGTAACGTATTTCAACATAAAGGATGGAGTGGAAATGTAACTCTTCTCATAGGAGTAAGGCAAGGGGTTTATTTATATTAGAAGAATTTTTTTTAAAGATATTTCAAAAAGTGGCTCGTATCTGAGTTAGAGAAAGTGATAAAGGAGGTGGAAAAGCATATACACAAAATACATGAGTAGCTGATTTTCATTATGGATTTTGATGGTTAGGTAAAAATCTTACTCAATTTAGAAACACCGAATAGAAAAATGAATGATGATATTGACGAGCAAAAAGTTTTGATGGATGTAAGACCCCTAACCCATATCCGATGCCAGAATAGGGTTACTAGGCATTATCGAATAACATATCCCATTCACATACATTTGTACATTCATTATCAAAAACCATTCGCAAACATTCACATTGTCCCTTATAAGGTTCTACGAGACCTTAAACCATTCGCAAACACTCCCATTGTCCCTTATAAGGTTCTACGAGACCTTAAAACATGCTTAAGAGTGGTTCGGGACTAAACTGATCACATATAAAAATTTTCGAACACTTAGAGAAATTTTACATTCATAGGTCACATGGCAGTGTAAGCAGGCCATGTGCCTCACACGGCTACCAAACACGCCTATGTCCTAGGCCTTGTGAAAATAGAGCATACATACTGACTTGTACCACACGGCTAGAGACACGCTCGTGTGCCTTGGCCGTGGGAAAATTGGAGGGGTTACTGACTTGGGTCACACGGCCAACCACACGCCCGTGTGTCTAGCCCATGTACTCATCGAAATGGCCACACACGCTCATATGCCAAGGCTGTGTGCCTCACACGGTCGTCAGACATGCCCGTGTGTCTAAGCCGTGTTCGAGATTGACATAAATTCGTAGGCTACCCTAGGGGACACACGACCTTATAACATGACCATGTGTCGCACATGACTGAGACACACACCCGTGTCTCTGCCCGTGTGGACAAAAATAGGACATTTGTAAAGCCAATTTGCCACCCTACTCTCAAGTACACAAAGCAACCAAAATAACACATTTCAATGCATCTTTAAGCAATAAAAAACATGCCAATTCATACTCATGCAATGCCATCTATCATCAACAAATTCAGCTACTCAATTCCACATTCAAAACCTATCAAATTATTATACCAAAATTCATCACATTAACATCTATTCCATATCACAAAACACATCATTAAACTATATCAACAACTAATGCCAACATACCAAAATAAGCCAACATAGAAAGCTTTATATATATCACATACTTATCACTTGACAACGTATAAATCAAGCCAAATTCAACTTTATAAACAACACCATATGACTAAATTCACAACTCAAAACATACTTAAAATGAAACTAGCCTATACATGCCATATACCATATATACAAGCTACAAAAGTACCAACAAGATGATCGATAGTGTGATGATGGCTCCAGATGATCCCCAATGTCCGAGCTAGCTTCGATACTGTATAAAACAAAGACAAATATCACACAGTAATCTTCATAACTTAGTAAGTTCGTAACAAATATACTCAATAGTTCATATAATACAAAATATCAATTAATAAACACTTATTAGTTCTTATATCATCATTCAATTCTAATCCACCATCATTTAACATGTATATACAAATTCATCAAGCTTCATACACATAGTATTAACTACCACATAGGTATCATACATACCTGAACTTTCCCATATTTATTTATTTCATTCTCACCTCTTTGTTCGATACATTAATTCGTTCGGAAGTCTTTCAATGTTCTAAGTATTCATACACTTAGTACATCAGTGATTAGCCGAAGCTATAACAATCTCACACACTTAGTGCCATCACATTATACCGTAGCTATCTCGGTATCGCACACTTAGTGCCTCATATAGCTCAAGCTATTCCAATTCACAAACTAAGTGCTAATTATAGCCGAAGCTATTTTGAAATGCACACTAAGTGCCAAACATAATCGATTTATCATCGTATGTAATCGTAGTCACATATATACAATTTATACATTATTAAAGTATTAAAAACATTATTGTAATTTCATTTATCACATACGAACTTACCTTGTACTCAGAATGGATGAATCGGATCGATTACTCGATAACCTTCTATTTTCCTCAATCTAATCTGAATTCTTTCTTTCTTGATGTATATGTATTCAAAATTAACCCATTTAATCACCAATTCATTCAATTTAATCCACAAACACAAAATTTGGCATTTTTGTACTTTAGCCCCTAAAGGTACACATTTATTCAATTTAGCCCTATTTCACAAAAACACAATTTACACAAAATTTAATTTCACCCAAGCCTAGCCGAATTTCATAGAGACACCTAGCAGCCCAAAACTTCCATTTATTTCACAATTTAACCCCTCAATTTACACTTTTCTCAAAGTAATCCCTAATTGACATTTTTGTCAAAAATCTCTTTACAAAACATGTATATCAAGCACCAAGCTTTCATAATTCATCATCAAACATCATAAAGCTCAAGAATTCATCAATGGAAACTTTGAAAATCATCAACACTTTCAAAAATTGAGACATGGGCTAACTAGAATACAAAGCAATGATCACAAAAAGATAAAAATAATAAAAAAACCGATCAAAAATCATACCTTAATCAAGGATTAAAAGTGCTGAATAAATAAGCCTTAAATGCTCTTCTTTTTCTTTGATATAATTGGTTGATGAAGGCATGGATTAATGAACATTTTGTTTTATTTTATTAACTAATATTAACTTAATAACCAAATACCAATTCTACCATTAATTAAAACATTATAAAATCACTTAATATGTATCCATTTTTGTCAAATTCCATTATCAAGGGTCAAATTGCAACATAAAGACCTTTCATTTAATAAGCCATGAAAAATAGACACCTTTATCATATAAAATGCAACTTTTACATTTTACACGATTTAGTCCTTTTTTCTCAAATTGAGCTATTAAATGATAAAATTAACTTAGGAAAATTTCACACATATAAATTCACATACTGTAAACACCAAAAATAATATTAAAATAATTTTACGACCTTAGATTTGAGGTCTCGAAACCACTGTTCTGATTTATCTAAAATCGGGCTGTTACAACTCTCCCCCCTTAGGGATTTTCGTCCTCGAAAATCTTACCATTGAATAGGTTTGGATATTGCTTTCTCATAGCATCCTTGGGTTCCTACGTAGCTTCTTCAACCCCGTGTCGATGCCACAATACTTTCACTAACGCTATTATTTTATTTCTCAGCTCTTTGATCTCACGAGCTAAAATCTATATCGGTTCTTCATCTTAAGACATATCAGGATGAATTTCAACCTCAGTTGGGGAAATGACATGCGAAGGATCTGATCTGTATCTTTGTAGCATCGATACATGAAATACGTTATGAACCTGTTCTAACTCAGGTGGCAACAACAACTTATAAGCAACCGATTCAATAGTTTGACAATCTTATACGGCCCGATGAATCTTGGACTTAATTTGCCTTTACGACCGAACCGAAGTATTTTCTTCCACGGAGATACTTTCAGAAACACTTTATCGCCGATCTGAAACTCAATTTCTTTTCTTTTTAAATCTGCATACAATTTTTGATGATTCAAAGTTGCTTTCAGATTATCACGGATTACTTTTACTTTCTCTTCAGTCTCTCTGATCAGATCAACCCCATGAATCTTATTCTCGCTTAACTTAGTCCAGTATAACAGTGTTTGACACTTTCGACCGTATAAAGCTTTGTATAGTGCCATTTTAATGCTCGATTGAAAACTATTGTTATACGTGAATTCAATCAACGGTAAATAATTTTCCCACGTACCTTCGAATTTAAGAATGCAACATCTCAACATATCCTTGAGTATCTGAATAACTCGCTCGGATTGACCATCTGTCTGCAGGTGAAATGCGATATTGAAATGTAGCTTTGTATCTAGCACATCTTGTAGTTTCTTGCAAAACCTCGATGTGCATCTCAGATCTCTGTCTGATACAATGGAAATAGGTACCTTGTGTAGCTAACTTATCAAGCAAGGAATCCGTACGTATAAGAATGAAATGAGCTAATTTCGTCAATCTGTCAACAACAACCTAGATTGCATCTTTCTTACTTGGAGATAAGAGTAAACCCGAAACAAAATCCATAGTCACTCCTATTTCCACTCGGGAATCATAATAGGTTGCAATAAACCTGACGGTAACTAATGTTCAGCGTTAATTTGCTGACAAATTAAACACTTAGAAACAAACTCTGAAATGTCACGTTTCATACCATGCCACTAATAAAACTGTTTCAAATCATTATACATTTTCGTACTTCCCGGATGTACAGATAACCAACTACTATGAGCTTCATTTAAAATCATCTTAATTAACTCTGAATTTTTTGGAACATAAATTCGGCCTCTGAATCTTAAACAGTCATCATCATCAACTTGAAACTCTGAATCAGAATTCAAATCACATTGAGATCTTTTAGCTAACAATTCATTATCAACTTTCTGAGCTTCACAAATCTGTTGTAAAAGCAACGATCTCGCTTTCAACTCAGCTGCAATCAAGCCATCATCAGAAAAAGTCAACTGAGTATTCATTGCACGTAGAGCAAACAAAGATTTCTGGCTTAAAGCATCAGCAACAACATTAGCCTTTCCCGTATAATAATCGATTACTAATTCATAATCTTTTAGTAATTCTAGCCATCTCTGCTGTCGCAAGTTCAAATTTTTCTGAGTCATCAAATATTTCAAACTCTTGTGATTTGAGTAAACATGGCATTTCTCACCAAACAAATAATAACGCTAAATCTTCAGCGCAAATACAATGGCTGCTAACTCTAAATCGTGCGTCAGGTAATTCTTTTCATGCGGCTTCAACTGTCTCGAGGCATAAGCTATGACTTTGCCTTCCTGCATCAAAATACAACCCAAACTATTCAACGATACATCACTATAGATTACTAATTCTTTACCCGATTCTAGCTGAACTAACACTAGAGCTTCGATCAATAAAGCTTTCAGCTGATCAAAACTTTTCTAACAATTCTCGGACCATTCAAACTTTACATCTTTCTGAAGCAATCTCATCAACAGAGTCGCAATCATCGAAAAGCCTTTTACAAACCATCGGTAATAGCCAGCTAGTCCTAGAAAATTACAGACTTCGGATACATTTCTCGGAGGCTTTCAATCCATTATTGCATAAATCTTGCTTAGATCAATTCGAATACCCGATGCTGACACAATATGCCCTAGAAAACCAACTTCACTCAACCAAAATTCACATTTACTGAACTGTGCATATAACTGCTTATCTCTCAGAGTCTGCAATACAATTCTCAAATGCTCAGCATGCTAAATTTCATTTCTCGAATAGATCAAGATATCATCTATGAACACAACAATAAATAGATTTTAATACGGTCTAAAAATCCAATTCATTAAATTTATAAAGACAGTAGGTGCATTCGCCAGTCCGAAAGGCATAACTAAATATTCATAATGCCAATACCTCGTTCTAAAAGCAGTCTTTGGCACATCAGAGTCTTTAACTCGTAACTGATAATAACCACATCTTAGATATATCTTTGAAAACACAGTAGCCCCTTTCAATTGATCAAACAAATCATCAATTCTGGGCAGAGGATATTTGTTCTTGATCATCACTTTATTAAGCTGTCGGTAGTCTATACACATTCTCATCATGCCATCTTCCTTTTTCACAAACAACACAGGAGCACCCAAGGCAAAAAACTCGATCGTGCAAATCCTCTATCGGTTAATTCTTGTAACTAAGCTTTTAATTCTTTTAACTCTGTTAAAGCCATTCTATACGGAGCTATCAATATCAACTTTTTACCCGATATTAACTCAATGCCAAACTCAACCTCTCAAATCGGTGGTAAACTCGGTAACTCTTCAGGAAACACATCTAGATACTCACATACAACTGACACTAATTCAATCTTCTTTTCAGTCACTTTCGTATCAAGCACATAAGCAAAATAAGCTTCACAACCCTTTCTCACATATTTCTAAGCTAACATCGAAGAAATCACTACTGGCGAACCATTTAAATCATCTGACTCAATTCGAATAATCTTATTATTCTGACATCTCAAATCTATTGTCTTTCTTTTGCAATTCACAACAACATCATGCAACATTGGCCAATCCATACCCAAAATTATATCAAACTCATCAAATGGTAACAACATTATATCAGTCAGAAAGCAATTATCCTGAATCATTAATGGACAGTTCTTGCACACTTTATCAACCAAACACACTTGCCTAAGGGGTTCGATACTCTAATTACAAATTCAGTAGACTCTATAGGCAAAGTCTTACTAGATACCAAATCCACACATACATATGAATGAGTTGATCCTGGATCTATTAATGCAATAACTTTTGTATCATAAAGAGTAAAAGTACTGGTGATGACATCTGGAGATGACGCTTTTTCACAAGCATGAATAGCGTAGGCTCGGACAGGTGCTCTAGCATCAAATCTTGTTGCAATGTCTCGTGTCACACCTCTACCACCACTTACATTGCCCGTGTTTCTGGATGGTCTACCTCTAGCTGCAGTGTTACTCAACCTCGTGTTCTGAACATTATCTTTTTCAGCTAACTCTAGACAATCTTTAATAAAGTGGTCTCATGAACCACAACTGTAACAAGTTCTATTATTACTTTTCCCCCAACAATCTCCAAAATTTTGTCTTTCACATTGTTGACACTCAAGTTTAACATCTTTTACATTGCCAACACTCGATACTAACGTGGCTTGAGCTTTAGAATTGGTATATTGCTTCCCACGATCTCTATTCTGATATCCTGCTGAAGCTGTCGACCGGTTAAAATAGTCTCTAGATTTCTTCGACAAAGAATGATAAGATTTATTCATCAATATCTTCCTCGAATCTCTTGCCTCTGAAACAACTTTTCTCTTTTCTTTGCTGAGATCTTTGGCTTTACAAGCCCTCTCAATCAATACTACAAATTCTTTCAATTCAAGTATCCCAACCACACGCCCGTGTGTCTATCTCGTGTACGCTTCGAAATGGCCACACACACCCATATGCCAAGGCTGTGTGCCTCACACGGTCATCAGACACGCCTGTGTGTCTAAGTCATGCTTGAGACTGACTTAAATTCATAGGGCTATCCCAGGGGACACAAGACCGTGTAACATGACTATCTGTCGCACAAGGCTGAGACACACGCCCGTGTGGACAAAAATAGGACATTTGTAAAGCCAATTTGCCACCCTACTCTCAAGTACATAAAGCAACCAAAAGAGCACATTTCAATACATCTTTAAGCAATAAAAAAACATGCCAATTCATAATCATGTCATGCCATCTATCATCAACCAGTTCAACTACTCAATTCCACATTCAAAACCTATCAAATTATTATACCAAAATTCATCACATTAACATCTATTCCATATCACAAAACACACTATTAAACTATATCAACAACTAATGCCAACATACCAAAATAAGCCAACATAGATGGCATTATATACTTCTCATACTTATCACTTGACAACATATAAATCAAGCCAAATTCAACTTCATAAACAACACCATTTACAAGCCACGTTTCATGACTAAATCCACAACTCAAAACATACTCAAAATGACATTAACCTATACATGCCATATACCATATATACAAGCTTCAAAAGTACCAACAAGATAATTGATAGTGTGATGATGGTTCACGATGATCCCCGATGTCCGAGCTAGCTTCGATACTCTATAAAAAAAAAGACAAATATCACACAGTAAGCTTCATAGCTTAGTAAGTTCGTAGCAAATATACTCAACAGTTCATATAATACAAAACATCAATTAATAAACAATTATTAGTTCTTATATTATCATTCAATTCTAATCAACCACTATTTAACATGTATATACAAATTCATCAAGCTTCATACACATAGTATCAACTACCACATAGGTATCGTACATACCTGAACTTTCCCGTATTTATTTATTTCATTCTCACCTCTTTGTTCGATACATTAATTTGTTCGGAAGTCTTTCAATGTTCCAAGAATTCGTACACTTAGTACATCAGTGATTAGCCGAAGCTATAACAATCTCGCACACTTAGTGCCATCACATCAAACCGTAGCTATCTTAATATCACACACTTAGTGCCTCATATAGCCGAAACTATTCCAATTCGCACACTAAGTGCTATTTATAGTCGAAGCTATTTTGAAACCCACATTAAGTGCCAAACATAGTTGATTTATCGTCGTACGCTATCATAGTCACATATATACAATTTATGCATTATTAAAGCATTAAAAACATAATTGTAACTTCATTTATCACATACGAACTTACCTTGTACTCAGAATGGACGAATCGGATGATTACTCGATAACTTTCGATTTTCCTCAATCTAAATTTGAATTTTTTCTTTCTTGATCTATATGTATTTAAAATTAACCATTTAATCACAAATTCATTCAATTTAATCCACAAACACATATTTTGGCATTTTTGCACTTTAGCCCCTAAAGTTAACATTTATTCAATTTAGTCCCTATTTCACGAAAACACAATTTACACAAAATTTAATTTCACTCAAGCCTAGCCGAATTTTCTAAGGACCCGTAGCAGCCCAAAACTTTCATTTATTTTACAATTTAACCCCTAAATTTACACTTTTCTCAAATTAATCCCTAATTGACATTTTTGTAAAAAATCTCTTTACAAAACATGTATATCAAGCACCAAAATTTCATAATTCATCATCAAACATCATAAAGCTGAAGCATTCAAAAACATAAAAATCATCAAAAACCGATCAAAAATCATACCTTAATCAAGGATTAAAGGTGCCGAATAAACAAGCCCTAAATGCTTTTCTTTTTCTTTGATATAATTTGTTGATGAAGGCATGAATTAAGGAACATTTTGTTTTATTTTTTTTAACTAATATTAACTTAATAACCAAATACCAATTCTACCCTTAGATAAAACATTATAAAATCACTTAATATATACCCATTTTTGTCAAATTCCACTATCAAGGGTCAAATTACAACATAAGGACCTTTCATTTAATAAGCCATGACAAATAGACACCTTTATCATATAGAATGCAACTTTTTCATTTTACGCGATTTAGTCCATTTTCTCAAAGTGAGGTATTAAACGATAAAATTAACTCAGGCAATTTTCACACATATAAATTCACATACTGTAAACACCAAAAATAATATTAAAATAATTTTATGACCTCAGATTTGAGGTCTCGAAACCACTGTTCTGATTTAGCTAAAATCGAGCTGTTACAACTAACTTAATCATCAACTATTCATTTAGATTTGTTATTCGAGATTATAATCATTTCAAATTACTTGCTAAACTGATAGCTTTTCTTGGCTATCTTAATTCTAACTTTTTGTAGGTTTATTGCATCCTTTGTATTTTAATTTCCACATTGATAAGAACAACATGAATCACAAGTTTTTACTTGATGCTCCTTTTGTTTGGGGAGACGCTGATAAGTGTCGCTTCCTTATAAATTTGGATTATCTCATAAAAAAAATGTGATTGATGTGAAAGCAAACTATAAAATTCAATATATGTACAAAATTTGTGCAACATATGTGCAATTATCAATTATTATATTGTAATTCAAAATTTTAAAATATGATAATTGAAGTTCAAAACTTGTTTAGCATATGTTCAATTATATTAGCTTATATATATACGGGAAAACCAAAAAAAAACAAACCCACACAATATATTTGCACTTTTGAACAGTAAAAGTAAGAATTTATAAGCATATTGCATTTTGCTATTCGAAGTATCTAAATTGGGTAACTTTTTTACCCGACCATTGGAATACGTAATGAACAAACACTTACTCGAGTATTCTTTGTATAGCAAAATGAAAGATGATATTAACGAGCGAAAAGTTTTGATGGACTTCATCAGCAACTATCCGTTTGGATCTGTAATCCGAGATTATAACCAATGCAAATTGCTTGCTAAACCGAAAGCTTTTCTTAGCCATCTTGATTCTAAATTTTCGTAAGTTTATTGTACTTTCGTATGTTTGTTTTAATTTCCACATTGAGAAGAACAACGTGAATAACAATTTTTTACTTAATGCTCCATTTGTTTGGGTCGGCATCGATAACTATAACTGTCGCTTTCTTATAAATTTGGATTATCTCATATAGAGAAATGTACTTGACTTGGAAACATATTAGAAAATTCAGTATAATTGCAAAACTTGTGCAGCATATGTGTAATTATCAATTATTATATTTCATTTGATATTTTTATAATTTGATAATTAACGTTCAAAACTTGTGCAACATATGTTCAATTATATTAGTTTATATATATACGGGAAAACCAAAACGAATTTAAAAACTAAAAGCAAACACCATATATTTGCACTTTTGAATGGTAAAGTTAAGATTTTATAAGCATATTGCTTTTTTCTATTTGAAGTATCTAAATTAGGTAAAATTTTTACCCGACATAGGAATGCTTAACTGTAACAGCTCGATTTAGACCCTATTCGGAACGGTGGTTTCGGGACCACAAATCTAAGTCAAAAAAATATTTAAAAATTATTTTCTGTGTTTATTATGTGTGAACTTATATCTGTGAAATTTTCATGTTTTAATTTTGTCGTTTGAGTGCTGATTTAATAAAAATGGTTTAATTGCGTAAAATAAAAATTTGATGGTTTAATGTGTAAGGGCCAAATTGAATGTGTCTTTAAAATTTGAAGTATTTATAATGCAATTTTTCCATGAGAACATGATATGGATGGTTTTGGCCAAGAATTATAATGGTTTTATATTTTATTATAAAGGTTAAATAGGTAAAATGATAATAATGTTATATAATATAAAACATAAAATAATTAAAAGCCATGCATGTTTATATTTTGGTAGCCAAAATTAGCTAAAATAAAAAAAATAAGAAAAGAAAGCCATATTCATCCATTGTTTAGCTTAATCAAGGTATGTAACTAGCTCGATTTTTGATAATTTTTACGTTTTTAAGATCGTTGCAGTGTAATGTAAAAAGCCCATGTTTGAATTTTTTATTTTTATGAATATTTTGAGTTATGCCATTGATGAATAATTGAGCTTTGTGATGTTAGATGATGAATTATGAAAGATATGTTTTGGATTAATATGTTTTGTATTGGAATTTTTGATGAATTTTAGTAATTAGGGTTAAATTGCAAAAATAATAAATTGAGGGACTAAAATGTGAAATAAATGAAATGTATTTACTTTTATGAACATAAGGAACATTCGGCCTAAGCATAGTGTATTCAAATTTTGGATGTTTTGTGTTTTGTGCAATTTGGACTAATTTGTAAAAAGTGTAAAATGTTAGGGGCAAAATGGTAATTTGCCCATTTATGTGTTTTTGGACTAAATTGAATGAATTTGAATAAGTTTAATTTGAATATTTTTAGATAAAAAACAAAAGAAATTGGATTTGGATTGGGGAAAAACCGAAGTTGTTGAATAGTCGTCTCGTTCCAATTATCGTTGTCCTAGGTAAGTTTATAAGCAAATAAATGCTAATAATTTTGAATATATATGAATTTAAAATGCTGAATTAAATTTTATGAGCTTATATATATAATGGCTGAATGTGTATATGCTTGGGAACTATATTTACGAATTCGATTCGACCGAGTTACGACGTCCAAAAGCCCCGTATGAACCTTAGTAATAGCTAGGATATATATGTCATGACATAGGATTTCCATATGTGTTCTCATGTAAGACCACGTCTGGGACGTTGGCATCGATATGTGTTCTCGAGTAAGACCCTATCTGGGACAGTGGCATCGATATGTGATTACATGTAAGACTACGTCTAGGATGTTGGCATTGTACGATATGTGTGATTATCTGATTATCCTATTCAATTTCGAATGGTTCAACAGGCAATGATAAGTTGTGATCGAATGTGTAAAATGAGCTAAAATGATTAGGTATGTGATAGTTGATTACCTATTGGAAAATAAGGTAAGTTGGTTATTTGATATGTGATACAAATTATACATGATACAAATGTAAATATATGTTTATTTGTGTAGTATATTCGACCACATGATATGTATAAGTATGTGATATTAAAGTTTGATTCATGAGTATATGCATATGAGTTTATATATATTCGGTTATATAATGATATTGTGGCTTTGAAATTGAATGATACTTTGATAATAGATATATGTATATTCGACCAAGATAAAGTTTATATATGAAAGTATATGTTGTATATAAAACTGTAAGCTTGAAATTAAATGTGATTATGATAGCATAAATTGGTTTGGTTAACTTGAGTTCATTATGTCACTGATTTGTTTATTTGCTTATAACTTACTAAGCTATAATAGCTTGCTGTGTGTGTATGTTTGCTACTATTTTATGGATTTTGGAGGCTAGTTTCGGGCTCGGGGATTGTCAGCGAAATCTATCACACTATCGACTATTTTGGTACTTTTATAAGTTTGAACTTGAACCTATGGCATGTATAGGCTAGTATATATATTTGATTTTGGGGTATGTAAATATTAGCCTTGCAAAAATGGCTTATTATTTTGTTAATCTTGGATTTTTATGCTTTGATCAAGTGGTGGTTATGTTTGGTTTTGGTATTTCGGCTATGGCTTATATATATAAGTATATATATATATGTGAATCTTGTTTGATATGCTTTGTTAAGGTTTTGTTATGTGAGTTGGTATTAAGGTAAATTCGGTTATGGCATATAGAGGAAGTGAAGTTGATATAGTTATTTAATATTTGAGGTTTAGTATGTTTAATTATGGATGAGTTTGTTTTGCTAAAAATGTTAAAGATATACGTGCTAATGAATGTATTCAGCTAATGATAGATAAATTAAATACATATGCATAGGACATGTTTGTTTGTGGTTTGATATTTAAAGGTCAAGTTAATTAGTTTAATGTTTGATTTTTGTTATGTACATAAAGTGTAAATGGCAAATTATAGAAGTAAAATGGCTACTTTGATTCGGTTACTTATTAGTAAATAATGATTATGTATTAGGTATATTTTGTTAGCTAAATGGATGGTCATAAAGTGACAAGTTGACATTTTTATTTGGTTATGCAATGGTAAATTTAACTTAAGATTGAATGGTGGAATTGGTATGACTTTAGTGGTTAATTTTGATAACAGAATAGGTGAGAAATGAATTGGTTGTGTACTTGTAATTTTGTCATGATGCTAGCATATAAATTTTGGTACGTTTTGATTTGGTAATTACGCTTAGAAATGGTCCATATTGATATGGTAATATGCGCATGAATTTGAAATGTAGAAGAAGTATATTTGGCCATGTTGTAATGCTAGCTACTATCTTTTATGCTAATGAATATTATGCAGTGTGATATGGGGTGATATGGTACAATATGCAAATGTATATAGATATGTAGAATGGTATGTTTAGTATTTATTCAAATAAGTGAATTTGGACTAGTGGATGTCTTATTGTAAGCTCGATTTATGAATTGAAATATGATTAATTATGACTTAGGTATTCGAATGTTATAGAATTGATGGCCATATAGTTCGAACTTTGTAATTATGAAACATATGCAAATTTTTGTTTTGATGTATAATAGCTTGGTTCGAATACTTGAATAGGCTGACGATATTGATGTAATTAAATTATAAAGCATGATTAATTTTAATTGGTTAAATTGTTTACATGTGCACATTTGATTTATATGAATCATTAAATGGATGCTATTCGAGTTTGAGAATTATTGGAAAGAAGTTGATATATCTTTGTACCTATAATGTATTATATGAATGTACTGAGTTGTGTTTTGTCCAGTAATGCCTCATAACCCTAATTCGGCGACGGATATGGGTTAGGGGTGTTACAGTAATTTATCCTGATCGAGCCGTAGCTGATGATGTCGAGAGTATAGCGCATGCTCCCGCGCAAGGGACAACACCGGTTGATTCTCGATCGACTTCAAGTAGCCAAGAGGGAGAGACTAAACAAGCCTTTTTCCAAATGATGAATGATTGGTTTACTCAGTATATCCAGACAAATTTGGCTGCACAACAACCTCTACCCCCAACTAATCCTCCTTTGATACCCATTATACCTCAAGTGATTGATCCGTTGAGATTACATAAGGCCCCTGTTGATAAAATCAGAAAACACAGGGCTGAGGAATTCAGAGCTACTAATGATGATGATGCTAAGCGAGCTGAATTCTGGCTTGATAATACTATTCGCGTGTTTGATGAGCTATCTTTTACCCCTGATAAGTGTTTAAAATGTGCCATATCCTTGCTACGAGACATCGCATATCACTAGTGGAATACACTAGTATCGGTGGTTCTGAAGAACGGGTGACTTGGGAGTTCTTTCAGACCGAGTTCCGTAAGAAATACATCAGACAGAGATTTATCGACCAGAAATGCAAAGAATTTCTAGAGTTGAAACAGGGTCGTATGACCGCGACAGAATATGAGCGAAAATTTGTGAGACTCAGTAGATATGCCCGTAAATGTGTGTCGACTGAAGCTATAATGTGTAAAAGATTCGAAGACGGGTTAAATGAAGACATTAAACTACTAGTTGGCATTCTGAAAATAAAAAAATTCGTAGTACTGGTTGAATGAGCATGCAAAGCCGAAGAGCTGGGGAAAGAGAAAAGAAAAGCTAACTTTGAAGCTAGAGATTCACATAAGAGACCATCGAGTAAGTCATTTTAGTTGGCATCAAAGAGATTCCGAGATGATTCTGGCCATTCAAAGGCTACTGTGGGTTATTCTAGACGTGATCGGGATAGACCACCTGTGAGTTCAAAAGCTACCTCAGTAGCTAGTGTTGGTATCGTTAGATAAAATCAACCGAAGTGCAAACATTGTGGTAAACGACATCCTGGCAGTTGTAGATTGTTTGATCGGGCCTATTTTAAATGTGGATTGATGGATCATTTCATTCGTGAATGCCCTGAGTTAGCTGAACAAAACACAGTACAGAATGCGAGACCGAGTAACATGTCAGCTCGAGGTAGACCATCCAGAAATATGAGTAATGTGAGTAGCAGTCAGAGAGGAACTAAAGACACAGTAAATCGATCTGAGGCTTGTGCATCGGCCAGAGCTTATGCCATTCGTGCTCGCGAAGAGGCTTCATCCCCAGATGTTATTACTGGTACATTCACTCTCTATGATACTGGTGTAATTGCATTGATTGATTCTGGTTTGACTTATTCTTATGTGTGTGAGACCTTAGTATTCAGTAAGACTTTGCCTGTTGAGTCTATTGAGTTTGTGATTAGAGTATCAAACCCCTTGGGCCGGTGTGTTCTGGTTGACAAAGTGTGTAAGAATTGTCCTTTGATGATTCGAGATTTGTGTTTTTCAGCTGATTTGATGTTGTTTCCATTTGACGAGTTCGATATAATTCTGGGTATGGACTGGTTGACTTTGCATGATGCTGTTGAAAACTGCAAAAGAAAGACTATTGATTTACTGTGCCAGAATAATGAGATTATTTGGGTTGAATCTAATGATCTAAATGGTTTACCGGTAGTGATATCTTCGATGTTAGCTCAGAAGTATGTGAGAAAAGGTTGTGAAGCTTACTTTGCGTATGTGCTTGATAGTAAAGTGACCGAAAGAAAGATTGAATCAGTACCAGTTGTGTGCGAGTATCCGGATGTATTTCTTGAGGAATTGTCAGGTTTGCCAGTTATCCGAGAAGTAGAGTTTGGTATTGAGTTAGAGCCGGGGATGACTTCGATTTCAATAGCTCCGTACGGAATGGCACCGATCGAATTGAAAGAATTGAAAGCTTAGTTACAAGAATTGACAGATAGGGGTTTTGCGCGACCGAGTTTCTCTCCTTGGGGTACACCAATTTTATTTGTGAAAAAGAAAGACGGATCTATGAGAATGTGTATCGACTATAGACAGCTCAATCAGGTGACTATAAAGAATAAATATCCATTGCCACGGATTGACGACCTGTTCAATCAGCTGAAAGGGGCTACAATGTTTTCAAAGATAGATTTGAGATCAGGTTACTATCGGTTGCGAGTTAAAGACTCTGATGTGCCAAAAACTGCTTTTCGAACGAGGTACGGACACTATGAGTTTCTGGTTATGCCTTTCGGACGTACTAATGCACCTGCTATTTTCATGGATTTGATGAACTAGATCTTCAGACAGTATTTAGATCAGTTTGTGGTTGCATTCATATATGACATTTTGATCTACTCCCGTGATGAAACCGAGTATGCCGAACATCTGAGACTTATGTTACAAACTTTGTGAGATAAATAGTTGTATGAGAAGTTCAGTAAATTCGAGTTCTGGTTACGTGAAGTCAGTTTTCTGGGACATGTTGTATCAACATCGGGTATTCGGGTTGATCCGAGTAAGATTTCGGCTATACTTGATTGGAAACCTCCGAGAAATGTTTCTGAAGTCCAAAGTTTTCTGGGACTTGCTGGTTACTATAGACGGTTCGTGTAAGGTATCTCTATGATTGCAACCCCGATGACGAAGCTATTACAGAAAGATGTTAAGTTCGAGTGGTCAGAAAAGAGCCAGAAAAGTTTTGATCAGTAGAAAGCCCTTTTGACTGAAGCTCCAATGCCAATTCAGCCAGAATCGGGTAAAGAATTTGTTATTTATAGTGATGCATCTTTGAATGGTTTGGGCTGTGTGTTAATGCAGGAAGGCAAAGTCATAGCTTATGCTTCGAGACAATTAAAGCCGCATGAAAAGAACTATCCAACAAACGACCTAGAATTAACATCTATTGTGTTTGCGTTGAAAATATGGCACCACTACCTATTCGATGAGATATGTCACATTTATTATGATCACAAAAGCTTGAAATATTTAATGACTCAAAAATATCTAAATTTGAGACAGCGACGATGGTTAGAGTTGCTAAAAGATTACGAGCTTGTGATTGACTACCATCTGGGAAAGGCTAATGTTGCTGCTGATGCTCTAAGCCGAAAATCATTGTTTGCTTTGCGTGCAATGAATGCGCATATGACTATGTCTGATGATGGTTGATTATAGCTGAGTTAAAAGCAAGACCGTTATATATTTAACAGATTTGTGATACTCAGAAAGTTGATAAGGATTTGTTAGCAAAGCAGGGCTAATGTGATTCGAATGTTGATTCAGAGTTTCAAGTTGATGCTGAGGGTTGTCTGAGGTTCAAAAACCGAATATGTGTTCCGATAAATCCAAAGTTGATTCAGATGATTTTGAATGAAGCTATAATAGTTGATTATTTGTTCACCTAGGTAGTACGAAAATGTATAATGATCTGAAACAACTTTACTAGTGGCATGGTATGAAACGAGACATTTCTGACTTTGCTTCAAAATGTTTAGTCTGTCAGCAAGTAAAAGTTGAGCATCAGGTACCTTCTGGATTGCTTCAGCCGATCATGATACCTGAGTAGAAATGGGACCGAGTCACGATGGATTTTGTATCCGGTTTACCGTTAACACTGAGCAAGAGAAATGCGATTTGGCTTATTATGGATAAATTGACTAAATTGACTTATTTTGTTCTGGTTCGTACAGATTACTCACTTGATAAGCTAGTTGAATTGTATGTTTCTCAGATTGTGAGATTGCATGGAGTACCTATTTCTATTGTTTCGGATAGAGATCCGAGGTTTACATCGCGGTTTTGGAAGAAATTGCAAGATGCATTAGGTCCAAAATTACATTTCAGCACTGCTTTCTATCCACAGACAGATGGTCAGTCCGAACGAATCATTCAAATACTTGAGCATATGTTGAGATGTTACATTCTCGAGTTCGAAGGTACGTGGGAACAATACTTGCCTCTGATTGAATTTTCGTACAATAATAGCTTTTCATCGAGTATCAAAATGGCACCCTACGAGGCTTTGTATGGTCGCAAATGTCGTACACCATTGTATTGGACTAAGCTTAGTGAAAATAAGTTACACGAGGTCGATTTGATCAAAGAGACTGAACAAAAAGTAAAAGTGATCCGCGAAAGCCTGAAAACAGTGTCAGATAGTTAGAAATTGTATGCGGACTTGAAATGAAAAGATATAGAGTTTCAGATAGGGGATAAATTCTCAGATTCGGTCGAAAAGGCAAATTGAGTCTGAGATTTATTAGACCGTATGAGATTATTGAGCGTATCAAGCCGGTTGCATATAGACTGTTGTTGCCACCTGAGTTAGAAAAGATTCATAATGTATTTCATGTTTCGATGCTTCGATGGTACAGATCTGACCTTTTACATGTGATTAATCTGTCAGAGATTGAGATTAAGTCAGATATGACATATGAGGAAGAACCGATTTGTATTCTGGCTCACGATGTTAAAGAATTACGAAATAAGAAAATTCTGTTAGTGAAAGTACTGATAAACCGTAGTATATACATATTTTTACCCCATGCTTGGCATATTTATGGATGATTTTTCCTTAATTTCATTGAATTCGATGCTCCTAATCCTTTAAATTTGTGTTTTATACTTAGGTGAGCTTACGAGAGAAAAAAAGGGCGAGAAACGGGCCAAAAACAGACATATTGGTCCTAACTCAATGTTTCACACGGCCTAGGCACTTCCACACGGGTTGACCACACGCCTGTGTGTGACACACGGGTAGACCACACGCTTGTGTGTCATGGCCATGTCGACACAAAACTAAGTCAGAATTGCACACGGCCTGAAGCACCTCCACACGGGCGTGGCACACGGCCGTGTCCTTATCGAGCCCAAGTCTAGTTCTACTCGAAAAAGGCCACTTTTGAGGGTTTTGAAGCATTCTAAAGCCTATATAAACACCCTAGAAGAGGAATAAGGAACACACGCAGAGTTGGAGGCAGAATATACTCAAGGAAAGCCATCAGAATCACCTCGGAGGCAGGATCTACATCAAGACTGAAGATTTCCATCCAATTTCCTAGAAGTTCTTTAGGTTTCTTTATGTTTTTTTGTTTTCTAAATTTTGAGATGTTTTCCATTGTTATTATGAACTAAACTCCCTAAATACCTAAGAGAGATGAAACCTAGGACTAATCTTATTACTCTTTGATTTATTTGATAAACACTTGTTCTTATTCTTAATTGTGAGTTTAACCCTTGTTTTAATATTCCAGGATATTAATTTAGGTTTTTGATGTGCTTATTCAGTGGAGGAAAAGTCCCTGGTTAAGAGTAGATCATTCATAATTAAATGGAGTTACATGCAATCCTAAAGATAGGACGATATAAATCTATCAGATTAAAGTCAAATCTAATAAGGGAATCCATAGATCGAGTTAATGCGACGATAGGGGTTTTAATTAGAAAGAGATTTCGATTAATCAACCTAGAGTCAGTTATTTTTAGTATCGAGAGAGTTATTAACATAAATCAGGGATTTCTACGGAATAAGTCAAGTGAATAACTTGTCTAAGTCAAAGGTAATAAGTGAAGTCTAGGTGGATTCTTCCTTGGGTATTGTCTTCTCCATTGGTTTTTCTACAGTATTTTCCAACTTTCACCTCTGTCGTAATCTTAGTTAAATTAGAAAATTAGTTTAGTTTAAAAATACCCTTTAATTCTTAGGCTAGATAATAAAAAGTTAGTAACTACTAGTACTCCTAGTCCTCGTGGATATGATATTTCCAGTCTCACCATAACTATACTACTGTTCGATAGGTACGCTTGCCTTAAGTCAAATTTTTAGTTAGTTACGCGACCATCAAGTTTTTGGCGCCATTGCCAGGGACTAAGATATTAGGAACGCTTGATTTTCATTACTTTAGCCATTTTTACTTTTATTGCAATTTACTTTTTGTTTTTAGTTTAATTTTTCTTTACTAATTTTTCTTTTCTTTACTTCAGACAGGTTCTTATAGTTTATGACTAGAAGAAACCCGTCAGGACCTCTACTTTTTGATAGTGAGATCGAGAGCACAGCTCGTAGAAATCGAAGGGAAATAAGGCAAAGCTTACAATACATAGAGGAAGGGAAAGAGGACGATATCCATACTACAACCTAGGAGATGGCTGAAAATCGGAATAATCCGCTACCTCCTGTGCTTGTCGCAGATCCAGTAGATCAGAATCCTGGTCCATGTACTATGTAGGATTATGCTAAACCTACTTTAACATGAACTGAATTGAGTATAGTTAGGCCTGCTGTTGCTGCAAATAATTTTGAACTGATACCTAACACTATTTAGATGATACAACAATTTGTTCAGTTTGATGGTTGCAGGACGAGGATCCAAACACTCATTTGGCAAATTTTCTGGAATTCTGTGACACCTTTAAAATCAATGGAGTTTTTGAAAATGCCATTCGCTTTCGGTTATTTCCCTTTTCATTGAGAAATAAGGCTAAACAGTGGTTGAACTCGTTACCACGAGGGTCAATCACCACTTGGGAACAGATGATTGAAAAGTTTTTACTAAAATATTTTCCTTCGGCTAAAACGGCTAAGCTAAGGAATGATATCTCTTCTTTTGTGCAGATGGATTTGGAAACACTTTATGATGCATGGGAGAGATACAATGATTTATTGAGAAGGTGCCCTCACCATGGGTTACCTCTATGGCTGCAGGTTCAGACTTTTTACAACGGTGTGAACCCCTCAACAAAGCAACTGATCAACGCAGCCGCCGGTGGAACGTTAAACAACAAAACACCTGAAGAATCTTACAAATTTATCAAAAAGATGTCACTAAATAACAATCAGTGGCAAGTCATAAGAACAAAGTTGACAAAAGCAGCGGTGTTTTCAACCTCGATGCGGTCACTATGCTATCTAACTAGGTAGAACTCTTAAATAAAAAGATTGATGGTTTGTGTGGTTCTACTCAGGTACATCCAGTGATGAGGTGTGATTCAAATGGAGGGGGAATGCACAACACAGATTATTCATCCTTTAACCCTAGCACCGAGGAGGAACAAGTCAACTATGTGGGTAATAATTCTAGACCTCAAAATAACCCATATAGTAACACTTATAATGCAGGTTGGAGGAACCATCCCAATTTCTCGTGGGGTGGTCAAGGAAATCAAAGGCCACAACATCCCCCAGGCTTCCAACAAGAGAAGAAATCGAACCTTGAAGTGATGCTTACAAAATTTATCTCGGTCTGAGAAACTCATTTTTAGAATACTGAAACAGTGCTTAAGAATCAACAAGCGTCAATTCAAGGGCTCGAAACTCAAATAGGATAGCTCGCTAAGTTGATCTCTAAACGACCACAAGGTAGCCTATCAAGTAACACTAAAACTAACCCAAGAGAGCAACTTCATGCCATTATTGTGCACAATGATGAAGGGTTAGTTGAAGCTGAACTGAAACTGAGGCAAGACAACTTGGAAGATAAAGGTAAAGTTGATGTAAGCAATGGTACACAGAAACTGGTAAGCAAGGATTATAACCCTCGTGTACCATATTCTAAGGCGACAAGAAAAGACCACACGGGTGAACAATTTGGTAAATTCCTTAAATTATTAAAGAAATTACATATTAACTTACAGTTTATTGAAGCTCTTTCGCAGATGCCAAACGCAGTTAATTTTTAAAGGAGCTTTTAGCAAATAAGTAGAAGTTGGATGAGGCGTCGCATATGGAGTTGAACGCACTTTGCTCAGCCATTCTACAGAATAGGCTACCCAACAAATTAAAGGATTCATGGAGTTTTACGATTCCTTGTTTAATTGGTAGTTTAAACTTTAACAATGCTTTTGCTGATTTAGGGGCAAGTATTAATGTTATGCCTTATAAAATGTTTAAACAACTAGGTCTTGGAAAACCCAAACAAACTAGGATGAGCATTCAATTGATAGATAAAACAATTAGATTTCCTAGGGGTATTATTGAAGATGTGCTTGTTAAAATCGATAAATTTATATTCCCAGTGGACTTTGTTGTTCTAAACATGGACGAGGATAATGACGTACCTCTAATTTTAGGAAGGCCCTTTTTAGCAACTGCTAGAACTATCATTGACGCTGGCACAGGTGAATTGATACTTGGTGTAGGAGATGACACGATTAAACTTCAAGCTCGTGATTCTACTAAAATATCTAGTAATCAAGATGATTGTTTAAGTTCTGATAATCTGAGTAATATTACAACTCAAACTTCTTTGCAGGAGTCTCCTAGGAAGAATGTGATGGAACTACATTCTAGTCCATGTGAAAAAAAATAGAGCGACTTATGAAGAACGAAGGCTTTAGATAGATGAACTAGACGAATGGTGAACACATGTCAAGGAGAAACCAGAAGCACATGATGAATCACAGCGACACCTCGATAAACGTAGAGATGAAACAATGGAATTTAAGGTCGGAGATAAAATATTGTTAGATGAAAAGGACTCTCGAATTGCTACTTCAGAGCTTAATACAAATGGAACAACTCTTTTCACGGAACTGAATGTTTTCCCATACGGTACAGTCAACGTAAATCATTCTCAATTCGACACTTTTAAGGTAAATATTACTCGACTTAAAATTTATGTGGATAATAGAATTGATAGTGAGAAAAAGGAGTCTCGACTCCATGATCCGCCGTAATTATGTGAATGAGAAGTAAGTCGAGCTTAGACTCTAAATAAGCGCTTCTCGGGAGGCAACTCGAGCTCTAACACCACTAACTAGTTTATTTTAGCTATTTTTAGTGTTTTTATGTAGGTACAGTGGCCCACACGGCCTGGACACACGGGCGTGTCCTTGGCCGTGTGGAAACAGGGCTACAAAATTCCCAAGTATCGAGCCACACGACTTGTAATAAATCAACACGATCGTGCGACATGGCTGTGTGAAGCACACAACCTAGACACACGGGCGTGTCCTAGGCTATGTGAAAACTGGAGTCAAAATTTTCAAATCTTAACAAGTTAGAGAGTTAGACGGGAAAGACATACGGTAGTGTGTTTGGACACTGGGGCATGTGGGATACCACACGGGCGTGGAAGAAGCAAACAACAAAGAATACGGTCGTCTGACATGGCCGTGTGATGATTAGACATTTAATTTTTGCGATAAACACAACCTAGACATGAGCCACACGGGCGTGTGACATAGCCGTGTAGCCCGACACGGATCTTACATGGTCGTGCCCCTTTATAAACCCCAACCCCAAATTTATTTTTTGTCATCTTCTTCATCAATCTTTGCCCTCTAAAACCCTAGCCGCCGCAGCTTCCTTTTCCCCCAACTCTAGTCACCGCCCATCCCTTCTTTCCCTTTCTTTCTTTCCCCCTCCCCTCTTCCATCTCAACCCTACACCCACACCCTTTCTCCCCTCCCACCTTCGCACCACACCAACACACACACACACGACCTCCCTCACCATGCCCGTGTTCCCCCCCGTTCACACTAGCACTGCCCACCGCAGGCCACACCATCGATCACCACCGTGGTCCCCTCTTTTACCCTTACTTCTGTTTTATTTTTTTTATTTTTTCTTTGGTTATTTGTTATTTAGTCCATTTTAATCTTAGGAAATTTTTCTTAATTTATTTAATTTTAGTAGTAGCCATCATCATATTTGTTATTATTCTTTTGTCTCTTTTGTTTGTCTGGCCCTTTCATTTTTGTTTTTTTATTTTAGCCTACTTTATTATTTAGTATTTTTATTCTCCTATAATTGCATCCATTTGATTACTCTAGTGTTTGCTTTAATGAGTGCTAGGATATATTTCTATTTTTGTTAATGTTATTTCTTTTTCCTTTGTCTTTTGATTAAATATTTGGTGCTATCTGACTTCTATTATTTTTAGGAACACATTATGAAAAACACACGAGGCAAGAAAGTTGCCGTCCCCATTTCGAAAAAATAGAAAGGTCCTGGCTCAACCTCCTCGAGTGCCTCAATTGAAGCCCGTCACCCGCTACTTCGATTCTTCTCCAACCCACAGAACGACTTGTTTCAGCTTCTACGAGTACAACCATTGGGAGTGGGCCGATGTATTGACTGGGCCGCGTTGGAGTAGGTCCAACTTGCTCACCTAGTTCGAGTCCATCTCGATACTGCCCCGTGGGATTAGTTCTTTGCAATTATCGAGCCAACCTATTCAGAGCTAACATTGGATTTTTGCACTACGTTCCATCTACAGCATGTGATGAATACACATGACGAGGCTAGTACTATAATTTTTCGACTTGGTGGACTCGTAAGACACATGAGTGTCCCAGAGTTTGGAGCTGCTTTGGGCCTTTACACAGAAGAGTTCATGGCTTCCGAGAATTTCTTACAGCTTTACCGTCACATACACTACTCACCCTCTTGCTGTTGGACCGACCTTACGGCGAGTACGGTTCCCTATGACGCAAGTCGCTCAAAGGCGACTTCTCTCCCTCCAACACTATGCTACATTCATGCCATCTTGGCTCACGCTTTGATTGGGAGGAGAGAGAGCACCGGAGTAGTTAGCACCACCGAAGCGTACTTTTTATAGAGCATGGCGACTAGACATGTATTTGATTTGGCATACTTTATTACCCTTGCGTTTCGCCACTACACGGATCGCCATAGGAGGGGCCCATCTACCTTGGCCCCTACATGACTCCTCTAGCTCGACACTTTGGCGTCTTCGACACTCTAGAGATGTCATCGACGCTCACACTAGTCGGCCAAATGTCTCCTCAGGGAATTTTCAGTACGATCCACATGAGGGTGATAGAGCGACGCTATGGAGTCAACCCCCCTCAGTACAGACTCGTTCACTCTAATGACCAGGATGAGCCAGAGGACATTACTAATGATGTCCCTTCCCCTCATGAGGACCTATCCCCACCACCACTACCGAGTCACCGACCTCCTACTGCCACTTTGATAGATTTATCCGAGCGATTCACTTGCTTTGAGCAACAGTGCTTTGAGCGATTCGACAACATCGATGCCACTCTTCGGCAGATTTGCCACCACCTCCACATCTCTCCTTCGGCACCATCGACCCGCGAGGCATCTGATGATGAGGACCTTTGAGTCCCTTTATTTTATTATTTTTATTTTTATATTTATTACAATTCTATGTTGTCTCTTATTTATTTTTGAAGACTTAGGTTTTATATTTTAAACTATGGTTATCTTTATAATTATTATTCAGTGACCCCTTGACTCTCTTCCACAGTGGTGTTTATTTTCTTATTAGTAACTTAGAATCATGCCTTTCATTCGGCTTTCTCTACAACTCTTGTTTTCGCTCTTCCAAGGATGTCATCCCAAAATTCAGGGCAGTTTCACTTCTCCCCCTCTCTTCTGATATTATGCTTATATTACCATAATCTATCTTTGTACATTAAGGACAATGTACATCTTAAGTGTGGGAAGGTTATTTATGTGATTATCAGAAATCTCTGAATTTTTATCTTGTTCTCAAATAATTTTCTCATATCATTATTAGAGTAAATTTTGATTGATTTATGATTTTTATAAATATACTTTTAAATTAAATCATAGGTAACTGTGCATTTTTTTTAAAGACATTAGAGAATCGAATATGATAAGTTGAAACTTTTGAGAATTAAAATTGATAGGTTGTTTCCATAAATTGAGGTATTATCTTGAAGTTTTGAATTTACAGGATTAACATCAAATACCCATAATTTTCGTGAGATTTTGAGCCTTTTAGAGCATATATCTTTCTTGCTTACTGATTTTATTAGTTATAAGTGTGTCAACATTGATTTGTTATTCTAGAACTTGCATCAATTATACATGTCAAGACCACACCTTTGATTTGATATACTAAAATGATAAAGGCACTTAGGTTTTAACCCATTTACCCCATAAAAATCCTACGCTCATAATTAACCCTTAGTGAACCCCTTTGAGCTTAACAAATTATTTTTTTTTAATTTACCTTAAAATTTAACCCCTATATCATACTTTTTGATTCGTTGAGAATTTTTCCTATTTTATTAATTCACTTTTTGTCGAGATTTGATTTGGTTAATTACCTAACTATGTTCTTTCATTTGAATCATTTAATTCTCTCTCATACTTACTCTTATTCTTAAAAAAAATACATACATACATATTAGTATTAATCCTTTCTTTTTGAGCTTAAGTTTTTAATTCCATATTCTGAGAAGAAGCTCATGTTTATTCAATTGATGTTAGTTATTTTTCCAGTTAGGTAATTTATCAATTTAATCTCGATACTAACCGTCTTTTTAGCCTTTACCCATACCTTTAACCTAAAGCCACGTTACAACCCTTCAAAGACCTTTTGATTTGTGTATCATCTCATTTATAGTTGTGGAGATTTGATTTTCATGCAAGCCTATGGTAATAACTTTTCATGTTTGACTAATGAGTGCTTAATCATTGAACCTTAAACACATTGAGTGATTTGAGTGAATCTTTAGTGAGGATGTCAACCCTTGTCAATTTGGAATTAAAGATAATTGCTTAGATAAAGGGGGATGCCTATAATTTTATGATTAAAAATGCTCAACTTTGATTATTTGAAACTTTAATGTTCTATTAGTTAAATTCTCAATGTATGATTGCTTGTGGATTATTTTGAAATTTTATTGATGAGAATTATAAGTTAAGAAGGATTTATTTTAATTGTGAGTTGAGGATTTTTCTTGAGGACAAGCAAATGCTTAAGTGTGGGGATATTTGATAAACCGTAATATATACATATTTTTACCCCATGCTTGGCATATTTATGGACGAGTTTTCCTTAATTTCATTGAATTTGATGCTCCTAATCTTTTAAATTCGTGTTTTATACTTAGATGAACTTAAGAGAGCAAAAAGAGCGAGAAACGGGCCAAAAACTAACAAATTGGGCCTAAATCAGTGTTACATACGGCCTAGGCACTTCCACACGGGTTGACCATACGCCCGTGTGTGACACATGGATAGACCACATGCCCGTGTGTCATGGCCGTGTCGACACAAAACTAAGTCAGAATTGTACATGACCTAAAGCACCTCCACACGGGCGTGGCACACGGCCATGTCCTTGTCGAGCCCAAGTCTAATTCTACTTGAAAAATGCCACTTTTGAGGGTTTTGAAGCATTCTAAAGCCTATATAAACACCCTAGAAGAGGAATAAGGAACACACACAGAGTTGGAGGCAGAATATACTCAAGGAAAGCCATCGGAATCACCTCGGAGGCAAGATCTAAATCAAGACTGAAGATTTCCATCCAATTTCCTAGAAGTTCTTTGGGTTTCTTTATGTTTTGTTATTTTCTAAATTTTGAGATGTTTTCCATTATTATTATGAACTAAACTCCCTAAATACCTAAGGGAGATGAAATCTAGGACAAATTTTATTACTTTTTGATTTATTTGATAAACACTTGTTCTTATTCTTAATTGTAAGTTTAACCCTTGTTTTAATTTTCCAGGATATTAATTCAGGTTTTTGATGAGCTTATTCAGTTGAGGAAAAGTCCCTGGTTAAGAGTAGATCATTCATAATTAAGAGGAGTTGCATGCAATCCTAGAGATAGGATGACATAAATCTGCCGGATTAGAGTCAAATCTAATAAGGGAATCCATAGATCGAGTTAACGTGACGATAGGGGTTTTAATTAGAAAGAGATTTTGATTAATCAACCTAGAGTCAGTTTTTTGTAGTCTCGAGAGAGTTATTAACATAAATCATGGATTTCTACGGAATAAGTCAAGTGAATAAATTGTCTAAGTCAAAGGTAATAAGTGAAGTCTAGGTGGATTGTTCCTCGGGTATTGTCTTCTCCATTGGTTTTTCTAAAGTATTTTCCAACTTTTGCCTCTGTCGTAATCTTAGTTAAATTAGAAAATTAGTTTAGTTTAAAAATACCCTTTAATTCTTAGGCTAGATAATAAAAAGATAGTAACTACTAGTACTCCTAGTCCTCGTGGATACGATATTTTTGGTCTCACCATAACTATACTACTGTTCGATAGGTGCGCTTGCCTTAAGTCAAATTTTTAGTTAGTTATGCAACCATAAAGTACTGTGGCATAAACAAGGAGTTGAAAAGGAAACATGGGAGCCAGAGGATGCAATGAAAGAACGTTATCCGAACCTATTCACCGGTAAAATTTTCGGGGACGAAAATCCCTAAGGGGGGAGAGTTGTAACGACCCGATTTAGACCCTATTTGGAACGGTGGTTTCGAGACCATGAATTCGAGTTAGAAAAATATTTAAAAAATATTTTCTGTGTTTATTATGTGTGAATTTATATCTGTGAAATTTTCATGTTTTAATTTTGTCGTTTGAGTACCAATTTAATAAAAAGGGCTTAATCGCGTAAAATAAAAATTTGATGGTTTAATGTGTAAGGGCCGAATTGAATGTGTATTTATAATTTGAAGTATTTATAATGCAATTTTTCCATGAGAACATGATATGGACGGTTTTGGCCAAGAATTATAATGGTTTTATATTTTATTATAAAGGTTAAATAGGAAAAATGATAATAATGTTATATAATATAAAACATAAAATAATTAAAAGCCATGCATGTTTATATTTTGGTAGCCGAAATTAGCTAAAGGAAAAAAAAGAAAAGAAAGCCATATTCGGTCATTGTTTAGCTTAATCAACGTATGTAACTAGCTTGGTTTTTGATAATTTTTACGTTTTTGAGATCGTTGCAGTGTCATGTACAAATCCCATGTTTGAATTTTTTATTTTGATGAATATTTTGAGTTATGCCATTGATGAATAATTGAGCTTTGTGATGTTAGATGATAAATTATGAAAGATTTGTTTTGGATTAATATGTTTTGTATTGGAATTTTTGATGAATTTGAGTAATTAGGGGTAAATTGCAAAAATAATAAATTGAGGGACTAAAATGTGCAATAAATGAAATTTATGGACTTTTATGAACATAAAGAACAATCAGCCTAAGAATAGTGTATTCAAAATTTGGATGTTTTGTGTTTTGTGCAATTTGGACTAATTTGTAAAAAGTGTAAAATATTAGAGGCAAAATGGTAATTTGTCCATTTATGTGTTTTTGGACTAAATTGAATGAAATTATGTTTGAATGAGTTTAATTTGAATATGTTTAGATCAAGAACTAAAGAAATCAGATTTGGATCGGGGAAAAATCAAAGTTGTTGAATAGTCGTCTCGTTCCGAATATCGTTGTCTGAGGTAAGTTTATAAGCAAATAAATGCTGTTAATTTTGAATATATGTGAATTTAAAATGCTGAATTAAATTTTATGAGCTTATATATATGATGGCCGAATGTGTATATGCTTGGGAACTATGTTTATGAATTCGATTCGACCGAGTTACGACGTCCGAAAGCCCCGTATGAACCTTAGTAATAGCTAGGATATTTATGTCATGACTTAGGATTTCTGATATGTGTTCTCGTGTAAGGCTATGTCTAGGACATTGGCATCGATATGTGTTCTCGAGTAAGAACCTGTCTGGGACAGTGGCATCGATATGTGATTACATGTAAGACCACGTCTAGGACATTGGCATTGTACGATATGTGTGATTATCCGATTATCCTATTCAATTTCGAATGGTTCAACGGGCAATGATAAGTTGTGATTGAATGTGTAAAACGAACTAAAATGATCAGGTATGTGATAGTTGATTACCTATTTGAAAATAAGGTAAGTTGGTTATTTGATATGTGATGCAAATTATACATGATACAAATGTAAATATATGTGTATTTGTGTAGTATATTCAGCCACATGATATGTATAAGTATGTGATATTAAAGTTTGATTCATGAGTATATGCATATGAGTTTATATATATTTAGTTATATAATGATATTGTGGCTTTGAAATTGAATGATACTTTGATTATAGATATATGTTTATTCGGCCAAGATAAATTTTATATATGAAAGTATATGTTGTATATGAAACTGTAAGCTTGAAATTAAATGTGATTATGATAGCATAAATTGGTTTGGTTCAATTGAGTTGATTATGTCATTGATTTGTTTATTTGCTTATAACTTTCTAAGCTATAATAGCTTATTGTGTGTGTATGTTTGCTACTATTTTATAGATTTTGGAGGCTAGTTTTGGGCTCGGGGATCGTCAGCGAAATCTATCACACTATCAACTGTTTTGGTACTTTTATAAGTTTGAACTTGAACCTATGGCATGTATAGGCTAGTATTTATATTTGATTTTGGGGTATGTAAATATTAGCCATGCGAAAATGGCTTATTATTTTGTTAAGCTTGGATTTTTATGCTTTGATCAAGTGATGGTTATGTTTGGTTTTGGTGTTTCGGCTATGGCTTATATATACAAGTATATATATATATATATATATATGTGAATCATGTTTGATATGCTTTGTTAAGGTTTTTTTATGTGAGTTGGTATTAAGGTAAATTCGGTTATGGCATATAGAGGAAGTGAAGTTGATATAGTTATTTAAAATTTGAGGTTTGGTATGTTTAATTATGGATGAGTTTGTTTTGGTAAAAATGTTAAAGATATACATGTTAATGAATGTAGTCGGCTAATGATAGATAAATTAAATACATATGTATAGCACATGTTTATTTGTGGTTTGATATTTAAAGGTCAAGTTGATTAGTTTAATGTTTGATTTTTGTTATGTGCATAAAGTGTTAATAACAAGTTATAGAAGTAAAATGGCTACTTTGATTCGGTTACTTATTAGTAAATAATGATTATTATTAGGTATGTTTTGTTAGCTAAATGGATAGTCATAAAGTGACAAGTTGACATTTGTTTTCGGTTATGCAATGGTAAATTTAACTTAAGATTGAATGGTAGAATTGGTATGACTTTAGTGGTTAATTTTGATAATCGAATAGGTGAGAAATGAATTGGTTGTGTACTTGTAATTTTTTTATTATGCTAGCATATAAATTTTGGTACGTTTTGATTTGGTAATTATGCTTAGAAATGGTCCATTTGATATGGTAATATGCGCATGAATTTGAAATGTAAAAGAAGTATATTTGGCCATGTTGTAATGCTAGCTACTATCTTTTATGCTAATGAATATTATGCAGTGTGATATGGGGTGATATGGTACAATATGCGAATGTACATAGATATGTAAAATGGTATGTTTAGTATTTAGTCAAAGAAGTGAATTTGCACTAGTGGATGTCTTATTGTAAACTCGATTTATGAATTAAAATATGATTAATTATGACTTAGGTATTCGAATGTTATAGAATTGATGGCCATATAGTTCGAACTTTGTAATTATAAAACATATGCAAATTTTTGTTTTGATGTATAATAGCTTGGTTTGAATACTTGAATAGGCTGACGATATTGATGTAATTAAATTATAAAGCATGATTAATTTTAATTGGTTAAATTGTTTACATGTGCACATTTGATTTATATGAATCATTAAATGGATGCTATTCGAGTTTGAGAATTATTGGAAAGAAGTTGATATATCTTTGTACCTATAATGTATTATATGAATGTACTGAGTTGTGTTTTGTCCAGTAATTCCTCATAACCCTAATCCGGCGACGGATATGGGTTAGGGGTGTTACAGTAATGACCAAACACTTACTCAAGTATTCTTTTTAGATTCTTTTGCACCTCCTTTCATCACTTTTTCTAGCCAAATACAAGCAGCATTTTGAAATATCTTTAAAAAACCTCTTCTAATATAAGTAAAGCACTTAACCTCACTCTTGTGTGCAGAACAATATTTCTATTCCCTCTTTTTTTAGTTAAAATACGTTACTACATTTACGAAACGCTCTAATGCCAGCAAAAAATCATTTTTATAGTATACAAGTTGATGACACCTTAGTATGTCATCATTATTATGATGCTCAACCAGCAATTTGTACATCTGCAAAGCTGGACTATTGTCAGTATTAGAGGCTTTTAAAGTTTTCAAGCGAAGTCATTCGCTCGACTTTTCTTCATTATATAGAAAAACATGTAGCTTTGAAGAAATACAATTTTTTTGGCTAAAATTAACAATAACAATGACATATTGAGGTGTCATCAAATTGTATACTATAAAAAGGAATGGTTGCTCACGCTAGAACATTCTGAAAAGTAGTAATGTATTTTATCTAAAAGAAGATGGAGTGGGGACGTAGGTCTTCACGTAGGGTAGGAATGTGGCTATGTGGTTAAGTTTTGATGGACTTCATTATCAACTATCTGTTCGGATCAGTTATTCGAGATTATAATCAATGCAAATTGGCTGCTAAACTGGAAGCTTTTCTTGGCTATATCGATTGTAAGTTTTTGTAAGTTTATTGCATCTTTCGTATCTCTATTTTAATTTCCACATTGAGAAGAACAACGTGAATCACAAGATTTTACTTCATTCTCCATTTGTGTTAGAATTAAGTGACCCGAATCCTTATTTAAATAAAATATAGTGGTAAAATAAAATAAAAGAAGAATCCATACAGAATTACACTTCTTTTTTTTTTGTAATAGCCCAAATTTGCCCGGGCTTAATAAACCAAACAGAAAACCAAAAATAATAAAAGTTTTTTTTAACAGTCCTTTTACAAAAATTAAAACCCAAAGAAATTTCAAATACAATTACACCCGATAGCCTATAATCGGTTACAACCCAACACCCAATACTCTGAACTAGACCAGTAACCCAGGACTTAGTTGGCCCAATCGACCCAACTTGTTTTCAGTTTCGGGAAACCCTAGCTAGGGTTTGCGCCGTAACTCCCAAACCGTACCAAGCGACGGAAGACCTAGCGCCGCAATCAGCCCAAGAGTCACGCCATTCGACTCGTGATCGTTCATCTCGCAGTGACTCGTATCGCGCCGTGATCTACGGCCGAATCAACGCCGGTGGTTTACTCTTCTTGATCGCCTGCAAAATGGAAAGAAAAATGACAGAAAGGAAACAAGTATGGCAAGGAATATTTTTAAATATGTAAACAATGCTATGTACAGTGGCTATAAAAGCCTGAATCAAATACGATGTAAAGGGGGGCTTTTCTTTCTTTTAGACAGATATTCAATAAAAAAGAGACATTTTTTATATAGAAAAGAGAGAGAACTACAGTTACTTGAAACACAAAGGTGATCTTTTTATATATGTTGTAAACAGTAAAGAAGGAAAAGGGGTATACCGATTTGGTTCGCGTCGAAAAGAGGAAACGATTCCAGTTTCCGACCGCCGTACATAGCAATATGGATGGAGGCGCGTGGGCGCGTGCAAATCCCTGAACGGAGGCTCCATAGCACTCCGAGAAACCAACCCAAGCCCTCCTTTAGAGGATTTTCTCTTTTTTTTTTAAAAAAAAAAACAGATTGTAGAAATGAATTAAAGGCTTAAAAATTGGTTTATATAGCCATATGTAAACGGTGTCGTTTTGGCCTAAACAGTTGGTCCTCCCGATTGGGATAATTTCCCAATTGGTCCTCCCGCATTTTTATCCTTTAAAATTAGGTTTATTTTATCTTTTAATTTCGCTCAAACGTTTTGGTTTTATTTTAATTTGGTCCTTGAGCTCTTTAAAAAAAGGAAAGCACATAAACGATGTCGTTCTAAAAAGGGGATATTTTCCGTTCTAATCCCCCTCCTTGTGCGCACTTTCTAATTTGACTTTTTTTTTTATTTTAAATTTCTGAATTTTCATCTGTATTTTTATTTCTATTCTAATTTAATCCTTTCTAAATTTTATTTTTTTTAAAAACTTTATTTCTTTTTTAGATTATTATATTTCAATATTTTATATATATATATATTTTTTTTTATCTTGAACCTTTTTTTTATATATTAAATTATTTTAATAATATTGTTTCATTCATTATTTCTCGTATATATTTTATTCTAAATTTTTTAATATAAAAATTGTTTTATTTTTCCATACTTTTCATATATTATTTTATATATTATAAGTATTATTTTAAAACTTGTATACTATTATCATATATTATTTTAAATTATGTATTATTTTACATTTATATATACATATTGTATGATATTTCAAAATATTTTTTTATATAAAGTTTTGTTTCATTACTTTTATATATATATATATATATATATATATATATATTTTATTATATTTCATAAATTACTTTTTCTTTATCTATTAATTATCTTTTAAATCATTCCTTTATATCTATATTATTTTGATATCCATTTTTTAAAAAATATCGTATTTATTATTTAAACATTTTACTTCTTAACTTACTTTGTATATTTTTTAAATAATTACTCACTTTATTTTATATTTTAATACATATTAAATCTTTTATATATTGTTATATTTTATTAAATGCTAGTTTCATAATGTTATTAAGTGTTATTTATTTGATATATATATGTTACCATATTATTTTTTTTGTATATATCATCACATTAGTTTTGTATATGTATTTATATGTCTAATTATATAGCACGCATCGTTTTTTAAATTAACCATTACTTTGTATGATTGTATGTTTTGCTTATTAATTTTCAATATATGCTATGTATATCTTTGTACGTATGTTGTTAAGATTTGCTATATTTATTATTTTTTTAAAAATATGTATGTCTCTAACGTGTGATCTTTATGTATTGAACATATTGTTTAAATGCATGTTTTATTTACCTGTTATGAGAATATGTTGTCATGTATGATTTATAATGAAATATGATTCCTCATGCATTAAAAAAGGAGATTCCAAAGTTTTCAAATAGAAAGGCAATGCTTGGCATTTGGAAGTTTCGAGAAAAGTAGTGCCCTAACTTATTGGGTTGCAACGTTTCTCGTTGAGTTCGAATAGTCAAGCACCCTTCTAAGTTTTTAAAGGTTTTCAAGATACAAGTAACTGTCTTGGAATTGCAAGGCGTTGTGTCCTAACTTACTGGATATGACGTTTTGTTGTTTTTGAGATAGGGATTTCTAAAATGCTAACTTAGTGTCAATATTTTGATACAAGTGAACCCCAATTTTCAAAATCAAAATATTTAAAAGAGGATTGTATCTTAAAATTTTTACATTTCCGACCTTAAAGACATTTGATAATTAATTAGGTACCAATTTTTGGGCGTTACGAGGGTGCTAATCCTTCCTCGTACGTAACTGACTCCCGAACCCTTTTTTTTTATTTCGTAGACCAAAATTAATGATTTTAAAATAAAATGTTTTAAAGGTGATCCAATCACACCTAAAAAGATTGGTGGCGACTCCTGTTTTCGTTTTTTAAGTCGATTCCCATTTTCCAAAACCCGATTTAAAAATGGTTTCGACAGCTTGGCGACTCCGCAGGGGATGTATAAGAGAGTCAAGCCGAAAATTGATTATTTTCTGTCTTAATGTCAAAAATTTGGAAAAATTTTAAAATACGTCATTTTTACATGTGTTTGTTGCATATGTTTGTTATTGTTTACGCATGCATTGCATTTGCATGACCGTTGTGGTCACACCCTTAAGTGGGAGTGAGAAGCTATGCTTTCGTGAGGTTTTCACCTCCGCATGGGCTAGTGGATTGCTTCCGAGATACATCCGTACCTATGTCTTCGTGAGATTTTCATCTCCGCATGGTCATAGGGAAATATGTCCCCCTGAACCGAACTTGGTCCATATGAGCCTATAATTGGTGAGGATCGAGGAATCTACTGGTTCAGGTACCCTTGCTTTAGAACCGAACTACATATAGTGAACTTTAAGTACTTGCCCCAGGTAGTATGATGATGACCTTTAGTGCCTACCTGTAACACCCCAAACTCGGCCTAGACGTTATGACTGGATCCGGTGCGCCACATTGATGCGTACAAAACATTCCGTATTACTTAGTTTGGAAAACTTAATTAGTGATGTAAAAGATACTTTTAATGTAGGTTAAAGTGAATGGGAGCCGTGCACCGTAGGAAACTGTAAAAAAGAGGAGGTGAGTCCGCCGGATCGCTTAAGTACCAAGCTCCTTCGGATCCAATCCTAGACATGCACACCGCCATTGCCACACTCTAACATCTCGTATAATTGTGAGAAATCCATTTGGTTAAGTCCATCTTAACTTAAGTTTGAAAACGTTTGCTTAGCGGAAGTCTTACTTGTAATCGTGTTATTTTGAAATCACTTAATGTTTTTGAAAATGCGTCCTAAAGCTAACCCATTTACCTTAGTTATCATAGTTCTTTCATCATAATAAAATAAAATAATAAAAGTAAAACAAAACCATAAAAATAATTAAGCGGCCTTACTACACTTAAAACCCAAAACCATAAATGAAATTAAAAGGACGTCCAGTTCACCAGAAAAAACCAGGTTCGTAGAAACATGTGTCCAGTCCGGATCCCTCACAGCTCCAAGCCCACTATGGTTGAGGATTACCTAGGAGGATGAAAATAAGGGGTGAGTTTTGGGAAACTCAGTGTGTAATTCAACCCAACCATAGCCTAAATCAGTTCAAACCACAGAGATAGAATAAGTTGGCCTCACTTTCTGCATCAGATATCGAATAAGGCCCATAGACCCGCAATGCATCGTAAACGGATATATCATGCTTATGCAGAAACCCAACCCATATCCAACCATGTACACCCCCATACCATCCTTTCACCATGTGGGGAGACTACTCGACCCACCCAACCGCTACACGCCACAGAAATATGCAAAGATGGCGCGAATGAGAATGTGATAGAGTCATCGAAATAGATATTTTGTGGCAATGCCACTGTATCAGATATACGTGGCAGGGCCACCAGAACAGATAATTTGTGGCATAGCCACTAGGACGCTCCCTCCTTAATATAACCCATGTCCCCATGCAACAGATATACCTTCATGGCATACATCATACAGATTTAATTCATCACGCTTTTCAGACAAAATTAACCCTAGGGGTATAAAGGTCATTTTGCATACATAGGGGTATAATTGTAATTTTGCATACATAGGGGTATTCTAGTAAATCTAACTATTTCTAAGGTTTTCATGCATATCGTAGCCATTACGTTTAGCCAGAAACACTTATCGAGCGTTCTTACCAAATTGGGCCCGTTGGCCCATTAACCCAGTTTTGGCCCATTAAGCCCAAAGTATCAAAACGCACGAAATCGCGCGTACTGCAGTTTTATCACTTTAGATTACCAGTAATAATTACCCATACGTCTTACGAGCATTCGCACACTCGCAAGTGCCCAAAATACCGACTTTTCGGTATTTCGGCTTTTCGACTTTTGCCGATCTAGTCTATGAGAGGGTGTCAGTTACACACCTGTTTTTTGGATTTCCTCGACGAGATCTACACACGAACTGCCTACAATTGAATCACCTAATATTACTCCAAATATCGAAATAAAATTGAGTATATAGTCCCTTACCACATTCGGCCAAACATGCCTAAAACCCTTATTGTTCTTACCTTACTGCCGAGAGATGGTTAACTCCAAAGATCCGATCGTTTCACCTGTCCAAGTCCTTGATCAACCGCCTCTAAATCACGCTATTACCATAACAAAATAGTTATTACGACCCCTCAGGGTTACAAGTCCAAATCGACAACCTCCCTAACTTTTAGGGATTTCGGCTTTTCCTTAAATATGTAAGAAGACTAAGTTTTTGAAGACTTACCACCGATTCCTTAGTGACTGATTCCAATGAGTTTCCCACTCGATCTCGATGTAGATTTAAACCCTCAGATAATAACAAAAGTCGAGCTTTCAGTGACTTCAGTATTCGGCCAAGTCCCTTTTAATGTGGGGTTTTTGGCTTTTTGCAACTTGCGTTTAGAAAGGTAAAACGAGAGGGTTTTGCTATGGTCTTGTCGTCAAAACTTGAGGTTTTAGAGGGCTGGTGAATCGGCCACAAATGATGAAGAGAAGAGATGTGGTTTTGGTTATAAGAAATCGGCACCGTAAAGAATCAAGCTTTCGGGATTTCGGCTTTTTATGGCCAAAGGCTATGAAGGTTTTGAAACGGTTGAAGGGAAAAAAAATGGAGATGAACAAGATGGTAAGAAGGTTCGGCAATGGAGGAAAGGAGACGAAGAAAAAGTTGATGAGGAGAAAAGTCAGGAAACGGCACTAACTACCCTGAAGTGTCGAATTTATACTAGCCCCTTAACCTAGCTGAATTTTGCCCCCTTAAAGAATCCCTTGGCCGGCCACCTCTTGCTCTTTAAGAGTCCAACATTCAGCCAACACATCCTCCTTGATCAGCTCCTAAATCCTCTCCCTTATCCCCTCCTTACTCACTCTCCTGAGCAACTCAAACTCTTCCCGATGACTTTTACTTGGTTCCACTACTTACCTTTTCTCTGCTCATAAAAATTAATCCCTTGATTTGCTGTCATTGTGACTTGAACCTGGGTCCTCCCTAGCTTCCCCAAGCCACTTATAGCCTTCCCTGTGGCGTCACATGTCACTTCACCACTTGCTTCCTTGTGATCTATTTTACACAATTAATACTTAAAAGCCCAGTTAACCAGAACCCCTTTTTCCCTATGGATTAAAAATTAATTAAAACTATCGGGTTTTATCTTAAGCTTGGGCCTTCTAGAGGCCCACCATCACAATTAAACCTACTCTTAACAAGCAGAACACAGAATTTTTAATTTTACAAATCATTCACAGAATTCCCGAAAATTGGGGCGTTACACTACCTTTATAAGTTCTTATTTATTATATTTTTTTATATATGTGACACTGACTTGTTTCTGTTATTTTGCTATCATTGCATGTCATTTATCATTAAAAGGTGTCGATTCGAGGTTCGATTTCTGAGTTAGAAAGTTTTGTAATGGGGAACGAATATCTTAATAAAGTGGAGGACAACTCTTTCGTTTGTGCTTGGTCAGAGAAAACCCAGATAGAAAAAGAAAATAGTGTCACCAAAGGATACACATCAGAATTATGGGACTACACTCTCATTAGTGTTATGCGAAATAACCTCCAAGAGTTAAAGGAAATATGGGATTAATGGAGTAACGAAGCCAAGCAGTTGTTCTACAACAGTTATGGGGAATTGCAGTATTGGCTTGACATGAAGATAGATGGATAATTTAAGGTGAGCATGGGGAGTACTGATGGACACTTCTACAGATGAAGATAGTCACCTCGTGGATGGTAAGGGTATAAGACCTACAAAATTGAATTGGATGGAAAGAATTTTGCTTATGATGGTAGAAAGGCTCACTTACTATAGGACCGCTACCAAACAACAAGCTGGAATTTACTGTAGTACTTTAGGATGTTGTACCTATCAGAAATAATGGAAATGCAAGCCCTAATAGCCGGGACAGCCCAAATGAGCATGAAAGAAAGAGATTAAAGAAGATCGTATCGTTTAAAGACCTTTAAAGTAGAGATTAGCTATGCTGCGAAGATACCCATGCAAGCAATTCAAAATGTTATGTGGGGGCAGAAATTTGAAGACTCTCAAGAAGCACTGAGGATGTTTGATATCATTTTAAGGCATTATGCTGCAAAGCTGGAATACCTACTTGTTCGCCAATCTTTCTTTCAAGGTAATCAGAGCAACTTCACAAGCATTAGAGGAGGTGTCTTTGGCTGTAGAGCTTACTTCATAGGTGAAGCTGTAATTTAAATTCAGGAGAAAGCTGATCATTTATAGATACTGGTAGAAAGGGCGAGCACGTTGAGCACCAATATGAGCTACAGTCAGATCGTGGTTGAAAGTTAGCTTTGTTATTAGATAGGGTTAAGACTCTAGGCCTACGAGCGAAAGCGTATTTGTAATCTGTTTTATAAAAAGACTTTTGTTCCTTAAATAACGTTTTCTAAAATGAAACTGAATGGAGATCGATACCTTTTTGCATTCATGCATTTGCATTACATCAAAGAAAAGAAGGTGTTGATTCGAAATTCGATTCCTAAATAGAATAGTTTGTCTTAAGGAAACAAATTTCTTGATAAAGTGAATTATAGTGCGATCGTCTGAATATGGCCCAAGTAAACACGACGAGAGAAAGCTGGTAGTTCACGGAGGAATACATGATGTAATTGCCAGAGATTCAAGCCAACAAAGGCATGACGAGAGAAAGCCAGAAGTCCACGAAGGAATACGTTACTTGATTTAACTACCAACGAAGATTATACAAGAGCCGGCACTTTTTGATGAGTATCATAGAGATAAGCGAGTAAGAGATTGAGGCTCAGATTAAGCAGCAAGGAGCTAGCAAAGGCATCTTTTGGAGAATTTACAGGATTCAACCATGAAGAAAAGATCAGCGTTTACTTGGACTATGAAGGGCAAAACCGCATATGTAATTTATTTTCATGTAAAGAAATTTGTTTTCTAGAAAAGTTATTCTAATGGAATTGAATTCAAGATCAACATCTCCTTTTCTTTTGCATTTGCATTGCATCACATCACATGCATTTAAAATTATAAAAAGACCCTAATTAGTTAGAGTTATTAAAAAGAGAAAGAAAAAGAGAGAGAGAGAAGAGGGTCACGGCTGAGTGAAAAAGAAGTTGAATGGGAATTAACGATGTTCCTTTACATATCCTCGACTTTTGTGTCAGGAGGGATAGCTTACCCGGAGAAGGGGGTGTTTGGAAATGAAAATCATCCCATCAATGTCATACATGAGGAAGGGACTGAACAAAGAAACCTTTACGAACCGGGAAGTTCTTTAAACAATTGGACTGCAGAAGAACTTCCTGTAATCTTTAGGAATTTTACGGAGTAATATTCAGAACACTCTTGTTGCTTTAAAGCCTAGGAGTAATGAGATTTCTTTTGAGAAGTGGGCTCATGTTTAGACATTTTTATTTTTAATAAAACATACTTTTATTATTTATCCGAGTAAATATTCTTTCATTCTGATTCTTTTGACCTTTGACATTCTTTATAAATTTTCATTTCATGTAAATAGTCATGCTTGAATTCATTTATTCCTTGTATATTCTTTTGTGCCTATCATGGGTCCCTAAATATCAATGACATGGGCAATGATACTACAGATTCAGAGTTCTTTTTTGAACGTGACATGTGTTTAGAGGAATCTCAGTACTTTGAAGGTGACAGAAATTGTGACTTGTTTCTGAATTTGTTGAAAATGGTTTTTACCCCATGAAGTGGTAGTAGGAAATATTAGCCTTAGAGGAAGGAAAGGTTGAGAAATTGGAGCGTGCATAACCTGAGAGACAAAACAAGACCTTGTTAGGACTATTATGGGAATTCATAGATGTCCATAGGAATGTTGGAAGAACACATGCAAGAGGATTCATAATAACTAGGATAAACAAGAGCCTTGGGCACTGTTGGTTCACCATGGAAGGGGATCGCATCAGTTATATCATAAATGCCAAATTTAAAGGAGTCAAGACTTATGGGGCATGTATGTTATGGGCCTGAGCTCGTCAAAAGTTTCAAGCTGACAATGACTCATCTTTGTGGATGTCAACTACTGCATTAAGAGGGGAAGATAGCTTCATATGCCAATATTACAAAGTCAAAAGTCATCCTTTTAAAAAAAAAAAAGGATTATATAACTGCACAATGCCAAAAGTTTGCAGTCTTTTCAAAGATAATGCGCCATACCACAGTACAACAAAGGTTGCCAAAAGAAAAGAAAAAGAAGAAAAAACAAATTACAGAAGATGACCGAGACTGGTAAAAATTGGCATAAGAAACTACCGCCTACTCTCTATGCTTATGCTGGGGCAAACACCTTCAATTCCAATTGTTTCAAAGGTTCCAACCATCATCCTTGGAATGGGTGCATTGTTTGGCTTTCTTGAGCAGTCTGATGTGCCGCCAATAGCTGCGATGGTTAGCTCTAGGCGGTGGCCATTGATTTCCAGCTATGGGGCATCAGCCGCATACATACGCCTCTCGAAGCTTAAAATGATAGATTCTTTCTTCAAAACTAGTTTCTGACAAAGTGGATGACGGTATCATGAAGGAAGCTATCTTAGACTTCTATACAAGTTTAGGGAAAAGGAAACCTGATCAAATCATTATTTTCAAGGATGGGGTTAGCGAGTCTCAATTCAATCAAGTTTTGATCAAGTTATTGAGGCTTGAAAGTTCCTTGACGAGAAGTGGAACCCTAAAGACTGTGGTTATTGTTGTACGAAAAACCATCATACCAAGTTTTTTCAGCAGGGATCTCCTGACAATATGCTACATGGTACTGTCATTGACAATAAAGTATGCCATCCAAAGAACAATGATTTTTACCTTGGTACCCATGCTGGAATGATTGGAATCACGAGGCGCACTCCACTATCATGTTCTCTTAGACCAGATCGGGTTTCTACCCGATGATCCGCAAGAGTTTGTTCATTTTCTATCCTATATGTATCAAAGGAGCACCACAACCATATTTGTTGTGGCTCTATTTGCTACGCTTATTTGGCAACTTCACGGTTGGGGGGGCAATTTATGAAGATTAGGGATGTTTCGTAAAACATCATCGAGTCATGGTGGGATGTATGCTCCGAGTAATCTCTGTACCTCGCTTTTCGTGTTGAAGGATAAAGTCAAGAACTTCATTCTTGTCTCTCACGAGAATAATTGAACCATCTTTTTGTAGGGTTTGACAAACAACAACTAGGACTCCTACTGGGGCAATCCCTTTCTCATGGGTTTATGAATCAAGATTTTTCCTCCAAGCTTTGATGGAGTCAAGAATTGAATACCTCTAGTAAACTTAACTTGAAATTATTCATCCTAAGCAAATGTACCAAGAATGAATGACACAGACTTATGACAAATAAGGTTCGTCCAAAAGAATTTCATAAAGGAAACCTTATGCTGAAAGAGATCCTTCTCATGCAAAAGGATGCCAAATTGGGAAGGGCCATATGTTGCGAAGAAGGCTTTCTCTAGAGGTGCACTGATTTTGACAAGAAATGGATAGGAAGAATTTATCTGATCTAGTGAATTCGGACTCAGTCAAGGAGTACTTTGTCTAAAGGAGAAGGGAAGCTAAGGTGAAAACCTGCAAAGGGCACTTTGGGACTTCTATTTCAAAAAATATAAAAAAGAAAAAGAAAAAAAAAGAAAAAAGAAAAATGGAGAGGCCAAGGTGAAAACCCACAAAGGGCGCCTTGAGACCAAAGGGGTTTTGAGTTGAAAACCCGAAAGGGCAGCTCAAATTTGGAAAGTCATGCAGTGACCTTGCTATACCATATTCAACAAGAAGTGAAGTATGTTACATATCGAGGCATCAACAAACTACTTTGGATCTTTTAAACACATGTTGAACTCAAGAAAGTCTTCATGGAGCTGGCGTATAAACGCTCAAGCGGCGATATCTAGGGCATCTAACTTTTGTCCTGTTTGCTATCTTTAGATTCTCTTTCTTCTCAAAAATAGGCTTTCAGATTAATTTCCTTTGTATTTTTTTGACAAAATCGTTCCAATCTAATTATTCTCAAAGATTAAATTCATCTTCCATTATTCTTAAAGTATGTTGCATTAAAATAATGATGAATGAACTAAATAATTTTCACAAATGAAGTTTTGCTTATTACTCTGGAAATTTCTAGATAATACAAGAAACTAAAACAGAACAATTGTTCGAAGAATTCACGTAAGTGAGGTTCGAAAGAACTCGAGGAAATTCTCTCTTTAGTCCAAAATGATGATTGGACAAATCAAATGATTCGATCCTAAGAGAGGATCATCTTATAGACATTTTTGGTAGGTCATAGCATTTGAAGAATGGTACAAACCCACAGGCTGAGTAAGAATGATATTTCGAGAGAAATAAGGATAAACTTCAATGAAAGAATGAATGGTGACGTCTGGAATAGGGATCATGTTCATAAACATTTTGCATTATAACAGGTTTAATTAGGAACATTTGATTCACTTTGATCATAGCATCCTAATCATTAGGCATGAACTCATACACATTATACAGGTTATGTCATTCAAGGGACAATGAAGATTGATGAGCCTTAACCCCCTAAGTAGTAGGGTAACAGGCTAAGACATAGTTGATTTGGTTTTCACGTGCTTACGAAGAAGCAAATCTAAGATGATTTGGCATCTCTGTATTGTCAAAGAACAAATCAAAGTTTGGCGTCTCCATATCCGACGGAGAGCAGACACATAGCAGATCTAACCTTCAGATGTTTATACTGAAGCAAGATCCAAGATGGTTTGGCATCCTTGTGCTTACAAGGAACAAATCGAATACATAGCTGATTTGGCTTTCACGTGCTTACGATGAAGCAAATCTAAGATGATTTGGTATCTCTGTATTGTTAGAGAACAAATCAAAGTTTGGTATCTCCATATTCGACAGAGAGCAGACACATAGCAGATCTGACCTTTGGATGTTTTCACATCGAAGCAGATCCAAGATGATTTGGCATTCTTGTGTTTACAAGGAGCAAATCAAAGACATAGCAGATCTGACATTCCTGTGCTTACAGCGAAGCAGATCAAAGATGATTTGGCATCTCTGTATTGTCAGAGAACAAATTGAAGAAACAGATTTGGGCATCTCCATATTCAACAGAGAGCAGATCGAAGACATAACAGATCTAACCTTCGGATGTTTTCGCATCGAAGCAGATCCAAGATTATTTGGCATCCCTGTGTTTACAGGGAACAGATCGAAGACATAGCAGATCTGACATTCCTGTGCTTACAGCGAAGCAGATCAAAGATTTTTAACATGGCATCCCTGTGTTTATAGGGAACAAGTTGAAGATAGCAGATATCACCTTCCTGAGTTGCAGTGAAGCATAATGAAGTCGTCAAGAGGCCATTTAAAGAAGATCAAGGATCAAGAATTCAAGACTCGGCGAGCCCGGGCAAAATTGGTCCTTTTATAGTCTTTGCTCTATTCCTGTTACACAGTAATGAGCAAAGAGGGGCAGCTGTAATAGCCCAAATTTGCCCAGGCTTAATAAACCAAAACAGAAAACCAAAAATAATAAAAGTTTTTTTAACAATTTTTTATAAAAATTAAAACCCAAAGAAATTTCAAATACAATTACACCCGATAGCCTATAATCTGGTTACAACCCAACACCCAATACTCCCGAACTAGCCCAAGAACCCGTGACTTAGTTGGCCCAATCGACCCAACTTGTTTTCAGCCGAAACCCTAGCTAGGGTTTGCGCCAGTAACTCCCAAACCGTACTAAGCGACGGAAGACCTAGCGCCGCAATCAGCTCAAGAGTCACGCCATTCGACTCGTGACTGCTCATCTCGCAGTTGACTCGTATCGCACCGTGATCTACACAACGAATCAACACCGGTGGTTTACTCTTCTTGATCGCTCGCAAAATGGAAAGAAAAAACGACGTAAAGAAAAAACAAGTATGGCAAGGAATATTTTAAATATGTAAACAATGCTATGTACAGTGGCTATAAAAGCCTGAATCAAATACGATGTAAAGGGGGGGTTTTCTTTCTTTTAGACAGATATTCAATAAAAAAGAGACATTTTTTATACAGAAAAGAGAGAGAACTACAGTTACTTGAAACACAAAGGTGATCTTTTTATATATGTTGTAAACAGTAAAGAAGGAAAAGGGGTATACCGATTTGGTTCGCGTCGAAAAGAGGAAAAGATTCCAGTTTCCGACTGCCGTACATAGCAATATGGATGGAGGCGCGTGGGCGCGTGCAAGTCCCTGAACGGAGGCTCGATAGCACTCCGAGAAACCACCCCAAGCCCTCCTTCAGAGGGTTTTCTCTTCTTTTTTTTTAAAAACAGATTGTAGAAATGAATTAAAGGCTTAAAAATTGGTTTATATAGCCATATGTAAACGGTGTCGTTTTGGCCTAAATAGTAACCTTCAAAACGGCATCGTTTTTGGGCCAAGATTCGCGTGTTGACCCGATTACTCGGGGAGGATCCGCGTATTTTTGTAAATTGGGATAATTTCCCAATTGGTCCTCCCGCATTTTTATCCTTTAAAATTAGGTTTATTTTATCTTTTAATTTCACTCAAATGTTTTGGTTTTATTTTAATTTGGTCCTTGAGCTCTTTAAAAAAAGGAAAGCACATAAACGACGTCGTTCTAAAAAGGGGATATTTTCCGTTCTAATCCCCCTCCTTGTGCGCACTTTCTAATTTGACCTTTTTTTTATTTGAAATTTCCAAATTTTCATCTGTATTTTTATTTCTATTCTAATTTAATCCTTTCTAAATTTTTTTTTAAAAACTTTATTTCTTTTTTAGATTATTATATTTCAATATTTTATATATATATATATTTATCTTGAACCTTTTTTTTATATATTAAATTATTTTAATAATATTGTTTCATTCATTATTTTTAGTATATATTTTATTCTAAATTTTTAATATAAAAATTGTTTTATTTTTCCATACTTTTCATATATTATTTTATATATTATAAGTATTATTTTAAAACTTGTATACTATTATCATATATTATTTTAAATTATGTATTATTTTACATTTATATATACATATTGTATGATATTTCAAAATATTTTTTTATATAAAGTTTTGTTTCATTACTTTTATATATATTATTTTATTATATTTCATAAATTACTTTTTCTTTATCTATTAATTATCTTTTAAATCATTCCTTTATATCTATATTATTTTGATATCCATTTTTTAAAAAATATCGTATTTATTATTTAAGCATTTTACTTCTTAACTTACTTTGTATATTTTTTAAATAATTACTCACTTTATTTTATATTTTAATACATATTAAATCTTTTATATATTTTTATATTTTATTAAATGCTAGTTTCATAATGTTATTAAGTGTTATTTATTTGATATATATATGTTACCATATTATTATTTTTATATATATTATCACATTAGTTTTGTATATGTATTTATATGTCTAATTATATAGCACGCATCGTTTTTTAAATTAACCATTACTTTGTATAATTGTATTTTTTGCTTATTCATTTTCAATATATGCTATGTATATCTTTGTACGTATGTTGTTAAGATTTGCTATATTTATTATTTTTTTTAAAAATATGTATGTATCTAACGTGTGATCTTTATGTATTGAACATATTGTTTAAATGCATGTTTTATTTACCTGTTATGAGAATATGTTGTCATGTATGATTTATAATGAAATATGATTCTTCGTGCATTAAAAAAGGAGATTCCAAAGTTTTCAAATAGAAAGGCAATGCTTGGCATTTGGAAGTTTCGAGAAAAGTAGTGCCTTAACTTATTGGGTTGCAACGTTTCTCGTTGAGTTCGAATAGTCAAGCACCCTTCTAAGTTCTTAAAGGTTTTCAAGATACAAGTAACTGTCTTGGAATTGTAAGGCGTTGTGTCCTAACTTACTGGATATGACATGTTGTTGTTTTCGAGATAGGGATTTCCAAAATGCTAACTTAGTGTCAATATTTTGATACAAGTGAACCCCAATTTTCAAAATCAAAATATTTAAAAGAGGATTGTATCTTAAAATTTTTAAATTTCCGACCTTAAAGACATTTGATAATTAATTAGGTACCAATTTTTGGGCGTTACGAGGGTGTTAATCCTTCCTCGTACGTAACCGACTCCTGAACCCCTTTTTTTTAATTTCGTAGACCAAAATTAATGATTTTAAAACAAAATGTTTTAAAGGTGATCCAATCACACCTAAAAAGATTGGTGGCGACTCCTATTTTCGTTTTTTAAGTCGATTCCCATTTTTCAAAATCCGATTTAAAAATGGTTTCGACAATTTTATTTTAGAATAAGGTTTCTAAACCTTATTATATTCCATCTATTTGATATTGATTAGAATAAGGTGTTTCAGTCTTACTAGAATATGGCTTTACAAGCCTATAAATAGACATAGTCTATTCCTCTTGTAATTATTCGAATTCGACATAGTGAATTTTCTTCTCCTCTGCCCGTGGTTTTTTTCCCGAAAGGGTTTTTACGTAAAATCTATGTGTTCTTTATTTTATTTTACTTTATTCTATTTTATTTTATTTTCACAAATTGGTATCAGAGCTTCCGGGTTATTCATCTTGATCATGGTAATAGCGTCTTTGAAGTATGAACTTTCGCTGTTGGATCGCAACACTAGATTTGCGTTGTGGTAGATTAAGATGCAAGCAGTTCTTGTGCAGATGAATCTGTAGGATGCCCTGCTAGGGATAGATAAGATGCCTTCGACTTTAATAGTTGAAGAGAAGAAGCGTAAGGATCGAAAGGCATTAACACAATTACATCTGTATTTGTCTAACGAAATTTTGCAGGATGTAATGAAAGAGAAGACCGCCGCTGCATTATGGAAGAGGCTAGAACAAATATGTATGTCGAAAACTCTAACAAGCAAGTTGTATATGAAGCAGCGTCTTTATGCTCATCGTTTGGAGGAAGGTGCGTCTGTACACGAACACTTAATAGTGTTTAAAGAAATTCTCTCAAACTTGGAGGCCATGGAGGTTCAGTATGATAAGGAAGATCTAGGGTTGATCCTACTTTGTTCGTTGCCCTCGTCTTATTCAACCTTTAGAGACATGATTTTATATAGTCGCGAGTCTCTCACAGTTGATGAGGTTTATGATTCTTTGACCTCGTATGATAAGATGAAGCATCTTGTGGTTAAACCCGACTCTCAGAGAGAGAGTCACATTGCTCGTGGAAGACAAGATCGGAATGCTGATAATGATTGTAGAAGGACACAGGAACGAAATCCTCGCAATAAATCTAAGGGTAGATCGAAGTCTTTAAATAGAGGTAAAACTTATAACTTCTGCAAAAACAAAGGGCACATTAAATCTGAGTGCTATAAGCTACAGAACAAGATTAAAAGGGAGGCTGTGAATCAAAAGGGAAAACAACCAAAAAATTCTGGTGAAGCTGATGTTGTAGAAGACTACAGCGATGGTAAACTTCTAGTCACTTCTATCAATGATTCTAAAGTAAACGAAGAGTGGATACTTGATTCAGGCTGCACCTTCCACATGAGTCCCAATCGGGATTGTTTTACAACTTATGAAACAGTGTCTGAAGGTGTTGTTTTGATAGGAAATAATGCTTCGTGTAAAATCACAGGTGTTGGAACAATTAAAGTTAAGATGTTTGATGGAGTTGTTAGAACACTTAATGACGTGCGACATGTTCCAAAATTGAAGAGAAATTTAATTTCGTTGAGTACTCTTGATTCAAAAGGGTATAGATACACAGCTGAAAGTGGGGTTTTAAATATTTCCAAAGGTTCCCTTGTTGTGATGACAGGGAAAAAAAAGACTGCCAAGTTATATGTTTTGCAGGGTTCTACTGTTACTGGTGATGTAGTTGTCGCTTCCTCTTCCTTGTCAGATGATGATATTACTAAAATTTGGCATATGCGCCTAGGGCATATGAGTGAGAATGACATGGTAGAATTGAATAAAAGAGGACTTCTTGATGGGCAAGGAATTTGCAAACTTAATTTCTGTGAGCATTGTGTTTTTGAGAAGCAAAAGAGAGTTTGATTCACCAGAGGAATCCATAACACGAAAGGAACATCGAAGTATATTCATTCTGATCTGTGGGGGCCATCTAGAGTGCCTTCGAGAGGTGGAGCTAATTATATGCTAACCTTTATTGCTGATTTTTCTAGAAAAGTTTGGGTGTCTTTCCTGAAGCAGAAAAGCGATTTGTTTTTTGCATTTAAGTCTTGGAAAATTATGATTGAAAAACAGACGGGAAAACAAATAAAATACCTCTGCACAGACAATGGCTTAGAGTTCTGTTATGATGATTTAAATAGATTGTGCAAGTCAGAAGGGATCATGAGACACTTGACAGTTTGTCATACTCCACAGCAAAACGGCGTAGCATAACGAATGAACAGAATGATCATGGAGAAGGTTCGATGTGTGTTGTCAAATGCCAACTTATCGAAGTCGTTTTGGGCAGAAGCAACCTCTATTGCATGTTTTTTGATCAACCGATCTCCATCCGTTGCCATTGAGAAAAAGACTCCACAAGAGGTATGGTCTGGTAATCCTGCTAATTATTCTGATTTAAAGATCTTTGGGTGTCTTGCATATGCTCATGTTGATAATGGAAAATTGGAATCGAGATTCATTAAATGCATTTTTCTTGGTTATAAAGCTGGTGTAAAAGGGTATAAGTTATGGTGTCCTGAAAATAGAAAAGTTGTGATTAGCAGAGATGTTGTTTTTGATGAAACTGCTATGCTACTTAACTTATCTCTTAAAGATTCTTCCAATAAATAAAATCAAAAGCAGGTGGAGCATCAGATTAAGGCAGAGTTAACTCCTCAAGATAGTACAAAAATTGAGAATAGAGTTACTTCTTCACCGCAATACTCTATTGCCAAAAACATAATTAGAAGAGAAATTAAACCTCCAAAGAAGTATGCCGAGGCTGATCTAGTTGCTTATGCTTTAAACGTGGCTGAAGATATAGATGCAAATCGAGAGCCATCTAATTATTCTGAGGCAATTACCTGTGAAGACTTAGAAAAGTAGATGTTTGCTATGTAAGATGAGATGAAATCACTTCACAAAAATAGAACATGGGATCTTGTGAAACTTCCTAAAGGTAAAAAGGTTGTTCGTTGTAAATGGGTATTTAAAAAGAAAGAAGGGACTCCAGGAGTTGAAGAACCCAGATATAAAGCAAGGCTTGTTGCAAAGGGTTACAGTCAAATTCCAGGAGTCGACTTTACAGATGTGTTCTCCCCAGTTATAAAGCATAGTTTGATTCGAGCTTTGCTTGGTATTGTGGCAATGCATGATTTGGAGCTTGAGTAGTTAGATGTAAAAACTGCATTTTTGCATGGAAAACTTGAGGAGGACATTTACATGCAACAACCAAAGGGTTTTACAATCTTAGAAAAAGAGGACTATGTTTGCTTGCTAAAAAAGTCCCTTTACGGTTTGAAATAGTCACCAAGACAGTGGTACAAGAGGTTTGATTCCTTTATGACTTCTCATGATTTCAAAAGAAGTGGTTTTGATGGCTGTGTTTACTTTAAGAAAAACAGTGATGGTTCTTTTGTGCATCTACTTCTTTATGTTGATGACATGTTGATAGCATCAAAAGATAAATGAGAGATAAGAAAGGTCAAAGCCCAACTAAGTGAAGGATTTGAGATGAAAGATTTAGGACCAGCAAAGAAGATACTTGGTATGGAGATTCTCAGAGATAGAAAAACATGTAAATTGTACCTAGGCCAAAAGGGGTACATTGAGAAAGTTCTTTGCAGATTCAATATGCAGAGTGTTAAGCCTGTTAGTACTCCTTTAGTGGCCCATTTCAGACTTTTATTGTCTTTGTCTCCACAATCAGATGATGAGATTGAGTACATGTCACATGTTCCATACTTTAGTGCAGTGGGATCTCTCATATATGCTATGGTTTATTCATGTCCAGATTTATCATATGCAATCAGTGCATTTAACAGATATATGGTGAATACTGGTAAAGAACACTGAAAAGTAGTTTAGTGGATTTTAAGATACTTACGATGTACTACTGATGTTTGCTTACAGTTTGGAAGAACTGAAGATGAAGTCATTGGGTATGTTGATGCTGATTTTGCTGGAGACCTTGATAGAAGAAGATCTCTCACAAGTTATGTTTTTACAATCGGAGGTTGTGCAATCAGTTGAAAAGCCACTTTGCAAACTACAGTCGCTTTGTTTACCACTGAAGCTGAGTACATGGCGGTTACTGAGGCTTGTAAAGAAGCTATTTGGTTGAAGGGACTCTTTAGTGAACTCAATGAAGACCTTCAAATCAGCACAGTATTTTGTGATAGTTAGAGTGCCATCTTTCTTACAAAAGATCAAATGTTTCATGAGAGAACAAAACACATTGATGTTCGATATCATTTTGTTCGTGATATTATTGCTCGTGGTGATATTGTTGTGGGTAAAATTAGTAGTCATGAAAATCCAGCAGATATGATGACTAAGTCACTTCCTATAACCAAGTTTGAGCATTGCTTAAACTTGGCTGGTGTTCATTATTAAAGTTAAACCCTTAATGGGTTTTATGGAAGAGGTGGAGAACTTGTTCATTGAGAGTTCGTGATGAAGAACTTGTTCATTGAGAATTTGTGTCAAGGTGGAGATTGTTAGAATTAAGTAACCCAAATCCTTATTTAAATAAAATACAGTGGTAAAATAAAATAAAATAAGAATCCATATAGAATTACACTTTTTTTATTTTATTTTAGAATAAGGTTTTTTAAACCTTATTAAATTCCATCTATTTGATATTGATTAGAATAAGGTGCTGCAGTTTTACTAGAATATGGCTTAACAAGCCTATAAATAGACATAGTCTATTCCTCTTGTAATTATTCGAATTCGACATAGTGAATTTTCTTCTCCTCTGCTAGTGGTTTTTTTCCCGAAAGAGTTTCCATGTAAAATCTGTGTATTCTTTATTTTATTTTATTTTACTTTATTCTATTTTATTTTATTTTCACAATTTGTTTGGGTCGACATCGATAACTGTTGCTTCCTTATAAATTTGGATTATCTCATAAAGAGAAATGTGCTTAATGTGAAAACATATTATAAAATTCGGCATATTTGTAAAACTTGTGCAGCATATGTGTAATTATCAATTATTATATTTTAATTCATATTTTTAAAATATGATGATTGAAGTTTAAAAGTTGTGCATCATATGTTCAATTATATTAGTTTATATATATACGAGAAAACCAAACCTAATTTAAAAATGAAAAAGAAACACCATATATTTGCCTTTTTGAACGGTAAAAGTAAGAATTTATACACATATTGCATTTTGCTATTCAGAGTATCTAAATTGGTTAAAATTTTTATCTGACCATCGGAATGCGTAATGAACAAACACTTACTTGAGTATTCTTTGTAGATGCTTTTGCACCGCATTTCATCACTTTTTCTAACCCAAATACGAGTAGCATTTTGAAATATCTTTAAAAAAATATTTTCTAGTATAAGTAAACCACCTAACCTCACTCCTGTGTGAAGACCAACATTTGCACTCCCTCTCCTTTTAGTTAAAATATGTTACTAAATTTACAAAATGCTCTAATGCTAGCAAAATTTCATTTTCATAGTATACTAGTTGATGACACCTCAGTATGCCATCATTATTATGATGCTCAGCAAGAAATTTATACATCTGAAAAGCTATTAGTTGTCTATATTAAGGGCCTTTATAGTTTTCAAGCGAAGACATTCGCTTGACTTTTCTTCCTTATACAGACAAATAGGTAGCTTTAAAGAAATACAAGTTTTTGGCTGAAATTCACAATGACGATGACATATTGTGGTGTCATCAACTTGTATACTATGAAAACGAATGGTTGCTTATGTAAGAATATTCTGAAAAGTAGTAACTCATTTTAACTAAAAGAAGACGGATTGGAAACATAGGTTATCATGTAGGGTATGTAACAGCCCGATTTAGACCCTAGTTGGAACAGTGGTTTCAAGACCACAAATCCAAGTCAAAAAATATTTTAATATTATTTTCTGTGTTAATAGCATGTGAATTGTTATGTGTGAAAATTTCGTATGAAAATTTTATCGTTTGCGTGTCCGATTTGATAAAAAGGACTTAATCGCGTAAAATGCAAAAAGTGGCTTTCTATTTGTTAAAGTATTTAATTGCTATGGTTTATTAAAGTGAAAGTACTTATAAAGATATTAGACCATTTTTGTGATAATGGATGATAGTGGAGGGGTAGTTGGAGTAGTTTTAAATATTTTTGAAGGTTAATATAGTAAAATATCTAATAAGTGTTTTAATAAATAAAACAAAATAAAATAATTTGGCTTCATTATCATCTATTGTCGAAAGTTAAAATAAAAAGATGCCATTAAAGCTTCAAAGTATTCGGCCATTGCATGAGTTAATAGGTAAGTCTATTTTCCTCTTTTTTGATGATTTCTATGTTTTTGAGATCGTTACTTTGTGTTCTAGCTAGCCTGTGCTTAAATTTCATAATTTGATGATGATTTTGAAATATTCTACTGAAGCTTTTGTGATATTTAGATAATAGTTGATGAAAAATGAAAGATATGTGTTGAATTAATATGTTTTGTGTTTGGATTTTGATGAATTTGAGTATTTTGGGCTAATTTGTGAAAATGAGAAATTGATGGACTAAAATATGAAATAAATTGAACTAATGAGCTGCTAGGGATCCAATTTGAATTCGGCCTAACATGGGCATAGTGAAAATTTGAGTATTTTGTGTTGTTTTGAAATAATGACTAAATTGTAGAAAATGTAAAATGTTAGGGGCTAAAGTGAAAATTACCCTTTTATGTGTTTTTTGATGAAATTGAATGAATATGTTATTAAAAAAGTCAAATGTGTATTGAATTAGATCAAGAAATTAGAAAATCAGATTCGAATCGGGGAAATTCGAAAATTGTCGAATAGTCGTTCTGATCCGTTCATGTTAGTACGAGGTAAGTTCATATACAAATAAATGTATTTAAATTGATTTATTCATGCTTATATGATATTGAAATGTATTGAATGGCTATGAAAGATGAATATGTAAAATTGAGAAATCATCGACAGTGTTACGACGTCCGAAATCCCCGTACGAACTATAGGAATAGTATAGGATACATATGTCATGACATAGGATTTCGAGATGTGTTATCGTGCAAGACCACATCTGGAACATTGGCATCAATTTGTGATTTATGTGTAAGACTATGTCTGGGACATTGGCATCGTATATGATTTTGTGTAAGACCCTATCTGGGACAGTGGCATCGATATTTTATTTCATGTAAGACCACGTCTAGGACGTTGGCATTGTACAAGCTTATGAGCTATCTGAGTATCCTTATTGATTCCGAACAGTTCAACGGGCGTTCCAAGAAATAAATGAGTATATGAATGTGCATCCGATTCAGGTATGTTGCAATGTACATGAAATTGAGCAATGAAAGTGAGTATGATTATGATCTATGTGAAAATGAGATGTGGTTAATAGCAAGTAAACTATAATCAAATGAATTATATGAGAAATATGTAATGGTAATTGTGTTTTGTCATATATGATTCTGGTACATGTGAATTGTATATGAAATTCAGAAATGAAAGGTGAATATGTTTTTAATGACGATATTCGAATTATATTATCATGAATGAAAGAAATGTTTACAAATGAATGTGTGTTATATGTGCTTGTTATATGACCTTGTGGTTCTATGATTCGAACATGAGAAATATGAAACAATAAACATGGTTTTTGAGATGTAATAAAAAGCTTGTTTAGCCTCTCCCTCTTGGTTACTCAAAGTCAGTCGAGAATCAACCGACCCTATCCCTTGCGCGAGAGCAGGCGCTATAGTCTCAACATCATCAGCTACGGCTTGATCGAGATCCATTTACTATACTAAAACACATTTTCAAATGTTAGGAATCATCACACTATCGCAGTATAAATTATGACATGTATAGCAAGACTCACACGCGTTACGTTAGTCTTAGAATTGACTAAACTGTAACTCTGATACCAATCAACTGTAATACCCCTAACCTGTATCTGTCGCCGAAAATGGAGTTATGAGGCATTACCAATCATAACACAACTCAAAAGAATATTCCTTACATTTCATACTTCGTAACTCAATCCCATAACAAAACTTATCATTTAAAAAAAAACTTAAATATAATCAAACATGTATAAGCAAATAACAAAAACAGAGTATGTGATAAAATATCCATCATATTAGCTGAATGTCAAAACATACCTTTTCAAAACTTATGCACATACGCATATATTGAAACAAACAAAGCATATGTACAACCTTAATAACATAATAATGGCCGAACATATTATAATTACTAAATGACCATTTCTAAATTTCATCTTTTTAACCAATACACACTTCACTCACTCATAAAAAACAAAAAGTATTTTCTAAGTACCATAGCCGAATCAAAACATGCAAAGTTTATAAAAAAAAATTTCTTTTGTATAATACAAACATTTGATCAAATCACAAGGCTCAATTTTATTAATATAGAGGATAATAATTAGCATTATAATTTTAAATCACAAGTGCCGATTCAATATGCTCTAATTCAATCCTCTATTTCATGATTAGATAAATTCACATATTATGCATTTTACTTTAAGCTAAAACACGGCATAATATACATATATATATTTATATACACATAAACATGCATTAAACAAGGCCAAAAATATACATATTTTCTCATCACAAGTTATGCTCATATAACTATATCAATTTAAACCATTTTCAAGCATCAATACATAAACATATCCTGAATATTATAATTATATCTAAACTTTCTTTTTATCTTGTCAAATAAGTCATATGAAACCAAATCTAAATACACAATAATTTAAGCATAATGCTTATATATACTTACCATCACACACTGAAACTAAATAACTAATCCACAAGTAAACATGTCATAAGCATATACCTTTATTTTGACTAGGTATAACCGAATATAATCATGCCTTGAACAAGTTACCATTTATCTCACAAAATAACCAAATCCAAACATAACACCAAAACACAAATCATAGCTATCATATAATATGCAAATGAAAATAAACTCCAACCATGTCAAATATAACTGAATTTTATCATGAAAATTAAGCCATTTTCGCATGGCTATATACATATACAAATCCAAAATCAACCAAAACAAATACTAGCCTATACATGCCATAGGTTCAAAGTTCAACTTTTAAAATACCAAAATAACGATCGATAGTGTGACCGATTTCCTTGACGATCCCCGAGCTTGTAACTAGTTTCCAAAATCTATAAAATAGTAGCAAACATACACATATAGTAAGCTATCACAGCTTAGCAAGTCATAAGCAAATAAACAACTCAATCACATAATCAACTCAATTTAACCAAACCAATTTATGATATCATAACCACGTTTAATTTCAAGCTTACAGTTTCTTATACAACATATACTTTCATATATAAACTTTATCTCAACTGAATATACATATATCTATTATCAAAGTATCACTCAATTCAAAGCCACAATATTATTATATAACCGAATATATATAAACTCATATGCATATTTTCATGAATTAAACTTTAATATCACATACTTATACATAGCATGTGGCTGAATATACTACACAAATACACATATATTTACATTAGTATCATGTATAATTTGCATCACATATCAAATAACCAACTTACCTTATTTTCAAATAGGTAATCAACTATCACATACCTGATCACTTTAGCTTGATTTACACATTCGATCACAACTTACCATTGCCCGTTGAACCATTTGGAATTGAATAGGATACTCAGAAAATCACACATATTGTACAATGCCAATGCCCCAGACGTGGTCTTACATGTAATCACATATCGATGCCACTGTCCCAGACAGGGTATTACACGAATCAAATACGATGCCGATGTCCCAGACATGGTCTTACACGTAATCACACATCGATGCCAACGTCCCAGACATGGTCTTACATGAGAACACATATCGAAAATCCTATGTCATGACATATGTATCCTAGCTATTCCTAAGGTTCATACGGGGCTTCCGGACGTTGTAACTCGATCAAATCGAACTCGTACACATAGCTTTCAAGCTTATACATATTCAGCTTCCACATATATACTATCACATTATTTATTTCAGCAAATATAGTTAGTATTTGATCAAATAAATATCATCTATTTGCTTATAAACTTACCTCGGACAACAATAATCGGAACGAGACGGTTATTCAACAATTTTGATTTTTCCACGATCCAAATCCGATTTCTTTGGTTCTTGATCTAAACATATTCAAATTAAACTCATTCAAACATAATTTCATTAAATTTAGTCCAAAAACACATAAATGGGAAAAATTACCATTTTGCCCCTGACATTTTACACTTTTTACAATTTAGTCCAAATTGCACAAAACACAAAACATGCAAAATTTGCACACACCATGCTTAGGCTGAATGTTACCCATGTTCATACACATCCATACATTTCATTTATTTCACATTTTAGTCCCTCAATTTATTATTTTTGCAATTTAGCCCTAATTACTCAAAATCATAAAAAATTCTAATACAAAACATATTAATCCAAAACATATTTTTCATAATTCATCATCTAACATCACAAAGCTCAATTATTCATCAATGGCATAACTCAAAATATTCATCAAAATCAGAAATTCAAGCATGGGCTTTGTACATTACAATGCAACGATCTCAAAAACGTAAAAATTATCAAAAACCGAACAAAAACTAACATTGAATCAAGCTTCCAAAGTGCTGAATGTTTAAACTTTAAAAATATTTATTTTCTTTGAGTTTTGGGCAAAAAAACATGAATATGCATGATTATTTTAATTATGTTTTATTATATTACATATTATTTCATAATTTACCATATTAACCTTTACCATTTAATATAACAACTTAATATTGGTTGTCTAATTTCGTCCTTACTAATATCAATTGGCTTAATTTCATTTTAAGGCCTCCATAATGAAAGAAAAATAACAGTTTGACACTTACACAATTAGCTAGTCACTTTTACATTTTACGCGATTAAGCCCTTTTTATTAAATCGGGCACTTAAACGATAAAATTAAAACACGAAAATTTCACACATATAAATTCACACATTATAAACAAAAAATAATATTAAAATATTTTTCTAACTCAGATTCATGGTCTCGAAACCACCGTTCCAAATAGGGTCTAAATCGGGCTGTTAAAGTGTGAGGCACACTACCTGTTCACACTAGCATGTGACCATTGTAACTTTGAAAAATGTTCAAGTTTCAAAAAATTTTTAATGAGCTCGGTTTAGTCCCAACCCCTTTCTAAAGTGTAACACCCCTCGCCCGTATCCAACACCGGGACAGGGTTCAAGGTGCTACCTGACTTTTACTAACACTTCCATACTAAACAGGGCCATGAAATCTCAAATAATTAAAAACTCAATCAATCACACAAAAATCGGGCCGTAAAATTTTGATTAATTTAAAAAATTTTCTTTTCACATGCAATCTGTCCCATATACGGGCTTACGATGCCCAAAACATACATCCGGTGTGGTTCAAGACCCAACCGAGAACTCATGAAAAACTTAGAAAAATCTCTTGCATTAAGGCTTCACACACCCGTATGCTCAGGCTGTGTGTCCAGAAATAGACTATTTACCAAGCCTTTTGTCACTCTCACACCACATGCATAGATACATACTTATCCAATAACATACAACATGGCATAAATGAGCTCTTAAACATCTACAAACATGTTATGCTCAAGTCATTTTCTTATGCAATAAATATTATAGAATTTGCCCACATCATTACCACATACTAGTCATAACTATCATTACATCATGAACCTCATGTCCATCACTAAGCATACATAATCATTTCCACAAACCATTCATGAGACATTATTAACTATTTACGAATCACCAAATCTTACATCAGTTACTAACTCATCAATAAATCTCATTTCAATCTCTAGGCATACATACTATAATCCACATCACAAGATATAGTATCGTACATATATATGAATAAATATTTAGGCCCACAACATCATTAGCTAACATAGGCCAATTCACATGGCTACAACACTTTATCAATACAAGCCAACACCTTTGGCTAAATCATAATATCACATACTCAACATTAAAACCCTATACATGCCATAGACTCGAAACACTAGGATTTACTTACACCAATAGCGTTAACTCGACAGTGTGATAATATCTCTGACGGCCTCCAACCCAAGCTAACCTGGCAACCCTAGGGAATATGGGAAAGAAAAGGGGAGTAAGTTTTATGCTTAGTATGTTCATAAGAAAACAATAAGCAACTCATTAACAAGTTTTATCAATGTTTACAACATAATCACAAATTCACTACAAGTTGTCTTCCTGAGCAATAGTCACTAAATTATTTATAACTGGAGCTACGAAACTCCAAATCAATTGCCGTTAATTTTCCCTGAAAATAGGCTCATATATATTCCATCCATAAAATTTTCAGAATTTTTGGTTTGGCCAATCAATACCAAATTTTTCTTAAAATTTCCCTTGTTTCACTATTTGACTAATCTGACCACTCTTCACTACGAATCAAATTTCTCATTGTACAGAATTCAAAATATGTTCTCATTGATTTCATTTGAAAATATACTCATAAAGGAGTCTAAGCATATAAATTTTATCTTATAAAAATTTTTTTACAAATTATAATGATTTTATAAAAACAAAACAAGGGACCCCGAAGTCATTTGACTCTATCCCATGCCACTTCAAATATCTCATTATCAGCAATTCTTTTACTTACACAGTTTCTTTTATAAGAAACTAGACTCATTAAGCTTTAATTACATAATTTATTCAGCTTCTAACTCAACTCCCACAATTTATGGTGATTTTTCAAAACCATGTTACTGCTGCTGTCCTAAACAGATTTATTACAAATTTACTCTTTCACACATTCTTTGCATTCACATTATTTAAACATGTATATCACCAATCAATTTCATCACAGTTCTATAATTTCACTTAAGCATAATCTCAATACAATATATCATGCTCTATGATTCGCACACAACCGTTCAAATTAGCAATTATAAGATGGTTCCGCACATGGCCCACCCTTATCGATAATTTACGATGGTTTTACCCTTACTCACATATATGACATAGGCATTTTCATCTATGCTTCTCATTTCACATTCATGATTCAATTCTAATCGATCTAACATGCATAAGTATATATCACATACCTGGCCAACTTAATGTATTGAACGAATTCAATTACCGATTTAACACAAGGTCTCATAGTCTTAGACTTTTATCAAATCACCGGCATTTAGCCTGCTAGGTTTTAAACCCGAATTCATCACCGGCACGAAGCCTGTTAGACTTTAAGTCTAAACTCATTCACCGACATTTCGCCTGCTAGGCTTGAAGCCCGATATCATTTCACCGGCATTATAGCCTGCTAGGCCCGAAGCCTGATAATATTATTCACCAGCTTAAAGCTTGCTAGGCTCAAAGCCCGAATATCACCATTATAAAGTCGTCTCATAAACAATTCATATAATATAGCATGTATACCTGTTCACTTTGCTCTATTTAATCATTCAATTACAATATGTAATTGCCCTTTCAATCATTTGATATTTTGCACACTAAGTGTCATTCTCAATATCTCGTACACTAAGTGCCATTCTCAATATTTCGTACACTGAGTACCATATTTGATTGCCCCACACACTAAGTGCCACATTTTGTCGATATATCGTCAGACATTAAAATATTCACGTATATACAATTTATGCGATATTAAAACATTAGAAACATAAATTTAACAATGCTTATTGCATACGAACTTACCTCATTCGCGGTAACAACAAATTAGATCGACGAATCCGATACTTCATTTTTCCCTCGATATAGACTCGTACGAGGCTTAACTTGATCTAATCAATCAAATTCAACTATTACAATTCATATTCTATTCATTTTTAACTCAATTTCATATTTAGGTAAAATTACTATTTTACCCCTAAAGTTTCACTTTTATTCAATTTAGTCCTTGAGCTCAAAAAATGCAAATTAACCATTTTTAACCATAATTAAGCTTAACCGAATATTCATGGTATTAAAACAGCCCATAAATTATTTTATGGCAAAATTATATTTTTGCCCCTGATATTTCAACTTCTTTACAATTTAGTCCCTAAGCTCGAAAAATTAAATTCATTCAATTTTGGCCAAACCCATGCCTAGCCAAATTTACTACAACTTCATAACAGCCCATATTTTCATTTATTCACACTTTCAACCATATAATTTCAATAATTCACAATTTAATCCAAAATTGACATTTTTACCAAAATTCACTTTACAAAACATGTATATCCAACAACAATAATTTATTTTCCATCATCAACTATGAAAATACTCATGCATTCAACAATGGCAACATTCAAATACTTTAATGAGCTTTTGAAATCGTAGATACGGGCTAGCTAGAATACGAAGCAACGATCTCAAAAACATAAAAATTATCAAAAACCGAACACAAAACATACCTAAATCACTTCATGCAAGTGCCAAAAATAAGGAAGCTTCAATGGCTTTCTTTTTCTCCTCCATATTCGGCCAAGAAATAAAATTTACATGGCCATTTTTTGTTTTATTTTTATTTAATACATTTTAATATTCCATTTACCTTTTTGTCCTTTATAATAATACATAATTTCATATATGCTAAACCACCAATCTCCACTATCATAAAGTAATGGTTTAATTGATAAATAGGGAATTCTACTTTAGTAAAACATGGAAATTAACACTTAAACAATTAGAATGCAACTTTTGCATTTTACACGATTTAGTCCTTTTTGCTTAATTAACTATCGAAATGATAAAATTTTTCAACGAAACTTTAATACCATCTTTTTGCCACTCCATAAATATTTATAAAAATATTTACGACTCGGTTTATAGAAATGAGATCCCGATACCTCATTTCCTAAACCCACTTGACCTTAAGGTCATACCACTTGAACTTAATAAATCACTTATAAAACAAATATCACAATATCAAATTTTTTTTTAAATCACAATTAACTCGTAAATATTAAATATAATATTTACAAACCTACTCGTTAGATTTGGTGGCCCCGAAACCACTGTTCTGGTTAATCCTAAAAACGGGCTGTTACATAAAGCATGTTTAAGGTTTCATTGACCTTCTAAAGGGACTCTTTGTGTATGATTTGCTATGATGATGATGATGTATAATATTTTTATGAAATGATTAAAAAAATTGATAAGTCCGGTAATGCCTCTTAACCCTAATTTGGCTACGGATACAGGTTAGGGGTGTTACAGGGTAGGAGTGCGGCTAGGTGGTTTACTTATATATTAAAAGAAATCTTTCAAAGATATTTCAAAAAGCTACTCATATTTGGGCAATGGAGAGTGATGAAATGATGTGCAAAAGCATCTACACAGAATACGCTAGTAACTTATTGTTCATTATGGATCCCTATGGTCGCGTAAAAAATTTAGCCAATTTATATACACCGAATAGCAAAATGAAAGATTACATTGACGAGCTAAAAGTTTTGATAGACTTCATTATCAACTATCCATTCGAATCAGTTATTCGAGATTATAATTAATGCAGATTGCCTGCTAAACTGGAAGCTTTTCTTGACTATCTCAATTCTTAATTTTTGTAAGGTTATTGAATCTTTCGTATCACTATTTTAATTTCCACATTGAGAAGAACAGCATGAATCACAAGTTTTTACTTAATTGTTTATTTTTTTGGGTCGACACTGATAATTGTCGCTTCTTTATAAATTTAGATGATCTCATTAAGAGAAATGTGCTTGAGGTGAAAACATATTATAAAATTCAACATATTTGCAAAACTTGTGCAGCATATGTGAAATAATCAATTATTATATTTTAATTCATATTTTTAAAATCTAATAATTAAAGTTTAAAACTTGTCCAACACATGTGTAATTATATTAGTTTATCTATATACGGGAAAACCAACACCATATATTTACACTTTTGAACGGTAAAAGTAAGAATTTATAAGTATATTGCATTTTTCTATTTGAAGTATCTAAATTGGTTAAAATTTTTACTCAACCATTGGAATTCGTAATGAAAAAAACTTACTTGAGTATTCTTTGTAGATGTTTTTGCACCTCCTTGCATCACTTTTTCTAACCAAAAACCGAGTAGCATTTTGAAATATATGGTGTAACGTGAGCAACCATTTGTTTTCGTAGTATAAATATTGATGACGCCACAATATGTCATCGTCACTGTGAATTTTAGCCGAATAATTGTATTTCCCTAAAAATACCCTGTTGTCCGTATTAAAGGCTTTTAAAGTTTTCTAGCGAAGACAATCGTTCGACTTTTCTTCCTTATACAGATAAACAAGTAGCTTTGCAGAAATACAAATATTCAGCTAAAATTCACAATGACGATGACATATTATGGCATCATCAATATTTATATTTCGAAAACGAATGGTTGGTCGCGTTAGACCATTCTAAAAAGTAGTAATGTATTTTAAGTAGAAGAAGACGAAGTGGTAACGTAGGTCTTCATGCAGGGTAGGAGTGCAGCTAGGTGGTTTACTTATATTAAAAGAAATCTTTCAAAGATACTTCAGAATGCTAATCATATTTTGGCAAGGGGAAGTGATGAAAATCTATACGAAATACGTGAGTAACTGATTGTTCATTGCGAATCTGTAATGCCGTGAATATTATATGTCTATTCCTGTGAAAATGTTACGCAATTGTGTATGTGCTTAAGTGGTTAAGTGTTCTGGGAGTGTTTGAGAGGTCTTGGGTTCAAGTCTCACCTTTGCTAAATTTTATTACTTTTTGATCCAAGCCTTACTTTTGTTTAGTGGGCTTATTTTTAATTATCTGTAAAACCATATTAGAATGAGTCTGCTGGTTCGAGTGGTAAGGATGTTGGTGTGTTGGAGGTCCTGTTTCGAATCCCTGTGCAAGCGTGAGTATTATTTTTGCTCTGTTTAGTGGTTGAGTTTCAGTTGAATTAGAATTCTGAGTAGTGGGTAGTTTTGATGGAGAAAATCTGGGGATAGGCTGTTATATCTGATTTTATTTTTAATTTTAATTTTTTCCCTAAAATTATGGTTTCTTTCTAACGTTACTCATATTCCAAAATAAAAAAAAATCCCCAATCTTGCTTCGTCTCCTTTACTCTCTGTCAAAGGGTTAATTTTTAATTCCTTTCTTTGACTCTTCCACTAATCCTTGTTCTCTTGCGATCTGAACGTTTGGTTTTGGTGTATTGGGTAAGTGGGTTTGCGTTTGCATTCTTTTGTTGTTTGATTTCTAAGGGTTAAATCCCTACTGTACTTTTTACGTAGGAGAAGTGGTGGGAACAACAGTTTCTTTGTAAAGATCGAACTTGTGTGAGTACATGGGGGTGTAGACGGTAAGTGAGTTCGCCTTATTTGATTTAGATTGGAGGATTTTGTTAATCGATGGCTAATTTCACTCTAGGTATTCTGTTTTTAGGTTTTAAAGGGCTCGAGATTACTTTTGCATCATAACCGTAAAAGGTGTGTACACGAAACACAGAAAAATGAGATTTGAAAAAAGTCAAAAAATAATTTTTTTGACATTACATGGGCGTGTGGTCACCCGTGTAGTAGGCCGTGTGCGAGTACACGGCCATATGGTTGACGAAGGCATGGTTGTGTGTAGCACACGACCATGTGGTGGCTCTAGTATGGCCCTGTGGGCCATACAGGCTTGTGGTCCCACACGGGCATGTCACACGGGCGTGTGGATTTAGGGCCAAGCCGTGTGGGCCACATGGGCGAGGCCAATCTAGGTGTATGAGCCACATGGGCGTGTGGACCCACACGAGCATGTTGGCCCATTATACTGAAATATTTCATAGGGTCGCACGGGTCGTCCTAATCGACTGTGGGCCTACCATAGGATAGGTAAAGGCTAATTAAACCCTAAAACTATATGATCTGTTAGACTGAGACATAGTTCTGGGCATGTCTATGTTGTGAATATTTGTTATCTGTTTATATAAGCATGTTAAGCTTGATCTATCTGTTAATTCTGTATTTGTGCTTTGTAACTATTTGGGGTGAGATTGATATATGAGAAATAAGTATTCTATATGGTGTTAATCACCCATATTCTGGCAGCTTGACGGCATATTTTTTTGAAATATGTGTCTTCATGGCACAATGTGGTGTATAGGGATGGGTGGGTGTTTTTAACCCCACATTGTGTGATGGAGTGGTCAGAGATGGTGTGTAGAGGATGGGGGTAGGATTTTGTATATCTGAATCTAATTTTGTAATCTGATATCTGAATCTAGATCTGTATCTATTTCTGTCTGCGATTATAATTCTGTGTGTTTGCATGTTTAATTCTACGGGTTACACACTGAGTTTACGTAAACTCATGTCTGTTTGTTTATTCTGTCAGGTAATCCACAGTCTTAGGCGAACTGGTGCTGCAGGGACTCAGTGGTGACCATATATTCGTAAAACTACTTAAAGTCATTTATTTATGGTTTATCTATGATCTGGTAATTGTTTTGGGAGTTGTAATTTTTGGGGACTCTCTAGACTGTTTGATTTCTAACTAGTTATTTCTGATTTAATTGCTTTGGTGAAACGTTTTATTAAAAACAACAGTTTTATGCAAACAATGATCTTCCTAAAAACACGACTGCGTTTTTGAACATAAATGATTAAAGCTTCTACTGTAATAAGTAATTGGAAACCAAACTGTTAAAATAATGTTTTCTATATTTAACATGAAGGAATGTGGGTTTTATAAATGATTAAATAATTAAATCAACCAATTTTCAAAATCTTTCTATGTGACATCACCAAATTCGGCCATAAAGTCTAGGCCGGGTTTGGGGTGTTACAGGATCCCTATGGTCAGGTGATGAACCATATTATTTACATATTTTAATTTCATGCTTGGCATATTTATGGATAATTTATCTTTGGTTTTACTGAACTCGATGCTCCTAATCCGTTAATTTCATGTTTTATAACCAGGAGAACATAGGATAGTGAAAAGAGCAAGAAACAGGACAAAAACGGACAAAATAGGCTAAAGTCAGTGTTTCACACGGCCTAGGCACTCTCATACGGGTAATCCACATGCCCGTGTGAGACACATGGGCTGGCCATACGCCCTTGTGTCATGGCCGTGTCAACATTAAATCAATTCAGAATTGCACACAGGTTGAACATCTTCACACGGGTGTGGCACACGGCTGTGTCTCTGTCGTACCCAAGTCTAGTTCTACTCGGAAAAGGCTACTTTTGAGGGTTTTGAAGCATTCCAAAGTCTATATAAACACCCCATAACAGTATCAAAAGACACACAGAGCAGAAGGTAGAAGATATTGAAGGATAGCCATTGGAAACAACTCAGTAGCAGGATTTATTTCAAGACTGAAGATCTCCATTCAATTTCCTAGAAGTTCTTTGGGTTTCTTTATGTTTTATTGTTTTCCCAATTTTGAGATATTTTCCATTATTATAAACTAAACTCCCTAAATACCTAAGGGAGAGGAAACCTAAGACGGATCTTATTATTATTTGAATTATATGATAAATACTTGTTCTTATTCTTAATTGTGAGTTTTAATTATTGCTTTAATATTCTAGGATATTAATTCAGGTTTTGATGTGCTTATTCAATGGAGCAAAAGTCCTTGTTTAAGAGTAGATCTTTCATAATTAAGTGGAGTTGCATGCAATCCTAGAGATAGGACGACATAAATCTGCCAAATTAGAGTCAAATCTAATAAGGGAATCCATAGATCGAGTTAATGCAACAATAGGGGTTTTAATTAGAAAGAGATTTTAATTAATCAACCTAAAGTCAGTTGTTTTTAGTCTCGAGAGAGATATGAACATAAATCAGGGATTTTTACAGATTAAGTCAAGTGAATAAATCGTCTAATTCAGAAGTAATAAGTAAAGTCTAGGTAGATTCTTCCTTGGGCATTGTCTTCTCAATCAATTTTCCAAACAGTATTTTCCAACTTTTATCTTTGTCGTGTTCTTAGTTAATTAAATAGTTAGTCTTAGTTTAGAAACACCCCTTTTATTCTTAGGTTAGATAATAAAAAGATAGTAAGTACTTGTACTTTTAGTCCTTGTGGATACAATATTTCCGGTCTCACTATAACTATACTACTATTCAATAAATGCTCTTTAGTCGAATTTTTAGTTAGTTTAGCGATCATCAAGTTTTTGGCGCCGTTGCCGGGGACTAAGATATTAGGAACACTTAATTTTTATTACTTTAGTCATTCTTTTATTTTTATTGCAATTTAATTTTTTTATTACTAATTTTTCTTTTATTTACTTCTGACAGGTTTTTATAGTTTATGACTAAAAGAAACCCGACAGGACCTTTACTCTTTGACAGTGAGATTGAAAGCACAGCTCACAGAAACCAAAGAGAAACAAGGCGAAGCCTACAATACATAGAGGAAGAGCGAGAGGGCGATACACACACTACAACCGAGGAGATGGCTGAAAATCAAAATAATCCGCTGCCTCCTGTAGTTGCCACAAATCCAGTAAATCAGAATCTTGCTCCTCGTATTATGTATGACTATGCTAAGCCCAATTTAACAGGAACTGAATCGAGTATGGTTAGACCTGCTGTTGCTGCAAATAATTTTGAACTGGAACCTAACACGATTCAAATGATACAACAGTTTGTTCAGTTTGATGGTTTGCAGGGTGAGGATCAAAACACTCATTTAGCAAAATTTTTGGAATTTTGTGACACCTTTAAGATCAATAGCATTTCTGACGATGCCATTCGCCTTCGGCTATTTCCCTTTTCATTAAGGAATAAGGCTAAACAGTGGTTGAACTCGTTACCACGAGGGTCAATCACCACTTGGGAACAAATGACTGAAAAATTTTTACTTAAATATTTTCTGTCGGTTAAAATGGCTAAGCTGAGGAATGATATCTCTTCTTTTGTGCAGATGGATTTAGAAACTCTTTATGATGCATGGGAGAGATACAAGGACTTATTGAGAAGGTGCTCTCACCATGGGTTACCCCTTTGGCTACAGGTTCAAACTTTCCATAACGGTTTAAATCCCTCAACTAGACAAATGATCGACACAGCTGCTGCTGGAACCATCAATAATAAGATACCTAAAGAAGCTTATGAGTTCATAGAGAAGATTTCACTGAACAATTTTCAGTGGCAAGTCATGAGGACAAAGCCAACCAAAGCAGCTGGCGTTTTCAACGTCGACTCGGTTACTATGCTTTCAAATTAGGTAGAACTCTTGAATAAAAATATTGATGGTTTATTTGGTTCTATGCAGGTACATCTAGTAATGCAGTGCGATGCAAGTGGAGGTGGAATGAGCAATTCAGAATATCCACCCTACGGCCCTAACATAGAGAACGAACAAATGAATTATATGGGTAATAATCCTCGACCTCAAAATAATCCTTACAGTAACACTTCCAATGCAGGTTGGAGAAACCACCCAAATTTCTCATGGGGAGGCCAAGGGAATCAGAGACCACCACCCCCTCCAGGTTTCCAACAACAACCTTACCAGTAGGAGAAAAAGCCGAACCTTGAGGAGATGATGACAAAGTTTATTTCAGTAGTAGAAACCCATTTTCAGAACACTGAAATTGCACTTAAAAATCAACAAGCATCAATTCAAGGGCTTGAGAATCAAATTGGACAACTGGCTAAGATGATTTCAAAAATACCACCAGGGAGTCTCCTTAGTAACACCGAACCCAATTCGAAAGAGCATGTGAAAGCAGTTACACTAAGGAGTGGGAAAGTGTTAGCTGAATCTGAAAAGAAGCTACCAGAAGAAGCTGACAGAAACAAATGAGAAGAGGTAAAACACGAAAACAATGAAAAATCGGTGCTGAGGGAATATAAACCACCAATCCCGTATCCAGCAAAGTTGAAGAAAGACTGCATGGATGCACAATTCGGTAAATTTCTTGAACTTTTTAAACAGTTGCATATTAACTTACCTTTCGTTTAAGCTATCTCGCAAATGCCTACATACGCAAAATTTTTGAAGGAGCTTCCACCAAATAAGAGGAAATTTGAAGAGTTGTCTACAGTAGAACTCAACGAGGAATGCTCGACAATACTCCAAAATAAACTGCCAACTAAACTGAAAGATCTAGGAAGTTTTACTATTTCCTACTTGATTGGTATTTTAAATGTTGAAAATACGCTGATTTAGGCACTAGCATTAATTTGATGCCTTACAAAATGTTCAAGCAACTTGGCCTTGGGGAGCCAAAACCTACTAGGATGAGTATTCAACTAGCTGATAGATCTGTCAAATATCCTAGGGGAATTGTCGAAAATGTACTCGTAAAAGTAGATAAATTCATATTCCCTGTTGATTTTTTTGTACTTGACATGGATGAGGATGTTAATGTGCCTTTAATTTTAGGTCGCCCATTTTTAGCCACTGCTAGGGCTATTATTGATGTAGGTGACGATAAACTTGTACTTAGGGTACGTGACGAAGAACTTATTTTTAAAATTTATGATGCCATAAGATTTTCTAGAGAACAAGATGACTCCTATTATTTTATTGATTTTATTGATCATGCTACTCAAGATTCTTTACAGGAAATCATACATAAGAACATGTTGGAACTATGTCTTGTCTAAAGAGAGGAGGTAAATGACGATGATTCTGCACTAGGTAAGGCAAAAGCTGAACTAAATTCTACTGATCCTTCACTGAGACGGAAGAGTTATGAGGGTATTGAGGTAAACAATGAATTAAAATTAAAACCCTCTGTTGAAGAACCTCCTAAATTGGAATTGAAGCAACTACCAAATCACCTAGAATATGCATTTCTTGGAAATAATTCCATATTACCAGTGATCATTGCTTTAGATTTACAGCCAACCAAAAGGACGAATTACTTCAAGTACTGAAGGAGCATAAAAGAGCTATAGCTTGGAAGATTTCTGACATAAGAGGGATCAGTCCTTCTTTTTGCACACATTAAATTTTAATGGAAGATTAATATATAAATCCTGTGTGCAAGCTCAAAGACGATTGAATCCTAACATGAAAAAAGTTGTAAAAGCTGAGGTAATTAAACTTCTAGATGCTGGAATTATTTATCCTATTTCTGACAGTTCTTGGGTGAGCTCTTGCAAGTTGTTCCTAAGAAAGCAGGCATGACTGTTGTGGCTAATGAGAAGAATGAATTGATTCCAACACGAACAGTCACGGGATGGATAGTTTCCGTTGACTATAGGAAATTGAACGATGCCATAAGAAAAGATCACTTCCCCTTACCATTCATTGACCAGATGTTAGAAAGATTATCTGGGCATATGTATTATTGCTTCATAGATGGACTCTCTGGTTATTTCCAAATCTCAATAGCTCTTGAGGACCAAGAGAAAATGACATTTACATGTCCATACAGTAAATTTTCTTATCGACGAATGCCTTTTGGATTATGTAATGCTCCTGGTACTTTTCAGTGATACATGTTGTCCATTTTCGATGAATTCGTGGAAGACATTATGAAGGTATTTATGGATGACTTCTCGGTATTCGATAACTCTTTCCATCTTTGCCTTAAGAATTTGAAATGAATTTTAATGAGATGTGAGGAAACGAACCTTGTACTGAATTGGGAAAAATGTCACTTCATGGTTCGTGAAGGGATTGTGTTAGGCCACAAAATTTCTAGCAAGGAAATCGAGGTTGACAAAGTGAAAGATGAAACTATTGAGAAATTTCCTCCCCCTAATTCAGTTAAGGCTATTTGAAATTTTTTAGGTCATGCTGGATTTTATAGAAGATTTATCGAAGACTTTTCTAAAATAGCTAAGCCTTTATCGAATTTACTAGAAAAAGATGTGCCTTTAAATTTTAGTCAGGAATGTTTTGAAGTATTTAATACTCTTAAGGATAAATTAATTAATGCTCCAATTGTAGTTGCACCTGATTGGAATTTACCCTTTGAACTAATGTGTGATGCGAGTGATTTTGCAGTAGGTGCAGTTCTTGGACAGCGAAAAGACAAGCATTTTCAACCAATATATTATGCTAGCAAGACGTTGACGGTCGTACAAGAAAATTATACAATGACTGAGAAAGAATTGTTGGCTGTGGTTTTTGCTTTCGATAAATTTAGACCATATATAATATTATCTAAAGTTGTCGTTTACACTGACCATTCAGCTCTTCGATACCTGCTTACTAAAATAGATACAAAACCGCGACTAATAAGATGGATTTTATTGTTGCAGGAATTCGATTTAGAAATCCAAGATAAGAAGGGAGCAGAAAATCTTGTAGCAGATCATCTATCTAGATTAGGAAACCCACATCTCAAGGAGCTTGATGAACATGATATTAATGACTCGTTCCCTGAAGAATAACTCTTTGCTATATCTGACTCCGAGGAACCTTGGTTTGCAGACATTGCGAATTATTTAGCTGCTAACGTTACACCAAAAGGGTTGACACATTAGCAAAAGAAACGCTTCTTTACTGATGTGAAAAACTACTTTTGGGAAGATCCTTTCCTTTTTCGCATATGTGCAGATCAAGTAATTAGAAGATGTGTCACAAAGTCAGAAGCAATTAAGATCTTGGAACATTGCCACTCAGGGTGGGACCAGGACCGCACATAAAGCGCTCAAATCAAGTTTTTATTGGCCCACGCTATTTAAAGACGCCAACAAGTATGTTATGTCTTGTTATAAATTCCAACGGACAGGTAATATCTCTAAACGTGACCAAATGCCTCAAACGTATATCCTTTCATGTGAAATATTTGATGTATGAGGTATTGATTTTATGGGTCCATTCCTTAGCTCATTCGGGAACAAATACATCTTAGTAGCCGTTAATTATATGTCCAAATAGGTGGAAGCCCAAACTTTACCTACTAATTATGCTAGAGTAGTGGTGAGATTTCTTAAGAAACTCTTCTCTCAATTTGGAACACCTAGATCAATTATCAGTGATAGGGGTACTCACTTTTGTAATGTTCAATTTGATAAAACCCTTAAGAAAAGAGTCTACCACAAAACAGCTACCCCTTACCATCCTCAAACTAGTGGACAAGTCGAAGTAGCAAACCGAAAGCTTAAACGTATCCTAGAAAAAACTGTGGAATCAAATAGGAAGGATTGATCAATGAAAGTAGATGATGCATTATGGGCATATAGAACTGCTTTTAAGACACCCATAGGAACATCTCCTTACAAACTTGTATATGGTAAGAGTTGTCATTTACCATTTGAACTAGAACATAAAGCATTTTGGGCTATAAAATTCTTAAACTTTGATCCCAAACTCGCAGCCGAGAAGAGATTGATGCAGCTGAACGAATTAGATGAATGGCGAGCTAATGCATATGAGAACTCACGATTATACAAAGAGGCCACAAAGCACTGTCATAATGCTCGTTTAAGGCAACATAAACAATTTGAAGCTGGAGATCTTGTCCTGCTATACAACTCAAGGCTCAAATTGTTTCCTATGAAGTTAAAATCACGATGGTCAGGTCTATTTGTAGTCCAAACTGTTTTTCCATATGGCATAGTAGAGGTAAGTCATCCAAACTAAGGTACTTTCAAGGTAAAAGGACATCGTCTTAAACTTTATAACGGTGAGGCTGTTAAAGATAATGGAGAGGAGTCGCGGCTCTGCAAACCTGCCTGAATATGCCCACAAGGTAAATTCGAGCTTAGACTTTAAATAAGCGCTCCTTGGGAGGCAACCCGAGCACTAACTCCACTAAATAACTTTATTATTTTTCATTTTTTATAATTTTAACTATAGGTATTTTTGGCACACACGATCGGACACACGGGCGTGTCCTAGGCCGTGTTCTCACCACGAAGTGTGACACGGGTGTCCATGGCCGTGTTAAAATAGGACAAACATTTTTTCCCAAGACAGGATCACACACGGGCTGCGATAAATCGCCACGGCCGTGTGACACAGCCATGTGTAGCACACGACTAAGAGACACGGACGTGTCCCCGACCATGTTGAAACTACACTTTATTTCCCCAAAAAATCAGCAGAGGCATGGCATGCATTAAATCACCACGGTCGTGTGAGGTAGCCATGTACGTCACACGGGCATGAAAACAGGTGTGCTTGAGGCCTTGTGGGAACTTGTAAAAACATTGAAATGTTCAACAAGTCAAGATAGAACATGGGCTGATGCCATGGTTGTGCCCAAAAGCTACGGGTAATCCTGATTACATAACACGGGCGTGGTGAAACTCACACGAGCGTGGGAGAATCGAACGAATCAACACATGGTCGTGCGATGCAGCCATATGGGCCACACGGCCTAGACACACTGGCGTGCCCCCAGACCGTGTGCGGCACTGTCTTAAATCATCAAACCATAAGAGCAAACCATGACACAGGCATGTTTGACCCAATACGGGCGTGGGAGAAGCGAACGAACGAGCACACAGTCGTACGCACCACAAGACCTGGGGACATGGGCGTGTCCAAAAGGCCGTATGCGATACTAACTTACAATTTCACGAAAAACACGGGCTAGGACCACACCACACGGGCGCGGGCTACGACTGTGTGGTCCAAAACTGGGCCTGCATGACCGTGGCCCCCTTTCTTTTCCTTAATTAAACAAAAACCCTAACCCTAATACTATTTAAACCCCCTATTAGCTATTCACTATTCCCCCATCTTCTTCAACCATCCCCCTTCTCCTTCTCTATTTTTTTCTTTCCTCTTTTCTTTTCCCTTTCTTTTCTTTCCTACTTCTCCCTCTCTATTCCTCTTCTCCTTTCTTCATCCCTGCTCTCTGACTAACCCCAAACCCTCCACCGTCGCACACCTGATACGTCCGTACCAAATTACAGCCCCCTTCCCCATTTCCCGCACCACCGTCGACCACTTAGCCGCCATCCACTCAAACCATAACAGCCAGTTTTCAGTATTCTTGATTTTCATTATGCTTTTATTTCATTTTATTTTAGTTTATCTTATTGATTCACTAATATGTTTGATATTCATTTGGTGCTTTTTTTCCCTTTATTAACAGTAGATTTGGGATTTCTCTCTCTTGATTCTTATTCATTTGCCTTGCTCACTGTTTTAATCATAGGCTCTTTTGATATATTTTTGGATTTAGTTAGTCGTTAATGATGTTCGGTTTGTCTTTAGTGTTTATTTATTTTCATTATTCGGTGCATTGTCTTTTCCCTTTTTACTATTATTATTGCTAATTAGTTTAGTATATTGATAGTTAGATTCACATTCTGTTAATTTTTGCATGTTAGGGTAATGGTGTATATAAGACTAAATTTCCATCTTGTTATCACAATAGAGTCTTCTAAGTCACATTTTTATCTTATTTACATGTCTCCTCCTAAGCTTTTCGATGTCTTTGATTAGTGTTATTTATGCCGATTTTATTCATATTGAAATGTTTTCTCTTTCAGGTACATCATTACAAACACTCGAGGAAAGAAAACTGCCGTCCCCGCTTCAAAAAAACAGAAAGGAGCGACATCCTCAACTGAGGCCACTGAGATACACCATCCTTTCCTCTAATTTTCACCAGGACCTCACGAGGAGTTATTTCAAATTCTATGAGCCCAACCCCTTGGTGTGGGCCGGTGCATCGATTGGGCCGCATTAGAGCAGGTCCACCTAGCTGACTCAGTTCGGGCCCTTCTCGCTACCGCTCCTTGGGACCACTTCTTCAACATTATCGAGCCAACGTACCTAGAGTTCACTTTGGTACTGTACTCGACGTTTCAGTTGCAGATAGTTATGGCAGAACACGATGACCCAGGCACAGTCCAAATCTGCCTTGGTGGTCTAGTACGGTAATTGAGTGCCCTAGAATTCGGAGTTGCCTTGGGACTGTATACAGATGATTTTATAGAGACCGACAACTTTCCCCACCTCCGCTGTCACATCCATTATACACCTTCATCATGTTGGGCAGCCATTATTCCTGCTACGGGCATCTATGATCCCAGTCGGTCCAAGGCATTGGCTATCTCTTCGGCTCTTTGATACCTCCACGCCCTTTTAGCTCACACATTAACAGGGTGACGGGAGAGCACTAGCGTTGTTAACACTCACGACGCATACTTCTTATGGAGTATGAGGCAAGGGCATGTGTTCAATCTCGCATACTTTATCGCCCTCGCCTTTCGCTATCAGACCGAACGACACCGAAAGTGAGTCATTAGCATCGGCCCTTACGTGACTCGTCTAGCTAGACACTTTGGGCTCCTGAACACATCGGTGTAGTCCTCATCGCTCACACTTTTCGACTAGATGTATCCACAGGGCATCTCAAGTATGCTCCACATGAGAATGATAGAACGTCATCGTGGGTTCGATCCTCCTCAATACCGACTCACACGAGCCACCGATGAGGATGACCCAGAGGATATTCCTGATGATATCCCTTCATTTCAAGAGGACCCACCTTCTCAGCCACCATCGAGTTACAGACTAGTTCATGCGGCTGCTTTATTGACCGAAGTTTCAGACCACCTGAATCGCTTTGAGCAATATTGCATTCAGTGATTCGACAACATAGAGGCGATTTTGCAACAAATTTGCCAGCATTTTCACATTTCGCCTCCAGCTCCACCATCTCACGATCCAACTGCCGATGAGGACTTTTGAGTCCAGTTATTTTTCACTTTGTTTTTATTTTTCTTTTATTTTTACTTTTATGATTATTTTTGTTTTTATTTGTCATGCTTTTAAAAGACTTTTATTAGTGTAATTTGAATTTTTCTTATCTATCTTTTCCTTTATGACTAACCATAACAACCCCATCGATATAACTCCCTAAAACATTACTGATGGCATCACAATTTTAAAAGATTCAATCGATTGGTGCTACTTAGGGATATACAAATAATCCTCCACAACTGCCATGACCTGCTCGACCACGACCATAGGCACCACGACACTGACCACCACGATAACCTCTTTGCTTGGCACTGTGATTATGGAACCCAACATCTACCACCACCTTCACCTCTGCCTAGTTCCACACACATTTCATTCACAATGTCTACAAATCCACTCCCACTATCCCAAGGACTACATCCAAATTCAGGGCAGTTTCGCTTCTTCCTCTCTTTTATGATATTATGCTTATATTGTTATTGTCTACCTTTGTACATTGAGGCCAATGTACATCTTAAGTGTGGAGAGGGTTATGATATTATGATTATCAGAAAATCCCTGAATTATATCTTGTTCTCAAATAATTTTCTCATATTACTATTAGAATGAATTTTGATTGACTTATGATTTTTATTGATATGTTTTGAATCAAAACATAGGTAATTGTGCACTGATTGTCTAACTTTGAGACAATATAGAATCAAGCATGATAAGTTGACTTTTGAGAATTAAAATTGCTATGTTATTCCCCTAAATTGAGGTAATATCTTGAAGTTCTAAGTTTACAGGATTTACATTAAATACCCATAGTTTTCATGAGATTTTGAGCCTTTTAAAGCATATATCTTTCTTGCTCACTTATTTTATTGGTTATGAGTGTGTCAACATTGATTTGTTATTCTAGAACTTGCTTCAATTATGCATGTCAAGATCACACATTTTATTTGATATACTGAGATGATAAAGACACTTAGGTTTTAACCCACTTACCCCATAAAAAGCCTACCCACATAATTGACCCTTAGTGAACCCCTTTGAGCTTTAAACACTGTTTCTTGATTTTCCCTTTAATGATAACCTAAAATTTAACTCTTTTTGATTCATTAAGAATTTCCTCTTTTTTTTATTGACCCTTTTTATCGAGATTTGATTTGATGAGTTACCGTGCTATGTTCGTTCATTTCAGTTGCTGAATTACCTCTTACTCTCCCTACTTGTACTTGTTTTAAAAAAAAAAACCCGTATATTTTTATTCATTCAATTACATATTGTTCTAAAGAGCTTGGATAAGTTGAAGTTATTATATTGAGGGAAAGCTCACTTCATTTTGGAAAGTTTTAATTCTTGTACTTATTTGTAATTCAGTAATTGATTTTATTTTTCTAAGTCTGGTAATTTATTAAATTAATCTCGATTCTAACCCTTTGTTTCATCCTATATCCACACCTTTAACCCAAGCCCCATTACAACCCTGTAAAGACCTTTTGATTTGTGTATCATCTCATTTATAGTGGTGGAGATTTGATTTTCATGCAAGCCTATGGTAATAACTTTTCATGCTTGACTATTAAGTGCTTAATTATTGAACCTTAAACACTTTGAGTGATTTGAGTGAACCTTTAGTGAGGATGCCAACCCTTGTCAATTTGGAATTAAAGGTAATTACTTAGATCAAGGGGGATACCTATGATTTTATGATTAAAATGCTCAACTTGGATTGTTTGAAACTTTGATGTTCTTTTATTTGAATTCTCAATGTATGATTATTTGTGGATTATTTCGAACCATTATTGTTGAGAATTATAAGTTGAGAAGAATTTATTTTAATTGTGAGTTGAGGATTTTGCTTAAGGACAAGAAAATGCTTAAGTGTGGGGATATTTGATAAACCATATTATATACATATTTTTATCCTATACTTGGCATATTTATGGATAATTTATCTTTGGCTTTACTGAATTCGATGCTTCTAATCCGTTAATTTCATTTTTTATACCCAGGAGAACATAGGATAGTGAAAAGAGCAAGAAACAGGACAAAAATGGACAAAATAGGCTAAAGTCAGTGTTTCATACGGCCTAGGCACTCTCACACGGGTAATCCACACACCCGTGTGTCATGGCCGTGTCAACATTAAATCAAGTCAGAATTGCACACGGCTTGAACATCTTCATACGGGCGTGGCACACGGCCGTGCCCCTGTCGTACCCAAGTTTAATTCTACTCGAAAAAGGCTACTTTTGAGGGTTTTGAAGCATTCTAAAGTCTATATAAACACCCCAGAAGAGTATCAAAGGACACACAGAGCAGAAGGCAGAAGATATTGAAGGATAGCCATCGAAAATAGCTCAGTAGCAAGATTTACTTCAAGACTGAAGATCTCCATTCAATTTCCTAGAAGTTCTTTAGGTTTCTTTATAATTTATTGTTTTCCCAATTTTAAGATATTTTCTATTATTATGAACTAAACTCCCAAAATACCTAAGGGAGAGGAAACCTAAGACGGATCTTATTATTATTTGAATTATATGATAAATAACTTGTTCTTATTCTTAATTGTGAGTTTTAATTCTTGCTTTAATATTCCAGGATATTAATTCAGGTTTTGATGTGCTTTTCAGTAGAGCAAAAGTCCCTGTTTAAGAGTAGATCGTTCATAATTAAGTGGAGTTGCATGCAATCTTAGAGATAGGATGACATAAATCTACCGAATTAGAGTCAAATCTAATAAGGGAATCCATAGATCGAGTTAATACAACAATAGAGGTTTTAATTAGAAAGAGATTTCAATTAATCAACCTAGAGTTAGTTGTTTTTAGTCTCGAGAGAGATATTAACATAAATCAGGCATTTTTACGGATTGAGTCAAGTGAATAAATCATCTAATTCAGAAGTAATAAGTGAAGTCTAGGTGGATTCTTCCTTGGGTATTGTCTTCTCCATCGGTTTTCCAAATAGTATTTTCCAACTTTTACCTTTGTCGTGTTTTTAGTTAATTAAATAGTTAGTCTTAGGTTAGATAATAAAAAGATAGTAAGTACTAGTACTTTTAGTCCTTGTGGATACGATATTTTCGGTCTCACTACTATACTACTGTTCGATAGGTGCGCTTGCCTTAGTCGAATTTTTAGTTAGTTTAGTGATCATCATCGGGTAAAAAATTTAGCCAATTTAGATACACTGAATAGAAAAATGAAAGATGATATTGACGAGCTAAAAGTTTTGAAGGACTTCATTGTCAACTATTCGTTCGGATTTGTTATCCGAGATTATAATCAATGCATATTACCTGCTAAACTGGAAGCTTTTCTTGGCTATTTCAATTCTAAATTTTTGTAAGTTTACTGCGTCTTTCTTATCTCTATTTTAATTTCAACATTAAGAAGGAAAACGTGAATCATAAGTTTTTACTTAATGCTCCATTTGTTTGGGTCGACGCCGATAACTGTTGCTTGCTTATAAATTTTAAATTATCTCATAAAGAGGAATGTGTTTGATGTGAAAGCATATTATAAAATTCAGCATATTTGCAAAAGTTTTGCAATATATATGCAATTATCAATTATTATATTTTAATAAACATTTTAAAAGTCTGATAATTGAAGTTCAAAACTTGTGCAGCATATGTGCCATTATGTTAGTTTATATATATACACGGGAAAAACAAAACAATATTAAAAACAGAAAGCCAACACCATATATTTGCACTTTTTATTGATAAAAGTAAAAATTTATAAGCATTTTGCACTTTGCTATTCGAAGTATCTAAATCGGGTAAAATTTTTACCTACCATAGCGTTGCAGAAATACAATTTTCTGGCTGAAATTCACAATGACGATGACATATTAGGTGTCATCAACTCGTTTACTATGAAAATGAATGGTTGATAGCACTAGAACATTTTTTTTGTAAACATAGTAATGTATTTTAACTAAAAGGAGAGGGAATGAAAACGTAGGTCTTCACGCAGGGTAGGAGTGCGGCTAGATGGTTTAATTATATTAAAAGAAATCTTTCAAAGATATTTCAAGATGCTGATCATATTTGGGCAAGGGAAAGTGATGGAAGGAGGTGCAAAAGCATCTACATAGAATACTTTATTAACTGATTGTTCATTATAGATCCCTATGGTCGAGTACAAATTTTACCCAATTTAGATACACTGAATAGCAAAATGAAAGATGATATTGACGAGTTAAAAGTTTTGATGGACTTTATTATCAACTATACGTTCGGATCAGTTATCCGAGATTATAATCAATGTAGATTGACGGCTAAACTAGAAGCTTTCTTGGCTATATCGATTCTAAATTTTTGTAATTTTATTGCATCTTTCGTATCTCTATTTTAATTTCCACATTAAGAAGAACAACGTGAATCACAAGATTTTACTTCATTCTCTATTTGTTTGAGTCGACAGCAATAACTATTGTTTCCTTATAAATTTGGATGATCTCATAAAGAGAAATGTGCTTAACGTGAAAGCATATTATAAAATTCAGCATATTTGCAAAACTTGTGCAGCATATGTGTAATTATCAATTATTATATTTTAATTCATATTTTTAAAATATGATGATGGAAGTTTAAAATTTGTGCAGCATATGTTCAATTATATTAGTTTATATATATACAGGAAAACCAAAACGAATGGTTGCTTGCATTAGACCATTCTGAAAAGTAGTAAAGTATTTTAATAAAAAGAAGAGGGAGTGGAAACGAAGATCTTCACACAGGGTAAGAGTGAGGATAGGTGGTTTACTTATATTAGAAGAAATCTTTTAAAATTTTTGATGGACTTTATTATCACTATTCGTTCAGATCTGTTATCTAAGATTATAATCAATGCAGATTGTCTGCTAAACTGGAATCTTTTCTTGGCTATTTCGATTCTAAATTTTTGTAAGGTTATTGCATTTTTTTATCTCTATTTTAATTTCCACATTAATAAGAACAACATGAATCACAAATTTTTACTTAATGCTACATTTGTTTGGGTCGACGCTGATAACTATCGCTTCCTTATAAAGTTTGATTATCTCATAAAGAGAAATGTACTTGATGTGAAATAATATTATAAAATTTAGCATATTTGCAAAACTTGTGTAGCATATGCGCAATTATCAATTATTATATTTTAAAATTTTGATAATTGAAGTTCAAAAACTTTGTAGCATATGTGCAATTATATTAGTTTATATATAGACGGGAAAACTAAATCAGTATTAAAAACGAAAAACCAACGACATATATTTGCACTTTTGAACGGTAAAAGTAAGCATTTATCAGCATATTGCATTTTGCTTTTCGAAGTATCTAAATTGGGTAAAATTTTTACCCAACCATCAGAATCCGCAATGAACGAACACTTACTCGAGTATTCTTTGTAAGTACTTTTGGACCTCCTTTCATCACTTTTTCTAACCCAAATACAAGAAGCATTTTGAAATATATTTAAAAAAACCACTTCCAATATAAGTAAACCACCTAACCTCACTCCTGATCTCCGTGAATACCTATGTTTCCACTTCCTTTCCTTTTTGTTAAAATATGTTACTACGTTTACCAAATACTCTAATGATAGCAACCATTCGTTTTGATAGTATACAAGTTGATGACACCTCAGTATGTCATCATTATTGTGATGCTCAACCAAAAAATTGTACATCTGAAAAGTTGCCATGTTGTCTATATCAAGGAGTTTTAAAGTTTTCAAGGGAAGACAATTACTTGACTTTTCTTCCTAATAAAGACAAAAAAAGGTTGCTTTACGGATATACAATTTTCTGGCTGAAAATCACAATAACTATTACATATTGAGGTGTCATCGATATGTATGCTATGAAAATGAATGGTTGCTTGCGTTAGAACATTCTGAAAAGTAGTAACGTATTTTAACAAAAAGAAGATGGAGTGGAAACGTAAGTCTTCATGCAGGGTAAGAGTGATGGTAGGTGGTTTACTTATATTAGAAGAAATCTTTTAAAAATATTTCAAAATGCTAATCATAGTTGGTCAAGGGAAAGTAATGAAAGGAGGTGCAAAAGCATCTACACGGGATACGCGAGTAATTGATTGTTCATTATAGATCTCGATGGTCGAGTAAAAGGTTTACCCAATTTAGATACACTGAATAGCAAAATGAAAGATAATGTTTATGAGCTAAAAGTTTTGATGGACTTTATCATCAACTATCCGTTTGGATCTGTTATTCGAGATTATAATCATTTCAGATTGCCTGCCAAAGTAATAGTTTTTCTTGTCTATCTTGGTTCTAATTTATTTTAAGTTTATTGTATCTTTCATATCTCTATTTTAATTTTGACATTGAGAAGAATAACGTGAAACCCAAGTTTTTACTTGATGCTCCATTTGTTTGGGGCAACAGCTGATAACTATCGCTTCCTTATAAATTTGGTTTATCTCATAAAGAGAAATGTCCTTGATGTGAAAGCATATTATAAGATTCAGCATATCTACAAAAGTTGTGCAGCATATGTGTAATTATCAATTATTTTACTTTTAATTTATATTTTAAAAATCTTATAATTGAAGTTCAAAACTTGTGCAGTATATGTGCAATTATATTAGTTTATATCTATACGGGAAAACCAAAAAAGAATTAAAAATGGAAAACCAACACCATATATTTGCACTTTTAACGATAAAAGTAAGAATTTATAAGCATATTACATTTTACTATTCGAAGTATTTAAATTGGGTAAAATTTTAACCCAACCATTGGAATCCGTAATGAAAAAGCACTTAGTCGAGTATTTTTTGTATATGCGTTTGGACCTACTTTTATCACTTTTTATAACCCAAATATGAGCAACATTTTAAAATATCTTTAAAAAAAACCTCTTCTAATATAAGTAAACCACCTAGCCTCACTCTTGTGTGATGGCCTATGTTTCCACTCCCTCTCTTGTTTGTTAAAATACGTTACTACATTTACAAAATGTTCTAACGCGAGCAATAATCTTTTTTGATAGTATACAAGTTGATGGCACTGATGATCACTATACTAACTATAAATACGACTAAGGCAAGTGCACCTATTGAACAATAGTGTAGCTACGGTGAGTAGAGAATATCATATTTACGAGGAATAAAAGTATTAGTAATTACCATTTTTCTATTATTTAGCTAACAATTTGGAGGGATGTGTTTTAATCTAAATTTACTAAACTAATTTTACTAAGACCACAATAGAAAATGAATCGAGGAAATAATTGAATATTAACCAATGAGATAAACAATACTGATAAGCTATAAAAGTAACATATTTTAATCTCATTCTTAATGCGTTTCTGGATGATTAATTTATGCAAATTAGTGAATTTGATACTCCTAATCCTTTAAATTCATGTTTCTATACTTAGAAGAGCATTTGCAACCGAAAAAAGAAAAAAATGAGTCAAAATCAGACAAATTGAGTTGTTCTCAGGAGCCACACGGCCTAGGCATTTCCACACGGGCCAGGCACACGTCCGTGTGAGCTACACGAGCTGGACACACGCCCATGTGCCAGCCAGTGTCGATTTCACATCCTACTTCCCAAATACGCGAAAAAACTCAATTTTTAGGCTTTCTAAGCATTTTAAAGTCTATAAATAGCCATTAGTAGAAGACATAAGAGGGCAATTAGAGAAGATCGAAGAAAGACACTCGAAGAACACCATCAGAATCAACTCGGAAGCGGATCTCCATCAAGATCAAAGATCTCCTTTTAATTTCTTTCGAAGTTTTCTTGAGTTTCTTTATGTCTTGTGGTTATTCTGACTGTCGAAACCATCTTTTAAAGGGGGTTTTGAAAAAACGGGGATCGACTTTTGAAAAACGAAAACGGGAGTCGCCACCAATCTTTTAAAGTGCAATTGGATCACTATATAAAATGTTTTGGCCTACGAAATTATGCAAAAATAGGTTCAGGAGTCGGTTACGTACGAGGAAGGATTAGCATCCTCGTAACGCCCATAATCGGTACCAAATTGAGTAATTCTTGTCTTAGTGTCAGAAATTTGAAAGAATTTTTAAAAAATGATATTTCCTTTAAACCGTGATGTTTTGAGAGAAGAATCAAGATTCATTCGTTTTAAAAGAGTACAAACATCACATCCAGCATGATTGGACATGATATCTTTAATCTTTCGTAACTAAAATCATCTCATGATTTATAAAACTTGTTTAAAAGGATATTTTAAATATTTAGTCAAACGAGAAATTGCAACCCAGCATGTTAGGGCACTATTTCTCGAATTTCTAAGTATTCAAAACATTGCCTTACTCTTTTTTTTAAAAAAAGTTTCTTTTTAATTAAATAAGATATGACTTTTGGTTTAAAAAAATGATATGTTTTAAAATGACCTAATTTCAATATATATATGTTTTATCACTTCATGCAAATATAGTAAAGGTGACGAACAAGGATCTAATATGCTATTATTTCATGCATGGTCATAAATAGTATCGTTACATACAAAGTATAGAATATAGTGAATTCAATAGCATAAATTGTATAACACATACATAACAACATTTTATACCAATATATCTAAGTTATCATAAATAAACTAATTTTACGAAAATAAATAAATAGAAGAATATAATGATATGTAAAATCTAACCCATTAAAAAATATTAAAATAAAAGAGAATTTAAAAATAAATAACAAGTTAAGTGTATGAAATATAAAAGTTAGCTATTTAGAAATATTTTAAACGATGTAAGAACAGTAAAAGAAACCCCTTTTTTTAAAAAAAATGTATACATATATAAATTATATGATAAGGTATAATAACTTAATATATGAGAAAAATAGTATGTTGTTTATTCTTTTTTAAAAATGTATATAATTAATAAGTAATGTATACTTTAGGATAAAATAAAGGTAGTAAAGAAATATAATAAAATATGATTTACAAATAAAAATAATATAAATCATATAGTAATAAAATATATGTAATAAAATATATAATATAATATAAGAAGAATGTATAAAATAATAATAATCTAGTAGGTATTTCATATAAAAATATAATAAAATAATTGATATATATATATATATAGAAAATACATAGTATTTACTAACTTTATAAATAAATATATAATAAAATGAATAATATAATACATAATATATAAAATAACATGTGCTAAAACATATAATATAGATATAAATAATATATATACATATAATATCTAATAAAAATTAAACATATATAATAATATAATAGATAAAATATAGAAAAATAAATAATATATAATGAAAATACATACAACATATAGTAAAATGCAGATATAAAAATGGCAATATATTGAATATATAAAAAAATGATATATACTATTTAATATTAAAAATAAAAAAAATTAAATTCAATTGAAAATTCCGGGGTTAATTGTAAAATAATAAAAACATTTGGACCTAATAAAAGAACAAGCTGGAACAGAGGGACTCATTGGGTAATTAAACCCTAATCTCCAAAACGGCACCGTTTCCAGAATGAATTTTAAAGGCTTTTTGGACTAAATTAAAACAAATATAAAAGATCAAGACCAGATTAAAATAAAAATAAAATTCAATTGAAAAAATTTAAAAAAAAAACAGGAGGATTAATTGGGAAATTTGCCCATTCTCCAAAAAGCGCGGATCCTCCTTGGAACGACATCGTTTTAATAAGGCTATATAAACCAATTTTCAGCTAAAAAAAAACTTTTAAGCTGGTTTTAAAAAAAAATATGAGAATCCTCTGAAAGAGGAATAGGGAAGAGGCTCTCAGCGCTCCGTTGAGCTTCTGTCTCTGACCTCTCACGAGCTCACGCGCCGCCACATACGGTGGCTCAGAAGGCTAAAAACCTCCATTCCTCCAGGGTAAAATACAGGTAATCCCTTTCCCTTTTTACTATTTGTAATATATGTTAAAAATATTCACCTTTGTACTCGATTGGCTACTGGTATCGTAAGTTGGTAATATTGTGCTCTGTTGAATCTATTTCTATATTTCTTTCTGGAAAATCGTGTGTTACAAATCAGAAAAAGATGGGTTTTTATAACCCTTTGTGAGTGATTTACAATCTGGGAAAGAAATCTTTTGATTTCTTTCCATATTTTGCCTCTGTTTTCTGCTGTGGTTTTTTCATTTTGCAGATGTCTCGTGAGAAAATCAGTGAACCAGGATGATTAGGCCCTGATGGCGTCGGTGCTGGCGCTGATCTGCTTTCATTCGGCTTCAACTACGGCCAGATATGAGGCCGAGAATCACGGCATTGATTGGGGGTCACTGCGAGACGAACGGACGCGTCTGTTGGGGTGCTTGTCTTCTGGAGCCTCCATTTGCGGCGCCTAGGGTTTCTAAAACGCTAGGGCTTTTCGTGTTCTGTTTAACATTTGGGCCTCTTGGGCCCTGGGTGTAATGGGTCTGTAAGGCTTTTGGTAGTTGGGTCAAGTGTAAGCGGGTAATGGGTTAATAGGCTGTTGGGTTTTAATTTTAGGGCTCTGTAAAAGGACTGTTTAAAAAAAACATTTATTTATTTCCAATTTTAAAGTCTGGGCAAATTTTGGTTATTACACTGACTTTGAGATTTTCTGTTCATGATTACGAATTAAGTTCCCCAGATACCTAGGGAGGATGAAATCTATGATGAATCCTTTTATTTTACACAATGAATACCTAATTCTAGTTCTCAATTATGTATGCTTATTTCTTATTTTAATTTTTTCGAGATATTAATTCATGTTTAATGTGTTTATTTCAGTGGAAGAAAAGTCCTTGTTTAAGAATAGATCTAGCATAATTGAGTGGAGTTGCATGCAATCCTAAAAATAGGACGACATAAATCTACCAGATTAGAGTCAAATCTACTAAGGGAATTCAAAGATCGAGTTAATGCGACGATAGGGGTTTTAGTTAGAAAGAGATTTCAATTAATCAACCTAGAGTCAGTTGTTCTTACTTTCGAAAGAGATATTAACATAATTTAGGGATTCCTACAGATTAAGACACAAGTGAATAAATCGTTTAATTTAGATTTATAATAAATGGTGAAGTTTAGGTGGATTCTTTCCTGGGTATTGTCTGTCTCATTGGTTATCTTCGATTATTTCCTTGATTCATTCTCTATTGCGTTCTTAGTTAAATTAGTTTAGTAATTTTAGATTAAAACACAATCACTTTAATTTTTATGCTAAATAATAAGAAGACGGTAAATACTAGTACTTTTAGTCCTCATGGATACGATATTCTCTACTAGCCATAACTATACTATTGTTCGGTAGTTGTGCTTTCCTTTGTCATATTTATAGTTAGTTTAGTGACCATCAAGTTTTTGGCGCCATTGCTTGGACTAAAATATTAGGAACACTTGATATTTATTAATTTAGCCATTTATTTTTATTGCATTTTTTATTTTTTAGTTTAATTTTTATATTCTAATTTATTTTCTTTTCTTTGCTTCTGGCAGGTTCTTTTAGTTTATGAAAATAAGAAACCCGTCAGGACCATTGCTATTTGACAGTGAAATTGAAAGTACTGCTCGTAGAAACCGTAGAAAAGTAAGGCAAAGTCGACAAAACATAGTAAACGAACAAGAAGACTTTATTATTACTGAAGAGATGAGTGATAATCAGAATAATCAGCTACCTCCTGTAGTTGCTGCAAATCCTGTAAATCCATATCACATTCCTTGTACTATGTACGATTATGCCAAACTCACTCTAACTGGGGCTAAATTGAGTATTGTGAGACCCACCATTGCTGCAAATAATTTCGAACTGAAGCCGAACACTATTCAGATGATTCAATAGTTTGATCAGTTCAAGCCAATTTCTTGGAAATCTGTGACACTTTCAAGATTAATGGCGTCACTGACAACGCCATTTGCTTATTGATATTGTAATAACCCGTTTTTCAGTGGTGTCGAAAATAATAGTTTCAAGGCCACCAAATTCGACGAGTAAGTTTGTAAATATTAATATTTAATATTTACAAGTAAAATGTAATTTTAAAAATATTTTTGATTTGATAATTTATGTTATATAAGCGATTTATTAAGTTCAAATGGTAAGACCCTAAGGTTAAGTGGTTTTAGAAAATGAGGTATCCGAACCTCATTTCCATAAACCAAGCCATAAATATTTTTATAAATATTTACGAAGTATCATTAAGGTGATATTAAAGTTTCGTTGAAAAATTTCAACGTTTCGATAGTTAATTAATTAAAAAGGACTAAATCGTAAAAGATGTAAAATGTGATCACTACTTGATTTGAGTGACTAAATGGTTAATTAAATAAAGGAAAGCGAACTTAAATGGTAATTAGACCATTCAAGGTGTTAGTGGACAATAATGGACATGAATTTGACGTTTTATTTAATTATTAACCAAGGTTAAAATGGTAATTTGATAATTAAATTAAAATAAATAAAACCAAATTGTTATTCATCTTTTACATTGTCTTCTTCATCGATTATTAAGGGAGAAATAAGCCATTGTTAACCTTGGTGTTTTGGAAATTTTAAAAGCCAAATTGGTAAGCCGTTTTTCACCAGTTTCCTTAAACTTTTATGTTTTTGAAATCGTTGCAACTACGTCCAACTAGCCCGTACCTTCAATTTTGAAACAATTAAAGATTTTGAATGTTTCCATTGATGAATCTAATGAATTTTTTCTGTTAAATGATGAATTTGAAATATTAGTTGTTATTTAAATGTATTCTGTTAAGTGATTTCTGATGAATTTATCGATTAGGGACTAAATTGTTAAAATAATAAAAGTACAATGATTTGATGTAGAATTATTGCAAAAATGGGCTGAAATGGAGGCTATGAATGTTTGGCTAGTGTGAAATTTCTATAAAAATGGTTAATTTGCATGTTTTAGGCTCAAAGAATAAATTGAATAAGAGTAAAATGTTAGGGGCAATTTTGTAAAAATGTCAAAATGACTAAATTCCATAAAATATATATATTATTTGCTATCTAAATTAATAGATTGAATGAAATTATTAGTTTAGATCAAAATCGGGTGGAAAATCAAGGAGAGTGGAAAATTACCAAAATGCCCTTATACTTTAACATTTTTTCAATTTAGTCAGGTAAGTTTGTATGTTTGAATAGCATTTTAAATGCTATTATTTTATAATATCAAACTGTCTCGGTTGAAAAATCCAACGACATCGGCGATCATCGACCAATGAAAAGGAATAGCTTTGGCTATCGATTATTAAAAGAGATAGCTTTGGCTATCGATTATGAAAAGGGATGGTGACGACCATCAACTATGAAAAGGGATGGTGACAACTATTGAATATGGAAAGGGATAGAGCTTCGACTATCAAAAGGGATAGCTTTGACTATCGATTATTAAAAGGGATAGCTTCGACTATCGATTATGAAAAGGGATGGTGACGGCCATCGATTAATGAAAAGGGATGGTTTTGACCATCAAAAATGAAAAGAGACGATTACGACCATCATTTAGCACAATTTATGTGAGCTCCAGTAAGAGTTCCAATTGACTTCACTATGAAAAATATGAAAAGGTATGATGTACCAATGATCAAAGTATGAGTATTCATGTTTATGAAATGTATATATAAGTGATGCTATGTTATGTAACCATATCTTACCATGTCATGATATTGCTATGTTATGTGTTTAATCACTAGCTTGTGGCTATGGTTAATTTTATGTTTATGTGTGATGTGTTTACAAATGAAATGGTAAGTTGTGATGGATGATAAATCCAATTGAATCATACTCAAGTATAATGGTTATCCATGTCAAATTCATTTCATTCTTTTCTTTTCTTTTTTTTTTCTCATAAAAAAATTTGCATTCTTTTGCTGGAAATTGATCTCTTGAAAACCCGAATCAAGATCAATTCTTGGTTGAATCCATTTCTTCATCGATTATCGAATCTATCATCGATAACCTTCGAAATCCCATCAAAGATCGATAACTATTCTTTGTTTATAATTATGTAGAACCTTAGAATTCTAGAATAAAATCATTCTTTTCAATCTTCTAAAATCGATTATGAATCTTTCATGAGTTTTCTCAAAAATCTTATAATTTCGATAAATCTTGAAAATCATTATTAATTCTTGCGTAAATTTCATTTGAAGGACTTGTTTTAAGAACCCCGGATCAGATTTGAATAAGATGGGCGTAGCTCAGTCTCCCAATGAAAAGTGTGTTCTTTTACAAGTGAATTAGGGTAAAATCATGCCTAAGACAGTGCCACATGGGTGTGTGGACCACACGACCATGTCCCTCTGCAAACCCTAGGATAGTTCACTTCTCAAATGGGCACAACCCTTCCACACAGGCGTGTGGACAACACGGCTGAACCACACAGCCTACCACACGATCATGTGCCCTAGAAACTCTAGTGTTGTTCGTAAACAACACAGCCTCAATTCATTACACTGCCCGGCCACATGGTTGTGTAACCCTTCTACACGTCTTAGTCACACGACCATGGGCCCTTGTTTTTCAGATTTTACAGTTTTGCCTAAAATTTTATGATATGTTTAGTTTAATCCCTGATTGATTCCCTATATTTTTTAGTATTTTATTTTATTCAATTAAGCCTTTAATAATGTGAATAATGCCAGAATCTATGTTATAATTTATTGAATTGTTATTTTGAATGCATAATATGTGGTTGTTACATATTTACTGTCACTATATTTTGGATGTACTGATATTGTTATGCAAAACCACAATGATACTGATTGCATGAGATACATGCCATTGTTATCGTTAAATCGAACATATGATAAGCAAGCTTTTTGCTTCTATTATGATTTGTTATAAGAATAATAATTGGTATAGTATGTTAAAGCTATCGTACTTAATTGTTATAGTATGTCATGTTGCATTGTATGGGGTGGGACGATTTGAATGGAAGAAGTAGTAAGCAGTTTATCTTCTCGACCAGTGGTTTACCCACAACATATTTTAGTCGGCAGTTTCCTGTTTGACTAGTGGTTTATCCATAACTTATTTTAGTCAACAGTCACCTACTCGAACAGTGGTTTATCCACAACGTATTTTAGTCGGCAGCAGTCACTTGCTTGACTAGTGGTATATCCACAACGTATTTTAGCAGCTTTTATCTGTACAGACGGATGGTTCATCCACCAATATATTTATCATTAGCAGTTCATCTACAATGATTAGTAGTTTTTCCACTACGTGGTGTAAAGGTAGAGGAGTTCTAGGGAACTCCTATTGTGGTGTGTAGCGGTGGGGTAGGACATTTTTACTATTAAAACAAACTTGCTTTGCATTCATAAGCAATTGCATAGCTACGAACATTGAAATATTATGTTGATTAGTTGCTCTGAATTACCGACATTTTGTATTGCTAATTAATTTTGATTTGTTCTATAAGTTGATATTCTGCTTGACTTGTCTGCTGTTTGAACTAGTTCTCTTGTGGCAAAACTCACATTGAGCTTCATAGCTCATTCTCACTTTTATTTCCATATTTATAGATAACTCACCAGGTTAGGACGCGGGCAGGCATACGGAGGGCTCAAATACGTTTTATTTTTATGAAAGTATTATTAGGCTTATTTTATAATTTTTGTTATTTCAGAACTATACTGTTTTACTTATTTTGTGGCATGGGACTCACATTTTGGATTTATTTAGCATGCATGACATTTAACTTAATTTAAGATATGAAATTTAATTATCTATGCATGAAATATAGTTTTCATCAAAACTAAGTTAAAAATCAGTTTTCCATTGCTAAGTTTATAAATAAATTTTGAAGGAATAAATAAATTAACTATGTTTTCAAAAATAATCACCGCTACAAGAAAAATGTCAAAACTAATTGGTTTTTTTTTTAACTCAGGTGTTTTTCTAAAAATAAGTCAAGTTTTCTTTTAAAATAAATAAATATTTTAAAATGACTATTTTATAAACTTCGATCATACTAAACCATATTAGTGGTCAATGTAATCTCTCAAATCCAGGTCTATCGTCTAAACCGAGTTGAAGAGGTTATACGTAAAATTATAAGATCTAATTTGATTATCATATCACCCAAATATTGTGTTTTTAAATGTTATTTAATGGAAGTACTTTGCAAGTTTGACTATTTTTAGAACTAAAGAGGGCAGCAAAGAACTTCAACTCTTTTTAATATGGAAATGTAATTTAATTCTATCATAAAATATGAATTTATAAATTAATATAATATAAAAATACATTTTAACCTAAAAAATAAAAAAAAATTATTTAATAGATTTAAGTTATAAATTAATATTTCAAATCTTATTTCCCTAATGTATTTTGGATTCCGTATATCTATTTTGATAATTGTTGGTACTAGGTAGCACTCTTTAAATTGCAATTCGGGGTCTGCATAAAAAGAAGAGTTTTTATGAAAAGAAAATATCATCATGTCTTCTTGCCACAGACCTGGTGTTTATCCTATACTATATCAATTAAATATTTTGATTTTTACTATATTATTATATTAAATGAAGTTAGTTCTTTAATAAAAAAATTCTTGATCTCTATTTTAATGTCAATTTAACTCTATAAATTATTGATAGTAACGGAAAAAGTCTTTCTTTTTGAAGATTTTTTTAAATTTTAATAGTTTTTGGAATTTAAAATTTTAAAAATTTTTAAAAACTAAAATTCTTTTGCATTTCTAATTTTTTTAAAAAAAAAGAATTTTTATTAAAATTTTGAAATACTTTTACAGTTTTTTTTGAATTTTTACAGTTTAAAAGTTTGAAGAGATTTCATAATTTTTGGAATTATACTCTTATTTATGTTTTTCTTTTATTCCTTTTATAAATTTAAATTATTTTAGACAAATATTATTATGTTAGTGATGAAAAATTAATGGTTAATTTACTTTAAATAAAGAAAAGATAAGAATCAAATTGAAAATTAAATTTATTATCAAGGCTTATAGATATAAAAACAAAAAAAACAAAAATAAACAGTTAACAGCAAAACTTGAAGAGGAAACTATTTTACTCCTTCATTTTATTGCTATATTTGGATTATATTTCGCCTCACTAAGTCCAACCACATGGAATTCTCGTCTGTGTGGGATTAGTTGCAAGGGCAGATCACATACAACTTCGATTGCGTAGTTATAATATTGTACGGACAAAAGAAATAATTGCACAGGCAGATGCACTTTCTATTAATTATTGTAGGTAAAAGGTATAGGATTTTATTGGCTTCTACAAGTTTAAAAACAACAAAATAATAAACTGTAGTACAAATTGAATTCGTTCCACCGAGAATGAAGCATAAGAGCCAAAAAAGCTTCGATCGCTGCACGTGAAAGGGGTGGGTTAGGATAGTGAGCTAATTTGGGAAAATTGATGTCAAATCGAGAGAGGGCAACTGGGCAAGGGGCTAGCTCGATCGAGGCTGAAATATATAAATATTAATAGGGGTTATATTTTGTTGACATTTGCCCAAAAAAGATCGAGATTGGATTACATTCCACCAACTTTATGGTATGAGGTCCTTTCCATAGAATTTTCTTTTGTATTCTTTATTCATTTATCTTCTCTCTACAATCTATATCAATCATCAGCACCACAATTTCCATCTCACTAATCAACAAGATTGACGTGATGTTATTTATTTATATTTTTTGGTGCCATGCATATATCAAATCTTTGTTTTAGAAACAACACGACCATATGCAACCATAAGAAAATAATTAAAATAATCCATTAACATGTCAAAATATGTAAATTTTCAATTATACTTCAAATTTTAATCACTCCACTTCATCTATTTCTTTATTTAATAATTAACCAATTGATAAGATTTTAATAAATTGGATTTTATGGCATTTGTAAAATAAAAAAATATTTGAAGTGATCAATATTGTACCTGTGGAAGTTCAAATAAACAAATAAAAATATTAAATATGTGGTAGTAAGATTTTCGATTCTGCATCTATGTTTGTGATCAAGCCAAAATAATATAGACTAAATTTCAGGAATTAAAAGTAAGTTTGATTATTTGAAATAAAAATTTATTTTCAATAATCAAAATATAAAAATGCTTTAGTATTTTTTTCTCATAATAGAAAAATGAGAAATAAAATAAATAATTCTTACACTTAAACGGATTTGAACCAAAATTAGAGATTTGATATTTAAAAATAGTTGGAAGAAAATATTTTCTCCTTATATGAATTTGAATAAGTGTTAATTCACCAAAATTAAAAATCGTTGATTTCAATTTTGCAAAAAAAAAAAAAAAATCGAAAAAATTATTTTTTTCTAATTTTCGCATACTTTTATTTTTTAAAAATTATTTTAAAATTTTCCACAAAAACATTTTCTTTAGTTTTTCCTATTCATTTCTAAGAAACTAAACGAAAATTACTTTTTTTCCTTAAACGAAATGGAGGCTAAATTTCAAATATCTAATAAGTATAGAGATTGAGAGCATAAGTTTATTACATTTTAAAAGCCATTATAACATAAAAATAATAAAAATACGATAAAGATGCACATTATCAAGCTTACTGGTAGTTATATGTGTAGTTATAATATTATTATTATTATTATTATTATTATTAATATTGATATTAATAATATATTAATAATATTATTATTGTTGTTATTATTATTCTTGTTACCATGTTGAAGTACATGTCTCATGTTGGAAAAGCATATATGCAAATGATTTGAAGTTACTAAAAATCTTTAGTGAGGATCTTATCAAATCAAAAGTGGGATCAGGGTGAAGATTGTTCACATATATTTTTTGAATGTATCTCACGTGTATATAGTAACAAAATAGTATAAATTTGATTGTATTCTACATATAATATAAAAATATTTGTTAATAAATCTATTGATATGACCTAGCTAGTAAAATCGACAACATTAATCATACTGATAATTTAGATAGCAAACTCATGCTACAAGTAGCTCAATATGATCATTACCTGTCTTTTGATCACCAATATCTGCGAAAAGGTTAAATTTTGGTGCAAGTATTTTATTTTTTAAAACCCTTTATTCACTATATTTGATGTTTTATATGCATCCATCGAATGAGACAAAACACTCTGATGTCCTTTTACATGTTTAATTCAAATTATCATCATATCATACCTAACATTTTTGGCCCTTAATAGGGTTGTGACTATCTAGATTGTAATATCTCATATTATATATAAGACATCAATTTATAGTAGTTTAAAATTACTTCATTTTATTTTTAATAATTTGATTAGTTAATTTAATCATATAATCATATTTTTCACGTATGTAAATTTTATTTCAATCAAATAATTTATTAGAGCATTTAAGTCATAACTAGTCAATCCGTGGTTTAGTTTCTATTGTAGTTACCTAATTAGTTATATATATTTGTTCATAGCAGTTTATTTGTTATAAAAGTTATCAAGTGTAAGCCTCAACTGTAAATACCTCATTGTATTTCCTATTTAATCATCTTGGAAATACGAAAGTAGTTTGTCCAAAAACATATTTTCTTTTCTTTTTCTTTTTCTTTTTCTTACTTTCATTTATTCTCAATGATTTGTGGTTATCCCTCATTCAATCATGGTATTAGAGCTAGTGTTACTCTCTTCTTTTGCATTGGTTTCTGTTGATATATGCATTGATGAGCAAAACTTAATACTAGTGCTTAAGTTTTCATATTCAAAAATAAAGTTGTTGCAATCTTAAAGTTTGTCAAATTCTATGTTCTCTCTCGTTGGAAACACCACAGTTACATCAACCTTTGTTTGTACAAATGGATCAAGTAATATTGTTTCTCAAACCTCTACTAGTGCAAGTCAAATCGTCTCAAACAAAAACTATACGCTTTGATGAAACTAATTGTTTATTATGTCGTTAACAAGTTTATTTCATCGTTGTAAGTCATTCTTCGCATAAATAAGTAGATGGATCTTTTCTTATTGAAGAGTTTGTAACTAATGAAAATAGGGAAAATGGGGAAAATGAGAATGCAAAGTATGTTATCTTTAGGCAACAAGATAGTGATTTAACATCATGGCTTACTGCATCTATTAGCCCTACACTTTTAACTACTTTGATTCAATGTACTTCTTGAGAAATCTAGAATAAGTTAGAGCAAATGTTTTATTGTCCTCTCCTACATGAGTAGTGCACATTCATTGCATGATTAAAGTTGTAAGGAAAAGAGAGCAATCCGTGTTAGAATACTTGGCTGAAGTATAATTGATTTGTGACAATTTAAAAAGTTATGGATACCTCATGTGTGAGACTATGCACATTTCAACCATATTGTCAGGACTCCTATTAGAGTATGAATTTGTTATTGTAATGATAATGTTAAGACAAAAACCCTATAATCTAGAAAGAGTGTGTAGAATGTTTCTCAACTCTAAGGCTCGTTAGAGAGATATGTTTATAAAGGTGCTTATGTTGGTTAATATGGTAGTTCAACAAGTCTCACTTTAGCAACCAGCCAACCAAGGGCAGAGTCAATAGCCATCTTATGAGTTAATATTTGAAGTGCCAACTAGACCTTCTAGGCTATCTTATCAATGTTTTAGAGGTAGGGTTGTACATGTTTAAGTGATTCAAGGGTGCAATGTAAAGTATATGGTCATACAGATCACATGGTTAACAAATTTTATTACCACTTCGATCAATCTTACTATGGAATTTCAAGAGCCTTAGCGCAAATGTCTGCTAATCACTATGTTATAGACTTAAGGCTTTTATAATATTCATATAACTACAATGGGCTTGCAATTATCTCTCATTTGTCAATTAATTTGAACTTGATCCTTGTTGCTACCATTGCACCATTTCCTCAAGCCCATTCTATTGTGGCTACTTGGGAGATAGTTGATGACAGTGCATGGTACATTGATTCAAGGGATACCAATCATCTTACAAACAACACAACCTATTTGATAGGCTTTTCTCCATATATCAATCTAGGTAAAATATTGATCGTAAATGGTTTTACCAATTTCTAATGTTGGTTAGTCTTTTTTGCTTACTAGATCTAGAGTTTTATCTCTTAAGAATTTGTTATGTGTTCACATTTCATATATTTTAGTCCTTTATACTTAGTATTTTGTTTGGTTTTTAAGTAAATTATTGCATTTTAGCTTATTTTGCATATTTAGTGTCTCATTTGCAGTTGTTTGGATTTTTATTTAGTTATGTTTACTTTTTATAAGATTTTAATATTTGATGATAAATTGAATGTTTTCTAACTTGGATTAGGTTTACAGAGCTTAAAGTTCAATTTTAAAGACCGTTGGAAACTAAAATGAGGAGTTAAAATCAATGGAACGAATCTTGGAACAAAAAACGAGTGACTTTGTCAAGTCAGATAACCTGACCCCAAAACAGCTCCCCAGCGTGTGATGGGAAGGCCCCTCGTTAGTGCCCTAATGTGATCCCGACGTCTTAGTGCCCCAACTTGAACACCCTACCTCAACCATGCACTCTAGCATCACAACCCAAGCACCCCTATGCTGAGACTCCCACGCCCTACACTAGCTTCAGTGCTTTGGTGTTTTTGTCTATGTTTTAACCGAGCTTTGGTGGTATTTTGGTTTTTTTTAGGAGTTTTATAGCCCCAAGCAAGCTCTTGTAACCTAATTTAGGTAAATTTACTAAAAATAAATATGATATTTTTAGAGGGAGTTAGGAACCTTTTGTTGTTTTTCTGGCATTATAGTTATTTTATAGTTATTGTGTTTTTCAACTCTTTGGCTTTCTAAACTCCCTTTTTTAGTCAAAGTATTATCAAAGTTTGATTCAATAAATTTGTGAGACTTAATGTAAGTAAATTCTTTTTTATTCTTTAGTTTTTGCACATCTTCTGCTTGAATTATTATAATTGTTCAAGTTTGCTATGGCTCAATTGTGCATTCTTCTAAGCTCTATAAATCACAAGTTAGAGATGTGGTTTAAAGCCTTCACATTTTTGGAATGTAGTATTAAGCATCATGGCCACAATTTCTTGTCACTATATGGAAATTTTTATACATTTGGGCATGTTTAATTTCATGAGACAAGTTTCCCTTATGCTACTAAGTGCCTAGAGTCTGCACTCCCATTTGACCAGTGGCGAATCTAAGGCGGTGGTAAGGGCACTGCCCCTTAAAATGGAAAATTTCCATTTAGGCCCCTTAAAATTTTAAATTTGTAATGGTAAAATTACATTTCGTCCCCCCAAAAATAAAATTTTGATTTAATCCTTTAAGAATTATAAAGATATAAAATATTAAAATGGTAAAATTGCATTTTTACTATCATAAAAATATACAACTTAATTTCAGCCCCCTTCAAAAATTTCATGGCTTCGCTCCTACATCTGACAACATTAACTTTGCTCAACCTAATTTATACATTGTGTCACTCCCATCCTTGCCTCATGCATATTTGATCTGACACATTACATCATACAATACCCCTCATATTGACACATCAGAATCTTCACCTTCTTTTCACACTTAATCTCCCTTACCGTTGAATTATTGGGATCTAATTCCTTTAGTGTAGTTATTTCATCTTATATACTTGTAATTTTTTGAGTAAATTAGATTAAAAAAAATCAACCATTCACATTGCTATCATTTGTATTTGTCCTTAATGGTTTTTGCATGCAAAAAGATGCATAAGCAAATATTGGCTCACCGATTACCTTACGTTTAACTAAAATTAAGTTGCATTATGTGGTTAGATCATAATACGAGAAGACAACTTATATCAATAGGTTATCTAAATGGTTTGTGGTCTGATGAATCAAAGTTGAGCAAATCAATTCATGGACTATTATGCCGCCAATCAAGTCCAATTAGGGAGGTTTGTCTTAAGTATTGGAGCGGATGACTCCCAGAAGATAGAGATAGAGGTGTGATTGTTTGGACTAAAAATACATTAGAAATGACCCAAGTTAAATTTATCTTAGATCCATTTATTGGTTTATTCTCATGTGACGTTCATAGTGTGGCTTACCTCAATCCTGAATAAGTGACTAACTATGCATGCATTGTTGGATTTGGTGCCCTAAGTGTAGTATTTTTGTCTATGTACACTTGTAATTTTTTTAAACAGATTGATTAATAAAATTATTCATGACTGACATTAATACCCTTTGTATATTGTCCTCATATGGCTTTTGCATGTAAAGCAAAATAGAAGCAAATATTAGTTCATTGGTTGTCTAATTTTTAACTAATACTAAGCAGTATTACGTGGTCAGATCATAATACGAAAAGATAGATTATATTAGTAAATGAACCTAAATATGCCCTTAGTCTAATTGAAAATGAGCAAACCAATTGAAAGACTAATATGCCTTGTCTTGGGCATCGAAGCAAATGACTCCTAGAAGATAGAGACATAGATATGACTAACTTGATTAATAGTACATCGAACTAGACCTAAGAAGAATAGATCTTGAATCCATGTATGTATTTATTAACTTGTAATGTTCATAGCATGGCATACATTAATCTTGAGTGGATAACAAACTATGTATGCATGACTCGTATACTTTGGTGTAAGTAAAAGACAGAGTTCAAATAGATAAGGAACTGAAAGTTGGTGCGTTGGGTATACGGCTTCTGTAGTATGTAACTTCCTTCACAATAGTGAAATTCATAGCCCGAGATATAGGTAAATGATATTTTCTTATTTTTCTTACATGGTTGATGAAAAGTAAACATGGTCATGGGTCGTTCGTCTTTGTGATGAATGACTTGATTACTATTTGATAATAATTGACTTTTCATAAAGAAAGATGTAATGGTTACCATAAGATAAAATAAGATCATATTGGGAGAGAAAATTTATCCCAAAGAGATTAAGAATATATTACAATGGTAACACATTTATGACAAGGTCATTGGATGAGCACTGCCCGAGTTGTTTTTGTAATAGTATGTCATTAGGGAGAGCTCGGTCACAATACTATAGTGGAATGACTTTGTAACTAAATAAGTTTATAATTAGTAGGAGAAAACCTGGAATTTAATTATAAATCGTTTGAGCCTTAATCTCAAATGTCCAATTGGTCATTCTTCTAACTTGTTGAAACAAAAAAGAATTGTTTGTTGAATCAAATGAACAAAAATGGATAGAAATGATAAAATTAGAGAAATGGGAAATATTTGAAAATGAATGTGGTTTTTTTCTAAATGGAAATGACCTAAAAATTAATATATGGTTTTTCAAATTATTAATTAATTAATTAAATGATTGAAGTTCGAAAATAGAAATAAATTAATTGATCAGAGTGGATCCATTGAATGTGGAAATATTAAATATATTTTCTCATATTTTCTTTTACAGTAAAGTCGTCGTGATTTTAACTAAATTAGAATTTAGTTGAGAAAATTATTTAATTGGAAATTTTACTTATTTAAATTAATTTAAGATGTTTATTTTGGGAAATAGAAAAACAAGTATTAGGTTGGATTGAATTATAAAGTACTTGGTTAAAAGTTCAGGAAGTACTTATAGTTGGACCCAATATGGGAGAGACTCAAAAGACCCTTCATGTTAATTCTAAGGACGACAAACCTTAGTATAATTAACTAAGGTTGCCACCCCTCTAGACCTAGTTAGACCAAGAGTTCATTTTTTTATTGAAATAGACTTCTACAATTCAATAAGGTTTTGACTTCTTCTCCATAAAAATAGATGACACCAGTAGGGCTAAATATACAATAAGTTTTACATAACTTTGAGATATTGGTATTCTGCCCAAAAATAGTGAGAATTTACTTTCCAAGTATAAATTCTATTTTCTTGAAAATAAATTCTACTGGTTTCTATTAAAGAGAAATCTGTTTTTCCACTGAAAGTAAAGTAAACAATTTTTGGTTCTGTGTTTGATTCATTTTCGTTTAAGCCCAAACTTGAGGAAGTTCATGGTACGAGAATAACAGGGAAGGTCGTTTGCTTGAAAGCCAGGAAAAATAAAGATTCGTCTAGCCAAAAACACAAGTGCAATTTCAGTAAAGTGTTTATTGCTATAAATATCACAAATCGGCTTAGTTTTCAATTTTTCGCTATGCAAGAAAATCATTTTCAAACCAGATTTTTCCAACATACATAACCCATATACTTTGATTTATTAAAAGCTTGAGTTTAATTGGCAATAGTGTTGGATCTTGTGTCTTAAATGTAGTATTTTTGTCTTTCCACACTTATATTTTTTGGATAAATTGGTTTAATAATAATATTAATTAATTACATTAATACCTTTGTATATTTCCTTAATGGTTTTTGCACGCAAAGAAAAATGGAAGCAAATATTGGCTCAATGGTTATCTAACATTGAACTAATACTAAGCGCTATTACATGGTCAGATCGTAATGCGGAAAGATAGCTTCTATTAGCAAATGAACCTAAACATGTCATTTGTCTAATTGGAATGAGCAAACTGATTGAAAAACTAATATGCCATCTATCAAGTCCAATTGGGTAGATGTTTTGTCTTGAGCATTGAAGCATATGACTTCCAGAAGATAGAGACATAGATATGACTAACTGGACTGATAGTACATTAGACAGGACCCAAGTAGAATAGATCCTAGATACGTTTATCAATCTATTCACTTGTGTCATTCATAATGTGGCATACCTTAATCTTAAGTGGATAATGGATTGTGTATGTTTGACTCGTATACTTTTATGTAATTAAAAGCCTGAGTTTAAATAGATAAGAAATATAAAGTTGATGCGTTAGGTATACGACTTCTACAGTATGTAACTTCATTCGCAATAGTGGAATTCATAGCCCAATAAATGGTTAAATTATATGCTCTCATTGGCATTACATGATAGATGAAAAGTAAACATGGTCACTAAATGTTTGTCTTTGTGATAAACAACTGGATTGCTACTTAATAGTAATTGACTTTTCATGAAGGAAGATGTAATGGTTACCATGAGATAAAATAGGATCATATCCTATAAGGGTAACACACTTATAACAAGGTCATTAGACGAGCACTTATTAAGTAGCTTTCGTAATAGTAAGTAATTAGGGAGAGCTCAGTCATGATACTATAGTGGAATGACTTCGTAACTAAATAAGTTTATAATTAATATGCAAAAAGTTGAAACTTAATTATAAATTATTTGTACCCTATTTATATATGTCCATTAAGTCTCTCCTTAAATGACTTAACAAAACTATCATCACATTTATTCCAAAGGGCGATTCCCACTCTTCCATTTCTAACTACTGGTTCATTAGTCTCTATAATATTACCTATACAGTCATCTCAACAAGTTGAAAAATTTTTTGTTTGATTTAATGACCTAAGACCAAAATTCTTTTGTCAAAGAGGCTCATATTTGACTATGTCATCACTGGGGACCTTTAAGATTGATATGAGAAAAAAATTTGATAGCGTCAACTAGGCTTTCCTTGAGGCAATCCTTAAATGTTTGGATTTTTTTACCATGCCATAATGTATGAAATTTGGTAGAGAAAGCACAAAATATAGAAAACTAAGAAGTGGCTTTTACTGCAAGTGTGACAGGTCAGTTTTAATATTTATAGTGTTACAAACATAAAGAGTATTCCGAGGATTGAACCTAAGAGATTTTTCAAATTGGTAAATGTGATTATAAAATTAATTATTCCAAAGCAAGTATTAGTCTAATTGATTCACAAATTAGTAGTGCAATTCGAAGAGAGAATTGAGGTAAAACTAATCCTAACATTAACATCTAAATGAATCAAAGAACTTTCTATTTCTTGTTTAAATTATGTGAACTAAATAGCCTAAGATTAACCAATTTACTAATTATTAATTAAACTAATACACTATTTTGATTGAGTTGTTTACTACTTCTAACTAGGATTACCCTTTTGGTCTCCTCCTAATTAAGAGTTACCGCCTAAGCTACCCATTTGATCTCACCTAGCATAAGATTTTCCTTTCGATCTCATCGCTAAGCACAATTTTAACAAATCCTTACACGAGAAATTATCCTCTTAGTCTCATTTGTCTAAATATTCTACTAAAGTCGTAAAGTTTAGTATTTTGAGAAGTTTGAAAAAATTACATAAACACCCAATTGAATATAAATAAACACTTAATCAATTAATCAATTAATTCATGCAAGATAATCATAATAACACATATTTCATTCAAATTTTCATACAAATATTCTATCAAACACTTGATGAACAAAATATAGAAACAAGAATAAGAGGAGAAATGCTCATTGATAAATCAGTATAAGTGAAAGAATCTTGAGTATTCTTCAATCGTAGAGTTTGAACACCAAAATAGAAAATCCGCACTAGAGAATAAAATGTAAATATAATTTTACTAAAAAAGATAGAAAGAAAACCCTACACTAGTTTATTCTTAAGAAAATATCATCTACTTATTCTATTCTAGTCCTCTATAAAATGAGAATAAAAATTTATTTATATAGGAAACAATTAAAAAAATAAAATGCCCTTAATATAATTATAATGTTTATGGCTTAAAATTAAAGAATGACCACAAAATGCCCTAAAAATGTTGGCCAATACCCCTTGTAATTATTGCGACATCATGGCATTGGTTGTTTCTCTTTACGACATGAAGTTGCCACATCATGATGTCAAGTGGTTCCTTGTCGCGATGAGATGTTTATTTTGGTCCCTTAATGTGTCAGTCTTCAATATCACAACTTCCTCAACTCGTGGTCGCAATCTCGTCTACAATTCCACTCTCAAGGTGTATCTTCAACTCCCATTGGTCTTATATAACTACACAACCTTGTTTAGATATCAAAACATATCAAAAACATAAAATAATGTAAAAATTACTCAAAATCGCAATTTTACGACCTAAACACCTAAAACTCAAATTGACACTAATGACTTGATTAGAACAGGGTTTTCAATCCTTAAATAGATGTAGTCGAAACTCCTCTTGTATCATTCGTTTTTCAACATTAGTGATTTTTCTCCTCCTCTTCCCGTAGTTTTTCCCAAAAGGGTTTTCCACATAAAATTTGTGTTTTTTTCTCTTTTCTTATTACTTTGCAATCATTCTACCGCTATTATTGACGTTTATTATAATAATAACAAAGAAGTAAGAAACTTTTACACAAACTTCACTTACACTTTATGGATAATCTAGAAATTACGAAATTATATCACCTTCAGTAAAACTCCCCCCAACCTAATAGGAGTAGTAAGAAAGCTTAATGACCCCTTTAAATCGATCTTTCACTTGTTTGAAAATAATAAAACCCATGTTAGCACTCTAGTTACAACATTTTTTGCATCATGACTTCCTACTCGTGTACATAGGACATGTAGGGATGGAAATAGAGCAGGGTGAGGATGAATTTTTCTAAATCCATCACTAGTCCATAGTTAGCATGCTTTGCTCCACCACTTGGATGGAAGTATAATTTTAAAAGCTACTACCACCTCCATGGATGTTAGATACATCCATCCCCTACCCCACCTTGCCCTACTCCAGTCCACTTCAATTTAATTTTTGCTAGTTAGTTCTAACATTTTCAATCTTTTTAAAGTCAAGTAAGTTTTTAAACATAATTCTTCAAAAAAAATATTTAAACATAAAACATATGGGTTATTCTATAACACTTTATTATAATTTCACCCTTGTAATATTTATATATACAAGGGTAAAATGGTAAATCCATAAAGAGGGGAGGGGCAAATCGAGGCAAGCAATTACCATAACTGATCCATACCCATTGTTCAAAAAAAATGTAACACCCTAACTTTTTTATTCCTATTTTTGTGAGTATTTGACACAAATGTGTGTCAGCTTCAATGACTAAGTGTTCTGTGTGTGTGTATGAGGTCTTGGGTTCAAGTCTCACATTTGTTAAATTTGTTATTTTTGGATCAAGCCTTACCCTTTTTCAGTGGGCTTATATAATATTGCATGTAAAACCATACCAGAATGAGCCTGCTAGTTCGAGTGGTAAGGGGGTTAATGTATTAGAGGTTCTGAGTTCGAATCCCTGCGTGAGCGTGGGTGTTATTTTTGCTCGGCTTTATGGTAGAGTTTTGGCTGTGTTAGAATTCTGAGTAGTGGGTAGTTGTGATTGAGGATGTAGTGGGATATGGGGATTATCTGTTATCTTTTCCTTTCTTTTTGCTAAAATTTCCTCTTTCCTCCATAGTAATCTGATGTCAATCTCTTTTGTTTTCCCCTTTCTGATATTTTTGTTCTTCTTTTCGGTAAATTATTGTTTTGTTCTTCTTCTTCGACTCTATTAGTGATTCTATCTTTCAATCGGGTCATTGGTTGTCGGGCTCTCTAATCGTTTGGGTAAGTAAAGTGTTTTCCTTTAACTTTTGATTTGGGATTTTAGCAATGAAAATCTGTAGCGATTGAATAGTGGTGATTCGTGTTTACGATCAGATTGAGGAGTAAGGAATTTCTCTCCAGTGGTTTAGTGCTCGTTAGAAGAGGTTTATCATCGGTGGTAAGTTGATTTCTTGTTAACTCTTGTTGTCGAATTGTTAGTCAGTCTGCTAAATCATTGTTGGATATTCTAATTTTAGGTTTCGAAAAGCTTGGGATAGTTTTTGCATCAAAACGATACTAGGTGTGTACTCGAAATACAAAAAATGGGGTTTCGACAAAAGTCAAAAAATTGCACTGTCGACGCCACATGAGCGTGTGGTCGCCCGTGTGGATGGCCGTGTGCGAGACACAACTGTGTGGTCTACGAATGAATGGCTATACGCAGCACACGGTTGTGTAGTGACGTGAGTGTGGTCGTGTGGGCCAACGGGCTAGGCCAAGTTGGGCTTATGGGCCCACATAAGTATGTCACGCGGGCGTGTGGATTTTGAGCCAGGCCGTGTGGGCTACACGGGAAAGGCCAATATGGGCATGTCGGCCCAAACGGGCAAACCACAAGGGCATGTCGGCCCATTTTTCTAAAATTCTCCCTAAGGTCACACGAGTCCCTCTAATCGACTGTGGGCCTACTGTAGGGTCGGTAAGGGCTAACTAGACCCTAGTTTGAATGCTATGATATTTGGATAGACTGATCTGAGTAGTATACTAAATGTATGCCTGTTTGTACTGTTATTTGTATATAAGCATGTTGAACATGTGTAATCCATTATACTATATCTGATAATTTTGTATCTGTGACTAGGGTGGGATTTGTATATATGGAGGAAGTATTTTGTTCGGCGTTAATCACTTATATTCTGGCAACTTGACTACATATATTCTGATATGTGTCCTAATGGGACAATGTGATGTGTAGGGATGGGTGGGTGTTTTAAACCCTACATGGTGTGATGGGATGGTCGGAGATGATGTGTAGAGGATGGGGGTAAGATTTATGCATATTTACTTCTGTAATCTGAATCTGAATCTGGATCTAAATTTGAATCTGAAACTGTATCTATTTTTGACTGTGTATATAATTCTACATGTTTGTATGCTTAATTTTGATGGTTACACACTGAGTTTTCATAAACCCACATTTATTGTCTGTTTTGTCAGGTAATCCACAGACTTAGGTGGATCAGTACGGTAGAGACTCAACGGTGACTACTCGACCGTAAATTGTTTAAACTTAGCACTTTATGGTTTTATTTATGTTTTCGACATTCATTTTGAGAGTTTGTAATTTTTGGGACTCTCTGGACTTTTAGGTTTTAAACCGTTGATTTTGGTTTGCTGATTTTCTGCATACTTGGTTAAATTATTTTATGTAATTGACGGTTTTTACGCAAGAAGAAGTTTTCCTAAAAATACGAATCGAATTTTCTAAATGCACCAGTTCTGTTAGACTTCCACTGTAAAATTGGTTTTTGCAAATAAACTAATTAATTAAAGTTTTCAAAATGGATATAAAGTACGAGTTAAGTAACTGAAATGATTTTACACAATTAAACCCATTCTCTGTGACTTCTCTAGATTTACCCATAACGTTTAAGTCGAGTTTGAGATGTTACATTTAGTGGTATCATAGCCAGGTTGCAAAACTCGACTGTGAGTTTTGGGTTCCAAAATTGTGCTTCAAAAAATTTAGTTTTTAACTAATTTGAATAATTTGTGAAAGTATGTGGTATATTGAGTCTCTTGTACCGATCCTGTAAGTATCTCTGTACTTAGATAGAACTGTTCTGAAATACTGTAGATAGTACTTTCTGAAACTATATTGAAATAGTTAGAGACTGAAACTTATGAAAATAATTCTGATAATTTATGCATAAAATATTTGTTAATAAATACTGGAACTGATGCATAAAACTTTATAATGTAGATAAATTTGAAAATCTACAATGAGCACTCTTGGAACTTGTAAACATGGATTCGAGGCTATGGTAGAGGCCATAGGGGGGCTTGAGCTGAGTCTTATTCTCTGGGTAGTATGTCGCACTTAGACACGAGTGAGACACTAGTTTCGTCTGCTACTGAGGCTGGGACTCAAAGTCATTCGACTGGGGACGACGCACTGTCCCAAGTCATACTGAGGATTTTAGAGAGGGTCACTAGACCCCATTCTGGAGCTGTAGGTCGAGGGTCAGTAACTAAACAACTCTGGTCTAATAGTGCTGAGTTGTTTAAGGGTGTCACTAAAGTCGCCCCTAATGTGGTCGAGTATTGGTTGGAGACAACCGAGAGGATCATGAATGATCTAGACTGTTCTCCTGAGCAAAAACTGAAGGATACAGTGTATTTGCTTCGTGATGAGACTTATCAGAAGTAGTTGACGATTAAAGAGGGTACTAAACCTGAACGTTTGAAATGGGATTTCTTCAAGACCACTTTTCGGAGTAAGTACGTAGGGACGAGCTATATGGATGCTACCAGGCATGATTTCATGAATCTCATGCAGGGCGATAGATCGGTGGCCAAGTTTCTGAGGTTGAACCGCTATGCTCGAGGCATGATGGCATCTGAGTATGAGAGGTGCGTTCAGTTTGAGGATAGATTAAGGGATAACCTGAGGGTACTGATTACTCCACAGAGGGAGCAAAAGTTTGCAGTTCTGGTTGAGAAGGTGAAGATCGCCAAGAATGTTAAGCGCATGGAGAGCCAAAACAGGGACCGAGAGAGACGTAAGAATAAGAGGGATTCGGAGCCTCTAGTTCTGTTTAGAGGCCTAAGAAAAAGTGTAACACCCCTCACCTGTATCCAATGCCGGGATAGGGTTCGAGGCATTACTGATAATTTTACCTTTACAAACTTAATACATCGAGTCACTGAGCTTCGCCCAAAATTTAAAACCTTTCAAACATGTACACTTTGTCCCTTGCACAGGCCTTCGAGGCCTAAAATACACCTAGGGGCAATATGGGACAAAGCGAAAGCATTCGATAAACTTTGGGCACTTTAGAAAATTTTTCCTTACTTTGAAGTATGGCACGCCCGTGTGATAGGGCCATGTGGTCCCACACGATTGTGTGACTCGGGACACGCCCATGTGCAAAACTGACTTCAATCTCAATATTCTGTTAAAAGTACACGGCCAAGACACACACCCGTGTACTTAGCCCGTGTTCTATACTGACTTAAAATTTCAAGTGCAGGGGACACACGGCTATACCACACACACATGGGGATGAGCCATGTATCACACACGGCCTAGACACACGCTCGTGTATCTACCCGTGTGGGCCTTATTAGGCTATTTTCCAAGCCTTTGATCACCCTCTATCAACTAAACATACTTATTGGCTACTTTTGTGCGTGTTAAGGCCAAATTGTACACTAATGAATATATATATATATATATAACTTTGATTAACCTCATTGCATGTAAACCTCATGTCATTGGTTTTATACATGCTAAGTTAATTCTCATCTTGCATTTAAGGATTTCCATGTCTACTTGACATATTTAAAATTGGCTCATTTTTATAACTCTTTGCCAATTATAACCAAGCCATCATATGTGAACATAAACATGCATAGAATTGTAGGTCAGTGCCTACTTCGAAATAAGCCAAGTTACCATGGCCATATACAAAAAGATAAGTATAAATTTACATGCCTTCACTTTTGGCAATTCAAATGACACATATAAAAAAATACACAATAGCTCTATGCATGCCATTGAACAAAACATAAGAGTCTATATACCAAAGTTGGACTAGTTGATAGTGTGTAGACTCTCCAACCGTCTTCCAATCTTTACGAGCCCTCGAGCTCTGAAAACGGGAAAAAAGAGAGGCTTAAGCATTTATATGCTTAGTAAACTCAAATAACTCGAAAATAAACTTACCGATTATTTAGCATACATCCTTATTAAATAATGAAACCAACAAATGTGAAAATGGTTTTCTTATCACATGCACTCAATCAATGAGTTAGTCGTATAACAAAACACCATGTAACTTATCTTAGATGAGCTCATCGTTCAACATGTCATTTATACATATACTTCATTTTAGTCCCATTGAGTTTCTAGGAAATCTCGATGGATTATCCAATCACCGTCAATTCATACGAATGATCATTTCAGTATGCACTCCCGCGAACCTCACATCTTACGGCGGGATTATCAGTCCAAGATAAATCCCCTGTAATATAAGCCCATAAGGTGATGTCGAGATTACCAATCCAGGCTAAATCCCTTATAACGACAAACGCCTTTAATGAGCTCGGATCTGAATTACCACCCAGGGCTAAATTCGACTTAATCGATTACCGTCCGGGTTAAATCCATAATGCACACATATTCTTCGGGAGGCTCGATCACTCAAGAAACACCCGTTCGGGCTAGATCCTTTCTACATTCGAGATCAACGGATTACCCGTCTGGGCTAAATCCTTTCTGCAACACATATAGGATCTCAATTCACATGTCAATCATGGTTTATCCATCGAATTCCCTTTTTAACCTCAACCGAGACATTATCTATCGAATCATTATCAAAGATGCATTCCATGCATTTTCATGCCATCAACAATGCAATTATCATGCATTCATACATCATACAGTTATGCATATTATAAGTTTACTTTAAGTTATCCGAACTTACCTGGTACTCGTTTCGGTATTACGTTTCGGTTATTCCGAAACCTTTCGTTTTCCTCGATTGACCTCCAAAATTTGTTCCTCGAGGTCTATAACAATAAAATTAAACCATTAACACCTTACAATGTACTATATGAGCTTAAATTTCACCCCTGGTCCAAATGACCATTTTGCCCCTAACCTTTCACATTTTTACGATTTAGCCCCTAGGCTCGTATAATGAAACACATGCAATTTCTATCTTACCCAAGCCTAGCCAAACACTTTTCCCTTTTATGGAAGCCCACATTTTCCATTATTTTTATATTTCTACCACATATTTAACAACTTTTGCACAAAGGTCCCTTTAGGGGTTTTTCATGAAAATCACCTAGGAAAAGATGTTTAACACACCTTCAACTTTCATATTCCTCCATAAATCATCAAAATACAAGCAACTCATGCATGGGTAAATTTTTAAACATGAACCCTAGCATGAAATATGGGTAGAAATGGAGAGAGTAAGCTACCAGGATTTCAAAAATACAAAGAACATTAAAAACGGGGCTTGGGAGCACTTACTATTGAGTTTGAAAAGCTTGGAAACCCTAGCTATGGAGAACCCTAGAGTTTCAGCTGAATGAAGGAGATGAATGGCTGATTTTGGCTTACTTTTCCCATTTTATTTCATTAAAATGCTAAATGACCAAAATGCCCTTAAGCCCTTTCTTTGAAATTTCATTCATGCAAGCCCATTTTTGTCCAAAAACTTAGAAATTGGGCAAATTGCTCTCTAAGACCTTCTAATTTAATATCTAAAGCAATTTCATACAAATTGATTCTAGAATCCAAGTTTTGCAGTTTATTCAATTTAGTCTCTAATTTCCAATTGGACACCTTACTCAAAGAATTTCTTCATGAAATCTTAACATATACGTATTCTCATATTCTAAACCTCATAATAATCATAAAATAAATATTTTAATATTGGATTCGTGGTCCCAAAATTACTATTCTGACTAGGCCCTATTTCGGGATGTTACATTTCTCCCCCCTTAGGGACTTTCGTCCTCGAAAGTCTTACCAGTAAACAGGTTCGGATATTGGTTTCTCATGGTTTCTTCTGGTTCCCATGTAGCCTTTTCTACACCATGTCGATGCCATAAAACCTTTACTAAAGCTACATTTTTATTTCTCAACTGTTTAACCTCACGAGCCAAAATCTTGACCGATTCCTCTCCGTAGGTCATGTCTGGTCTAATCTCAATCTCTACTGGTGAAATCACATGAGAGGGGTCTGATCGATATCGCCTTAACATGGATACATGGAACACATCATGAATCTTTTCCAATTCAGGTGGCAATGCCAAACGATAGGCTAATGGTCCAACTCTTTCAATGATCTCGTACAGTCTGATAAATCGCGGACTCAATTTGCATTTTCGACCAAATCTCAACACCTTTTTCCATGGGGATGCTTTCAAGAATACTCTATCTCCGACTTGAAATTCAATCTCTTTTCTTTTCAAATTAAAATATGACTTTTTCCTATCCGATGCCGCTTTTAAACAGTCTCATATCACTTTAACTTTTTCTTCAGTTTCCTTAATCAGATCAACTCTATGAATTTGACTTTCTTTGAGTTCTGTCCAGTACAATGGAGTTCGGTACTTTCTGCCATATAAGGCCTCATAAGGCGCCATCTTCAAACTCGTTTGAAAAATATTGTTGTAGGAAAATTCTACCAATGGCAAATACTTTTCCCAGCTACCCTGAAATTCGAGGATGCAACATCGCAACATATCCTCAAGAATCTGAATCATCCGCTCAGACTGACCATCGGTCTGAGGGTGGAAAGTCATACTGAAACTCAATTTTGTACCCAGGGCTTCTTGTAACTTCTTCCAAAATCTCGAAGTGAACCTCGAGTCTTTGTCAGAAATAATCGACAATGGTACTCCATGTAATCTCACAATCTCAGATATGTACAAGTTGGCCAATCTATCAGGAGAGTAGTTTATTCTTACCGGAATGAAATGAGCCGACTTTGTCAACTTATCTACCACAACCTATATAGTATCTTTCTTTTTTAGAGTCAATGGCAATTCTATCACAAAATCCATAGTAATTTTGTCCCACTTCTATTCAGGGACCATTACAGGTTGTAACAAACCTGAAGGCACTTGATGTTCAGCTTTAACTTGCTGACATATCAGGCACTTCAATACAAATTCAGAAATGTCTCTTTTCATGTCGTTTCACCAGTACATTTTTTTCAAATCGTTGTACATCTTGGTACTTCCCGGATAAATAGACAAACGACTGTTATGCGCTTCTTGCAAGATTTTTCGAATAATCTTATCATCTTTAGGTACACAGACTCTATCTTTGAACATCAAACATCCATCAGGACAAATCTGATAATCTGATTCAATGCCCGACTCACATCGAGTTCTTTTAGCCTGCAGTTCTCTATCATTAGTTTGGGTATTATAGATTTCCTGAAGAAGTGTCGGCCTAGCCTCCAGCTCTACCAAGACCGAACCATCATCAAGAAATATTAATCAAGCGTTCATGGCTCTCAATGCAAATAGAGATTTTCTGCTTAACACATAGGCGACCACATTTGCCTTTCCTGGGTGATAGTCAATGATCAGCTCATAATCTTTTATTAATTCCAACCACCTCCGTTGTCTCAGGCTCAACTCTTTTTGAGTCATCAAATATTTCAAACTCTTGTGATCAGTAAATACACGACAAGTCTCACCATATAAGTAATGCTCCAGATTAAGGCAAAGACAATGGCGGCGAGCACTAAGTCATGTGCCGGATAGTTCTTCTCGTGAGGCTTCAACTGTCGTGAAGCGTAAGCTATCACCTTGTCATCTTACATGAGTACACAACCCAGTCCATTCAATGATGCATCACTATAGACCACAAACTCTTTTTCCGGCTCAGGTAATACTAAAACAGGAGCTTCTGTCAGCAATGTCTTTAACTTCTCAAAACTCTACTCACGTTTTTCTGTCCATTCAAACTTAACATCTTTCTGTAGCGACCTCGTCATTGGAGTTGCTATCATAGAGAATCATTTCAAAAATCTTCGGTAGTAACCGGCTAAGCCCAAAAAGCTTCTAACTTTGGTTACAATTTTAGGCGGTTTCCATTCAACAATTGCAGAGATTTTACTCGGATCAACTCGGATGCCTTTACCCGAAACAACATGAACTAAAAATCCAACTTCTTAGAGCCAAAATTCACTCTTGCTAAACTTAGCATACAATTGTTTTTCCCGTAAGGTCTGCAACACAGTTCTCAGATGTTTCGCATGCTCTGCCTCATCTTTAAAATAAATCAAGATGTCGTCAATGAACACAACAACAAACTTATCCAAGTATGGTCGAAAGATCCTATTCATTAGATCCATGAATACGGCCAGTGTATTCGTCAATCCAAATGGCATAACAAGAAATTCATAATGGTCGTATCTTGTTCTAAAAGCTGTCTTAGGCACATCCGATTCCTTAACACGTAACTGATAGTAGCCAAAACTCAAGTCTGTCTTAGAGAACACAGTGCCTCCTCTTAAGTGGTCGAATAGATCATCGATCATTGGCAAAGGATACTTATTCTTGATAATTACCTTGTTCAGTTGTTTGTAATCTACACATAGTCTCATCAAACCATCTTTCTTCTTGACAAATAATATGGGGGCACCCCAAGGTGAAAAGCTCAGCCTAGCAAAACCTTTATCCATCAGCTCTTGCAACTGTGCTTTTAATTCTTTTAGCTTGGTTGGCGCCATTCTATACGGGGCAATAGAGATGGGAGCTGTCCCTAGCACCAATTCAATACCGAACTCTATCTCTCTCTCGGGAGGTAATCTAGGTAATTCTTCCGGGAATACGTCTGGATATTCATATACTATAGGCAAAGTCTCAATCTTCAACTCCATTTCTCTCGTGTTCAACACAAAAGCAAGGTAAGCTTCATACCCTTTTCTCATATATTTCTTGGCAACCATTACCGTGATTATAGCTGGCAACGTGCCCAAATCTCTTGAATCAACCAGCAGAATCTTGCCATCTTGGCATTTTAATTTAATATACTTACTACCACAATGCAGGGCTAACCAATCCATACCGAGTATTACATCAAACTCATCAAAAGGTAACAACATAAGGTTAGCCAGAAAACATTGACCATGAATCATCAAAAGAAAATTCTTACAAACTTTATCAACCAGAAATGATTTGCCTAGTTAGTTCGACACTTTAATAACAAATTTCGTAGGTTCAACGGGCATGTTCATACTAGACACAAATCTCATGCAAATGTATGAATGTGTCGACCTCGGGTCAATTAAGGCAATAACACATGTATTGAAAAGAGAAAAAGTGCCAGTAATAATGTTAAGAGCAGAGGTTTCCTCTCGAGCGTGTATTGCATACGTTCTTGCCAGGGCTCGAGCCTCTGATTTTCCAGCGTCTTTGGCCTCAACTCGACTGCCACTAGCACTTCTAAGGTATCTCAGAGGTCTACCTCGTGCTATGGGAGCACTCGACTTCGGGGTTACTTCCACTTTTTTTTATTCGCTCTGGGCAGTCCCTGAGAAAGTGGTCAAGAGAACCACATCTGAAACATGCACCGCTCTTTATTCAGCACTCTCCGAAGTGAAATTTGTTGCACCTCTTATACTTCGGCTTTTGGTCATCTACACTCCTCACACTAGTCACCATCAGGGAGGAAGACTTCTGATTTCATCGTTTAGAGCCTCTCGTTCTGCCTGAATATCCTATAGATGAAGTGGAGTGTTTATGTTGGCTCCTTGATTTTTTTGTGAAAAATGGGAGCGTCTTACCGTTGGACTTCTTGCTCACAACTCGAGCCTCTCTCTTTGCTTGCTTCCTTTCATTATTGAGTTCCTCGGCCTTCTTGGCCCGATCAGCTAATGCGACAAACTCCCGTATTTCAAGAATCCCAATCAATAACTTGATGTTCTCATTTAAACCTTTCTCGAAGCGTTTATACATTTCAGACTCGGTTTGAACCCATTCAGTTGCATACTGGCTTAACCTTACAAATTTCCTTTCGTATTCTGCCACAGTCTTATTCCCTTGTTTGAGTTTCAGGAACTCCTTTCGCTTCGAGTCCAAAAACCTTTGACTAATATACTTCTTCCTAAACTCTGATTGGAAGAATTCCCAAGTGATATTTTTCTTTGGCGCCATTGAAGATACGGTCTTCCACCAGTGGTATGCAGTGTCCTACAAGAGAGATACGGCACACTTTAAGCACTCCTCAGGTGTGCATGATAACTCATCTAATACCCGCGCGGTATTCTCGAGCCAGAACTTGGCTCTCTCAACATCATCCTCAATTTTAGCTTTAAATTCCTCGACCCTATACTTTTTAAGCTTATCTACAGGGATTTTACCAGTTCATACTGGTGCCATTCCTCATGGCAAATCCTCATCAAGTTGGTTAGGGAGTCGGGTTGATCGTGGTATGTTGGGGCGATTCCTCAAATAATCCCTAAACCATTCATCCATCATGTTAAAGACGGCGGCTCGGGCCTCTTCTCGGCCTTCAGGCATAACTCGTTTACTACTATTGATATAGCTCATTGTACGGAAGTTGGAGCATGGCTCTCTGCTCCCTCGGACTCATCTTATACTTAATTGGAAGACATTTACTATATTCAAAACAATTTTAAATAGTCAGGAGATATCACACTATCAACGTTCATATAATGACATGTATAGCGAATTTCAATACCCTCTACGGTAGTCCTAAAATTGACTAAACCGTAGCTCTAATACCACTAAATATAACACCCCTTACCCGTATCCTACGCTGGGATAGGGTTCGTGGTGTTACCGATAATTTCACCTTTACAAACTTACTAAATCGGGTCACTGAACTTCGCCCAAAATTTAAAACCTTTCAAACATGTACACTTTGTCCCTTACACAGGCCTTCGAGGCCTAAAACACACTTATGGGCAGTACGGGACACAAGCGAAAACATTCGATAAACTTTGGGCACTTTAGAAAATTTTTCCTTACTTTGAAGTGTGGCACGTCCGTGTGATGGGGCCATGTGGTCACACACGCCCGTGTCCTCCGCCGTGTGCAACACTGACTTTAATCTCAATATTCTGTTAAAAGCACACGGCCAAGACAACGCCCGTGTACTTAGCCTATGTTTTATACTGACTTAAAATTTCAGGTGCAGGGGACACACGGCTATACCACACACCTATGGGGATGAGCCATGTGTCACACATGGCCTAGACACACCCCCGTGTGGACCTTATTAGGCTATTTTCCAAGCCTTTGATCACCCTCTATCAACTAAACATACTTATTGGTTACTTTTATGCGTGTTAAGGCCAAATTGTACACTTATGAATATATATATAACTTTGATTAACCACATTGCATGTAAACCTCATGTCATTGGTTTCATACATGCTAAGTTAATTCACCTCTTGCATTTAAGAATTTTCATGTCTACTTGACATATTTAAGATTGGTTCCTTTTTATAACTTATTGCCAATTATAACCAAGCCATCATATGTGAACATAAACATGCATAGAATTGTAGGTCAGTGCCTACTTCGAAATAAGTCAAGTTACCATGGCCATATACAAAAAGATAAGTATAACTTTACATGCCTTCACTTTTGGCAATTCAAATAACACATATAACAAAATACACAAAAGCTCTATACATGTCATTGAACAAAACATAAGAGTCTATATACCAAAGCTGGACTAGTTGATTCTATATACCAAAGCTGGACTAGTTGATAGTGTGTAGACTCTCCAACTGTCTTCCAATCTTTACGAGTCCTCGAGCCCTGAAAATGGGAAAAAAGAGAGGGGTAAGCATTTATATGCTTAGTAAGCACGAATAACTGGAAAGTAAACTTACCGATTATTTAGCATACATCCTTATTAAATAATGAAACCAACGAATGTGAAAATGGTTTCCCTATCACATGCACTCAATCAATGGGTTAGTCGCATAACAAAACACCATGTAACTTATCTTAGATGAGCTCATCATTCAACATGTTTATACATATACTTCGTTTTAGTTCCGTTGAGTTTTTAGGAAATCTCGATGGTTTATCCAATCACTGTCAATTCATACGAATAAGCTCAGATCTTACAGCGGGATTACCAGTCCAGGCTAAATCCCTTATAACGACAAACACCCTTAATGAGCTCAGATCTGAATTACTAATCTAGGCTAAATTCAGACCCTAATCGGATTACCCGTCTGGGCTAAATCCATAATGCACACATATTCTTCGGGAGGCTCGATCACTCAAGGAACACCTGTCCGGGCTAGATCCTTTCTATATTCGAGATCAATGAATTACCCGTCTGGGCTAAATCATTTCTGCAACACATGCAGGATCTCAATTCACATGTCAATCATGGTTTATCGATCAAATTCCCTTTTTAACCTCAACCGAGATATTATCCATCGAATCATTATCAAAGATGCATTCCATGCATTTTCATGCCATCAACAATGCAATTATCATGCATTCATATATCATACAATTATGCATATTATGAGTTTACTTTAAGTTATCTGAACTTACCTGGTACTCGTTTTGGTATTGTGTTTCGGTTATTCTGAAACCTTTCGTTTTCCTCGATCGACCTCCGGAATTTGCTCCTCGGGGTCTATAACAATAAAATTAAACCATTAACACCTTACAATGTACTATATGAGCTTAAATTTCACCCTCGGTCCAAATGACTATTTTTCCTAACCTTTCATATTTTTACGATTTAGCCCCTAGGCTCGTATAATGAAACACATGCAATTTCTATCTTACCCAAGCCTAGCTGAACACTTTTCCCTCTTATTGAAGCCCACATTTTCCATTATTTTCATATTTCTACCACATATTTAACAACTTTTGCACAAAAGTCCTTTTAGGGGTTTTTCATGAAAATCACCTAGGAAAAGATGTTTAACACACCTTCAACTTTCATATTCCTCCATAAACTATCAAAATACAAGCAACTCATGCATGGGTAAGTTTTTAAACATGAACCCTAGCATGAAATATGGGTAGAAATGGAGAGAGTAATCTATCGAGATTTTAAAAATACAAATAACATTAAAAATGGGGCTTGGGAGCACTTACTATTGAGCTTGAAAAGCTTGAAAACCCTAGCTATGGAGAACCCTAGAGTTTTAGCTGAATGAGGAAGATGAATGGCTGATTTTGGCTTATTTTTCCCATTTTATTTTATTAAAATGCTAAATGACCAAAATGCCCTTAAGTCCTTTCTTTGAAATTTCATCCATGCAAGCCCATTTTTTGTCCAAAAACTTAGAAATTGGGAAAATTGCTCTCTAAGACCTTCTAATTTAATATCTAAAGCAATTTCATACAAATTGATTCTAGAATCCAAGTTTTGTAGTTTATTCTTTTTAGTCCTTAATTTTCAATTGGACACCTTACTCAAATAATTTCTTCATGAAATATTAAGACATGTGTATTCTCATATTCTAGACCTCATAATAATCATAAAATAAATATTTTAATGTCAAATTTGTGGTCCCAAAATCACTATTCTGACTAGGCCCTATTTCGAGATGTTACAAAAAGGCCAGACCTGATGGGCTAATTAGAGTGAGAGCCCCTGTTGCTTCTCCTGGGATTCAGCCGCGTGAAGATTATGGTAGGCACCATTCGGGAGAGTGTTGGAGGAGGATTGGGGCTTGTCTGAGGTGTGGGTCATTAGAGCACCATATTAGAGAGTGTCCACAACTGGCAGATCAGATGTAAGCTTCAGGACCAGGTTCTGTGCAGCCTCAAAGGGCAGCTCAGCACCGAGCTTGGGGTAAAAATGGTATGACCCGAGGGTAGAGAGCACCAGACAGAGGTTCTAATCAGATAGAGGCGATGCAGCCTACTTTGGTTTATGATGCACGACGTTGAGAGGATAGAGATGCTCCAGATGTTATCACCGATACATTTTTTATATTTGTTGTACCTTATAGTGCTCTGATATATATATGCTCTACGCATTCCTATGTAACTAGTATTGTATCAAAAACTTTAGGGATTTCTATTGAGAGCACTACTTGTGAGGTTATTGTACTAAGTCCGTTGGGGCAGTCTTTTTGAGTTAGTAAACTTTATAAGGATGTTCCGTTAGTGGTGCAAGGGGCTGTTTTTCTAGCAAATAAGATGGAGCTTCCGTTTGGGGAGTTCGATTTAATCCTGGGTATAGACTGGTTAGTTGAGCATTGAGTCAGTTTAGACTACGCATCTAAGAGGGTCGTTCTGAGAACTGAGGACGATAATGAAGTGGTTGTGATCGGTAAGCGTCGAGATTATCTATCTAATATGATCTCCGTGCTTGTGGCTGATAAATTGGTTTAGAAAGGATGTGAGGCGTATTTGGCTTACGTTAGTGTTTCTGTTTCTAAGGACTCTTCTGTTAGGGACATCAGAATAGTAAAAGACTTTTTAAATGTCTTTCCTGAAGAGTTACCGGGTTTACCTCCTAATCGAAAAGTTGAGTTCAGAATTAAACTTTTACCTGGTATAGCTCTAGTGTCCATCTCTCCATACTGTATGGCACTGAAGGAACTTACAAAGCTTAAGGCTCAACTGCAAGAGCTTCTGGATCGTGGTTCCATCCGTCCTAGTGTGTCCCCGTGGGGAGCACCAGTTCTGTTTGTTAAGAAGAAGGATGAGACTATGAGGATGTGCATCGATTATTAGCAGTTAAACAAGTTAACTGTGAAGAATAAGTATCCACTTCCGAGGATCAATGAAGTGTTTGATCAGTTCCGAGGGGCTTCAGTGTTCTCTAAGATATATCTTTGTTCTGGGTATCATCAGTTGAGAGTTAGGGAAGCTGATGTTCATAAAACTGCATTTAGGACTCGTTATGGACATTACGAGTTCCTAATGATGCCTTTTGGTCTGACGAATACTCTGACTATATTTATGGATCTAATGAACTGAGTCTTTCAGCCATATCTGAATCAGTTCATCGTGGTCTTCATCGATGATATTCTGGTGTACTCTAAGATTGAGGATAAGAATGATGAGCATCTTAGAGTAGTGCTTCATATTCTCTATGAAAAATAGCTCTATATTAAGTTAAGCAAGTGCAAGTTTTGGTTATGAGAGGTAATTTTGCTAGGATGTGTGGTGTCTGCAGAGGGGATTCGAGTAGATCCTAGAATGATTGAGGCTGTGTTGGATTGGAAACAACCTAAGAACGTGTTTGAAATCTGTAATTTTTTGGGTCTAGCGGGTTATTATCGGCGGTTTATCGAGGGGTTATATCTGATTGCAGCTCCATTAAATAAGCTTTTGCGCAAGAAAGTTCCTTTCGTTTGGACTGATGCGCAACAATCGAGCTTTGGGTTAAATTCAGTAAAGATTTTGTAGTATATAGTGATGTGTTACATGTTAGTTTGGGTTGTGTGTTGATGCAGGATGGTAAGGTTGTGGCCTATGCATTCTGGCAGCTTAAGACACACGAAGGGAATTATTCGACACATGATTTAGAATTGGCTGCGGTAGTTTTTGCGTTGAAAATCTAGAGGCACTATCTGTATGGTGAGAGGTGTATTATCTACACTGATTACAGGAGCCTTAAGTACCTCCTTACTCAGAAAGAGTTGAATCTTAGACAGCGTCGATGGATTGAACTGTTCAAAGATTATGACTGCATGATTGAATATCATCTCGGTAAAGCTAATGTGGTGGCTGATGCTCTAAGTCGTAGAGAAACGATTGATCTGAGGGTGATGTTCGCATACCTTAGCCTATTTGATGATGGGAGTCTGTTAGCCAAGTTGCAAGTTAAGCCGACTTGGATTGATTAGATTCGAGATAAGCAGTCGGTGGATGAGACTCTCGGTTTACAGTTCCGTCAAATTGAGAGTGGCAGTACTTCAAATTTTGGACTGAATAATGATGGTGTTCTGTGTTTTCAAGGTCAGATCTGTGTGCCAAATGATTCTGATTTGAGGCAGTCGATTTTGAGAGAGGCGCAAAGTAGCCCTTATGCTATGCATCTAGGTAGTAATAACATGTATCGCGATCTTCATGAGCTGTACTGGTGGCCAGGGTTGAAACATGAAATTACTAATTTTGCTGCTCGTTCTCTAAAGTGCCATCAAGTTAAGGCTGAGCACCAGTTGCCTTCGGGTTTGCTATAACCTGTTAAGATTCCCTTATGGAAATAGGAACGAGTGATGATGGATTTTGTTAATGGGTTGCACTTGACACCCACTAAAAAGGATTCTGTTTAGGTCATCGTGGATCAATTGACCAAGTATGCTCATTTTATTCCTGTTCGGACTGATTATTCTCTGCAGAAGTTGGCGAAGCTCTATACCTCTGAGATAGTTAGATTGTATGGGGTTCCAGTGTCAATTATTTCTGATAGAGATCCTCGCTTCACTTCTCGATTCTGGAAGAAATTGCATGAAGCTCTAGGTTCGAGATTGGACTTCAATACTACGTTCCATCCTCAAACCGATGGTCAATCTGAGAGGGTGATTCAGATACTAGAGGATATGCTTTGAAGTTGCGTGATAGATTTTCGAGGTAGCTGGGAAGATTATCTATCGCTAGCTGAGTTCGCCTACAATAACAGTTTCCAGGCTAGCATTCAGATGGCACCTTATGAGGCTTTATATGGTCTTAAGTGTCGTACTCTGCTATGTTGGACTGAGTTAGGTGAATGACAAGTTTTGGGCTCTGAGTTAGTTTTTTGAGATCGAAGATAAGGTTAGATTGATTAGGTATTGTCTGAAGGCGGCTTCTGATAGATAGAAATCTTATGCAGATCTGAAGAGGTGTGATATCGAGTACTCAATGGGAAACTCTGTGTTTCTTAAGGTTTCTCCATAGAAGAAAGTTTTGAGATTCGGTCGTAAGGGCAAGTTGAGCCCTAGGTTCATTAGGCCGTATCGAATTCTGAAGAGTGTGGGACCGGTCGCTTATTAGTTAGAGTTACCTCCAAAGTTAAACTGTATCCATGATGTCTTTCATGTTTCGATGTTGAGGCAGTATCGGTCGGATCCATCTCATGTTGTCTCTGTTGAAGAGAAGCCAGTTCAGATTCTGGATCGAGATGTTAAGGTTTTGAGGAGGAAATCCATTCTTTTAGTGAAGGTTCTGTGGCAGAATTATGGTACTGAGGAGGCTACATAGGAACCTAAGGACTCGATGCATCAGTAGTATCTTCATCTGCTCTTATCAGGTAAATTTTGAGGTCGAAATTTCTTTTAGGGGGTAGAGTTGTAACGTCCTGACTTTCTTATTTATGTTTTTGTGAGTATTTGACACAAATGTGTATCTTCTTCAATGGCTAAGTGTTTTGGGTGTGTGTATGAGGTCTTGGGTTCAAGTCTCACCTTTGTTAAATTTGTTATTTTTAGATCAAGCATTATCCTTTTTCAGTGGGCTTATATAATATTACTTGTAAAACCATATCAGAATGAGCCTTCTGGTTCGAGTGGTAAGGGGGTTAGTGTATTGGAGGTTCTGAGTTAAAATCCCTGCATAAGTGTGGGTGTTATTTTTGCTCAGCTTTGTGGTCGAGTTTCGGTTGTGTTAGAATTCTGAGTAGTGGATGGTTGTGATTGAGGATGTAGTGGGATATGGGGGTTATCTATTATGTTTTCCTTTCTTTTTGCTAAAATTTCCTCTCTCCTCCATAGTAATCTGACGTCAATCTCTTTTGTTTTCCCCTTTTTGACATTTTTGTTCTTCTTTTCAATAAATCATTGTTTTCTTCTTTTTTTTGGCTCTATTGGTGATTCTATCTTTCAATCCGGTCATTGATTGTCGGGCCTTCTAATCGTTTGGGTAATTAAGGCATTTTCCTTTAACTTTTGATTTGAGATTTTAGCAATGACAATCCGTAGCGATTGAATAGTGGTGATTCGTGTTTAGGATCAGACTGAGAGCAAGGAATTTCTCTCCAACGATTTAGTGCTCATTAGAAGTGGTTTATCATCGGCGGTAAGTTGATTTCGTGTTAACTCTTATTGTCGAATTGTTAGTCATTCTGTTAAATGACTGTTGGATACTCTGATCTTAGGTTTCGGAAGGCTCAGGATAGTTTTTGTATCAAAACGATACTAGGTGTGTACCCAAAACGCAGAAAACTAAGTTTCGACAAAAGCCGAAAAACTGCACTGTCGATGCCACACAGTCGTGTGGTCGCTCGTGTGGATGGTCGTGTGCAAGGCACGATCGTGTGGTCGATGAAGGCATGACCGTGCGCAGCACACGGCCGTATGGTGGTGTGAGTGTGGTCGTGTGGGCCACACGGGTTAGGCCAAGTTAGGCGTGTGGGCCACACAAGTGTGTGGGCCTACACGGGCATGTCACACGGACGTGTGGATTTTAGGCCAGGCCGTGTGGGCCACACGGGTAAGGCCAATTCGGGCATGTGGACCCACACGAGCATGTGGGCCCATTTTTCTAAAATTCTCCCTAGGGTCACACGAGTCCCTCCGATCGACTATGGGCCTACTGTAGGGTCGATAAGGGCTAACTAGACCCTAGTTTGAATACTATGATATTCGGATAGACTACTCTGAGTAGTATACTAAATGTATCCCTGTCTGTACTGTTATCTGTATATAAGCATGCTGAACATGTTTAATCTGTTATACTGTATCTGATAATTTTGTATCTGTGATTGGGGTGGGATTTGTATATATGGAGGAAGTATTCTGTTCGGCGTTAATCACCTATATTTTGGTAGCTTGGCTGCATATATTCTGATATGTGTCCTAATGGCACAATGTGGTGTGTAGGGATGGGTGGGTGTTTTAAACCCCACATGGTGTGATGGAATGGCCGGAGATGGTGTGTAGAGGATGGGGGTAGGATTTATTCATGTCTACTTCTGTAATCTGAATCTGGATCTGAATCTGAATCTGAAACTGTATCTATATCTATTTCTGACCGTGTCTATAATTATGTATGTTTGTATGCTTAATTTTAATGGTTACACACTGAGTTTTCGTAAACTCACATCTGTTGTCTGTTTTGTTAGGTAATCCACAAACTTAGGTGGATCGGTGCGGTAGAGATTCAACAGTGACCACTTGGCCGTAAATTGTTTAAACTTAGCATTTTATAGTTTTATTTATGTTTTTGGCATTCATTTTGAGAGTTTGTAATTTTTGGGACTCTCTGGATTTTTTGGTTTTAAACTGTTGATTTTGGTTTGTTGATTTTCTGCATGCTTGGTTAAATTGTTTTATGTAATTGATGATTTTTACACAAAAAGAGATTTTTCTAAAAATACGAATCGGATTTTCTAAATGTACCGGTTTTGTTAGACTTCCGCTGTAAAATAGGTTTTGACTAATAAACTAATTAATTAGTGTTTTCAAAATGGATATAAAGTACATGAGTTAAGTAACTGAAATGATTTTAGGCAATTAAACCCATTCTCTGTGATTTCTCTGGATTCAGTCATAACGTCTAGGCCGAGTTTGGGGTGTTACAAAAAAAAAGTCCACCTCGCCCCGCCTCTCGTTCACTTTTCCACCCATATAGACGTGGAAGATGGCAACACCTGTTGGGTACTCAATCTTTACATCTCCAAAAACAATAATAACAACTTGATTGGAGGTATTGTAATTATTAAGAATAATAGAAATACTTTCTATATTACCTCTAGAAGTTTCAAGACCAATTCAAAGCTATATGCAATAATTATCATACTTTAGCTCTCCTTGATCCACTTAAACGAACTGAGCATCACATCTTGTAAGTTAACTAACACTGAAAAGTAATGAGTTAACACTAGTCGTGGCAAATGGCAGGTGGGATGGAAATTCTTTTCAGAATTACAAAATTCATAATCCTTTCTCAACATGGTTAAGCTCGTCCAACATAGTGGCGATTATCGACATCTCAAAAAGAGGCAAAAAGATGGGCAATCTACGCCTCTTGAGCCAATATATCCTTCACTTGTCCATAACATGCTTGTCTTTTTTTCTTTTGATTTATACCCTCCAAAAAACATTGATTTAGGGTTATCTCTCATTTGATTGTATCTATATAATATAATTAAGGCATAATGATCAATTTACCCTCAACGTTTACATTTTCTGTTAATTTAGATATTATTCTTTTTTGAAGCTAAATTTGACCATTAACCTTTCAAAAAGAGTCATTATTTTTCTTTAACAGAAATGTTGATTAACGATATTGGTGTGGCAACTCATGTGGCAGTCCACATGCATTTCATACTTACATTGCGCTAATTGTCTTATATGCCACCATGCCAACAGATAATTTTAAAAAAATGAAAATATAAAAATATAAAATATAAAACTATTAAAAAAAGTTCATGAAAATTCAAAGAATTAACATGAAGTGCATGTGGGTTACCGAATTTAAAATTTTTACATTTTAATCAATATTTTCATTGAAAAATTTCAACTCAACTCTTTTTCAAAACGTTAATGATCAAATTTAACTCTTTTTAAAAAGTTGAAGGTCAAATTTAGTTAACAAAAATAGCCAAATTGACAAAAGATGAAAATATTAAATGAAAATTTTTGAATAATTTAACGACTTAAATAAATATTTTCGAATAATTCTATAATCAAATTATAATTTTTTTAATTAAGTGATCAAAACGAAAATTTAACCATAATTTATTGATATTTTATTCAAATTATTATTAGCAACGTCTTCTGTAAAAGTTGGCTTACAGAGTTTGTAAACTTCAATTTTCTGTCAGACAGTTATGAAAAGAGCTACATGAATTATGGAGCAATCATTGGATGATTAGATATAAAAAATTAATTTATTATTAGTCAATCTCCAGTTTTTCACTAGTTAAATAACACTGTCAGCTTTTCTTCCCATAAAAATGGTCCCCAACTTTCTCTTTTATATTTGATGAGATTATTATTGTTCAAAAAAAAAAAAATATTTGATGAGATTATTCTAGAAATTGCAAACCCACGTGAAGGTAAAATAAATAAAAAATATTAAAAATATAAGCAAATAAAAAAATAAATATACGAGAAAGAAAAAAATAACAAAAAATATTGATAGTTCAAGAAAAACAAGTCATATAGTTACGAAAAAAAATTAAATATAAAATAGGTAGCTATTTTTACAAATATTAAAATTTTAAAACAAATCGTTATTTTTTTTCCTTTAAAGATTTTATATAGAAGTTTTAAATTACATAATTACACTTAATTTTCTAAAAATATAGTTTTCTAATTACATTAGTGTTTGATTAACTTGTTATACTATATTAAAATTTTTCTATTTAGTTTAATGTCACAAATTAACTAAAAATATTTTTAAGGAAAATAACACATTTTATTCTAATACTGTTTTTTTCATCGGTTTTTTATATGAAATATTTAACTAAAACAATTAAAAACCATTTAAATATAAGGTAAATTATTAAAATAGTCATTGTTGTTTGTTTCAAGTTACATTTTAGTCACTTATATTTAAAATGTTACATTTTAGTCACTTACATTATTGTGTTGTAACATTTTAGTCACCGAGCATTAATTGTCGTTAACAGTGTAACGGTAAGTTGACATGGCACTTTAAATTATCATTTCAAATAAAAATTTTAGGTTAAATTATACAATTGGTCTTTATATTTTTTCGTTTTGATAAATTTGATTTTTTTTCTTTTACGTTAAAAGAGATGGAGAAGGGAAAAAAATAGAGGGAGAAGTATAAGAAAATGGAAAAAAAAAAGAAAGTTAAAAGAACATAAAGGAAAAAAAAATTAAATTACCCAAAACAAAAAATATAAGGACCAATTATATAATTTAACCTAAAAGTTTTGTTCGAAATGGTGATTTAACATGCCACGTCAGCCTACCGTTACATCATTAACTGAAATTAATAGCTTAGTGACTAAAACGTAATATTTCAAACATAAACAACTAAAATATAACCTGAGAGAAACAAAAATAAATATTTTAATAGATTACCTTAAAAAATATCTAAAGCTTGAGATTGATTAGAATTTATACATTAACACTTCACTGTTGAGTGTATATGATTCAATTATTAAATAAGGCTTTTATAAACATATTTTTAATATCAAATTTTTTCCTTCCATCTACATCATATGTGTGATATAATCTAGTGGATATAGAGTTTTTGACTGAATTGGTGTTACAAGGCAAGTAATACCAACTCCATCAAAAGTACAAAAATTTGAATTCATTATTTTAAGATAAAATGATAAATTTAGTACTTAACATTTACCTCTTTTGTCGCTTTAGCACTATTTCTTTTTTATGGATCACTTTGAACATCAACTTTCAAATTTTAGTCAAATTACTTTTCTTTTTTTTCTTTTTTTATGAAAAGTTGGCCAAATTGTAGTCCACGCATATTTTGTTGTCGACGTGGATAATTATTTTAAAAAAATATTATTTTTATGAAGTACATGTCGATTGCCACTTTATTTTCCTTAAGATTTTAACAATCCAATCAATTTTTTCACTCAAAAAAAAAAATAATTTAACTATATTTTGAATGTTGAGGGTCAAAATAATCTCCCAAAACAAAAAATTAGAACCAAAGCGACAATTAATGTAAACATTCGAAATTAAATTTATTATTATACCTTAAATTAAAATAAAATATGCAAGAATAAATATGTCATTGAAAATTTCTTTTATAAAAAAAAATCATTTTTCAAAATTTATTTACTTCTCTAAAACTACTTAAACTATCCAATTATAATGAATTTTATTTTGATACTTTTGTAGGTTTCAATGTTTGTACTCACATTGTTTGTAAATATTGATTTTATGTTATAAGTCAACTTAATACTAACTCAAGAAAAATGATGATACAATGAAAAACAATTGTGGTGCATTACTATTCTTAATCTGATATATATTTTCATTTTAATTTTATACATATTACATATGTTTTATTATTATTAATGTCAAACCTTATATTTCATATTTGTTATATATTATTTTTAAATATGTAGTTATATTCGAAATATGTGATCTTTACATTTTTGTGCGTGTGATAATATTTATAGATTTATAACTGAGTTGGTGTCTAATTAATTTGCGACACCAACACAACTTTTATTATTAGTATGAATATATAGAATAGTGATGTTGCACAATAACAAATATTTGGTATAATAAAATGGAAGTTTTCTTTTGTATATAATAGAATTTGACGCATGGTGAGTATTTTTAAAAATTTATTATCTTTTAAGAAATTGCGCATTGAAAATTTGAATATTTTTTTAAGTAAAATGTAGGTATTTTTTTCCTTTCAAATAAAAATAAATAAATATTAAATTTATACATGAATTTAATACAATTTGTAATGTTATATATCAATTTTAATTTGGTGCATTTATATATATTAAACTTCAATTTTGTTTTAATTTTCACATTTTATTAATCTCGATATCTGTATGATACAATTTCTTATTAAGTCATGTGTAAATTGTTGACATAAGCTTTTATTAGATTAAAAAAAATAATTAAAGTATTTTCATCTAGATTAAAAAAAAAAAACACACTTGAGAATATTATTTCTTATCTTCCCCAAAAAATCTAATTTTTTAATCTAGATGGAAATTATTTAAATTCATTTATTTGTTTTCTAACCAAATAAAATTTTAAGTCTAACAATTTATACATGACCTAACCGAAACTTATGTCACATAAATAATGAGGTTAGCGAAATATGCAAATTGAATCAAAATTAAAAATTGATATATAAAAATGCACTAAATTAGAGTTGACGTATAATATTGTAAATTACATCAAAGTTCATATATAATTTTAATATTTATCCCCTCAAAAATTCTTTTAAGTGAAAAAGTGAACAGTTTTTTTTAAATAATAAACAATTAATAATTATTTTAAATAAAAATAAAAAATTAATTTTTATTTATAAAAATGATTTTATTTAGGGTTAGTATTTAATATATTGACAGTGTATTTTTTATTTCACAAGTAGACTTAAAAATTGTCATGTGTCTTTTTTTAATATTTATTTATTTTATGATAATAATATGCTCCTATTGGATATTTATTAATTCTTTAACTTTATTTGTGAAGTCTAAAAATTTTATAAATAGTATATCAAATAATTTTCCCATTTTAATAAATTTCCAACTAAATTGTATTATTTAATGACACCTAAATTAGATTTTTTATTTTTTAAGAAAAATATAGATACTTAAACATATATATCTACAATAGAAAACCACTATCGCATGAGAAACTATCATCATTTTAAAAATTATTAATATTTTTAAAAATAAATATATCTTTTTATATAATTATATATATTGTATAACCACATATGTTATCGTCTATTTTACGAATAATCTTATTCGAATTGAGATAATATTCAAATAAAATAATCTAAATAATAACAACTTTAAGATTTCAACTTAAATCTAAAAAAAAAGAAAAAGTTTACTGCCACTTTTTTTAAACACTTATTGATATATTTTTTATATTAACATTAATCAATAATATGTAGTATTGTATAAAGTTACCTGGATTCAATGGCACAAATTAATAAAAGATAAATATAAAAAAATCATAAAAGAATATTAAATATAAAATAAGAGAATATTTTTATTTATTAAATTTTAACAAATTATGGTTGTCGTCCATTTTTATTTAAAAAAGTTCTATTCTCCAAATTATCTTTCAATAAAATAAATTTTTGCCCACACATGTGTGTGCATATATTTCTAGAATGTCCAATGCACCAATGACACTATACAGGAAAAGATAGAGGAAATTCCTTCTTAATTAACATAAATAAAAACTAAAAAAAAAAAAATTAAAATCTCTCTAGTTAGTAATTAATTTATTGGGAGGGGGCAAAAAATCTCTATAATTAGTAAAGCATTATATACATTTATGTGGCATGTTTAATTGTAATAAAGATAATTTAATTTCCAGGTAAATAAATCCCTTGAAAATCAATAGCCAATGACTGTACATATACAATTAATCCAATTTCAGCTGCCAACCCAACACAAATTGAAGAGGGAATGTGGCAACAGTTACCAACATTCTAGATTCCTAATATTATTAGTCCTATGCTTCTCTTATTTAAACGCTTTTAGTTTTGCTCCCCCTATATCTTGTGTTCTTTTCCCTCTCCGACCACCTAAAACAAGAAACAGAAAATGGTACATTGTCTGCCAAAGGTTTCTGTCATTCAAGACAAGCCGATGCTTCCATCAACTGCTGCTGTCGCAAAGGATGAACATCGGCCCTTAGCTTTCGATGCATCGATCCTTGGATCTGAATCCAACATACCCTCTCAGTTCATATGGCCTGACGACGAGAAGCCATGCCTGGATGCCCCGGAACTTGTAATTCCAACCATTGACTTGGGAGCTTTCTTGCTTGGGGACTCTCTTGCTGTATCAAAAGCGGCAGAGGTGGTGAATGAGGCATGCAAGAAGCATGGGTTTTTTCTGGTTGTAAACCATGGGGTCGATTCAGGGCTTATAGACAAAGCTCATCAGTACATGGACCGCTTCTTCAGCCTGCAACTCTCTGAAAAGCAAAAGGCTAAGAGAAAAGTAGGAGAAAGCTATGGGTATGCAAGCAGTTTCGTTGGGAGGTTTTCCTCCAAGTTGCCATGGAAAGAAACACTGTCTTTTCGGTGCTGTCCTCACACTCAAAATATCGTGCAACACTATATGGTGAATTGGATGGGTGACGATTTTAGAGATTTCGGGTAAATAAATTCTTCTCACCCTTCCATTCCTAATTAAATAGGAGAAATGCTAATTTGCATTCTATCGATATACGAGATGATCAGCTTATTTTCACGTCAAGATTTAGTCTCCAAAATGCAAAAAATACATGTTGCAGTTTCAGCGTATTTGTTAACCCCATGTGTATTTCAAGCCTTGTACAAATAGTGACAATTGGATATGCATTTTTTAGGTTTGAAAGAGATGGGGTGACAAATTCATTAGACATCATTCCTTGCATGACCGAACCCTAAATCCATTCATCATGGATTGCTTAAATACCCCTTCTCCTAAAACAAAAATACACATGATAACTGGATGGCCTTTTTTGACTTTGCGTTTCTCTTTTATAACCTATGTTAATTTGTAGAATGTTGCGACAAGATTTACCATAGGATAGGAATCTAACACTCGATTTTGCTTTTCGTACTTGACAGGAGGCTTTACCAGGAATATTGTGAAGCCATGAACAAGGTTTCCCAAGAGATAATGGGGCTGCTAGGGATAAGTCTAGGACTTGACCAAGCCTACTTCAAAGACTTTTTCGAAGAAAATGATTCAATCCTGAGACTGAATCACTATCCCCCATGCCAAAAGCCTGAGTTGACTCTAGGAACCGGTCCCCACACCGATCCCACTTCCTTGACAATCCTTCATCAGGATCAAGTTGGAGGCCTTCAGGTGTTTGCAGATGAAAAGTGGCACTCCGTTGCTCCCATCCCAGGAGCTTTGGTTGTCAACATTGGCGACACATTCATGGTAATTAATATTCTGAACATATATGTATACATATATACAAAATCTTTTAACGAAAATGAGGCTGTGGTGTTTGAATACAGGCTTTGACAAACGGTATTTACAAGAGCTGCTTGCACAGAGCAGTGGTGAATACTGAAACGGTGAGAAAATCACTTGCATTCTTTCTATGTCCCAAGCTGGAGAGACCGGTGACACCAGCAGCTGGCTTAGTAAATGCCGCAAATCCGAGGAAATACCCAGACTTCACTTGGGCAGCACTGCTGAAATTTACACAGAACCATTACCGTGCTGACATGAAAACCCTTGTTGCATTCTCCAAATGGGTTCAAGAACAAGAATCGAACAACAAATTAATACCTTAGGGACAATCCTGGGCTTTGTGGGGGTGGGGAACAAATAAGCAATGGCTTTGGGTTAATAAAGTCAAATTAGAGGGAGACAAATAAGGGAAGCATTTATCTGCTCGTTCATGGTGGGTCTAAGGAATAGAGCTACAGAATTTATAATACTATTGACAATATACAGTAGCTTAATTAGTGCTTCAGAGAATCATATTATAATTCGAGTCTCTTATTTTAACTTTCTTTTACAATTTAGCATTAGCACCTTTCGGCTTTTTCTTTGTTTTGGTACTCTATCTCCTTTATGTACTACTATTTGCAAGTACAGTCCTTAAACTCATCAAAACTAACTTAAATTATTTAAACAAAAGTAAAAATAGATGATGATCCTCCATGTATGTAATAGTAAAAGTAAATACTTCCAACCTAGAACCCGCCAACTAATTGTTCTTATTAACCTATCAATTTAATAATGGATTAGGCGATGAAAAACCAGTGCCCTATGTGTTGGATCTGTTCAATCTAGTTAAATGTAGTATATAAGATTTGGTTTAATAAAATATTTATTGTTTATAATAATATTCTTTACATATTTTCTTTAACAGGTTTTGCACGCAAAACAAAATGGAAGCAAACATTGACTTCTTAATTATCTAATACTTAATTAATACTAAGTGATATTACATAGTCAAATTGTAATACGGAAATGCATCTTGTATTAGTAGATAATCTAAACATGTCCTTATTTTAATCGAAAACAAGTAAAACTATTGAAAGGTTAATATGTCGTCTATCAAGTCCAATTAGGGAGATCCTTTGTCTTAATCATAGGAGCGGATAACTCCTAGAAGATAGAGACATAAATGTGATTGACTGGACTGACAGTACATTGGACAGGACCCAAGTAGAATAGATCCTAGATCCATTTATGGATTTATTCACTTGTGATGTTCATAGTGTGACATACCTTAATCTTGAGTGAATGATGGACTATGTATGCGTGACTTGTATTCTTTGGTGTAAGTAAAAACTTGAATTCAAATAGATAAGAAACTGAAAGTTGGTACGTTGAGTATAAGACTTCTGTAATATGTAGCATCATCCACAATAGTGAAATTCATAGCCCAACTAAGGGTAAATGATATCCTCTCATCGGCATTACATGATAGATGAAAAGTAAACATGACCATGGGTCGTTTGTCTTTGTAATAAATAACTTGATTACTATTTTATAGTAATTGAGTTTTCATTAAGGAAAATATAATGGTTATCATAAGATAAAATAAGATCATATCCTATGAGGATAACACAATTATAACAAGGTCATTGGACGAGCACTTATTAAGTACCTTTCGTAATGGTAAGTAATTAGGGAGAACCCAGTCATGATATTATAGTGGGATGATTTCATAACTAAATAAGTTTATAATTAATATGTGAAAGGTTGAAACTTAATTATAAATTATTTGAGCCATAGTTATATATGTTCATTCGATCTCTCTGCTAAATTGTTGAACCATAAATGAATTGTATGTAGAGCCAAATGAATAAAAATAAATGGAAATAATGAATTAAGAGAAATGAGTTGTATTCACAAATGAATGTGTTTTCTTGCTAAGCACATAAATGACTTGATAATTAATTTAAGAATTTTCAAATTATTATTTAAGTACTCATAATTAAATAATTGAAGTTTGAAAGTTGATGGTTAGAGAATACAAACCACGAATTCCATATCCGTCAGCATTGAAACAAGACCGCATAAAAGAACAATATGGTAAATTTCTTGAACTTTTGAAAAAAAATTGCATATTATTTTACCTTTTGTTGAAGCCCTTTCACAAATGCCAAAGTGTGAAAATTTTTTAAAGGAGCTGTTAACAAATAAAGGGAAGTTAGACGAATTGTCAACTATGGAGCTCAATAAGGATTGCTTGGCCATTTTCCAAAAGAAACTACCTAACAAGCTTAAAGATCCAATGAGTCTTACTATTCCTTATCTTATTGGTAGTTTAAATATTGAAAAAGCTTTGGTTGATTTAAGGCCTAGTATAAATGTTATGCCTTATAAAATGTTCAAACAACTTGGTCTCGAGGAACCAAAACCCACTAGGATGAATATTCAATTAGCTGACAAATCAATTAGCTATATTAATTAGCTATCTTAGGATGAAGCTAATCTTAGAGCAAATGGGTTGCTCAGATGAGGAGAAGTTGGGTTACACTATGTCTCTCCTCCCTACTCAACGATGAAGCTCATCGATGGTGGAACACGATGAGGAGAAGGGCCACTATTGATTGTTTGACTTGGGTTTTCTTCTTAAAGTCATTACGGAGGAAATATTTGGGTGAAAAATACTTGGATGCGAGGAAGAAAGAGTTCCTTAGCTTGGTGCAATGAGGTATGTCAATAGCAGAGTATGAGTCTGAGTTTTTGCGGCTTAACCAGTATGCTCCGGAAATGGTTCACTTTGAAAGGGATAGATGTAAGAGGTTTCAGTATGGACTAAATCGGGATATCCACGTGTATCTGGTAGTGTAGAGTATTGAGGCCTTCGATGATTTGGTTGAGAAGATAAAGGTAGTTGATAAGACACTGACCGAGCCATCAAGACCAGTGGTATCTGAGTCCTAAAAGAAGGGTTTCAATTAGTTAGGTGCGTCAAGGAGGCTAAATAACAAAGGTCGTCATTTTAAAGAGGTTTGAGAGGAATGCTCGATGGGGTTCTTGACCGAGCCAATCTAGATCGCAGAGCACCGCAGTGGTTTCCACAGAAGGATCGACCGAGGTAACATCTTGTGAGCATTATGGATTTAGACACTCGGGAGTGTGTTAGAGAGTATCTGGGGCATGTCTGTGATGTGGTTTGATGGAACACCAGCTGCAAAACTGTCTGAGGAGGATTGATTTGGTTCAGACTATTGCACTTGCTAGAGGTCGTGGTGGTAATGGGAAACTGATAGGTTAGGGGGCTGTTGCTCATACAGTAGCTGTACCGAATGAGTTTGGAGGACCAGCTCGAGCTTTTACAGTTAAGGAGCCACGAGATCACGAGTCGACCAATGTGATAGTAGGTACTTTTAATTTGCAATGCATCTCATTATTTTCACTGGTTGATTTAGGTTTTACTCATTCATATATCGCGAGTAATTTGGTTGGTGAGTTGGGGATTTCAGTAGTAATTATTAAGTTGGGTATGACTATTACAAGCTCTTTGGGCAAGAGCATCATAGTTAATCAAGTGTACCATAGGTGTCAAATGACGATTCAATGACTTATTTTCCTTGTAGATTTGATGGAGCTACTGTTCCATGGTTTTGATGTTATTTTGGGCATGGATTGGTTGCTCGAACATAAGGCAAAGGTGGACATCAAGACTAAACGGATTACATTGTGAGGTAGTGATGGCTTGGAGATCATGGTCGTTGGGGAGAGACCCGAATTCCTCCCCAATGTAGTTTCAGCGACTAAGGCTGAAAAAATGTTGAGTAAAGGTTGCGAAGCTTACTTAGTCTATGTGATGAATTTTGGGAGTAAAAAACTGAGAGTTTAGGATATCCGCATTGTAAAGGATTTTCCAAACATATTTTCAAAAGAGTTTCCTGGTTTGCCACTAGTTCAGAAAGTTGAGTTCGATATTGAGGTGTTTCCTGGTACTGCACTAATTTCTATTGCACCCTATCGCATGGCACCGAAGGAACTCAAGGAGCTAGAGGTTCAGTTATAGGAGCTTCTCGACCGAGGGTTTATTCGATCAAGTGTATGACCTTGGGAAGCACCAGTGTTGTTCGTGAAAATGAAGGATGGTACCTTGAGGTTGTGTATCAATTATCGATAGTTGAACAAGCTAACCATCAAGAACAAATACCCATTGCATCGGATTTATGAACTGTTTGATTAGTTCAGATGTGTAACGTTGTTCTCGAAGATTCACTTGAGGTTCAACTATTATCAGCTCAAGGTGAAAGAGTCTGATATTCTGAAGACGACATTTAGGACTCGATATGGTCACTATAAGTTTTTGGTGATGTTGTTTGGATTGACTAACACACCTACAGCGTTCATGGATATGATGAACCGAGTCTTTCACTCTTATCTGGATCAATTCGTAGTTGTCTTTATAGATGACATTCTCGTGTATTCTTGAACCGAGGATGATTATGATGCACATCTATGATTGTTCTTCAAATTTTGTGAGAAAAACAATTGTTTACTAAATTGAGCAACTGCGAGTTTTGGTTGAGAGAAATGATGTTTCTCGGACATGTGGTGTCTTCTGAGGGGATCCATGTCGACCCAAAGAAGATTGAGGCTATTTTAGAATGGATACAGCTGAAGAGCACCACTGAGGTTCGTAGTTTTCTGAGATTGTCTAGTTACCATTATAGATTCGTTAAGGGTTTTCCATTATAGCTGCACCCATAACAAAACTACTACAGAAGAATGTGGTGTTTAAATGGACGAAGGAGAGACAATGGAGCTTTGAGAAGCTTAAGGCAATGCTTATGGAGGTACTAATGTTAGTTCAGCTAGAGTCTGGGAAAGAGTATGTGGTCTATAGTGACGCGTCGTATACAGGACTAAGATGTCTTGTGATGTAGGATGAGAAGATGGTAGCCTATTCCTTGAGACAGTACGAACCACAAAAGTATAATTACTCGACCCACGATTTGGAGTTAGTCATTGTGATATTTGCACTCAAGATTTGGTGACACTATCTGTATGGTGAGAGGTGTGTCATCTACACTTATTGTAAGAGTCTTAAGTATCTCCTAACCCAGAAGGAGTTAAACTTGAGACTGAGATGTTGGAATGAGTTGCTTAAATATTATGATTGTGTAATTGACTATCACCTTGACAAAGTGAATGAGGTTGATAATACTTTAAGCCAGAAATCGATGATTGACCTGTAAGCGATGTTTACATGATTGAGTTTATCCAGTAATGGTGGTTTGTTGGCTAAACTTTAGGTGAAGCTAACATTGACACAGAAGATTAAGGAGAGGCAGTTGGTTGATGATAGTTTGGGTAAGAAGATCTAACAGGTTGAAAAAGGTAGTGGTGGAGACTTTGAGATTAATGTAGATGGTATTTTGGGTTTTCAATAGAGACTTTGTGTTCCAATCGGTGTGAAACTTAGGCATGTGATTCTTACTGAGGCGCATAGTAGACCATATGCTATGCATCCCTGTAGTAATAAGATATATTAGGATCTTTAAGAGTTGTATTGGTGGCTTAGATTGAAACGTGATGTGAAAGACTTTGTATCTAGATGTTTGGTTTGTTAGAGGGTGAAGGCGGAGCACCACCATCCTTTGGGATTGTTATAGTTGATTCAAATTCCAGAGTGGAAATGGGAGAGGATCACCATGGACTTTGTCTCAAGTTTTCCACTAACCCTAACAAAAAAAGGATTCAATCTGGGTGATTATCGATTGATTTTCAAAGAGTGCATAATTTCTAGCAATACGTACTAACTATTGGACGCAAAGGTTAGTCGAATTGTACATAATTGAGATAGTCAGACTGTATAGTGTTTCGATTTTGATTATTTTTTTTATAGAGATTCGTAATTTACCTTGAGATTTTAGAAGAGTGTTCAAAAAGCTTTAGGTTCAAAGCTTAACTTTAGTTTGGCTTAACATCCTTAAACAGATGGTTAGTTGGAAATAGTAATTCAGATACTCAATGATATGTTGCACAATTGTGTTATTGAGTTCAGTTGTAGTTGGCAGCAATATTTACTTTTAGCGAAGCTCACCTACAACAATAGTTACCAATCGAGTATTCAGATGGCACCATTTGAGGCACTGTATGGTAGGAGATGTAGGACTTCCTTGTAATGTTTTGAATTGGAAAAGAGACGAATTTTCGGTTTAGATTTTATTCAAGAGACTTAGGAGAAGATGAAACTAATATGCGATAGACTGAAAACTACTTCTGATAGGTAAAAATCTTTTGCAAATCTGAAATGTCATGATATCGAGTTTCAGGTTGGGGATAGAGTGTTCCTTAAGGTTTTTCCTTGAAGAAAGTTTTGAGATTTGAACAAAAAATAAAGTTGAGTCCGAGATTTATTGGACCCTGTAAGATTATTGAGAGAATTAGAATAGTAGCGTATCGACTTAGGTTGCCAACTGAACTTGAGTGTACTCATGACGAGTTTCATGTATCCATACTGCGAAAGTACTAATCTAATCCATCTCATATCGTTTTGATTAAGGAGATTGAGGTTCGACCTAGTATTACCTATGAGGAGGAATTGATTGAGATCTTAGCTCGTAAGGTAAATGTGTTGCGTAATAAGAGCATACCTATAGTGAAGGTTTTGTTGTGTAATCACAAAATCGAAAAGGTTACTTGGGAAACCAATGATGCAATGAGACAAAAATATCCTTATATATTCAGTTCAGGTAATTTTGAGGACAAAATTCTTTTTAGAGGGGAAGAGTTGTCACACCTAAAAAATCAGGTTAGTAGAATCGAGTAATTAAGTCATGGGAACGAGAAAGAGATATATCAAAATTAGAGTCGTAGAAATTAAAATAAAATAAAATATAATAATGAAGTTATTAAATATATATTAGTATGGATTAAAATGAAATGTATTTTAAATTAGAGATCAGATGTGAAAATAAATAGTTTTAATTGAAATGTGATTTAGTTTAAAAATGGAGAGAACAGGAAAGGGCCTTAAGGGAAATAAACCAAAATTTGAAAATTGATTGGCTATATAAGAGCACCCATTGTTCCTTCCCTCCACATTTTTAATCATTTGGAAAGTTTGTTAGATCCAGATTAGGAGTTTTCTCTCAAAATTCTCTCAACTATTATAATTCGAAGCATCCAAACACATTTTTCTTCTCCAATTTCGAAAGAAACTCATCTTTTCTCTTTCAATTCTCTATTAGTTTTAACACGTTTTTGCTCAAATTGATCCAAATCTCGTGGAGTTTTCAAATCAAAGGTAACAATTTGTTTTCTTATGGTTTAAATAGATAATATTTGGTTTCAGTTCGAGTTTTTATAGATCTAATAAAAAATTCATGAGATCTATTTATTTAAAGCTTATTTTTGCTTGAAAAAGGTAGATCTCGTAATAGTGAGTTAAGTGAGTACTTTAAAATTTTTTTCAATTCATTTTGATGTAATTAAGAGGATTATGATCTTAATTTAACAAATATTTAACGAATTTGAATGGATCGAATGATTTTTCTTTTATGTGATTGAAACTAAACGTGATTTTTCAAAAAATGAAGATTTATGGAATTGTGTGAAATTAGAGGTATAGATCTGTAAATAAACATTAATTATGATGTTAGGAAGTAGGAAATAGGGATTAAATCTAGTGTAAAGGAAGGAATTAAAAGATCGGTGTTGTACAAAGTGAACTAGCTAGAGCGGTGTGAGTGGCGAGCTGTTAGGATGCTAGAAAGGTTAATTTATCTTAGAACAATTATAATATGTTATCTTTGTGTGTTGTATTGCGAAGCTTCAGATCACAAGGGAGCCTTATCAAGCAAAATTCAAATGTAAGTAGCAGGTGACTTAAGTTCGACAACAAGCAATAAACTAGCAGGTGAGTGGTCTTATATATTGCAATTGAGCACTAGTACGAAGCTAAGAGAAGCTTAGGTAGACTAAACACCAATCCTAAGTTTCTACAGTAAGTGTTTTTATTTCTGCGAGCCCTGCTATGCTATATGCAAATCTATGTGATATGCAAACCTATACTATATGCGAACTATACTGTGATGCGAACCCATGTGATATGCAAACCTATGTTATATGTGAACCTATACTATGTGCAAACTATACTGTGATACGAACCTATGTTATGTGTGAATTATTCTATTATGCAAGCCTATGTTATGTATGACTTATGCTGATATGCGAACCTATGTTATAAGCGAACTATCAATTGCGAACTGTGATACTGCGAGCTCTACTAAATTGAGAATAGTGATATTGAGAACTATGAATTATGAACTATACTATATTATGTGAGCTCTGCTGTATTGCGAGCCCTATTATATTGTAAACTGTGAATATGTTAAAAATGATGTATTGGCATTGTGAACACTTGCAATCCTCGGATATCATTGGCATGTCATAGGATTGCGAGTACTCACCTTTATCATATGATAGGGCATTGGAAAGATAAAGGAATGTAGAGCATAGTTCCATTCGCTATAGATAGCATGGTATGTTTGAAAACTGTAGGCAGTCGTGTTACATTTATCGGAGACAACACAGGACTCTTTGAGTCATTTAGAGTGTTTGGAGATTCGTTTATCTAATGCATATAAATTATGAAGATGTTTCATAGTCACAAATTACCAATATACCAATATGATGTGTTTTGAGTATTGTATTTTATACAAACTGCTTTATCATGCAAATTGTTATTTGCGAGAACTGTTATAGTATGTCTACTTGTAGCCTGATGGATGTTTTTACTTGTAGTATGTTTGAGCACTCATTGAGCTACAATAAGCTCACACTCCTTGCATGTACCTTACAGAAAAATAGCTCTCGCGATAAGTAGTAAAGTGAACTTTCCTAGTAATCCATTGCAAGGAAAATTTTCCTTGAGTATGTTCTATTTTTCCAAACCCCAATAACAAAGGTAATATGGAACTATTTTTAAGGGAATAGACTTAGATTTAGAGTTTAAATAAATTTTGATAAGTTGTAAATGGACATTACGGACTGTTAATTTTGGATTTTTGGATCTTTTATAATTGCATAATTGAATGTTTAGATTGTAATGACATGATGATTTGTTTGATAAATTGATGAACTAACAAGTAAATGTAGATTAAGGAGTTCGCCAGACAATGTGGTATGCCTTTAAATTTTAAATTGTTTTGAATTAATGTATTGACTTAGTATGCACGAGAAATAGGTTGTGATTTGTTATATTGATGCCTACAGACTATCCAATTGATACATGAATAGGTACGTAAAAACATGTTAGGAGTTGCAAGAGTAAGGACTTCGTCAATTGTAAAAGGGATGTCATATAGAACAAAAAATAAGTTATTTTTAAAATGAATTATGTTGGGGGTAAAATTTTCCAAAATATAGAGTTTGCCAATAGCGGATTTGCCAAATAAGGGGTTCGCCAAGGTAAGTGGGTATCATAAAGTAAAGGAGTTTGCGGGTGTACTATTCACAAAATAGTTTGTTAATTACGATGGAAGGTTTGTTTTAGAGTTCGCTAAAAATTGGGGGTCGCCAACAACAGGAGATCGTAGGGTAAACTGCAAACGAGTGGTTCACATAGTAGGTCACAAGGTAGGGGCTTACTGAGTCTTCTGCGAGCTGCTTGGATTTCCAGTTGAGTTTGTCGTGAGGTAGGGTTGCAGGTTCTATGTATTTGATTTTCTTGAGTTTTTTTTATGTTGCTTTGGTTTAGAAAAGCATGTGTTAGGATTTTAAATACCAAATAATTCAATATATGTGAGATGTGATTGGTTGGATGGTGTGTTTTGTAGGGGTTTAACGAAGAGTCACTTTGGTGGCTAATGTGACGTTTAAAATTTGGGTCAAACCATTTCGACTGGATTTGGGGTACCACATAGCTTTCTTTATCACTAATCCATTTGGTTTCAGGCTTTGGAGTCTTCACACCATCCACATCAGTTGTTGGATGCTCCAAACCAGTTACAATAAAAAGTCAAGCTTTCTCATCTATTAACTTAATAAACACTATCATCCTTGGCTAGTAGTAGGCATAATTTGTGTCATCCAACTTAGGGGTTCTCAAGATTGATTCATCTTTCATCTTTGCAGCAAATTAACGATAAGATTTTCACTTGGTTTATTAAATGGCTAGCTCTAATACTAATCAAGATTTCATTGATTTTGCCTTCCAATTACTTGTTCAATTGTAATTGGTCTTACTAAATAAAAGAGTAAAAACTTTGACATAGGCATATATGTAACACCCAAGTCTGACAGGTCTAAGGTTTTGATGTATAATAATAAAATAGTCTGTATGGCAAAATGTAATCTGCTCAATTTCTTATTTTAGTGTATATATGTAGGCGTATAGTAATAGCCACATAAGCAAGTAAGGATTTTATTTCACGATATTTTGCTATATTAAGGAGAAGATTACGTTAAGAGATAAAACAGAAGTAAGGTGTGAGTTATAGCCAAAGGTATAGTACGCCTCAATTTTTTGAAATACTGTGCTAGTTAAATTATAAGTAATCTGGTTAGAAATCAACCGGATAGCCTAGCTTGATAATTTTTTATGTAGGGTACTTAATTACATTTCACTTGGAATTTGTAAGCCATTAAGAAGGAAAAGTTCTAAAAATGTGTAACACTTGTTAAGTTCCACTAAGTAATATGAGTCATGTTTATCTATGTGAGAAGGGTTCTAAAAGAGGTTCTTCTACTTCTTCCTTAAGTGATACTCATTGATTCTCTCCTTAAGTCTGAATGTATCCATTCCTTAATAAGCTAGAAGCTATGGTTCTTTGATAATTAGTGGTTATTCCATCTTCGGGTAAGTAATACAGTTTTGCATGATAAGTTCTGAATGAATAAATCTATATGTGGTATTTGAACAGTAAGTTGTAAGTGCAAGGTTTTGCATGAGGTTGTCAGCGATTGAAATGATAAGTAAATTGTATGTATAAAAGTTGTAATAGTGAATTTAAGTTCTCAAAGTAGTAGTTGTTACTGGTTCGAGAATGATGTCTAAGTCTGGAGCTTAGAACTATAGTAGGTGAGATTTAGGTGAGTCTTTACCCTGACTCTCTTGTGTAAAATTTTTCAAGTAGATGTATTTATATGTAAAGAATGATGATATCTATAGAAATTATTAAATGTATGAACATAGTAAAAAAGAAATAAGTGTTATGAAGATATGTGTAAGGTCCTGTAGTAAAGAAATATTGATTGGTAAATATGCAGGTAAAGTTTGTGACACAAAAAGTATGATTCAATCAGGAATTCGATCACATATGGTTAAGTAAGTAATGAGAAATGTATCATTGTGAAGCCTCTAGTAGGGCAGTTATATTGCTAATTAGATTGACATATCACAATATGAAAACAAGTGTAAGACCATGAGGTAGAGACTTATGACATCTTAATATGATTTGGAACCATTCATGGCGTAGCCACTAGTAAAATGAAATTGGAATGGCAAGACAAGATATATGAATGTATGTAAGACTATGTGGTTAGGACCATGGCATGATATGATATGTCTATATGGATTGTTCATGGTGTATCCTTCGCTAATATGTAAATTGAAATGGCAGATCATGATACATGAAATTCTGTATAAGTTCATGAGGAAGACACCCATGGCATCTTCTGTAAAGTCCATTGGGAGAGTAAATACAAGATTCTATATGATGTCTTTTTAGCGTGTTCTGTTTGGCTCTTGTGGTGTGATCTATCATGTATGTTTGGTAAGATGTTTATATCTATTTTTATGGTAAATTATAGATAAATTCTGTCAGTTTTGTAATAAATATGGCTAAGATAAGGTAACGATATGCTCATGTTTGAGGGTTGAGTAAGATTAGTGAAATAATTGAATAAGCTTTTTAATAGAACTATGTATCTGTATGTTAATAAAGTATCCTCCATGATGGTATGATAATATTGGATATGGATATATTCATATTGATGTGTGTCCTAAGAAATTGTAATTGTGGGCTCGTTTGTGTTATGAAATAGTTGAGTCAGTGTTATCTAGAATTTGTCATATCTGGATGGTATAATGACTTCGTCTGTAATCTTAAGAAATCTAAATTATTGAATATTTTTAGTCTATGGGGTTTTAGTGCAAAATGTCATAGAAGTCCTTTGATTGATTTACGTAGTATTTTATCAGTATGGGTTGTTTGGTATTAAATCATGGTATGACTTGTTTAATAGTTTAATGGTACTCAGATCTGCATAAGTATTCGCCAAAATGTGTATGTATCCACCCATGAATTATGTTTGTGGACAACTATTTTGAGATGAGTGCAAGTATTAGAATGTGGTCTGTAGGAAACAGATTCTGAAGGTATGTTTTGTTGGGAAGGACTTATGTAATAAGAGAATTAAGAAATGGCTAAAAGAATCTTCAGTAGACAAACAAGAAAGAAGTGTTATTATGAGTATGATAGTTACTGTGTATGTGTGTATCAAAATTATAGTGGTATACACTTGATATAAGTAGCTCGGAATGAAGATTGACGCATAAATGTTCTTTAAAGTATATATAAAGTATCCATAAGGTAATTTATAATAATGCTCACTAAGTTATTTTGAACTTATAATATTTGTTATAGTTTTCAGTTATTTGGGAAAGAGATTGTGCCAAGAGGGAGGATGGCAAAAGTACGGTAGAGTAGCGATGAAGTGGGTTATTATACATACAATGGAAATATGGCAGTTAGGATATGTCGTTTGCGTTAGTAGTTAACCAACTTCTATATTGTAATAATCTGTATCAAGACTGATATAATAAGTTATTTTTATATACTCCCTTTACTTTTAGATGTTAAAATTTTCAATTAAAACGATAAATAAAATATTAAACATATGAGAAATTGTGATTTATTTTGTTAAATTATTAAGTATTGTGTATAGTAACACCCAAAATTTAGACTTGACAAATCGTGTTGGGTTGAGGGCGTTACAAGTTGGTATCAGAGCTCGATTTAGCCTATTCTCTTACAAATAAGTGAGCTAGTCCTGTATGCATAATACGTCGAGCCTGACTTAGTCCCTCAGCTATTTTGAAATCTCTATTTGTGTGAAAAATGTTATGTTAGCAAACATCAATATGATAAGAATGGTTGTGTAGGATTAAAAGATGGATTCATTAATAAGATTTGAAAGGTATTACAGTAGGAGAGATTTAGGCAGAATAGAAATAAAATTTTAATCTCCTCTTAGTATGATGGTCTTTGGGCTCAGTAGAGAAAGCTTCTATTGAAGGATGACCTTCAGGATTTTGGTCTTTATTTGTTGAATCCTCTTCATTGTTTGCAGCATTGGGCGTAGTAGAGATGAAAAAGTCATCTGACTATTTCCGCTCTCTTTGAAAATCTTCTCATTCTTCGCCCTCAGGGTGATACACATTAAAGTTCAGTGACTTAGTAGAAATATCCTTAAGACAATTGAAATCAACTTGACTAAGATCAAGAGGACTAGAAGCTACTTGGGGGTGTAAAACCAAGTTGGACTTCCATTCTGGCAAAGCTTCATTAAGGTTATTTTTTGTGTCCCCTTGGAATTTTCTGAAAGTTTCTTCGTGGGACTAGCGTAGACTTTCTAACTCTGCTTTGTAACATTTCTCCTGAGCCTTGAGCTTCTACTCTAAAGTATAAATTTCAACCTTCAGTTGATTGACATTCTCTTTTAAATGCTTGCACTCAGTCTGTGCATCTTTATATTTACCCTTCAAAGTTATGATGTAGGCATCAAGTCTTCCAATCAAATTGGTTGATTCTTGATGAACTCGACATAGTTCATCCATAGACTCCTCACTGATTTTCACAGCCTTCTTTAAGTCTGCAATCTTTCTATTATAATAGTTATTGCCATCTTCGATAGCCCAACTCCAAAGACTATGTTCTATAGATAAGGCTTGTGAAATTTTTGCCATGAGGAAAAGAAGGGACACTTCAGATTTAGAAGTTAGAAGGAAAAAGCCTCCCTTTAATGGTTGGGGCACTGAATTTTATTGTTGTTGAAAAATAGAACTTAGTGAAACAGAAAGTAAAGCTGACTTCATTAGGTCACGCCAAGGAAAAAGCCCTTCTACATCACTATAAGAAACATTGGGTAGTGGATTGTTGGGAGAAGCAACTAATTGAATTGGAGGTATTACTTTTGTGGGAATCTCTAATAGTGTTGGACGAGATACTTAAATTGAGGAGTCTGTAGGATAGACAGATTCTATTGTTGGTGCTGGAATATTAGGCAAATTGAGAACTGGAGATGTGTGAGTAACTATTGTGGCAGGCTCCTTACCAGGTTTATATCGTATCAAATGAGGACATCCACTACTTTTAGTCTCTTGAATAATTTCCTCCAATCTAGGCATTTTCTTAGTTTTCTTTATCGCTGTCTATCTTGGTGGAGTAGCAATAATCTTCTCCTTGGTTTGAGCTTCTTTAAGAATGGATGTGATGTCCATGTTCTAAACTGAGTCAGGAGTAGTGTGTGAATGTGAGGAACACCTTGCACTAGCAACATGAGAATTAGCTTGATTTGAAGACGAGGTAGAAGTTGTAACAGCATTAGTTATAATGTTCCAATTTCGTGGGCGAAGACCAAAAATGCTGTAAAAATAGAAATGAGGTTCACTTTCATGCCTTAATAAGAGGTGTACTAATTCACTATTTGAATTGTAATGCCAAGCTTCAAAAGCACAAGGCACGATGAAATCATCCATCCACTTTGTAGAATCATTTGATCAGTATCCATTTGGGCTTTAAGTCTTGAAAGCAATATTGAATTATGTTTCTAACTGAAATAATTTCCACCAAATCAAGTACGCGTCCCATTCTTAATCGTTTATATTGTCTCTTGGCAAGTTAGGAATCTATTGGTTGATATTGTACACAAATACTCTCTTTGGGAAAGGACCATCTTGTGGGAAAACCAAATCCAAATTCAAGCTTACAAATATTATTTGATGAATATTTGAAATACTATTTTGGGTTATGGATTCATAACCTAAGCATATACTGAAATGAGCACTCTTAGCAGTAGTCCCTTGTCTTTTCACCTTTAACTAATAGAATTTTTGGAAAACACCCAATAGTGGTGGTTCATTATGCATACAATAATCAATATAGGAAACCACCAGTGTCTACCAAGATAGAGTTGTTAACTACCCTAGTGCAATGCCATATTCATTTAGTATAGCACAAAAGAAAGGGTTGAGTGGCAAATGGAATCTGACCTCTAGCAAAATCAAGGGCAAGTTGAAACCTATGGTGTTATCGCTTAGACGAAAATTTTGGGGTCGTTGAAAGTCATAAGCGAAGTTAGGGTCTTAAATACCCCGGATTCCTAAATATCAGTTCTTCTCGTCTTGGGTAGTACTACAGTTGTACATCTAGGCTTCGACCCGCGGTGGAGTATCTTTGGGACCGTGGGTTCCAAATGGAATGGGGTTTCTTGGAGTGATGTTTTGGCTAGCCTAGCCTTGACCCCTCTATCTGGTAATAGTTCAAACTATTTTGTGTAAAGAAAATGCATGAAAGGAAAAAGAAGGAAAAATAATTGTTACCTTTGAGTAAGATGAAGACAAAGAGAGCAAAAAGATTGAATAGAGAAGAAATTAGGGTTTTAGTTGATATAGCAAAATGTTTGAAAGGATGATTGAGTATTTGTTTTATAGAAACAAACGTGTGCAAGAAGTTTATTTTGTGAAAATTGTTCAAGTTTTCTAATACAATTTTGACATATATCAAAAGGGAAAATGTGTAATGTTTAAATTTACGTAAGTAGCAACCATATTCTGAATTTTCCTAAGGAAGCAGATTGATGGCATTCTTTTAATAGGGATCTCAGAAGTGTACATCCCTGAAAAAGAAATTGTTACGAGCAAAAAAGGAAGTTTGCCCAATTCATGGAATATGTCTAACATGATTAGTTATTTTTCAGTTCGGTATTGAAATTTTCCAAAGTTAGAAATTTTGGGGACGAAATTTTGTTAAGCGGGAGAGAGTTGTAACACCTCAAGTTTGGCAAGTCTAAGGTTTTGGCATATAATAGTAAAATAGTCTGTCTAGCGAAATGCAATCCACTCAAATTATTATTTAAGCGTATACGTGTGGGCGTATAGTAACCACCACATAAATAAGTAAGGATTTTATTTCATGATATTCTGTTATATTAAGGAGAAGATTATATTAAGCGATAAAATGAAAGTAAGGTGTAAGTTATCGCCAAACGTATAGTACGCCTCATTTTTCTAGAATATTGTGCTAGTTAGATTATAAGTTATTTGGTTAGAAATCAATTGGATAGCCTAGCTTGATAATTTTGAATTTTTAGGTCATTAAGAAGGAGAAGTTCTGAAAATGTGTAACACTTGTTAACTTCTACTAAGTAAGATGAGTCACATTTATATGTGTGAGAAGGGTTTTAAAAGAGGTTCTTCTTCTTCCTTAAGTCATACTCATTGATTCTTTCCTTAAATTTAAATGTATACCTTCCTCAATAAGCTAGAAGCTATGGTTCTTTGATAATGAGTGGTTATTCCATCTCCTAGTAAGTATTACAGCTCTGCATGTTAAATCTGAATGAACAAGTCTATATGTGGCATTTGAACAGTAAGTTGTAAGTGCAAGGTTTTGCATGAGGTTGTCAATGATTGAAATGATAAGTAAATTATATGTATAAGATTTGTAATAGTAAATTTAAGTTCTCTAAGCAATTGTTGTTGCTGGTTCGAGAATGATGTTTGAGTCTGGAGCTTAGAACTGCAGTAGGTGAGATTCAGGTAAGTTTTTACCCTAACCTTCTTGTGTAAAATTTTCAAGTAGATGTATTTATATATAAAATGATGATGACATCTATAGAAATTGAAAAAAGTATGAATATAGTAAAGAGGAAATAAGTGCTATGAAGATATGTGTAAGGTCTTGTGGTGAAGAAATATTGATTGGTAAGTATGCAGGTAAAGTTTGTGACATGAAAAGTATGATTCAGTCAGGAATGAGATCACATCTAGGTAAGTAAGTAATAAAAAATGTCCCATCATGAAGCCTTTGGTAAGGCAGTTATATTGCTAACCAGATTGGCATATCACAATATGAAAACAATTGCAAGACCATGAACCAGAGACCCATGGTATCTTAATATGATTTGGAACCATACATGGTGTAGCCTCTAGTAAGATGAAATTGCAATGGCAGAACATGATACATGAATGTCTATAAGACCATATGGTTAGGACCATGGCATGATATGATTTGTCTGTATGGATTGTTCATGGTGTAGCCTTCACTAATGTGTAAATCAAAATGGTAGATTATGATACATGAAATTCTATATAAGCCCATGAGGAAGAAACCATGACATCTTTTGTAAAGTTCATCAGTATAGTAAACACAAGATTTTGTATGATGTATTTTTTTCGTATTTTGTTTGGCCCTTGTGGCCTGATCTGTCATGTATGTCTGGTAACATGTTTATATTTGTTTTTATGGTAAATTATAGATAAATTCTGTAAGTTTTGTAATAAATATGGCAAAGCTAAAGTAATGATATGCTCAGGTTTAAGGGTTGAGTAAGATCGGTGAAATAATTGAATAAGTTTTTGACAAGAATTGTGTATATGTATGTTAATAAAGGTATCTGCCATGATGGTCTAATAATGTTGGGTACGGATATATGCGTATCGATGTGTATCCTAAGAAATTTTCATTGTGGTTTTGTTTGTGTTATGAAATGGTTGAGTCAATGTTATCTGGAATCTGTCATATCTGGGTGGTATAATAACTTTGTTTGAAATCATAAGAAATCTAAATTATTAAATTTTTTAGTATATGGGGTTCTAGTGCAAAAATGGCACGGAAGTCGTCTGATTGATTTACATAGTATATTATCAGTATGAGTTGTGTGGTATTAAATTATGGTATGACTTGATTAATGGTTTGATGGTACTCAAATCTGTGTAAGTATTCACCAAAATTTATATGTATCTGCCCATGAATTATGTTTGTGGACAACTGTTTTGAGATTAGTGCAAGTATTAGCATGTGGTCTATAGGAAACATATTCTAAAGATATGTTTTGCTGGGAAGTACTTATATAAACAAGAGAATTAAGAAATGTCTGAAAGAATCTTCAATTAGACAGACAAGAAAGAAGTGGTATTAAGAGTATGATAGTTAGCGTGTATATGTGTATCAAAATTGTAGTGGTATCCACCCAATATAAGTAGTTCGAAAGGAAGATTGACACATAAATGTTCTTCAAAGTATATATAAAGTATCCACCAAGGTATTTTATAATAATGTTCACTAAGTTCTTTTGAACTTGTAGGGTTTGTTATGGTTTTCAGGCATTTGGAAAAGATATTGTGTGAAGAGAGATGATCTCGGGAATACGCTACAGTAGCGGCGAAGTGGGTTATTATGCATACAGTGGAAATTTGGTGTAGTTAGAATACGTCATTTGTGTCAGTAGTTAACCAACTTCTATATTGTAATAATATGTATCAAGACTAATGCAATAAGTTATTTTTATATACTCCTTTTATTTTTAGATGTTAAGTTTTTCAATTAAAATGAGAAATAAAATATTTAGAGAAATTAGAAACTGTAATTTATTTTTGTTAAATTGTTAAGTATTGTGTGTAGTAACACCCGAAATTCGGACCCGACGAATCGGGTCAGATGGAAGGTGTTATAATATAAGTTGGTTACAAGTTTGGAAATTAACCCATTATTCGAACGAAGTGAAGTGCCAAACTTATGAGCTGGGATAGATCAAATTATATTTGTTTGATACATTTTTTTTCAATATGAGAGTAAATTTTGAATATAAATGTTGAAAGTTGAGAGAAGTAAAGAATATAAAAATGAATACAAAAAATATAATAAAAATAATGAAGTCCATTTTTATTAATTATTATTAATATTTTCTATTTATATGTTGTTGTGCTTAAAGAATAATCGACTTTCAATTTGTGACACAAGATGTGGTTTAATTTTACCTCACTCATCAAGTTGCAACATCATTCTTATATCACTCTCCCCATCATGTTTTCCCCTTTTTAGTTACAAACTAAACAATGAGAATTTTTTTTTAAGAACAATTATTCGCTAAAATAAATTCCTCACAATGAAAAACTGTTATCAATCCATTTGTAAAAACAACAAACAAACCTTTCTTAAATAAAACTGTTATCAATCCATTTGTAAAAACAACAAATAAACCTTTCTTACATAAACATGTATTAAATTGTTTAAATTAAAAATATCATGAATGTTTTTAATATGAAATAAAATAAAAAAATCTACCCAAAACAATTCTCTTCAATTAAGTAAAATTAATCACATTCAAAGAATTTTTGCTTAAATTCACATTTCAATCTAATAAATTGTTGCTAAAACTCCTCATAAATATGCATTAAAAAAGTTGGGAGTTTTTGGATTAAATATAGCAATACATATATGGTAAATTAGACTATAATCCAAACTCAAACTGAATTATAATTCGCGTTGAATGTGGAATATGTAATATATCAGTTGCCTCAACTGAGTAAATGTGATAGAAAACCAAAAGTAAATCTTTTACGTTAGTATGATGACATTAAAGCTTTGGTGGAGAAGTTGATATACAAATAAACAAACAAACAATACTGTTGTATGGATGTCATGTTGGTCAACAAAGGTATTCCTTGAAATGATGTTGAACTAATTGGATCACGTGACCACTTCGTCACAAATACTAGCAGATTTTAGTAATACATACAAATTGTTTTTTATGAACCTCGGTATTCATAATATCTATTTTTATTTCCAGATTACGACATATCTTTTCTTTTTTTGTATAGACAGACCAGAAAGGAAATCGTATCTTTTTTCCTTTTTTTCTTATTGGGGAAAGAACCCGCCGCACTCATCGTTATATATATTTTTTATTACAATTATTCTTTTAATCAGATAATTTTAATCATAGTATTTTAGTTATAAATTAAATTCGTTAGATTTATAAAATTATATGCAAAAAAATATATTATCTGCTCATTAAAAAGTTATATGATTTTAGCTTATAGATTTAACGACTATCATTTGAGTTAAAATTTAAATTTTAAAATTTTAAAAATATAAAAAATAAAAACGATCAAATTGAAGAACGAGGACTAAATCCATAACTTACTTATTGTCAAGGATGAGGACAAAATTTGTGTTAGAAAGCCGAGATAAAATTAGTTTTTTTTAGGGGCAAATGCTGAAAACTTTTGTGTTAAAGTGATATAAATTGAATAATCAAATTGTTGTCTTTGGAGACTAAGAGAGAAAGTAAAACAAGACAATGCACCAGCAAAATGAACTGATTTTAATACACTTTTAAATTTCATTTCAAAAGGTTTCAATATTTAACGCCCAGATTTGGTGAGTCTTAAGTCTGGATGAGTGCCCCGAATAAAAATCTAATAGGCGCGGTCCTATCCACCAACTTGACATTTTTGGCACACTGGTAAGTCGCATAGGCAACAGTAGGATATAAGGAAAGGAATTATCTCTGAAAAGTATATGATTGTGAAAAAAGAAATATTGACAAAGATATTAAGGATTTTTTAGTTATAAGAAGACGTCGCCAAGTTAAGGTACACCCAATTTATCCAGTTAAAGTACAAGTTACGTACTAACAAGATAGTTAGGATAGAATGATGGGTCAAATCAATGATATGAAAACATTTTGGATTCTAGAATACATTTCTATACAGCGGTAAACCACTAATAAGAGCAACTTTGAAAGTTAATGACATATGTAAAACTCTACTAAGAGAGCATGGGGTTTCTCTATAAAGTACTGTAACTTAGTTTAAAAGGAAATAAATTATTTTCTCCCCTCTATTTGATAACAACTATTGATGCCTGACGCTCAAAGTTGATCAGGAATGTCTTACTAAGCTAAAACTAAGGATCGAAGTTAATGGATAGGATGGTTTCCTCACCCAGGGTAAGTATTCTAGACTCACATGTAGCTTTTTGCGAGAGTAAGATTGCCTATGTTTGTGAATGGAAAGATATAGGAGTAAAGCTAAGCATGGAGATTGAATAGGTTTTAGACAAAATAAATGTTCTACGAATGAAGTTTTGACAGTATTCCTATGTCTCACGGGCAGTAGTTTATGATAGTTTGTGAATGGATGTGTGAGCCTGGAGATCAAGCTGTTGTATGTGGATGTAAGGTGGGTCCCTAGGTTGACTCTTGAATGTAGTATGTATGTTCTAGGAACTTCTATGCTAAATGACCAAATAGTGAAAATGAAACTAGCAAAGTATGATGCACTAACTCTGATACGAAATGGAAGGTTCATGATTATGCATGTATGAAGTTTGATGGTCTAAGTACAGGAAAAGATTCTGAATGATTATGGTGTGCATATATGTCTGAAAGCATGAAATTATCTATCATGAACAAGTCATTATATGATGAGTCGATGCGTGATGAGTTTGTGTCTATCTCCGGAGTCATCAAAGGGGTCTGTCAAGACTAAAAACACTAATCTTTGAAAGGACAAGTCCTCAGCCTTGGCACTGAAGAACATATCATGTTAGACTATAACTGGTGGGTTATGGCATCATATGGAAAAATTTAAGGAAGGTTTTTACCTAACGTAGTTCTCTGTGTGTCCTAAAATGGTGAGGGGCAAACCTTACTAAATGTGCGTTTAGGAAAATCCCTATCATTTAAATCACCAGTTAAAAGATTCTTTTGTGGCAATACTCTAGATAGGAAAACCTTTGTGGCAATTACTGAATGTAAATGATGCCTTTGTGGCAATTCTTTGAAAGGAAATGCCTTCGTGGCATATCTCTGGACACAGAAGCCTTTGTGGCTATCTCTGAAAAGGAACGCCTTAATGGCATAGTCTAAAGAATGGCCCTTGTGGAAATCATTTGAAAGTAATGCCTCAGTGACGAACTTTGATAAAACTACGTATAAAGTCTTCTAAAGGAATGATAGTATCAAGGTAAGAAGAGAGAAGCTTGAATGCACCAGTTTGAGTGGCGAACCAAAAGTATTATGTTTGTAATGCCCTTAGCAATGGGAATGGTTAAGGAATTATGAGGAAATAAGACGAGGGACGTGAGAGTAGTACAGAAGCTATGAAAGGCCAAATATTACCTCATTGCGAAGCATGACACATATGGTATAAGGTGTAATACCCCAAACCCGGCCTAGACGTTATGGTCGAATTTGACGATGTCACATGGAAGGGATTTTGAAAACGGAGCTAACTCGATAAAAACCTTAAGCTTATAAGCCCTTAATTGCTTTCATTTATTTCAAAACATATATTCAATTAGTCGACTTGCCTTAATATGTATCATTTTAGCTGGAGCTTAGAAAAAAATCGTCGTGTTTAAGGAAAATAGTTCGTATTTTTAGAAAATCATGTTTTAGGTAAAGCCATCATAGTAATAAGCAAGTTAAATCCAAAAATCCAAAACCAAAGCCAAATAGTTTAAAAGAGTCCAGAGAGTCCCAAAAAATACAACCTCTCAAATCTTAATGCCAAAACTTAAGTAAAACCATAAAACAAAATAAAACAGTAATAGCGAGTGGTCACCGTCGAGTCCTCCGCTGCACTGATCCTCCTAACTCTATGGATTACCTGTACAGAAAAAACAAGAAAAGAGTGAGTTTATGTAAACTCAATATGTAACCCAGCAGAATTAAACATGCAAACATACCGATTATCAAACATCAGACAGATACAGATTTGGACCCATGCCCATTTCAAATATAGATACAGATGTGCAAATTAGAATCAGAAATCTAAAAATCCTACCCCCATCCTCTACACACCATCTCCGTCTATCCCTACACACCATGTGGGGTTAAAAACACCCACCCAACCCTACACACTACATAGTACCGATACGGCACACAACAGGTATAATGCAGCCATGCTGCCAGATAATAAGCACAAATTGCCATTCAGAAAACTTCTTCCAATATACATCATTCCATCCCCAATATCAGATACAGAAATATGCAAATACAGATAAACAGACTAACATGCTCAGGTACTTACATATAAGCGTATACAGATAACAGATTTGCAGATAACAATGCAAGTAGACATGCATCAGTATCCTAATTAGATTAGAATATCAAACAATCAGATCTTACAATTTAGGGTTTATTTAGCCCTTATTGACCTTACAATAAGCCCACAGTCGTTTGGAATGACCTGTGCAACCGTAAGGAAAAACTCAGATAAATGGACCCACACGCCTATGTGGCCCACATGCCCAGATTAGCCTTGCTCGTGTGGATCACACGGCTTGGCTCAGAATTCACACACCCAATTTGGCCTAGCCCGTGTGGCTAACAAGGCCACACTCCGACCATCACATGGCCGTGTCTTATGCATGGCCTGGTCTCCGTTGATCACACAGCCATGTTGTCACACCCGGCCTACCACTCGATCGTGTAGTGTCGATAGTGAGGCTTTTTGGCTTTCGTCGATTCTTGTTTTTCTGCATTTTGGGTACACACCTGGTATGTATTCGTAGCAAATACAAACATGAGCCCTCTAGAACCTAAAAATTGACATACCAACGTTCAATTTCAAGAACTCTTACAAAACTTTAACGGAAGAAAAATTCACAACCGGAAACCCACAACATTCAACAACGTATTTGAAACTTACCGATAATAAAAAAGAACCTCTAATGCTCAAAACGCTGCAGGAGCACCAACAGAACCTTGACCTTCCCCTAGTCAAAAGTAAACACAAAATACCTATTAAAACATTAGAAATGAATTATTAAGATCAAAACCACACACAAGACTTATCGATCAAACATGTTTAAAGGTTTCCCAAAAGGAGGTGAATTAGAAACAACCAAATCAAAGAGGGAGAGACGAAAGTTAATAGATGAGTAAAGAATAGGGAATTTTCTTGGAGAAGAACTTTAAAAAGAAAGGTATTTTGGGAAGAAAACAAATAAAATTAAAATTAAAATGTGATATTTCCCTAAAATCCCTCAAATATCTCCCCATTAACCCACTAACAACCATTTCTTAGAAACCCAACTCTACTGAAATATTTACGCAGAACCGAGCAAAAATAACTACCCATGCTCGCGCAGGAATTCGAACACAGGACCTCCAGCATACTAGCTCCTTACCACTCGAACCAGCAGGCTCATTCTGATATGAAATTACAAGTAATTAAATATAAGCCCACTGAACAAAGGTAGGGCTTAATTCCAAAAATAACAAAAATTTCTAAAGGTAAGGCTTGAACCCAAGACCTCACACACACTTCCAGAACACTTAACCACTGAAGTAGATACACATTTGTGTCAAAATTTTATATAAGCGAACTTAAGAAATTTAGAGCGTTACAACTCTACCCCCTAAAAGAAATTTTAACCTCGAAATTTACCTGATCAGAACAGATGAGGATACTGCTGACGCACTGAGTCCTCAGGTTCCCACGTGGCCTCCTTAGTACCATGATTCCACCACAGAACCTTCACTAAAGGGATAGACTTCCTCTTCAGAACCTTAATATCGCGATCCAAAATCTGAACCAGTTCTTCTACAAAAGTCAAGTCCAGTCTAACCTCGATCTCCTTAACAGAAACAACATGGCATGGATCAAACTGGTATCATCTCAACATCGAGACGTGGAACACATAGTGGATACGGTCTAACTCTGGAGGTAGATCAAATTGATAAGCGACCGGTCCCACTTGCTTCAAAATCTAATATGGCCCAATAAGGCTAGGGCTCAGCTTGTCCTTACGATCGAACCTAAAAACCTTCTTCTATGGAGAAACCTTAAGAAAAACAAAGTCCCCCATGGAATACTCAATACCTCTCCTCTTCAGATCTGCATAAGACTTCTGTCTATCAGAAGCTGCCTTCAGACGATCCTAAATCAGTCTAACCTTATCTTTGGTCTTAGAAACCAACACAGGACCTAAAACCCGACGTTCACCCAACTCAGTCCAACATAATGGTGTGTGATAGTTACGACCATACAAGGCCTCATAAAGTGCCATCTGAATGCTAGCTTGGAAACTGTTATTGTAGGCGAACTTAGCTAATGATAGATAATCCTCCTAGCTACCTCGAAAATAAATCGCACAACTCTGAAGCATATCCTCTAGTATCTGAATCACCCTCTCAGATTGACCATCGATCTGAGGATGAAACGTAGTACTGAAGTCTAATCTCGAACCCAGAGCCTTGTGCAGTTTCTTTCAGAACTGAGATGTGAAGTGAGGATATCTATCAGAAATGACTGAAACTGGCACCCCATGCAGTCTCACAATTTCATAAATGTAGAGCTTCGCTAACTTCTGCAAAGAATAGTTTGTCTGAATTGGAATAAAGTGAGCAGACTTGGTTAATCGATCCACGATGACCCAAATAGAATCCTTCTTAGTGGCTGTCAAGGGCAACCCACTAACGAAGTCTATCGTTACTTGTTTCTATTTCCATAAGGGAATCTTAACTGGCTACCACTAACCCGAAGGTAACTGGTGCTCAGCCTTAACTTACTGGCATGTTAAACAACGGGAAATGAAATTAGTAACCTCACGCTTCAAACCTAACCACCAGTACAGTTCACGAAGATCGTGGTACATCTTATTACTACCAGGATGCATATCATAAGGACTATTATGCACCTCCCTCAGTATCGACTGCCTCAAACCCAAATCATTCAGCACACAAATCAAACCTCAAAGACATAAGACACCATCATTATTCAGCCTAAAAGCAGAAGTACTGTCACTCTCAATCTGTCGAAACTACACACCCAGAAACTGTAATAGCCCTATTTTAGCTAAATTAGAACAGTAGTTTCGGGACCACAAATCCGATGTCAAAAAATTATTTTAATATTATTTTTGGTGTTTACAACGTGTTATTTGATATGTTTGAAAATTTTGTGAGCTAATTTTATCGTTTAACTGCTCAATTTGAGAAAAAAAAACTTAATCGTGTAAAATGCAAAGGTTGCATACTATTTGTTTAAAGTGATTAATTGTTATGGTTTAATAAATTAAAATTCCTTATGATGATATTAGACCATTGGTAGTATTAATGGACATTAATGGACATGCATTATAAATTTCTATGTTTATTCATTAAGGATAAATGAGTAAATTGATAAATAAGGTTAATAAAATTATAACAAAACATGATTTTGTTCATCTTTCTTGCCATTGCCAAAAATTCAAAGGAGAAAAACACCATTTTATGCATACTAGGGTTCGACACTTGCAAGGCTTAATTGGTAAGTGTTTTGAGCTCAGTTTTTGATGATTTCTATGTTTTTGTAATCGTTGTAGCTCAATCTAGCTAGCCCGTACCTTTAATTTTGAAATTATTAAAGATTTTGAGAGTTTCTATTGTTGAATCTATGAGTTCTTTGATGTTTGGTGATGGATTATGAAAGCTTGATGATAGTTTTACATGTTTTATTAAGTGATTTTTGATGAAAATGCATAATAGGGATTAAATTGTGAAATATACAAATTGAGTGGTTGAAATGTGAAATAAATGAAAGTATTGGGCTGCTAGGGACTTATATGCAATTCGGCGAAGTTTGGGTGTAATGAAATTATGTGAATTTTATATATTTGTGAAATAGGGATTAAATTGATTAAATGTGAAAGTTTAGGGGCTAATGTGTAAAAATTCCCAAATGAGTAATTTTGGACTAAATTGAATGAGTAGATGAACAAATAAGTTAATTTTGAATTCATATAGATCAAGAAAGAAAGAATTCAGATTTAGACCGGGGGAAACGCAAGGTTGTCAATTAGTCGATTCAATCCGTCATTTCTGAACACGAGGTAAGTTTGTATGTAACGAGCTCTATTATAATTGCATTTAAATGCTTTGATATTGCATAAATTATAAATTTTATACTATGAACTTGTTCGAACATGATTCGAAAATGATTCGACAGTGATTTGAAATGATTCGACTATTATTTGGTATTGGAAATTCCCGGTTGAACCTTAGGAATAGTCTAGGATATTAATGACATGTCATTAAGGTATTAAGTTGGCTTCGAGCCATGATATTGGCACTTTGGGTGTGAGTTATACCTTGATTTGGCTACAGGCCATGGTATAGATATTTTGGAGAAGAAATACCTTAATTTGGCTACGGGCCATGGTATAGGTACTCCGGGATAAGTTACCTTGATTTGGCTACGGGCCATGATATAGGTACTTATCGATTGAGATCCTTAAATATTCGACTTCTATTCCAGATGGTTCAATGGGAAATTAAAAGATGTGGGTTAAAATGAGATTGGTACGAGTTAGTACAAGTACGTATGTAAAGTTTATAAACATTGAATCCATGAAATGGATGAATTCTTGGTAAGCTATTAAATGAATGATTGAATGGTTTAAGATTTATTGTATTTTTATTATCTTGCATTTATATTGATTGAATAGTGAATGAATGGTGAAGTTACTCATTAAGTTAATACGAACTTACTAAGTTGTAAAGCTTACTTTGTGTTATTTTCCTATGTTTCATAGAGAATCAAGGCTAGCTCGGATCTGGCAGTCATCGAGAATATCATCGCACTATCAATCATCTAATTTGGTACTTTTGAAGTCATGTATGTATGTATGTATGGTATATGGCATGTATAAGCTTGAGTCATTTTGGTATGTTTGATGGATATGTATTTTGGCCATTTGAGTTGGCATAAGATGATAAACTTGATGATGTTTTATGAATGTTCAATGGTTCTATTTTAATGTTTGGTAATAGATCTATCTTGAATGAATGTGGTTAAAGTGATTATGTATGTTTGGAATGGTTTAGCTGGATAAATTATATATATGAATTATGCTTAGTAAAGCAAGATAAATTGATTAGTATTTGAATAGGTAAATGTTATAGATTTGAGTATTGAATTTAATTGAAATGGATATAGTATGATTATGTATTGGTTGATGAACTTTGGCTGCATAATTGTGACTTAAAATGATTCCAATTGAGTTTACTTAGGTATGTGCAAAAAGGGTGGCAAATTGGCCTTGCAAATGACCTATTTTTCTCTACACGGATAGAGACACGGGTGTGTGCCTCAGTCGTGTGCGACACACGGTTAGGTTACACGTCCGTGTGTCTCCTGATGTTGAAAATGAATTGAGGTCAGTATGCTCTACACGATCTCACACATGGGTGTGTGACTGTGGTATAAGTCAGTATACCCCTCTAAATGGCATACGGCCTAGCACACTGGTGTGTATGGCCATTTTAAAGGGCACACGGGCTAGACACACGGGCGTATGGTCGGTCGTATGACCTAAGTCAGTATACTCTCCAGTTTTCACACGGCCTGACACACGAGCATGTCCTCGACCGTGTGATACAAGTCAATATGTATGCCTTATTTCTACACGGCTTAAGACACATGCGTGTCTACTAGTCGTGTGAGGCGCACAGCCTGTTCACACGGGCGTGTGACCTTTGTATGATTGAAAAATTTCTAAGTTTTCTAAAATTATTGTATGTTATTGGTTTAGTCCCGAACCATTTCTAAAGCATGTTTAAGGGCTCGTAGGTCTTTATAAGGGACAACGTGGTTGTACTGAATGATGTATGAGAATGAATGCTATATGTTGTGTTTTGATCGGTAATACCTCATAACCCTATTCCAGTAATAGATATGGGTTAGGGGTGTTATAGAAACTCATCCTCTAACTGCTTAACTCGAATCTGATCAATCCAAGTCGGCTTAATTTGCAACTCAGCTAACAGACTCTCATCATCAAATAGACTAAGGCGAGCGAACATCACCCTCAGATCAGTCATCGCTCTATGACTTAGAGCATCAGCCACCATATTGACCTTACCAGGATGATACTCTATTGTGCAGTCGTAATCTTTAAGCAGTTCCATCCAACGACGCTGCCTAAGGTTCAACTTCTTCTGAGTAAGGAGATACTTAAGGCTCTTGTTATAGGTATAGATGAAACACCTCTCACCATACAGATAATGCCTCCAGATTTTCAATGCAAAGACCACCGCAGCCAACTCAAGATTATGCATCGGATAGTTCCCTTCATGTGTCTTAAGCTAACGGGATGCATAAGCCACAACCTTACCATCCTGCATCAGAACACACCCCAAACCAACGTGCGATGCATCACTATAAGTCACAAACTCCTTACCAGATTTAGTCTGTATCAAAATAGGAGCCTGAGTCAAAATAGACTTGAGCTTCTCAAAGCTCGTCTGTTGTGCATCCGTCCAGAAAAATGACACACCCTTACGTAGAAGTTTAGTAAGAGGAGCTGCAATAAGAGAAAATCCCTCAATAAAGCGTCGATAGTATCCCGCTAAACCCAAAAAGCTACGATCTCAGACACGTTCTTAGGTTGTTTCCAATCAAGCACAGCCTCGATCTTTCGAGGATCAACTCAAATCCCTCAGCAGATCCACGTGCCCAAGAAAAGTCACTTCACGCAACCAGAACTCACACTTGCTTAGCTTAGTGTAAAGCTGCTTCTCACGAAGAATCTGAAGCACTACTTTGAGATGTTCATCATGCTCATCCTCCATCTTAGAATATACCAGAATATCATTGGTGAAAACCACGATGAACTGATCCAAATAAGGCTGAAGCACTCGGTTCATCAAATCCATAAATACAGCTGGAGCATTCGTCAGACCAAAAGGCATAACTAGGAGCTCGTAGTGTCCATAACGAGTCTTAAACGTAGTTTTATGAATATCCATATCCTCAACCCTCAACTGATGATACCCAAATCAAAGATCAATCTTGGAGAACACAAAAGCCCCTTGGAATTGATCAAACAAGTCATCGATCCTCGAAAGCGGATACTTATTCTTCACGGTTAACTTATTCAGCTGTTGATAATCAATGCACATCCTCATGGTCCCATCCTTTTTTCTTATCAAACAGAAGTGGTGCTCTCTATGGAGATATACTAGGACGGATGAAACCACGGTCCAGAAGCTCTTGTAGTTAAGCCTTAAGCTCAGTAAGCTCTTTCCGTGCCATACAGTAGGGAGCGATAGACACCGGAGCTATACTTGGAAGAAGCTCAATCCCAAACTCCACTTCCCGATTAGGAGGTAATCCCGGTAACTCCTTAGGAAAGACGTCCAGAAAATCCCTCACAGTTCTGATAACTCCAATAGCAGAGGCTCCAAAAGTAGAAACACTAACGTACGCCAAATATGCCTCACACCCTTTCTGAACCAGTTTCTTAGCCACAAGAGTGGAGATCACATTAGACAAATAATTTCGACACTCACTGATTATTACCACCTTCTCATCATCCATAATCCTTAAAACGACCCTCTTAGTCGCACAATCCAGATTGACTCGGTGCTCAACCAACTAATCCATACCCAAGATTATATCGAACTCCCCAAATGGAAGCTCCATCAAATTAGCCAGGAAAACAGTCCCTTGCACCACTAACGGAATGTAACACCCCTAACCCATATCCGCTGCCAGAACAGGGTTTCGGAGCATTACTACCATTTACAGATCACTAAAAAAATTTAAATACTTACCGATTCAATGCATCATATAAATAAATATATTACCATTCAATCAACGAGCTTGACACTTGTATAAGCATCAAACAAAGAATATTGTTAGTATACTTGCACATATCTCATATAAATTCAACATTGATATAACTATTTTCTCGACATATCGTACTTGAGTTCAATAATAGTCTCAACTTACATAATTTTCTTGTATCAACATATCAAAGATAATCATATATGTACATGTCATGAAACATATCATGCTCTTACTGCTTTTTTTTATAAGCATATATGATTCATTTCATTATATTAATATTTCATGCTCCATCATTTCCATATATTTTATGTATATTTATTCCGATAATAGCTTATATCAAACTTAACATAAATTATATTCCATGTACTCATACTTATTTCGTTTATCTATCTTCATAATTATTTCATACAACTATTTTATACATATATTTCCATATGACCAGTTCTTGTAAACATTACACACAACCATTTCATATAACCATTCGTCATCTGATACATATTACCTGAATATCAATTGTTCAACAGATGTCATAGCATTTCCCATCCACGGTCTTATTTATCTTTGACATGATGCCATAGTATCTTTCAACTATGGTCTTACTCATTTTCTGTCATGTTGCCATGATATCTTTCAACCATGGTCTTGTTCATTTCATATCACGCTGCCATGGTATCTTTCAATCATGGTCTTACACATTTCATATCAAAGTTGCCATGGTATCTTTCAACCATGGTCTTATACATTTCATGTCGAGGTTGCCATGGTATCTTTCAACCATGGTCTTACACGCTTCATATTAGAGAGCACACTCCCGCGAACCTCATCCTTACAAAGTGGGATTACCACCCGAGCTAAATCCTCAGTAATATAAACTCATAGAGTATTGTCGGGATTACGGTCCAAGCTAAATCCCACAGCGACAATTACTCTAATGAGCTTGGATCTAAATTACCATCCAGCTAAATTGCAGACCTAATTTGGATTACCCGTCGTACTAAATCCATTTTCCACATATTCTTCTGGGAGGGCTATATCGGATAGGATCACCCGTCCGTGCTAGATCCTTTTTACCGTCAATTCCTTTTCAGAGATCCATCGAATTTTCCTTTCATTCAATCGAGATTTCTTCCCATTTTATCAAATACATCAATGTTTCATAAATTTCCATACAATGAACATTCGAATCATATTCACATCAATAACATACATTTAAAGCATTTAAGAATATAATTCAAGTTACACGAACTTACCTCATTGCTTATTTGTGTGTATAATTTCATTAATCCGATATCTTTTCTTTTCCACGATCAAGTCTCATATTTGAGTCATCCGGATCTTTATAAATAAATTTGATCATCATTTTATTCATTTCATATTCTAATGCATTTAATTAATGCTCTAGGAAAAATTACCATTTTGCCCCCAAACTTTTAATTAATGACGATTTCATCCTTAGGGTTAGGAAAATAAAATTCTTGCAATTTAATCCTTATTTCCGGCTATTATTCTCATACATATTGATAACAATCCATGAATTCTATAAAATATCAGAATTTTCCATAATTTCAACATATTTCAATTTAATCCCTAAAACATGTTTTCCCCTATCTTGAACTAAATTAATAATTTCATTCAAATTTGTAATTTAAATAATAAAATTAATCCATTTCATGCAATTTGGTCATTTCTGACTTTTTACAAAATTTCCCATAAAGTTTTACTTTTATTCAATTTAGTCCCTGAGCCTAAAATATGCAAATTAGCCATGCTAGATGAATATTCATACATGTTTTTCCTCCTCCTCCTCTCCATTCCACATCCTTAATGTAGATAACACACTTGTAAGTAACATTATCCATAATTTTTATTATTTACTTTTATGAATATTCAAGCTGTCTATCTGCATCATAGTCACTAAATTATTTATATCTGGAGCTATAGAACTCCAAATTAAGATCCGCTAATTTTCCCTGAAACTAGACTCATATATCTTATTACCATAAAATTTTCAGAATTTTTGGTTTAGCCAATAAGTACAGTTTATTCTTTAAAGTTACCCCTATTCTGCCATCTGACAGTTCTGGCCCTTCTTCACTAAAAATTAATTACCTCCTCATACAGAATTCGAATGATGTTCCCATTTGTTTCTATTGAAAATAGACTCATTCAAGATTCTAAAAATATAAATTTAAATCTCTAATTATTTCTATACAATTTTTGATGATTTTCCAAAGTCAGAACAGGGGAACCCGAATTCATTCTGACCTTGTCTCACAAAATTCATTATATCTCATGATTTACAAATCCATTACTTACACCGCTTCTTCTATAAGAAACTAGACTCAATAAGATTTAATATCATGTTTTATTCATCCTATAATTCAATTTCTACAATTTTTGGTGATTTTTCAAAGTTAGAATACTGCTGCTGTCTAGAACTGTTTTAGTGCAAGATATTAATTACCATGTTGTAACACCCTTATTTTCTTTTTCTACATCATTTCTCATCACTTTCTCTTATTTTCTCTTCACTAACATATCAAGAACATAGGACCTTATGTAAGAAAGCTCTACTATAACATTATTTCCATGCTTTGTTAATAATAACAAACTTAAAAACATATTGAAATCTTGATGTACTTACCTTTTCTTATTGACTTCAATCTTTAACTTGATTTTTCTCTCTCCTCCAGCTTCGATTTCTTGAATCCAACTTGATATTCTTGCTCCCCATCATCTCCTTGTTATCTTTCTCTCTTAGTAGCTATGAAAATTCTTTTGATTTCTAGGTGAAAATGGTGAATTTTTGGTGGAAGGACCAAATTGTAAAGAAAACAAAATTTCTTTCTTTTCCTTCTCTTCTAACGTTGGTTGCATGGGAAATGAAATGTGTTGTTAATTCTTCATCTTCCTTCCTTTTATACTAAATAAATAATAATATAATAATAATAAACATCTCATAAAAATATTAATAAAATAATATTTATCTAATTAATTAATTTAAAATATCATCAACATAATCATTACATTCTAGAATTCTCTCTCTTACTAATTGACCATTTTACCCTTCATGATCTTTTAGAATTCCATCCTTGAGTCATCACTTAATTTGGTAAAATTGCATTTAGTCCCTCATAATTTTTTTACCTATTCAATTTGGTCCTAATTCATCAATTTTTCTTGGTTTCTAGATCATTCCACCCTTAAAATATTTGCACTATTAGTCCTTCAACTTTTTATATTTACACTTCACCCCTTAAATTTTGAGTATTTACTCTTGTGCAACAAGACTTTTCTCATCTTTGCAATTTAGTCCTTTCTTGAATTAATATATCATAATATACTTCTCAATATTGACATAACTCAAAAATTCCCTTTTTGTCACTTTATTTCCTTATTTTACTATATCACGTTATGATAATATTTTACTGTAAAAATTTTCGGAGTATTACACGGAACATCTCTATATAGTTTACTAACCCGAACAAATTGCCCCAACGGACTCAGTACAATAACCTCACTCGAAGTGCTCTCAACGAAAATTCCCAGGTTTTCAGAAACAGAACTAGCTATATATGAGTGAGTAGACTCTATATCTATCAAAGCAGTGAATGGTACATCAAAAGTAAAGAACATACTAGTGATGACAATAGGAGCATCTCTGTCCTCTCAGTGTTGTGCAGCATAAACCAGTGCAGGCTGTCTTACCTCTATCTGATTAGTACCTTTCCTGGTGCTCTCTGTCCACAGCCCAAACCATTACCACCCCTAGCCGCTCCACGGTCCCTAGGTGGTTGCTGAACTGCCTTCTGAGGCTGTATAGAACCCAAAGTTTGTGTCTGATCTACCTGGTATGGACAATCTCTAATATGGTGCTCTAAAGATTCGCACCTCAAACAAATCCCAATCCTCATCCAACACTTGCCTGGATGGCACCTACCACAATCACCGCACGGCTACAACCCAATTGAAGCAACAGGAGCCCCCACTCTAACTAGCCCATCAGATCTGACCTTTTTCTTAGGCCTCGGAACAGAACTAGAGAGCACCGAATCCCTCCTATTCTTACCCCTCTCTCTGTCCCTACTCTGGCACTCCACGCACTTAACATCCTCGGTGATCTTCGCCTTCTCCACCAGAACAGCAAACTCTCAGTCCCTCTAAGGAGCAATCAATACCCTCAAACTGTCCCTTAAGCTGTCTTCAAACTAGACACACCTCTTGTACTCAGACGCCACCATGCCTCGAGTGTAGCGGCTCAACCTTAGAAATTTAGCCTCATACTCAGCCATAGATCGATTACCTTGCATGACAATTATGAACTCACGCTTGCGAGCATCCACATAACTCGCTCCCACATATTTTTTTTAGAAGGTGGTTTTGAAGAAACCTCAACTTAAACAATCAGGCTGAGTACCTTTCTCAACCGTCAACCACCACTAGTAAGCCTCATCGGGAAGCAAAGAGACTGCACCTTTCAGTTTTTGCTCGAGGGTACAGTCTAAGTCATTCATAATTTTCTCAGTGGCCTTCAGCCAATACTCGACCACAATGGGGCGACTCTAGTGACACCCCTAAATAATAGCTCCATTAGACTTGAGTCGTTCAGTTACCGACCCTTGGCCTCTAGATCCAGAATGGGGCCCAGCGACCCTCTCTAATATCCTCAACATGGGTTAGGACAGTGCGTCGTCCCCAGCTGAGCGACTTTGAGACCTAGTCTCAGTAGCAGGCGATATCGGTGTCTTATTCGTATCCAAATTCAGCATACTGCCCAGAGAGAAAGACTCAACTCGAGCCCCCTACGACCTCTTTTATAGCCACGGGTACCACGTTCATGAATTCCATGAGCACTCATTGTCTAATTCAAGTTTTATCTACATTAAAAATTTTATGCATCAGTTTCAGTATTTATTAGCAAATATTTTATACATAATTTATCAGAAGTTCCAGAGTGTTTTTCAGAAGTTTCAATCTCTAACTACTCGGTATAGTTTTAGAAGGTACTAACTACAGTATTTTCAGAATAAACTATCTCAGTTTCAGAAACACTTACAGGATCGACGCTGGAGACTCGGTATACCACATACTCTTTCAAATTATTCAAGAAATTTAAAAACCAATTCTTTTAAAACACAATTTTGGAACCCAAAATTCACAATTGAGTTTTGAAACATGGCTCTGATACCATTAAATGTAACACCCCAAACTCGACCTAGACGTTATGGCCGAATCTAGCAATGTCACATGGAAGGGATTTTGAAAACGAAGCTAACTCGATAAAAACCTTAAACTTATAAGCCCTTAATTGCTTTCATTTATTTCAAAACATATATTCAATTAGTTGACTTGCCTTAATACGTATCATTTTAGTGGAAGCATAGAAAAAAATTATCGTGTTTAAGGAAAACAGTTCGCACTTTTAGAAAATCATGTTTTAAGTAAAACCATCATAGTAATAAACAAGTTAAATCCAATAACCCAAAGCCAATGTCAAAAAGTTTAAAAGAGTCCAGAGAGTCCCAGAAAATACAACCTTTCAAATCTCAATGCCAAAACTAAAGTAAAATAATAAAATAAAATAAAACAGTAATAGCGAATAGTCACCGTCGTGTCCTCCGCTGCACCGATCCGCCTAACCCTGTGGATTACCTATTCAAAACAAATAGGAAAGGAGTGAGTTTACGTAAACTCAATGTATAACCCAACAGCATTAGACATTCAAACATACCAACTATCAAACATCAGACAGATACATATTAGGACCCACGGCCATTTTAGATACAGATATAGATGTGTAAATCAGAATTAGAAATAAAAATCCTACCCCCATCCTTTACACACCATTTTTGTCCATCCCTACACACCATGCGGGGTTAAAAATACACACCCAGCCCTACACACCACATAGTACCGATGCGGCACACAACATATATAATGCAGCCATGCTGCCAGATAATAGGCACAAATTGCCTTTCAGAACACTTCCTCCAATATACATCATCCCATCCCCAATATCAGATACAAAAATATAGAAATATAGATAAACAGACTAACATGCTCAGCTATTTACATATAAGCATATACAAATAACAGATATGCAGATAATAATGCAAGTAGGCATGCATTAATATCCTAATTAGATTAAAATATCAAACAATCAGATCATACAATTTAGGGTTTATTTAGCCCTTATCAACCTTACAGTAGGCCCAGTCGTTTGGAATGACCCGTGCAACCCTAAGGAAAAACTTAGATAAATGGGCTCACACGTCTGTGTGGCTTGCCTATGTGGGTCCACACGCCCGTGTGTCCTACATGCCCAGATTGGTTTTGCCCATGTGGATCACACGGCTTGGCCTAGAATCTACACGCCCATGTGGCATGCCCGTGTGGGCCCACACGCCCAATTTGGCCTAGCTCATGTGGCTCACACGGCCATACTCCGACCATCACACAGTCGTGTCTTGCGTATGGCCTGGTCTTTGTCGATCACACGGTCGTGTCGTCACACGCGGCCTACCACACGGCGTGTGGCTTCAGCGTGTGGCCTTTTTTTACATTTTAAATATACACCTGGTATGTATTCGTAGCAAATGAAAACACGAGCCCTCCAGAACCTAAAAATCGCCATATCAATGTTCAATTTCAATAACTCTTACGAAACCTTAATGGAAGAAAAATTCACAACTGGAAACCCACAACATTCAACAACGCATTCGAAACTTACCGTTAATAAAAAGAACTTTTAATGCTTAAAACGCTACAGGAGCACCAACAGAACCTTGACCTTCCCTAATCGAAAGTAAACACAAAATCCCTATTAAGACACTAGCCACAAATTATTAAGATCAAAACCACACACAAGACTTACCGATCGAACGTGATTAAAGGTTGCCTAAAAGGAGGTGAATTAGAAACAACCAAATCGAAGAGGGAGAGTCTAAAGTTAACAGAGGAGCAAATAATAAGGAATTTTCTTGGAGAAGAACGTCAAAAAGAAAGGTATTTTAGGAAGAAAACAAATAAAATTAAAATTAAAATGTGATATTTCCCCAAAATCCCTCAAATCTCTTCCTACTAACCCACTAACAACCACTTCTCAAAAACCCAACTCTACTGAAATACTTGTGCAGAATCAAGAAAAAATAAATACCCATGCTCGCGTAGGGATTCAAACACAGGACCTCCAACACACTAATTCCTTACCACTCAAACCAACAGGCTCATTCTAATATGAAATTATAGGCAATTAAATATAAGCCTATTGAACAAAGATAAGGCTTAATTCCAAAAATAACAAAAATTGTTAAAGGTAAAGCTTGAACCCAAGACCTCTCACACACTTTCAGAACACTTAACCACTGAAGCAGATACACATTTGTGTCAAAATTTTACAGAAGCGAACTTAAAAAATTTAGGGTGTTACATAAGGTATACAATCTAAGGGATGTATCCACTAGAGTTAAGTCGAAGAATAAGAAATAAAGAGTTAGATAAAAAGAAGTTCTCGGATGAGACTCGGGTAAATGAGAGCTTACTCGCTAAGTTTTGTTGAACTTGCCTCTGTGTTCTTATGTCACAGGTAAGTCGATCGTGGCTAAGCCAGAAGAGATCATGCTAGGGCTACGCCTAAGGAGGGGCACGTTGGGTGGTTATCCATACAGAGTAAGTGAAGCGATGTGTCTGAGTATGACAAGGATACTGTGATTAGACTAGGCAAAATATTCATAAGCCTAGTAATGGAGATAAAATTTGTTGGCCAATTAAATAATGCCAGCGAGATTGTTTAAGGGCAAGATAAGTGTTATATATATGTTTGTAATTGTAAAATATTATTAGGTAAAAAGCTTTGTTAAATGATTGTAAATATACATTGTACACTCGGATAACTTGTTGACTGGGCAGCATTAATTAATAAGATGTAGAAGTTTGGAAATTTTGAATGAAAAATTTCAATTAACGATGGAAAGAGAGCGTAGCACTTGGGATTAGGATCTTGTGAATCAGATCAAGTTTTGAGGCGTTACACAATATATATTATTTTCCAAACAACTCAACTGGTCAAACTAATGTCTTGGAAAGAGGAAAACTTAACTTGAACACAAACTGATTATGAAATCAACACCTAAACACATCAAGTCATTACCAACTTAGTTTGTTTCTAACTAAGTATCTGAACATAAGAACTGAATAAAAGATTAAACCAAAACATTAGTATTTTACTTTAGGAAGACAGCTTGTACTTCATCCTACAATTTACCTTATCGCTGATCAACTTATGCTTTAGCTTTCTGTAGATATGCTTATAGTTAAAATGATCGCTAATGTGCTTAGACAATCCGCCAAGCTTGTCATGTAAAAATTTTTAGCATGACAGTTCACCTATTGACAGTCCGCTAGTCTTCTCATGCTCAGATTATTCACTATGTAATGTAGAGACAGAATTGTCCGTCATACGATGTCTGGCATATATGTTCGCCATTTGTGTTGCTCGCCATGTGTGTTCGCAAATGTATGGTTGGCCATCTCGCAACACTCCTTATTGGCCTCCATGCTACGAACTTCAATATTATATCTCAACTTCTCGAACTTCATCTTCCCAAAAGGCTTTGTCAGTATATCGGCTAATTGATCTTGTGAACTACAATGAACCAGTGTTACCTACTTCTCTTGCTCCATTTCTCTCACAAAGTGATACTTAATTTTGAAGTGTTTTGTTTTCCCATGAAATACTGGATTCTTTGCAATTGCAAAAGCAGATTGATTGTCGCACTTGATTTATATTGCTTCCTCTTGGTTTATGTTCAACTAATTCAACAGCTTTCTTAGCCAAATGGCCTGGTTGACAATTGAAACGGTTACAACATACTCTGCTTCAACTATGGATTGTGCTATTGATTGTTGCTTCCTTGAGCTCCAGCAAAAAACACTTGACCCTAGAGTGGAGAAATAACTAGAGATACTATTCATGTGCTTAGTAGACCCTGCCCAATCACTGTCTAAGTAGCCAAGTAACTTAAGCTTTTTAGACTTTATAAACTTCACTCCATAGCTCAATGTTCCTTTTACATATCTCAAAACTCTTTTTGGCGGCTTTGTAATAAATTATATTACAGTAATGCATGTACCTCGGTAACAAACTTATAGCAAACATTATATCTAGCCTGGATGCGTCAAGTAAAACAGACATCCAACCAAGCTTCTATAGCTTGTCTCATCCACTCTTTCGACATATTCATTGTTGGTGAGCTTTTCTCCTTGAGAAATTAGAGTATTGGCAGGCTTGCAATTTTTCATGCCATATCTTTTTAAAATTTTTATGGAAAAAGCCTTTTGGCTTATAAAAATTGTTTCACAAGTTTGAATCACATTCTAACCAAGGAAGTCTGTCATCTCTCCCAAATCTGAAATTTCAAACACTATTTGCATCTTCCTTTTAAAGTCATCAACCAACTCGCTATTGCTTCCAATCATAAGCAGATCATCAACATACAAAGATACAATAAAAAGTGTTTCATTCCCAACCTTATTTACATACAATATAGGTTTGTTGATACTTCTCTCGAATCCTAAATTTACTAGATGATTATCAACTCTTCCATACCATGCCCTTGGGTCTTGTCCAACAAACTCTTTTTAGTTTATATACCTTTGTCTCACATTCTGGTACAGTAAACCCTTGAGGCTGATCTACATAAATCTCTTCCTTCAGATAACCATTCAAAAAAATTGATTTCAAATTCATTTGATGTATTTTCCAACCCTTTTGATTTGTGAACGTTAATAGTAGCCTTAAGGTATCTAACCTTGCTAAAGGGGAAAAGGTCTTAGTAAAATCCACACCAAATTGTTGACTATACCTCTTGACAACCAATCTGGCCTTGTACATGTTAGCAGAACCATCAGGATTCATTTTGGTTCTAAACACCCATTTGACCTCAATGACTTTCTTATGAACTAGTCTATCTACCAGCTCCCAAGTCTCATTCTTGTTGATCATACTAATCTCTTCTTTCGTAGCATCTCTCCATTCAACTTCTTGTGTTGCCTCTTCAAAGGTAATTGGTTCCAACACAATCAGATTACACCTCTAATAGACTTAGTAATTGGCCTAGTCCCTCTCACTGGATGGTCATAAAATGCATCATTTTCAGTTTGATCTTCAATATGTTGTAGATCTAGTTCAAGTTCTCCCAGCTCAAGTATTTTATTTTTAGTTGCATCCCATTTCCAAATTCTTCTTTCATCGTACTTTGCATCTCTATTTATAATAAGTTTCTTGGAGAAAGGATCATAAACTCTATAACTCTTCTTGGCACTACTGTATCCTAGAAAAAACTCAAGTTGTGATCTTCTGTCAAGCTTACTTCTTTTCTCCACTAGTGCATGAACAAAACAGGTGCAACCAAAAACACTCTTAATTGAGAAACTGAAAGTCTGAACCCAAACCACACCTCAAATGGAGTCTTCCCTTCAATAGCTTTAGTTGACATTCTATTTAGCAAGTAAACTGCAGTGCTTACTGCTTCTATCCAAAAATCATTTAACAGGTGACTTTCAAGCAACAAGTATCAAGCCATGTTCATCACAGTTCTTTTTCTCCTTTCACACCTTCCATTTTGCTCTGGAGTGTACACATTGCTGAGCTGATGATGAATTTCAACCTCATCACAAAACACTTGAAACCTTTCTGAAGTATATTTTGTCTCATTTTTTGACCTGATCATTTTAAGCTTGCAACAACCATATCCTTGGATTTGAAAAAGATATCAACCGCTTCAGACTTGTGCTTCATGAAGTATACTCAACAGAACCTTGTACAATCATTAATAAATAAGAAAAACTACCTGTTTCCATTTAGCAAACTTGTCTTCATAGGCCCACAAATATCAATATGTACCAAGTACAATTTTTCATTGGCTCCCCAAGTTTTATTTATAGGAAAAAAAAGTCTAAACTACTTTTCTAGTTGACAAATTTCACAAACATCCTCATGATAAATTATTTTTGACAAATTCTCAACTAAATTATTCATAAACATCTGACTTAAATATCGATAATCAAGATGTCCTATTCTTCTATGCCACAATTTTGTTTCATCTAGTGAACTAACATTGGCAACAGAAGTTGCCAAATTCCAATTTACGACAAAGCTTCTATCAAACATAGCCACTAATATAATTTCACATCCACTAGGATAAAAAAAACCAAGCATCTATTACTCTTGAACACCACAGAATATCCTTTCTCAAGCAACTAACCAACACTTGGTGTAGCAGCCTAATTTTCAGTGGTGTCGAAAATAGTGATTCGAGATTATTAAATCTGATGAATGAGTTTGAAATTTTTATTATTATTTAATAATTATGAGTCAAGTGTGATTTTATAAATATTCTTGAATTAGTGAAATTTGTGATTTACAAGAATTATTAGGTTAATTAGTCTTGAAAACGAGGTATCGAGACCTCAATTTCATAAACCGAGTCGTAAATATTTTTATAAATATTTACGGAGTGTCGATAAGTTAGTATTAAAATTTCGTTAGAAAATTTTAGCATTTTGATAGTTAATAAATTAAAAAGGACTAAACTAAAAAAGGTGCAAAACTTGCTAAAGTGACTAAATAGCTCAAGTGATTAAATAGCTTAAGTGTTAAATGAGGGAGGATTAAAAGAGCACATGAGCCCAAAGCGTATGGCTGGGGCGGCATTAATAAGAAAAAAAATCTGAAATTAGGAGAAATAGGGGTAAAATTGGAAATTTTACAAAATTAAGTAAATAAAACAACAAATTAAAAGAAATCTAGACATTTCTTCACAATTCCTCAGCCAAAAACGCCATTGAAGAGTCCTTCTAAGCTGGTTTTTCTTATATTTGCACCATGTGAGTTCAATTCTTGCTCTTTTCTAGTAATTTTTTGTGTTTTTAAGACTTTTACAATTAGGTCCAATTGTCTATTTCATTAGTTTTTTATGCTATGGGTAATTTTGAAAGTTACCATTGATAAGTGCTAGGTGTTTATGATGAATTAACATGGAATTTAAGCTTTAATTTTGTTATGTGATGATTTTATCAAATGATTTTAATAAAAATTGATTTTTGGGACTAAATTGTGAAAAGGTTAAGAATTAGGGCTTGGTACTGAAATTTTGAATATCAAAGGCTGTATAGTAGCCTAAAATAATTAAATAAATTGCTAGTTGAGAAAATTTAGCTCAATTGGTGGGAAAATTGATAAGGGGCTAAATTGTAAAAAATTGTAAAAGTTCGGGTAAATGTGTAATTTAAAAAATTGAAGAGCATAAATTGTGAAGTGGATTAGAATTGAATTAGGTGCTGATGAATGAGTAATTTTATATTATAGATCAAGAGCCCAAAGAAAATCATGAAAAAGGGAAATTAGTTGAATAGTCCTTGAATTACAACAAATTTTACAAATTAGCCTAGGGAAGTTCATATGGTTGAATTTTCATGATTAATTGTTAATCTAGGAATGATATAATGTATTATTTCATATTTTTGTTATTGAATTATGAATATTGTAAAAAAATATGGAAATTGAATTGAAAGTTCAAATTAAGTGGAACGCAGGATTGAGTGCGACCGTTTTGTGACATAAGATGAATTGATGGATAAGACCATGGTTGGAACATGACAATATTTAAATGTAAGACCATAGCTAGGCTATGGCATTTCAGTGAAAAGATCATAACTGAGTTATGGCACCATGAACGTAAGACCATGGTTGGAACATGGCAGTTTATATATGTGTGTGTGTAAGACCATACTGGGCTATGGCATCCAAATGATAAGACCATAACTGGGTTATGGCATTATGAATGTAAGACCATGGAAGGGCAATGGCAATATATGTGTAAGACCATAGTTAGACTATGGCATCAAGAAAACGATGTACTCAAATCCGTAAGACGTTCTCTAATTTGACAGGGATTGGTAAGTATTATATGGAATTAGTGTGGAAGAACTTAAGTAATTATTGTTATTGAGCTCAATCAATTGGATTCATCAATCGAAGTTGTGATTGGTAAGAAATGTTTTTGAAATGCTTAGTCTAAATGAAATACTTAGTATGTTCGGTAAGATTTATATTTAAAGCCTATGAACTTACTAAGCTTCATTAAGCTTACCTGTGTTATTTAATGTTCTTTTTAGATTTTCAAGAAGTTCAGAAGATCGGAAGATCGGAAGATCGGATCAACACATCGGGCTACATTATCCAGATTACCCTAGTAGATTTTATTATACATTTTTAAGGTTTATATGACATGTATAAGGTTGGATTGCAAAAAAGATAAACTTGGAATAGGGGTGTGAATGATACATATAAATATGTAAAAAAGCTTGTATGCATGTGTTTAGCAGTAGGTTTTGGTAAACTAATGAACGGAGTTATTTTGATGAGTTTAGAAAATTGAGCTTTGGGATAATATATTATGTTTAATACATGTTTTGGCTTGTATTGGTTGCTTTTTCAAAGTTGTGTGCAGGTGGATATAAAAAAGGGTGAGAAAAAATGGCCTTAAAATGACCTATTTTCGTCCATATGGGTAGAGACACGGGTGTGTGTCTCAACCGTGTGTGACACATGGCCATGCACATGGGCATGTGGTCTGGTCGTGTGTCCCTTGAATCTTGAAATTTCAAAACAGAATGCCCAGGTTTTAGCACATGGCCTAGCACACGGGCATGTGGTTGGCCGTGTGAATCAAGTCAGAGAGTTACATGGGTAAGGACACGGGCTGGGACACGGTCGTGTGCCTCACATCGAATGCCCACACAGCCTAAGACATAGGCGTGTCTCTAGGCCGTGTGGCTCACACGGCTTGGCCACATGGGCGTGTGTCCCTTGCTCTTAAGTAAAATTTTGTCATTTCGCGAAAAATTTCCTGAGTATCCAGTTTAATTCCGACTCACTTCTAAAGTGTATTTTGGACCTCGAGGGCCCATATAAGGGATAATATAAATTATATATAATTGATTATTGATATGTTTATTAATTGACATGGAATGATCGTGTTTGACTGAAAAAATTTGGTAACGCTTCGTAACCCTGTTCCGGCGATGGATAAGGGTTAGAGGTGTTACACTCAGCAGATTTTGATCTATATCAGTAACTAAAAGAACATCTGAGACAAGTTTAGTACCTAATGGAGTGTTGATCAAAATATCTCCCTTCCCTACTACTTTAATATACTAGCTATGTCCAACTTTGATCTTGGAGTTGAAAATTTTATCAATGCTCTTGAAGATACTTGTATCTGAGGTCATATGACTTGTACAACCATTTTCAACAAGCCAATATTTCCCATTTCTGGAGTGGCAGGACATGAGGCAGTGAATGTTAAATCTTCTTGACTCACTTTAGCTGTCTGTTCCTGAGCATCTTGCTTCTGTGGCTGCTATTGTAATTGCCCTCTATTCTTGCACACCTTTTCAATATGGTTAAGTTGCTTGCAACTTCTGCACTGAACATCAGGTTTGAACCAACACATCCTCTCTAGATGACCTAACCTTTTGCAATGAGAACATGGTGGATATTTCTTTTTTCCAACGTATTTTCTAGGTTTTTCTTTCTTTTCTGACCAACCTTTCTTTCTCTTATGACTTGAGGAGCTCGAGCTTTTTTTTTTTTTTTTAGCCTGACAAGCTCCTTCAGAATACTTATTTTACCTTGATGCTCTTTACTCTTGAGCATATAAGGCATTAATCAGTTCTGAAAGTGAGATGGTTGACAAATCCTTCAAGTATTCAAGAGAGGATATCTTTGATTCATATCTCTCAAAAAGTATGGTTATCACATTCTCAACAACTCTATTGTCATTGAACTAGACCTCTAGCAACCTAATCTGGTTGACCACTATCATGATTCTATCTTAGTATTATTTTAATGTCTTAGTCTTCTTCATCTTGAGGTTTTCGAAGTCTCTTCTCAGATTGATTAGTTATTGCTTCATGGTCTTCTGCAAACCTTGAAACTCCTCCTTCAGCTTATCCCAAGCTTACTTAGGAGTATCATAAGTCATGATCCTTATAAAATGACATCTGACACTATGCTTCTTTGCACATTCTTCACTATGTTGTCTCATTTGAGCAATGGTGGGATTTACTCTCAAAGCTGGTGACTCTATGTTAGTATTCACAATTTCCCATAAGTCAAAGGCTTGAAGATAAGTTTTCATTTTTACCACCCATATGTGGTAATTTTCACCAGTGATTACAAGAGGTGGGGGTGGTGAGAAACTAGATGAAGACGTTCTTGTAGAAAACAACGTCCCTCAAACATCAAAATGGCTCTTGATACCAATTGTTGGTGTTTTGAGACTAAGAGAGAAAGCAAAACGAGACAATGAACCCTAAGATGAACTAATTTCAATACATTTATCTAAATTTCATTTCAAAAAGTTACAATATATATCTTTTGTTTTCCAAACAACTCAACTGATCCAACTAACGTCTTGGAAATAGGAAACTTGTACACAAACTGATTATGAAATCAACACCTAAACACATCAAGTCAGTACCAACTTAGTTTGTTCCTAGCTAAGTATCTTAACATAAGAATTGAACAAAAGATTAAACCAAAACTTCGATTTTTTTGCTCTAGGAAGACAGCTTGTACTTCATCCTACAATTCGCCTTTCTGTTGATCAGCTCACACTTTGGCTGTCTGCAAATATGCTGGTAGTTAAACTATTAGCCAATGTGCTTAGACAATCCGCCAAGCCTATCATGTAAAAACTCTTCGCATGACAGTTTGCCTATTGATAGTCCGCCAGTCTTGTCATGCTCAGACTATTTGCCATGTGACTTAAAGACAAAACTGTCCGCCATATGTGTTCGCCAACTAGATTGTTCGCCATTTGTGTTGCTCGCCATGTGTGTTCGCCAATGCATGGTTGGCCATCTCGCAAAAAAAATATTTGGATGGGCCAAAATTGAAATTTTTTCATTTAACCAAATATAAAAAAATGAATAGAACAGATTACTTTTAAAGGGATTAAAATTAAAATTATACTATTTATCGAGGGGAGTCAAGGCTCATATCTTCTTCGCTTCTATTCTTTAGATTAAGACTAAAATTTTAAAATTTATAAAAATTAAAATTGATGAAATTAAAATACAAAATTAAATATATAATTTAGTTAGGTTTAACCAATATGAACCTATTTTTTAAGGTTCCTTAGCTTTAATATTTGGGATTTGGCTACTTGCAGTCTTTATGCAGTTATGCTCAGACAAATTTGTTCTCTTTTTGTCTTATCAACTACTCAAAATCTCAGTATAGTTATGTCATTTAATCTCTTCATCATAGATGTGATATTGGTGAAAATGGGGCCAAGAAATCCACATTCAATGACTTTGAAAGAATATATATTGTTAGTTGCACATTCTCTTAATCAATCACAGTTGCTTGTTTCTGAGTCTATAGAATCATGATATTTGTAAATCTTATATAAAGTGAGAGTATATGGCTAGACAGTCCGGCCCTTTCGGCTGAAAGTAGGGAGGAATTTCCGATCTCCAAGTCAATATCAGAGCTTAAAATGACAGTTTTTTATTAATAATATATTTCTTTTCCTTTTTTAACCAAAGAAATTGCAATATAGAGATGGAATTTATAGAATATAGATGTTGTATTTAAATTTTAAATTTATGGAATGCATTTTTTCGAAGATATTGTATGAATTAAGTGTAATTTTAGTTTTAATATGAAATTTGAGATTTATATATATACTTATATAAAACCCTCCTTCACTGAATTAGTGCCATGGATAAAAGGACCAATTAAGTAATCCTTCCAACACGTGCATGCACTGGATTTTCATCGCCTCATCCATTGTTAAATTGATAGGCTAATAAGAACAATTAGTTGGCTACTGATTATATGGATTCTGGGTTAAAAGTATTTAGGTTTACTGTTACATACATGGACGATCTAAATCTATTTTTACTTTTGTTTAATTAATTTAAGTTAGTTTTGATGAGTTTAAGGATTGTACTTGCAAATAGTAGTACATAAAGGAGATAGAGTACCAAAACAAAGTAAGAGCCGAAAGATGCTAATGCTAAATTGTAAAAGAAAGTTAAAATAAGAGACTCGAATTATAATATGATTCTTTGAAGCACTAATTAAGCTACTATATATTGTCAATAGTATTATAATTTCTGTAACTCTATTCCTTAGACCCACCATGAACGAGCAGATAAATGCTTCCCTTATTTGTCTCCCTCTAATTTGACTTTATTAACCCAAAGCAATTGCTTATTTGTTCCCCATCCCCACAAAGCCCAGCATTGTCCCTAAGGTATTAATTTGTTGTTCGATTCTTGTTCTTGAACCCATTTGGAGAATGCAACAAGGGTTTTCTTGTCAGCACGGTAATGGTTCTGTGTAAATTCAAGCAGTGCTGCCCAAGTAAAGCCTGGGTATTTCCTCGAATTTGCGGCATTAACTAAGCCAGCTGCCAGTCTCTCCAGCTTGGCACATAGAAAGAATGCAAGTGATTTTCTCACTATTTCAGTATTCACCTCTGCTCTGTGCAAGCAGCTCTTGTAAATACCGTTTGTCAAAGCCTGTATTCAAACACCACAGCCTCATTTTCGTTAAAATTTTTGCATATACGTATACATATATGTTCAGAATCTTTATTACCATGAATGTGTCGCCAATGTTGACAACGAAAGCTCCTGGGATGGGAGCAACGGAGTGCCACTTTTCATCTGCAAACACTTGAAGCCTCCAACTTGATCCTGATGAAGGATTGTCAAAGAAGTGGGATCGATGTGGGGACCGGTTCCCAGAGTCAACTCAGGCTTTTGGCATGGAGGGTAGTGATTCAGTCTCAGGATTGAATCATTTTCTTCGAAAAAGTATTTGAAGTAGGCTTGGTCAAGTCCTAGACTTATCCCTAGCAGCCCCATTATCTCTTGGGAAACCTTGTTCATGGCTTCACAATATTCCTGGTAAAGCCTCCTGTCAAGTACGAAAAGCAAAATCGAGTGTTAGATTCCTATCCTATGGTAAATCTTGTCGCAACATTCTACAAATTAACATAGGTTATAAAAGAGAAACGCAAAGTCAAAGGCCATCCACTATCCAGTTATCATGTGTATTTTTGTTTTAGGAGAAGGGGTATTTAAGCAATCCATGTTGAATGGATTTAGGGTTCGGTCATGCAAGAAATGATGTCTAATGAATTTGTCACTCCATCTCTTTCAAACCTAAAAAAGATGCATATCCAATTGTCACTATTTGTACAACGCTTGAAATACATATGGAGTAAACAAATACGCTGAAACTGCAACATGTATTTTTTGCATTTTGGAGACTAAATCTTGACGTGAAAATAAGCTGATCATCTCGTATATCGGAATGCAAATTAGCATTTCTCCTATTTAATTAGGAATGGAAGGGTGAGAAGAATTTATTTACCCGAAATCTCTAAAATCTTCACCCATCCAATTCACCATATAGTGTTGCACGATATTTTGAGTGTGAGGACAGTACCAAAAAGATAGTGTTTCTTTCCATGGCAACTTGGAGGAAAACCTCCCAACGAAACTGCTTGCATACCCATAGCTTTCTCCTACTTTTCTCTTAGCCTTTTGCTTCTCAGAGAGTTGCAGGCTGAAGAAGCGGTCCATGTACTGATGAGCTTTGTCTATAAGCCCTGAATCCACCCCATGGTTTACAACCAGAAAAAACCCACGCTTCTTGCATGCCTCATTCACCGCCTCTGCCGCTTTTGATACAGCAAGAGAGTCCCTAAGCAAGAAAGCTCCCAAGTCAATGGTTGGAATTACAAGTTCCAGGGCATCCAGGCATGGCTTCTCGTCGTCAGGCCATATGAACTGAGAGGGTATATTGGATTCAGATCCAAGGATTGATGCATCGAAAGCTAAAGGGCGATGCTTATTCTTTGCGACAGCAGCAGTTTGTGGAAGCATCGGCTTGTCTTGAATGACAGAAACCTTTGGCAGACAATGTACCATTTTCTGTTTCTTGTTTTAGGTGGTCGGAGAGGAAAAAGAAGACAAGATATAGAGGAGCAAAACTAAGAGGGTTTAAATCAGAGAAGTAGACAACCAATAATATATGGAATCTAATTGTTTGTTTTGAACTGTTGCCTCATTCCCTCTTTAATTTGTGTTGTGTTGGCAGCTTAAATTGGATTGATTGTATATGTACACTTATTGGCTATTGATTAATTATAGAGATTTTTTGCCCCCTCCCAATAAATTAATTACTAATTAGATAGATTTCAATTTACGTTTTATTTTTTTTTGGTTAATTAAGAAGCATTTCCTCTATCTTTTACTGTATTAGTGTCACTGGTGCACTGGACATTCTAGAAATTTATGCACTCATTGCAAAAATTTATTTTATTGAATAATAATTTGGACGATTGAACTTTTTTTTTTAAAAATACACAACTTTTAGAGAACCATAATTTGTTATTAATAAATAAAAAATTTCTTATTTTATCACTACAACAAAATATACTTATTGCGACACTTTTGGGGTGATACTTTTTTAAGTGTTGGGATAGACTTGTCGACCTACGTTTTGGCCAACTATTTGTATAAGAGTTAGAATATGCATGCCTAAGACAACACTTAAATAAGAGTCAGCTTTGTTCAACACTATGCCGACACTTTTGGGCCGACACTTTCTTAAGTGTTGGGATAGACTTGCCGATATACACTTTGGCCAACTCTTTATAGAAGAGTTGAGATATGCATGCATAAGGCAACGCTTAAATAAGAGTCTGCTTTGTCCAACACTATGCCGACCCTTTTGGGCCGACACTTTTCCTAAGTGTTGGGATAGACTTGTTGATATACACTTTGGCCAACCCTTTGTATAAGAGTTGGGATATGTATACCTAAAACAACGCTTATATAAGAGCGTCTTTATTCAACACTATGCCAACACTTTTCTAAGTGTTGGGGTAGACTTGTCGGCATATATTTTGGCCAACTCTTTGTATAAGAGTTGGTATATGCATGCCTAAGGCAACACTTAAATAAGAGTCAGCTTTGTCCAACATTATGTCGACACTTTTGGGCTAACACTTTCCTAATGTTGTGATAGACTTGCCGACATATGCTTTGGCCAACTCTTTGTATAAGGGACGGGATATGCATGCCTAAGACAACGCTAAAATAAGAGTCAGCAACACTATGCCAACTTGTGTTATACCTTTCCCAACTATATAAAAGTGTTGTCATATGAAAAGAAAAACTCTTATGTCCTAACTCCCGATATACCACAAATCACTAATTTTATAATTGTATATATCACTTTTCTAATAAATTAATTTTATATTAAATAAAAAATTATGGTATTAATATTTTAAACTAATATATTTGGATTTAAAATATGAATATTCTTAAAAAATTACATAATGAGTGTTAATAATTATATATAGTCAAATTAAAAATGACTTAATAGATTCGAGTGAGAATAAGGTTTAAGATTCATATATCCTCACTGCATTTTTCATGACACATAATTGTTATTTTTTTTCTTTAAAGATGAATTTTTAAGGTTAAAACATGTTTGATGACTAGAATCATTGTTAATGGAAAAATTTTCATAATCAAATTAGAAATTAAAAAATTGCTGTGATATTAATTTTTAAGGTTAAAAAACGCTGCAAAAAACATTTTTTTAAACAAAACGGCGTCGTTTTGCTCCCTATCTATTTATTATTTAACTAGTTTATTTATATTAGTTAAAATATAATTTATTTTTAATTGAATATTTAAAATCTTCAAAAAAAATTAATGACACGTAGAAAAAATTTGAAAGTAAATACATAGAAAAATATATGTTAAAAATAAAAAAAATTAAAATACTATTATTTAAAATAATTTTAAAGTTTTTTGGGTATATGACTGATTGTTTTTTAATTTATATATTAAATAATTTCTTATACAATTGTAAAAGAGATAATATTAATTTGAATATATTAAAATTATCATTATAGTTTAAATTATTTAAGAGATAATAGATAAACTTTATATATATTAAAATTAAAAAATTGCTAACCCATGCATCTCTAGAGAAACAAAATTAATTAGTAAATTGAAAATGTTATATAAATTTCTTAAAATATTGAAAGAATATATAATATTCAAATTTTATCTAATTAATTTAGTGTTTAAGGTTTATGATTTAGTGTTTATGGTTTATGATTTAGTGATTATGATTTATGGTTTAAGGTTTAAGGTTTAAGGTTTCTAATATAGTGTTTAAAGTTTAGGGTTTAGGGAAGATCAAATGAAGATGGGAGTGAAGGAGAGGCCAATGCTACTAAAGAAAGGTTTGGTCAATGAATTAGTTAACTGATGTCAACCGGAACTGAGCTATTTTTAATCAAGTTTTTTTCACCCTTATTTGTAGGGTTCTTAGAATGTCATATGTCCGTGCTCGTGTTAGAAACAAGTTTCAGACACGAATACTTCAAGTAAAATAAAGAGTCAAAAAAATATAATTAACCTTTGTATTAACCAACCATGAACTTCTTTCGGATTGATTTGATTCTTCTGATTTGTTTGATTCTATCGTAACATCATAAGCTCTGTCTTCTTCAATACAAAAAAACTACATATTCTTCATTAGGAAGACATATCCAGCTCGAGTTTTCATTTTATTTAAAATTATTTTCGTACACCATTATAAAAATTTACAAATTAAATATATTCTTTGGAACAAAACAAACTTAATTCAAAGGAATTTAAGAAATAATTAAACCTTTCAAATATAGAAACAAAGAAGAAAATTGAATTGAAAAAAATCATTTTGTTTTAATCAAAATGGCGCCATTTTAATTTTTTCCCCCTAAAAATTTCCTCTGAACCCTAAATTTTCCCCTAATAATACAAAAGAGGGTAAGAGAAATTGGAAAAAAAATAAAAAAGGACATTTTTTTCTTTTCTTCTCTTCATCTTCCCCAAAATGCCGAAAACCTAGAGGAGAAAAGGGAGAAAGAAATTCTTTAAAATTTCTTATTTTCCTTAACTGTGAGAAGGGAAATCGATGGTAAAAGGAAAGGGGAAAAATTCATGTTTTCTTCTATATTATATATATATATATATATATATATATATATTATTTGTACTTTTACTTTTCTTTTCTTTTGTTGGTTCGAATGGATGAAATAAAAAGGGAAGTTGGTTGCATGGAGGGAGAGGCCATGGATTTGGCATATTAAATAGTTGTTTCTTCATATTAAGAAGCTTGAGAGGTGGGAGATGGTTAAAGTGGTAAAGGCAAGGAGAAAGTTTGTGATCGTAACAGGAAATTGGGCAAGAATTCGGTAAGTATTCCTTGAAATTTAGACACTCTTACTCATTTAGTTAATTGACGAGTCGAATTAAACTAGTTGGTGACTTCAATTAAGTCGTTTGAATTTTATTATTAAACTGTCAATTAGCTGCTGTTGATTTTCGGCTAGGAGCAAATAAATCATGTTGGAAATCTGAAGAAATGGTTGTAAATAAAAAACAATTGTTGCTGTTGGTTATGGTGTGAGTTTAAGTTATTTCTTGAATGATTAATTGTACTCTAATGCTGGTATGTGTGATGAAATTTGAGGGAAAAGTCTTGATGACTGTTAATTGTTCAGTGAACTGTCGAGGCATGCAAACTCCATGCATGCTGTCTGAATATGACTTTTTGTAATGAAATTAAGGTAACTTGTTGCTGGAATTGATTAAATATTAATGTCCTAAGCTGAAATTAGAAGATGTCATAGTTATAATTAAGATGTCCTACTGCTTGGTCGTGATTAAAATGTAAGTATTTATGCTGTAAGTATTTATGTTCACTTAAACCATTATTTGAAGTGGATTAATTGTTATAATTTAAACAGTCTTAATAATGAAATTGTGGTATCTTCAAACGACAAACTGAGAGGGGTTATAGCTATGATTTATAGTGCTTTGGTGCCGTGGTTAAAATGTATAACTCTAGGATTGATATTGATGATGTGCCGTTAATGAGTAAATTGTGTTTTATTTGCCAAATGACTTGTTATTTTAGAAGTACAAATTGAGTGTTGCTAATGGTGAGTTTTCTTTAAACTTATTTTGTTATTTTCATGCTTAAAAAAATATATATTAAATTAGCATTGAAGTTTCGGTTTGGATTTAATGGCTGAAAATGTTTTTTAAATTTCAAGGCTACTTACTATCTGTTTACACTTGCTGCAGGTACCACCTATATATAATTATAATATTGGTGTGCTCTGTTTCATGTTAATTGCTTTATAATTAGTTGCGTAATTCAATTCTGCCATTTCATTAAACGTTTAAGGTGCATAGATGTTGGATACGACAAGATCCTGCCTATGGCTATGGCAACTTGTTTTGGGACTGCTGTTGTTCATAACAAACTATGTTCAAAGCGCTGTAACAAAAGGAGCCAGTCAGTATTTATCTTTTCTTCCTCTTTGGATTTCCATTGTTAGATTTCTTAATAATATGCTTAAATTGTGATGAAACTATAGTTTGTTTGCATTCAAACTGAAATAAAAAAATTGGCATTTCTATTCCCTACCATTATGGGCTATAATTCAACCCACACTAAATTTTACCAATAAAATTGAAGAGAACAACAAATTTGTTTTTCGGGGACATATTCTTAATGTTTTATTAAATATCACGTTTGCTAAATATTATTTCTTTCAAGTTTAATATTCAGATCCACAAAGAAGATTATTATAATTCATGGCCTTTAGTTATTCAATAACGCCAACCAACAAATAGTGTATATATCTATGGATAGAATTATTTCTCTTTCTTTTTTCTTTTTTTAGTTATTCAATAAATTTAATAACATGAATTTTTATATGATTTAGATAATAGGTTATAGTCACCACATGCAAATTTTTATTTTTATTTAATAATGTTCCTTAATTCAAAATATTCACCATTTAAGAAAATAATTACATGGTTTTTTTTAAATATATGTGTTTATTATTTTATATTAGTCAAACATCATGATCAAGCAATACAGGTAATGGTAATATAGCTGCCAAATCATGTTTGGGCTGTTTGAGTTGCAGGTCAGTTGGCAAAGGACATTGAACTATTTGCACACCATGCTGGTCATGAATCTGTGACCATCACAGATGTCATAGTTTCTGGTGAGTGCATAATGTCAAACACTACGTTTGGATGTATTTCTTCTTTTGTGGTATTATTGTTAGTGACAATCTTGTTTGTCGAAACCATTTTTTATTTTCGAAAAAAACGAGGATCGACTTTAAAACGAGTGGAGTCACCACCAATCCTTTTGTTTAGGTGTGATTGGATCACCTAATAAAACATTTTATTTCATTTAAATCAATTTTGGCCTACGTTGTAATATCCCGAATTAAGGCCTAATCGGAATAGTGGTTTCGTGACCACAAATCTGAGATAGAAATAATTATTTTATAATTATTTTGAGGTTTATGATATGATTGCATAATTGTGTGAAGATTTCGTGAAGAAATTTTTGGCATAACGAGTTTAATTTAAAGTTAGGGATTAAATCGAATAAGTTGCAAAACTTGCATTCTAGAAGTTTTTAGTATGAAATTGCTTTGAAATATTAATTAGGAGGTCTTAAATGGTACTTTGACCAATTTTAAGTTCATTGACAAAATTAGGACATGGAAGGAATTTTTGAAAGTTTAGTAAGGAGGGGCATTTTGGTCATTTGGATATTAAATGAAATAAAAAGGGAAAAATAACACAAAATTGGTTATCATCTTCCTTAGCTGCTGCCGAATGCTCCCTCTCTCCATAGCTAGGGTTTCTTCAACTTTCAAGCTTCATAGTAAGTGATTCCAAGCCCCGTTTTTAATGATTTTTACGTTTTTGAAATCCTTGTGAACTCCTGTATAGCTTATGATAGTAATATTTTGAGTTAGAGTTCATATTTGGAAAAATACCCATAGGTGAAATTTGTGAATTTTGATGTTTTATGATAGAATATGAGGTTTTAAATTAAGTTAGACAACTTGTGCTACTTGGTTTTGAGTGAAAACGAGTAAAAGGGCTTAATCGGTAAAAACACCTAATAGTCATAAGTACATGTTAGAGTGAGAATTTGATGTTGCCATAGAAGGGAAAAGTGATCAGCATGTTATAAAACATAAGAATAAGGAATTAAGTTTAATCCCGAGATTAGGGGCAAAAGTGTAAATATGCAAAAGTTTAGGGGTAAAATTGTAATTTTGCTAAAATTTGAATTAAAGACTAATTTGATCATGTGAGTATTAAATAAGCTAAATGTGTTATTTTAAATCAAGAAAGACGTGGAATCGAATTTCAATCGAGGAAAAGAAAAGATTGTGGACTAAATTGCAAAATCTTTATATTTTGGTACCAAGGTAAGTTCATGTGTAAATAATGTAGCATAATTGTTATTTTTAAGTTATTGATGTTAATTATATGATATGCTGATTTTTATCATGAAATATATGCTTTGTGGTTATTTTCGAATAAAATGCAAATTATGTGTATTATTTGTTAAATATAAAGTGCTACCGAGTATTGGTTTCAGTATTTTACGGAAGATGGCAAGGATATGTGCCTGAGGAAAATCCCGTTTGAACCTTAGGAATAGATTAGGATACAAGTGACATGTCACTAGGATGGTTGAGCATCCGAACTCGTTGAGTTGAGTCCGAGTTCACTTATGGATGCGAATGTCCGAACTCGTTGAGTTGAGTCCGAGTTCACTTATGGATGCGAACGCCCGAGCTCGTTGAGTTGAGTCCAAGTTCACTGAGGGGCGGGTTACATGATTGCTTGATTACATATGTGGCACTTATGTGCAAATTATCCATGTATCCGAGTTATATTCCGATGTGTTCAACGGGTAAAATTTCTAGTGAAATGGAAGAACACTTAAAATACAAGTGACGTTTTGGTAAGTGTTGTGAAATGGACACTTTGGGCAGGTATGTACTTAACCCTTGGGTTGAAAATAGATACTACAACGATAAGGTGGTAAGATGATGAATGATGTTTAGAAATGTGATATATGTTTTGGTGATACCATGCTAAGGTTGTTTGGTATAATTGTATTGTTATGTTACTTGTTATTTGCATATGAACTTACTAAGCATTTATGCTTACTCCCTCCTTTTTATTCACTGTAGTTTTGAACAAGTCGGCTCGGGAATTGGGACAGGTCGAAGGTGCAATCACACTATCCGAAGGACTTTTATTTTGGTAAATGGCTTGTAAAACTTAAGTATGGTATGTATAGCAATATACCTACTTTGTGTAAATAATTTTGTGATATGGCGGTGATTTGGTTGAGAAAATGCTTGATAATGATAAGTCATGGAAATGGGTAATTTAGATCATGTTTGATGGCATGGAAGGTTAATAGGTTATCTAGTCCATAAAAACTCATGAAAAGATGAAATTTGCCTTAAACAGAACATTGCAGCAACACTGACGTGAGTTTGAAAATTTACTAAAAATCATAGAAATCGAATTTGGTGATTTATTAAATATGAAATTGAAGCCTAATATGTCTATTTTCACATAAAACAAACGAAACAGGTAAAGGAATTATATGTTAGAAGATATTTGAATTTTAGTGAAACAGGGCCAGAGCGATTTCTGGATCCCCTGTTCCAACTTTAGAAATTCACCATAAATTGTACAAAAATAATTAGGTGGTTTATTTTATATTATTGGAATCCTTATTGAGTCTAGTTTTAGGATAAACAAACAGCATAGTAATATAAATTTTTCACAGAGAGAAATATGGTTCGTAGTAAACAGAGGTCAGTCCAGTCAAGTCCTAAAACAGGGGTAAATTTAACTAATAAACTGTACTAATTGGCCCAACCAAAAATCCTAAAAAAAATTAGTGAATAGATATATGAGTCTAGATTTAGAAAAAACTTACGGATCTTGATTTCGAGTTTCGTAACTCGAGATATGATTTTTCTTGTAACTGTGACGCAGGTAGCTAGAAAGCTGTGAATGTAGAAACAAATGATTCGAAGTTCTTAATTTGATAAATTATGTTCGGTAACACCTCAAGCTCGACTTCGGCGATGGTCTCGGGCGTGGGGGCGTTACACTACGTAAATTTGAGAAAATGAGATCGGGAGCAAGTTACATATGAGGAAGGATTAGCACCCTCATTACGCCCAAAATTGGTACCAAATTGATTAAGTACTGTCCCTAGGTCTAATATTTTAAAATATTTTGAAATATGGTTCCTTTTAAAAATTTTGAATAGTTCAAGTTGGTCGTCAAAATTCTCTCGTTTCAAACGAATAAAGCATCACATCCAGCACGATTGGACACGATCCTTTATACCTTTGAAAGCACGATTGATTTTTGACTTCCAAAAGCTCATACATCAAAGATTACAAAAGGATGTCCAATTATTTAGTCCAACAAAAAATCGAAACCCAGCACGGTAGGGCACGATTTCTCGAATTTCCTAACATTGAACATTGCCTGATTTTTAGAATTTTTTTAAAAAAAATTGTAAACTAGCTCAGAATACATTTATTTGACTTGAAATAAAATGGAATAATTAATTTTTTTAAAAAAGTTGGAAATTACAAAGCAACATTTGTACAAAAAGAGGAATAATAAACATGGATAATGTGCACACATAAAGTACAATACTTGGTGAATGAAGATGATACAACCTTATTTAACCAATTAACAAAACAAACAATTAAACTTAACTAATCTAAGAAAAATGTAACCAAATTTTCAAGCATGGATGGAGAACAATTGATACAACAATACCAAAAAACAAATAAATTATATGCAACAATAATATATATGGCATAATATAAAACAATCAATACAAAATGTACAAAACAAAATGGAAATTAGAAGCCAATGTCAGATAAGACAATTTTAAAAATAATGATGAATTGATGAACACATAATATACATAATATATGAATTGATGAATTTGAAATAATTTGCATAAAAAACTAGGGATATATAATTATTAAAATAAATGTTATAGAGTGAAGACATTTGAATCAAATAATATGCAAAAGGTTAAAAAATATTTATTTAAAATTGACAATATACACATAATAGAGAAAATTTTAAATAATATCTAAAATTTGAAAGGATAGTAAAAATATGCAATTAGGAAAATAAACTATATACATAATAGATTAAAACATATATTTATATAATAAATTTTAGAAGCAATTATATGTAAAAATAACATGGAATTAAATATCTATCTAGTATCAAATATATGCACCAGTATATATGTACAAATGTATATAAAAACATTTAAATGAAATATTATATGAAATGTTAAAATAATATGATATAAAAAAAAGAATTTCAAAATAATGATTTTATAAAAACAAAGTAAATTTATCAAAAATAGTTCAAGACATATATAAAAAAAATATTAAGTGAATTTCAAAAATAATAAGTGTTACAAATAAATCAAAATAATATACGTGATAAATATATATAAAAATATCTAAACCAAATATTACAGCATGTTAAAATAATATGATATAAAAAAGAACTTCAAGATAATTATACAAATAAAACAAAGCAAAATTATTAAAATAACTCAACATATAAAAAACATTAAATGAATTTTTAAATAGTAAGCTATACAAATAGAAAACTCAATTAAAATAGAGTTAAAATAGAAGGGATAATTTATAAATAAAATAAATTATTGAGATTAAAATAGGGACCAACGCGCAATACGTGCAAATGCACAGGGACCAAAGTTGGAAATATTCCAGATCCCAAAACACTGCGTTGAAGTGCTGACCAAATTCAAAACATGCGCAAACTACAGAGAAAAATTAAAAAATGAAATAAAACAAATAACACGTAATCGAATGATTGCGTGAAAAGGAAAGACTTAATGCGCAATTATCCCCTCTCTACAAGAACACGCGGATCCTAGGGGTAAGGGATCGGATCGGGTCGGGTTGGCTCTATACGGTGCCGTTTCAAGGCTTTCGAACCATATCCTAAACGGTGTCGTTCCATACCAATTTAAAGAGGAAAGAAGCCTAAAAAACCTAAGTGTTTCGGCAAATTGAAAGGGGAAATAGAAAACCCTAAAGGTTTTCCCCTAATTGGTCCGCTGCTCAACCACCACTCCACCATTATGATTGATGGATGATGGCCTACGGTGTTGTCCCCTCATCTCTTCATTCGAAACCTAGCCTCAAAGCTCGTCAATTTCGGCCTCAAAATCCCTTCTCAACCTTCGATGCCGACAAAGGAAATGGAGATTTCAATGGCTCATTCATGAAGGTAAGCCTTCTCTTTTATTTTCTTGTATTTAAACCATATGCAAACTCAAAGAAAAGAAACACATAAAAAAAGACCGAGAATCACCTTTTCAATAATTTTCAATTTGATTTTGTTGTATTCAGTATGCGTAAGGTTTAAAAAATTACATCAATGGCTTTTTATAGCCGGATTTACAGAGAATAAAAAATAAAAAATATATTTTCCTTCTGTCATTTGGCTGTGTATTCTATTAGCTTCCTCTTCTTGTGTATTCTATTGTAGGTGTGGCTGTACGAAGAAGGAGACCCTGGTGACGTGGAAGCCGTACGTGGGAAACCGCTCGTGGTAGCCCGACCCTCTGGCGCTGCTCTAGCGTATTCTAGAAGTTTCTGGTGTTCTCCGACTGTTGAGCTTTTTTGGGTCTCTTTTGGGTCTCGGGTTTGGGCCATTGAAGTCGGGTCTAGGGTTTTGGATATAGTTTTTGGGCCATTTTGGGTTAGGTCTAGATCAATAAGTTTGGGTTTAGTTTAATTTAGGCCCGAAAATTTGTAAAATGGACTTTGGACTCATAAATAATTTGGTTTATTATTTATTTCTGTTTGATTTTATTATTTTTATTTTTGGTTTATGGGCCCAGGCAAATTGGGCCTATTATAGCTGCTCCTCTTTGCTTATTGTCATGTAACGAGAATAGAGCAAAGACTATAAAAGGACCAATTTTGCCTGGTTTTGCTGAATCTTGACTTCTTTGGTGCTTCTTCAAGTAGTCTCAGTCAATCCTACCTTTTTCAGGGGTATACCCCACCAAAATTCGTCGACTTTGATCTGCTCCGCTGCTACCTCAGGGAAATAAGATCTACAATCATCAGTCTGCTTCCTTGCTACATTAGGAAAATAAGACTCAATCTTCAACCTGCTCTCTTGCTACCTCAGAGAGATAAGGCTGGTGGCTTAAATCTGCTCCATTACCGATACATGGAGATAAAATCTTCAATCTTCAGTTTGCTTCCTTGCTACCTCAAGAAGATAAGACTCAATCTTCAACCTGCTCCACTGCAACTTTAGGGAGACAAGGCTTGGGGCTTAAATCTGCTCCATTGCCGATACATGGAGATAAGATTTGCCTCTTTCGATCTGATCCACTACTGCTTAGGGAGATAAGATCTTCAATCTTCAATCTGCTTCCTTGCTACCTCGGGAAGATAAGACTCAATCTTCAACCTGCTCTCTTGCTACCTCAAAGAGATAAGGTTGGTAGCTTAAATCTTCTCTATTGCCGATACGTGGAGATAAGATTCACCATCTGTGATCTGCTCCACTACTGCTTAGGGAGATAAGATCTTCAATCTTCAGTCTGCTTTCTTGCTACTTCAGAAAGATAAGACTCAATCTTCAATCTGCTCTCTTGCTACCTTAGAGAGATAAGGTTGGTGGCTTAAATCTACTCCATTGCCGGTACATGGAGATAAGATTTGCCGTCTTTGGTCGTTCCACTACTGCTTAGGGAAATAAGACCTTCAATCTTTAGTCTGCTTCCTTGCTACCTTAGGAAGATAAGACCACCATCTTCAACCTGCTCTCTTGCTACCTCAGAGAGATAAGGCTAGTGGTTAAAATATGCTCCATTGCCGATACATGGAGATAAGATTCACCGTCTTTAGTCTATTCCACTGTAACTTCAGAGAGATAAGACCTGTCATTTCAACCTGCTCCACTGCAATTTCAGGGAGATAAGGTTAGTAATCTTCGATTTACTCCGCTGGAACTTCAGGGAAATAAGATTTGTCTTCACCAATGTCGCTACACTGTCTTCTGGGGAACATGTCCTGTAGACTCGATTTTATATGCACATGTTTATGCCAAATGATTAGGATGCTATGATTGAAATGAATCCAATGCTCATAACTAATATGAATGATATATGCAGAAATGAGAATGATTCCATTTTAAAATTTAAGGTATCATCACTCGTTGTTCATCAGCATGCTGTCGCTGACGTATTCTCTCAACCCTCATCTCGACAGAGTATCCCAAAGCAACAGTCATATTTTGCTCAGCAAGTTTACCTCACTGTAATTCCAACGTCCCTTCCGCTATTCTTTCTGAGACAAAATCATTACAACTCCTAGTTGAATTTTCCTTTATTCGATCTGCTACCTCACTCCTCAGGTGTCATAGCCAAATGTGCGCGTTTGATATTTGCATGGATACAAAATATTATTTCCCCCTTTCTTAAAATAGTTCCCTTTTTATATTGATCATTTTTCCAAAATTGTATCACCAATGCCCTATCCTGCCCTTTTTTTTCAATCATCATTTGGACCAAAAATCCAAAGAAGCCACTTATTCAAGTATGTCCTTAAGCTTTGGTGCATTCTAAACAATATTTATGTTTCAGGTTCTTGTATTATCTAGAAACTTCTAAAGTAATATGCGAAACTTCTATTATGAAAATATTACTAGTTCATTCATTATTATTTTAATGCAACATGCTTGCAATCAAATCATAATAATGGTTAAGAATGGAATTGAATTTGAACTTAAAGTGAATAAATCAAAAGAACAAAAATGGTAATTGATTTGGGAATGTATATCTCGAAAAAGAAAGACTATTTCAAATATAGCCAATTTATTAGAAATAAAATAAAGACTAGGTCCCCTTAATATCACAAACTGAGTTTCTCCGTGCGAACTTCTTGAAGACCAACCTAAACTTGACATGTGTTTAGAAGATCAAAAGTACTCTATCAATGCCCCAAGATCCAACATACTCTTTCCTTATGAATTCAAGTATAGCAAGATCATCGCCTTTTCTATTTTAGATTAACATCTGAGCCACCCTTTTCGGGTTTTCAACTCAAATCCCCTTTGGTCTCAAGGCGCCCTTTGCGGGTTTTCACCTTGGCCTCTCCTTTTTTTTTAATTTATTTTTCATTGAGTCTCAAAGTGCTCTTTACGGGTTTTCACTTTGGCCTCTTTTTTTTTAAGAAAGTCTCAAAGCGCCTTTTATGGGTTCTCACTTTGGCTTCTTCCCCTCCTTAGGTGTAATACTTTTTGACTGAATTCGATTTCACTAGATTAGACAAGGTTTTTCCATCCATTTCAGCCAGTATTAATGCTCCTACGGAAAAAGATTTCTTCACCACATAAGGCCCCTCCCAATTTGGCATTCATTTTCCTCTGAAATCCTTTTGTATAGGAAGAATCTTTTTCAGAACCAAATCTCCCTCATGAAATTCTCTTGGGCGAATCTTTTTGTCATAAGCCCGTATCATTCTTTTTTGATACATCTGACCATGCTGAATAGCCCTCAGCCTCTTTTCCTCAATCAAATTCAACTGATCATATCAAGACCGTATCCATTCTGCTTCATCTAACTTCAATTCTGACAAAACTTGGAGAGAAGGTATCTCCACCTCAATGGGTAAAACTGCTTCCATTCCATAAACCAATGATAAAGGCGTTGCCCCAATAGAAGTTCTGACTGATGTTCGATAAGCATAGAGAGCAAATGGCAACTTCTCATGCCAGCCTTTGTAAGTTTCGGTCATTTTTCCCATAATCTTCTTGATATTTTTATTGGCTGCTTCCACTGCCCCATTCATTTTTGGACGATATGGTGATGAATTATGGTGTCTGATCTTAAACTAACTGCTGACCTTTGCTATTATGCTATTGTTCAAATTTAATGCATTATCAGATATGATCCTCTCAGGCATCCTATATCGACATATGATTTCCTTCTTTAAAAATCTACTGACTACCGATTTAGTTGCATTGGCATATGAAGCAGCCTCCACCCACTTGGTAAAATAATCAATGACCACAAAGATGAAACGATGCCCATTTGAAGCCTTCGGTGAGATTGGTCATATGACATCCATGCCCCACATGGAAAACGGCCATGGGGAACATACAAAGGCGAGGGAGCTACATGAATCTTATCACTGTAAATTTGACATTTGTGACATCTCTTAGCATAATTGATGTAGTCTCCTTCCATAGTTGACCAATAATATCCAAACCTCATAATTTTTTTAGCCATTGTGAACCTGTTAGCATGTGTTCCACAAACACCTTCATGAATTTCTTCCAAAATTTTCTTGGCTTTCACGGCATCCACACATCTTAATAGTACTTGATCCTTTCTTCTTTTGTACAGGATCTCCCCATCTAAGACATAATCACAGGCTAACCGTCTCAGTATCCTTTTGTCATTTTTCGTTGCTTGATCCGGATATTCACGATTTCTCACGTATCGTAATATATCCTGATACTAAGGGTAATCATTTCTTTCTTCTTCTTCTTCTATATTATAACAATAAGATGGGGCCTCACAGATACTCATCTAAATGAGTTTCACATCTTCATGTCTGCACACTTTGATCATGGAAGTCAAAGTAGCCAAAGCATCTGCCATCTGATTTTCATCACATGGGAGATAATTGAAAGTAATATCATCAAACTCTTCAACCAATCCTAACACCAACTTTATATAATTGATTAATTTGGAATCTCTTGTTTCTCATTCACCTTGAAGTTGGTAAATCACCAGCGCAGAGTCTCCATATACTTCCAGTGACTTGATTTTGCGCTCTATAGCTGCTCAGAGTCCCATGATACATGCTTCATACTCTGTCATATTATTTGTGCAATCAAAATCCAATTTAATGTGAATGGATAATGATCTCCACTTGGAGATACCAAGACTGCTCCAATTCCATTACCCATAGCGTTTGAAGCTCCGTCAAAATTCAATTTCCAAAAATGATCTTTTGTAGTGTCCTCTTTAGTAACTGCCACATACACTATCTCCCCATTGGGGAAATCAAAATTCAAGGGCTCATAATCTTCTAAAGCTCGACTGGCCAGAAAATCTGCAATTGCGCTCCCTTTCACGACTTTTTGACTCACGTAAATTATGTTAAATTCAAAAAGCAAAATTTGTCACCTAGCCATTCTTCTATTCAAGGCATTTGACTCCATCATGTACTTTAGAGGATCCAAATTTGAGATTAACCAAGTCGTATGGTACAACATGTATTGCCTTAACCTTCGAGTTGTCCAAATCAGAGCACAACACAATTTTTCAATTGGCGAATATCTCAATTCACACACAGTGAATTTCTTATTGAGGTAATATATCGTCCTTTCTTTTCTTCCTGATTCATCATGTTGACCAAGCACACATCCCATAGAATTATCAAACACAACTAAATACAGTATCATTGGCCTGTCTAAGCTTGGAGGTGATAACACTAGAAGACTTGACAAATATTTTTTAACCTTATCAAAAGCTCTCTGGCATTCATCATCCCATTCTTCTCAGTTATGCTTTTTAAGAAGACGAAATATGGGGTTGCATCTCTCTCACTGACTACAAAGCCCAATAACTTTCCTGATCTAGCCCCAAAGGTACACTTGGTTGGATTAAGGTTTAGTTGAAATTTTTTCAACCTCATGAACAACTTTCTCAACACTTGGATGTGTTCCTTTTCGGTTCGGGATTTGGCTATCAGATCATCAACATAAACTTCAATCTCCTTAGGCATCATATCATGAAATAAGGTCATCATGGCCCTTTGATATGCCACTCCAGCATTCTTTAGTCTAAACGGCATCACTTTATAACAAAACGTGCCCCATAAAGTTATGAAAGTAGTTTTTCCCATGTCCTCAGGATGCATCTTGATCTGATTATACCCCGAGAAGCCATCCATGAAAGAAAACAATGAGTAGCCAGCCGTATTGTCCACTAGCGTATCAATGTGAGGTAAAGGGAAATTGTCCTTTGGACTAGCCTTATTTAGATCTCTATAGTCCACACACATTCGCACATTTCCGTCTTTTTTAGGAACAGGCACAACGTTAGCTACCCATTCTGAGTATTTGATCACCTAAAGGAATCCAGCATCAAATTGCTTTTTGACTTCCTCATTTATTTTTAAGACAATATCTGGCCTCATTCTTCGAAGCTTCTACTGAACTGGCTTACAATCTTCTCTTATGGGAAAGTGATGTACTACAATATCAGTGCTTAAACCATGCATATCCTGGTATGACCATGCAAAAAAATCTTTGAATTCCTGAAGCAACCCAACAAGGTCTCGCTTTGTTTCTTCAGTTATGCAAATTCCAATTTTTACAACTTTCCCTTCTTCTAGAGTCACCATGTTCACTGCTTCTTTATGAGGTGAAATTTGTTTTTCCTCTTGTTCTACCATCCTTAACAAGTCTAGAGATAAATCACATTCTCTGTCATCTTCAAAGTCCTAAGATCCCTCTAAACACATGTCTTGCTCAAATAGTGATTCTGATTCAGTAACAGTGTCACTCATGATATTGATATCCAGGAAACTATTATGGGTACAAAAAATATACACAAAATGAATGAATTTGGTAATTATTGTCTGTATGGTATGTTTATGAATGAAATAAAAGAATGGTTGAAGAAAGTCTAAAAAAGAATCGGGATAGTTATTTAAATGGAAAAAATAACACAATTGCTTGTGAAAAGAATAAAAGAATGTTTGCTTAAAATGATAGCAAAAATGTACTTCATTGAAATAATGATATTTGGACATGAGCCTATTTTACAAAGAAATCCTTATTGCCTCTAGGCTTAAAGCAACAAGTTTGTTTTGAACATTACTCTAAGTAAGTTCTAAAAGCTATAGGAAGGTCTTCTGCAGTCCAATTGTCTAGAACACTCCCAGGCTCATAAGGACGAATATCTGACAATGTCCCCTCTTCAATTTCTTCTTCAAATATGGCATTAATGTGAACATTTCCTAATACTCCTTCTATGTTTTCTTTCTCTGGCATCCCTCGTTCAGGATAAATAATCCCTCCCGATACAAAGTCCTGGAGATGTGAGGTATTATCATGGGTTCCCATTTAATTTCTCCACCACTCACACATGCTCTTCTTCTTTCTTGCCTTCTTTTCAATTCCCTTTTTTTTTCTATCTTGCATCTGGTTTGAACCCCAAAACAAAGCGATCATGCTTGTCTTTCAACATTGGAACCTCAATTCTTCCTTGGAGACATCTCCCAAGTCCCTTCCCTGGTAAATTTCCACGTCCTACCATCAACTGTAGACCCATCATCGTAGTTTTAGACATTTTCGGCTCTAGAATTCTACTTCCCTCAATGATGAATGTTGCATTTACAAACTCCAAAGATCGAAAATAACATTTAATAGTTTCATCATTTGTCTCTAAATATGGTGCGTCATTGCTTACAGCTGCAATAATGTCCTCTTCAGCATTTATCGTTACCAGCCATCCTTCTGATACTAGCTTTAACTTTTGATGTAATGACGAGGGCACTGCCCCTGCTGAATGTATCCAAGGTCTCCTTAACAGGCAGTTATAAAAGGGATTAATATCCATCACTAAGAAATCTACCTCATATGTAGTTGGGCCAATCAACAAAGGTATTTCTATTCTCCCCATGACTCTCATTTCCATGTCATCAAATGTTCGTACTATATTCTGACATCCTTTCATGTGTGAGCTATCCACGGGTAACCTGTTTAACGTGGACAAGGATAATACATTCAATACCGACCCATTGTCTACCAAGACCCCTAGCACCGTGTATCATTTACATCTGGTAGGTATATGCAAAGCTTTAGTAGATCCTATACCTCCTGGTGGTATCTTATCATCATTGAAAAAGATGAAGTTGTCTGCACTTATGTTATTAACCAACAGATCCAACTTATTGATAGAAATAACTTTAGTCACATATGTCTCATTTAGCATTTTCATCAATGCACTTCGATGTACTTCGGAGCTTAGGAGCAAAGCTAATATAGATATGTGGGCTGGTTGTTTATGCAACTGTTCTACCACACTGTACTCACTATGCTTTAAAAATTTCAGGAATTCCTTAGCTTTCTCTTCTTTCACTGGTTCATTAACAGGCACCCCAGGTTTGACCGCGTTTCCCCTCTTTTGTTCAACCATCAGATCTTTTCCTTTTACAGGCTATGCTTGGGCATTTATCAAGTCATATAGTCTTCCACTACGCATGTGGTAACCTATATTTTAATCCTCATTTAATGCGCTAACTGAACTCTCCTTTCCAGGGACTGTCACATTACAATCATAGTTCCAAGGGACCCTTTTGTTATCCTTATAAGAGAAAACTGCTGGTTTCTGAATTATGATCTTCGGTGTAATCTGAACCCCTGCCTTATTTTTCAGACATAAAATAATAACCACAGGATGATTAACTTTTGGGACATTCATCGTGGATTCTGACGTACATATATACTCTTCCTCTTTTGCCTCTTCATAAAATTCTATTTCCTTGTTATCCATCAGGCCCTGAATGAATGCTCTAAACTCTTCACATTCTTGAATTTTGTGTCCCCCTTCATGATGGAACTCGTAATAATTCTCTATCTCATCCTAACTTGCTTCTGAATTCGAAGTAATTAACCCCTTCTCGCCATCTCCTTCTAGACCCATGTCGTAGGAGTTTTTACTTCCATAATGTCCGCATTGATTCTCTTTCCCAAACCTCCATCTATCACGTTTACCCCACTATCAGTATGATTAGGTAACAGATTTTCTGCACTGGGCGCATTATCAAACTTCACATTGCCCATTTGAATAAATCTCTCCACTAGTTTCTTAAAAGTAGTGCAGTTTTCTATTGAATGCCCTATAATCCCCGCATGATACTCACATTGAGCATTGGTATCGTACCATTTAGGGAATGGAGTTTGTAATGGCTTTAGATAAAAAGGTGCCACCACATGTGCATCGAACAAACTTTGTTATAATTCTTTATATGTCATGAGGATTGGTGTAAATTGAAGTTTCTCATTATTTTGCTTTGCTCCAGATTCTTGCCTTGATGAGCCCTGTCCAGCAGTTATCATTTTTGGTTGACTTATAGTAACAGACTTTGAATATCCCATGTTTGCATTGTTCACCTCATTTTCCTTTTTTCAAGGGGCAAACCTTTTAGCACTTTCTCCTGCATCTATCCTTCCATTTCTTATTACATTCTCAATCATTTCCCCAGTCATTACCATATCTGTGAAACTTCTTGTGGCACTTCCTAATATGTGAGTTATGAATAGAGCTTTTAAAGTATTAATAAAGAGCATCGTAGTTTCCTTCTCCAAGAGCGGCTGCTGAACCTGGATAGCCACTTCCCTCCATCTCAGTGCATATTGCTTGAAACTTTCATTTGGTTTCTTCTCCATATTCTGCAGAGTAATTCTGTAGGAGTCATATCTATTACATGACTATACTGTTTCATGAATGCTTGTACCAGATCTCTCCATGAACTAATTCTATTTCGACTCAACTGATTGTACTATTTAGCTGCTACTCCCACCAAACTGTCTTGAAAGCAATGAATCAACAATTGATCATTATTAACATATCCAGTCATTCTCCTGCAAAACATAGTGATATGAGCTTCAGGACAGTTCGTTTCATTGTACTTCTCAAATTCTAGCATCTTGAACTTGTATGGAAGTACTAAGTCTAGAACCAAACTCAGATCTTTTGCATCAATTCCAGGATGTCTATCAATGCCTTCCATTGCCCTGACCTTTTCCTCCAGCCATTTACACCGTTCCTCTAATTGTTTTTGTGATTCTGCCTTTGCCTTTTCCTCTTTTGTAACTTTATCCAAATCAGGCACCATTGGATTATTCGAGTTATTACCAGGATTAAAACCTGAACCAGCTTGGAAATTCATTGGTATTGATACTCCAGCCTGAAACTGCTGCGGTCTGATCATAACAGATGGTTTCTGTAGATTAATCTCAGGTTGCACCTGCACATGTGTTGGAGTGAAACCAGGAGGATACTGAGGGTCTTCATTATTTTCCCCAACATTGTCCATAGGATCTTTCCCCTTATCCATCCTTCCTACCAGCAATTAGGACAACTGAGTCATCATGTTTCTTTGGGACTCCATCATCTGATCCTTCATCTCTTGCTGAATTAGCTAGCTGCTTTTGTATCTGTGACTGCATTTGTTTTTGCATATCCCTTTGCATTTGCTCTAACTTTTCAAGTCTTTTGTCCATTGACTTGGTCTTTTTCCTTGTACCGTAGGGATACGTATTTGGTGTGTTTTTGTTGGTTTCCAGATTACTGAAATAATTTTTAATTAATTAGAATTTTTTTATGGCCTTTAATGCATATGATATAATGTAATACAAATGCATCAAATGAATGCAAATGAGGCATCAATTTCTATTCAATTCCATTTAGAAAACTTTACTACAAAATAAAATGCTTTACATAAAACCGAGTTACAAATAAAACTTCACCCTAATGCTCAGAACTTTAATTTTCCTAAGCAATGAAGCTAGTTCTTGTCCCCTATCTGAATCCAACTCATACTTCACACTTAATATGTCTGCTTGTACTGCCAAAGTCTGCAAGTAATCAGTTACTTCTCGAATTTGTGTTATGGCTTCTCCCATAATGTAATCCCTGTTTCTAACTTGATCTTGAGAATGATGAAGTTGTCCCTTCCATTGTTCTTCATTTGCCTCCAAAAACTCGACCCTCATTTCACAACTCTGCAATGCCACCTCTAATTCTTCTATTTTCCCTTTCATTTCTTCTATCTTGCTTAAGCTTGCTCTCAACTCCATCACAAAATTGCCATTCCGGTACAGACATAGAGATCTCTCAAGTTCCACTACTCTAGCCCTTAATTCGTCTGGTCATTTTTACTCTCGACAAACTTTTCTCCAAAGCCTCATTTTGAGCTTGAACCTCCTGAAATTTCTTTTCCCATTGATCAGCCTTAGCCCTTTCTTCTCGCACTTCTTGACGCCACTGCTCTAAAGTTTTTCCTAATCCAGCAGTCCTTATTGATAGGCGCAGCTTCTTATAATCTGTTTTCAAACCTTCTAAATCCTCCTCAAATTCATTCTTCCTTTTTCGTAACTTTTCTGCCTCTGACTTTTGACCCTCCACATCTAATCTCAGGTGCATCTTTTCTTCCTCCAACTGCTCAATCCTTTTCCCAAGCTCAAAACTCTTCTTCTTAAACTCTTGCTTTATAATTTCCAACTCTGACGGGGCAACTTGTAACTGTTCCTCCATTGGTCTGGTGTCTTCTAAACTTGGCCTAGGAATATTATCATTGACCCTTTTCCTAAACCGTCCATTGTACTCAGGTGTTTTCAAAGAACCCACAGCTAACCTCTTCATCCAGCGAACCTGTTTCCAAGCATCAGATATTTCTCAAACCTTCTTCTTATAATGGTCACCTTTATATAGAAATTCACACTGAGCCAGCCCGTAAGTGGTGGGTATAAACTGCCTCGATTTATACTGCCTTAATGCAAGCAAATGAGTATATCTGGTGGCTCCCCAAATTTCTAACAATGGTACCCAATCAAAATTCCCATATCGATATAGGATTTCATCAATAACCATCCAAAAAGCTCTCCACTCTATATCCTCCTCCTTGAGACTTTGAAGAATTTCCATCCACTTCTCCTCTGAAATATCATCTATCCTTTGCATAGCTGCCTCCTCCTTTAATGGGGAGTAACTTTCAGAGAAGACCCGGTAAGAAACCTTATTTACCTTCCATAAATGCCCATGAAACCACACCATCAATAGTTGTGCACATCTAATAAATCTCCTTTCACCTGCCTTCCGACACATACTCAAGGATCTGAACGTCTCAGTCAGTATTGCAAGTACAAGTGTAATTCCCTTCTCAAGACGATTGAATAAATCAGTGACTGCCTCATTCGCATGCCTTAAAGCCTTAGGAAAAATCACCAATCCATAGATGCTTAAGGCAAAGATATCGACACTCTTCCTTTCATCTGAATATGTTAAAATCAAATTTCTCAGATTCTCCTAAGGAATACATTTACTATCCCCTTTTTGTTGAATTCGAGCAGTGACCCAAGGCTCGCTCATCCCAGTGATATTCATGAATTTCTTCGCAAAAGTTGGGCCATTGAAAACCTTAGCATAAGCTTTGCTGACTTGAATTTTTGGACATCGCAGAAAGGTAGTATATTTCTCTATGGTGGGCACCAAGTCTGCTTCCCCAAAAGTAAAACAACAATAAGCAGAATTCCAAAACTGAGCCATAACTCGGAACAAATATTTATCCACCTTAATATCGAGCAAGTAAGGTATATCACCATAGCTTTGATAGAACAACTGCTTGGTTCCCTCATCCCAATGAGCCCATATATCTCTCAAATCTTGCAACTCATTCTGTGTCACATTGACGCGGGTGAAGTCCTACAACCCCGATATATATCCTTCTGCCAAGTTATCCCGTTTCTCTGATTGTAACTTCTCTGACCATGCACAGACAGCCGTATTATCCTCGACTTTATAAAGAAATTCATTCTCCATCTTAAATCTTCTAACTTAGTAATCGAATACGAATCAACATCTCCTTAAGTATGCAATGTTATGCAAAACACAATAAAACGCAACAAGTCAGTATCAAACATAAGTAATAAATACAAGTAAAACAAAGATAATCAAAGCACATATATAGGCAACTACTAAGGCTTAACATAGCTCTACCTAAATATGGCTCTTAAAGTTCACTATATGTGGCTCGGTTCTAAAGAAAAGGTACCTAAACTAGCAGATTCCTCAATCCTCACCCATTATAGGCTCATATGAATCGAGTTCGCTTCAGGGGAATACATTTCCCTATGACCATGCGGAGATGAAAATCTCACGAAATCATAGGTACGGATGTATCCCGAAAGTAATCCATTAGCCCATGCAGAGGTGAAAACCTCACGAAAACATAGCTTCTTACTCCCACTTAAAAGGTGTGACCACAACGGTCATGTAATGCAATGCAATATTATTCTACAAAATTTGGACCACAAAAAACATGCAAACAAATGCAACAAAGAATCATGATTTTCAAATTAAATTTTAAATTTAGACAAAAGGACAGAAAATAATTAATTTTATGGCTTGACTCTCTTGTTCAGTCACCAGTGGAGTCACCAAGCTGTCGAAACCATTTTTTATTTTCGGAAAAAATGAGGATCGACTTTAAAACGAGTGGAGTTGCCACCAATCCTTTTGTTTAGGTGTGATTGGATCACCTAATAAAATGTTTTATTTCATTTAAATCAATTTTGGCCTACGTAAATTTGAAAAAATGAGTTCGGGATCCGGTTACGTATGAGGAAGGATTAACACCCTCATTACGCCCAAAATTGGTACCAAATTGATTAAGTACTGTCCCTAGGTCTAATATTTTAAAATATTTTGAAATATGGTTCCTTTTAAAAAATTTGAATAGTTCAAGTTGGTCGTCAAAATTCTCTCGTTTCAAAAGAATAAAGTATCACATCTAGCACGATTGGACACGATCCTTTATACCTTTGAAAGCACGATTGATTTTTGACTTCTAAAAGCTCATACATCAAAGATTACAAAAGGATGTCCAATTATTTAGTCCAACGAAAAATCAAAACCCAACATGGTAGGGCACGATTTCGCGAATTTCCAAACATTGAACATTGCTTGATTTTTAGAATTTTTTTAAAAAAAATTGTAAACTAGCTCAGAGTATATTTATTTGACTTGAAATAAAATGGAATAATTAATTTTTTAAAAAAAAGTTGGAAATTACAAAGCAACATTTGTACAAAAAGAGGAATAATAAACATGGATAATGTGCACACATAAAGTACAATACTTGGTGAATGAAGATGATACAACCTTATTTAACCAATTAACAAAACAAACAATACTTAACTAATCTAAGAAAAATGTAACCAAATTTTTAAGCATGGATGGAGAACAATTGATACAACAATACCAAAAAAAAAAATTTATATGCAACAATAATATATATGGCATAATATAAAACAATCAATACAAAATGTACAAAACAAAATGAAAATTAGAAGCCAATGCTGTATAAGACAATTTTAAAAATAATGATGAATTGATGAACACATAATATACATAATATATGAATTGATGAATTTGAAATAATTTGCATAAAAAACTAGGGATATATAATTATTAAAATAAATGTTATAGAGTGAAGACATTTGAATCAAATAATATGCAAAAGGTTAAAAAATATTTATTTAAAATTGACAATATACACATAATAGAGAAAATTTTAAATAATATCTAAAATTTGAAAGGATAGTAAAAATATGCAATTAGGAAAATAAACTATATACATAATAGATTAAAACATATATTTATATAATAAATTTTAGAAGCAATTATATGTAAAAATAACATGGAATTAAATATGTATCTAGTATCAAATATATGCACCAGTATATATGTACAAATGTATATAAAAACATTTAAATGAAATATTATATGAAATGTTAAAATAATATGATATAAAAAAAATTTCAAAATAATGATTTTATAAAAACAAAGTAAATTTATCAAAAATAGTTCAAGACATATATAAAAAAAATATTAAGTGAATTTCAAAAATAATAAGTGTTACAAATAAATCAAAATAATATACGTACAAATATATATAAAAATATCTAAACCAAATATTACAGCATGTTAAAATAATATGATATAAAAAAGAACTTCAAGATAATTATACAAATAAAACAAAGCAAAATTATTAAAATAACTCAACATATAAAAAACATTAAATGAATTTTTAAATAGTAAGCTATACAAATAGAAAACTCAATTAAAATAGAGTTAAAATCGAAGGGATAATTTATAAATAAAATAAATTATTGAGATTAAAATAGGGACCAACGCACAATACGTGCAAATGCACAGGGACCAAAGTTGGAAATATTCCAGATCCCAAAACACTGCGTTGAAGCACTGACCAAATTCAAAACACGCGCAAACTACAGAGCAAAATTAAAAAATAAAATAAAAAAATAACATGTAATCGAATAATTGCGTGAAAAAGAAGGACTTAATCCGCAATTATCCCCTCTTCGCAAGAACACGCGAATCCTAGGGGCAAGGGATCGAATCAGGTTAGGTTGGCTCTATACGGTGCCATTTCAAGGCTTTCGAACCATATCCTGAACGGTGTCATTCCATGCCGATTTAAAGAGGAAAGCAGCCTAAAAAACCTAAGTGTTTCGGCAAATTGAAAGGGGAAATAGAAAACCCTAAAGGTTTGCCCCTAATTGGTCAGCCGCTCAACCACCACTCCACCACTATGATTGATGGATGATGGCCTACGGTGGTGTCTCCTCATCTCTTCATTCAAAACCTAGCCTCAAAGCTCGTCAATTTCGGCCTCAAAATCCCCTCTTAACCTTCGATGCCGACGAAGGAGATGGAGATTTCAATGGCTCATTCATGAAGGTAAGCCTTCTCTTTTATTTTCTTATATTCAAACCACATGCAAACTCAAAGAAAAGAAACACATAAAAAAAAGACCGAGAATCACCTTTTCAATAATTTTCAATTTGATTTTGTTGTATTCAGTAAGGTTTAAAAGATTACATCAATGGCTTTTTATAGCCGGATTTACAAAGAATAAAAAATAAAAAATATATTTTCCTTCTATCATTTGGCTGTATATTCAGTTAGCTTCCTATTCTCGTGTATTTTATTGCAGGTGTGGCTGTACAGAGAAGGAGACCCTGGTGACGTGGAAGCTGTGTACGGGAAATCACTCATGGGAGCCCGACCCTCTGGCGCTGCTCTAGCGTATTCCAGAAGTTTCTGGTGTTCTCTGGCTGCTAAGCTTCTTTGGGTCTCGGGTTTGGGCCATTGAAGTCGGGTCTAGGGTTTTGGATATAGTTTTTGGGCCATTTTGGGTTAGGTCTAGATCAATAAGTTTGGGTTTAGTTTAATTTAGGCCTGAAAATTTGTAAATGGACTTTGGACTCATAAATAATTTGGTTTATTATTTATTTCTGTTTGATTTTATTATTTTTATTTTTGGTTTTTTGGTTCTTTATGGGTCCGGGCAAATTGGGCCTATTACATTGTTCATCTTCTAAGGTTGGGGCTTAAAGGATAACGCTAAGTATAGCGAAGAGTTGGGAAGCAATAATGGTGAAATGAGAGAAGATTGCATATGTTACAAGTAGGTATATGGTATACTTGGATCTGGAGATGTGTTACTACCTGAGGCTACCCTTGTAGAAATAAGATATTAGCAGAGTTTCTTGGAATTGAAGTTGCAATTTCAGACTATATTAGTTGTTATGTAGTATAACATCAATATCAATGTCCATTGTCTTAGGAACTTTTTTATTTGTTTACTTTTGTACATTGGGTTGAATGTTGGTGGTATACATTTTGGCTAAATGTTAGTGTATTTTGATATTGGATCGATTTTTGTAATGAATATTCAACCTTTATTTTAATTTTAATTTAATATTTTTTAGTTGTATTTAAAGCACAATTTCTATTCATTGTAAATGTTTATGAAAATATATTAATATTGAAACAATAAAAAATAGAAAATAAATGCCTTAAACGTGTTTATTCTAACCTTTTTAAGATTGTCTTAAACGGGTTTATCCCAACCTTTTAAAGGTTGCCTTAGATAGGTCTATCTCAACCTTTTTAAAGGTTGTCTTAGACAAGGCATATCCCAACCTTTTTAAGGTTGTATTAGACGGCTTTATCTCAACCTTTTTAAAGGTTGCCTTAGACAAGGTCTATCCCGGCCTTTTTAGGGTTGCTTTAGACGGGTCTATCCCAACCATTTTTAAGGGTTGCCTTAGACAAGGTCTATCCCAACCTTTTTAAGGTTCCCTTAAACGAGTCTATCCCAACCTTTTTTAAGAGTTGCCTTAGACAAGGTTTATCCCAACCTTTTTAAGGTTACCTTAAACGAGTCTATCCCAACCTTTTTTAAGGGTTGCCTTAGATTGGTCTATCCCAACCTTTTTAAGGTTGTCTTAGATGGGTCTATCCCAACCTTTTTCAAAGGTTGGCCTTGACTAGGTCTATCCCAACCATTTTTAAAGGTCGGCATTGACTAAGCCTTTCACAACCCTTCAATAAGGGTCGGTTTATGCTGACTTATGTCAATTTTTTTCAAAAGCGTCACGAAGCCTATGCCAACTGTACTATAGATAACCTTTTTGGAAGTGTTGAGAGAAACGTCGCGAAACCTATGCCAACCTTTTTTGCGTCGTCTTAGATCAAAAAAAGTGTCGCGGTAGGGTTGTTTTGTTGTAGTGTATATTTTTTTGGGTGAAATTATATTTAATATTCTTTTATGATTTTGTTATATTTATCTTTTATTAATTTATGCCATTGAATTCATAGCTAACTTTATATGATACTATTGATTACTGATTAATATTTATATATAAAAAATATATTAATAAGCAATTAAAAGAAGTTGCAATGAACTTTTTCGTTAAGTATAAATTTAAATTTAAATCTTAGAGGGGTCATTATTGGAATTGTATTACTTGAATACTACTTTCATCCAAATAAGATTATTATAAAAAATTCATTAGATTTAAGTTTAAATTTTAGAGTCGTCATTATTAAAAAGGTTTTAATTTAATACTGCTTCTGCCCGAATAAGATTATTCTTAAACCATAAAATGGATTATAACACTTGTGGTTCTAAATAAATATAATAAAAAATCACTTATAACAGTTTTTTTTTTTTTTTAGTTTTCTATTGTGAATGTTTTTTTAAAGAAGTGAATTATTTTATCATATTTAAAAATATTATATAAAAGTCCAAAGACAAAAAAATATAATAATATATGGAGTGTACCGCGTATTTTCTAATCGACATTGTAGGGAGAAAGAGTCGACGTCCCGACACCGCCACACTCGATGTCTTGACAACGCGAAAAATGATGTCCCGATGAGGGACATACGATGTTGCGACGTGAGGACATCTTTCCCAATTCAATCGGGTTTTATTCTCCTTGTTAAACTCTACTATTATTTCCTAGTTAAAATCTTATTAATCTAAGGTTATTTTAGTCGTATTTAACCTATGAATTTAGCCTATAAAGGGGATTGTTGTAACCTAGATTAATTATCTTCGTCATCTTTAAGATTGAGAGACTCTTGTGAGTTTTAGGGAATTTCAAGTTTTAGCTAAAGTGTTGTTTTTTCTTTTAGGATTAAAGGTTATTTGTTGAGATTATTTCCATCTTATACTCTTTCGATTTTTGCTCTTTTAGTGAAGTCTCTTTTGCCCTAGTTTTTTTGTTCTCTTCTTTGGAGGAATTTTTCAATGTAAATATTTGTGTGTTTGATCTTCCCTACTTTTACTTTTATTTTCTTATTGCATATACGGGTCGATCCCCAGCAAACTAGTATCAGAGTCAAGGTTCAACTTCCACAGTCAACATGATCAGAAATCGCAATGAGGTTCGATATCGAGAGGTTCAACAATGACACAAATTTCAATTTATGGCAAGTTCGGATGACAGTGTTTCTAGTCTAGAATAACATGAAAAAAGATCGTTACTAGGAAAAAGCTCAAAAATATGGATAATTCAGAATGGGATGAGCTTGATGAGAATATCATGTCTGCAATTCAGTTGTGTCTCACGAACGATGTGTTGCAAGAGGTACTTTCAGAGAAAACAACAACAATTTTATGGAGAAAGTTAGAAACCCTATATATGACAAAGTCTTTTGCTAATCGTTTGATGTTGAAGTAGTACCTATATACATTCCGTATGGGAGAAGATGACTTAATTAGAAACCACATCAGTGAGTTTTTTTTCTCTCTTGAATGATTTGAAGAACATTAAGGTTTAAATTGATGATGAAGATCAGGCTATGCTACTATTGTGCTTTTTTCCCCTTCATATAAGTCTTTCAGGGAAACCCTGATTTATGGGAGAAATAAACTCTCGTTCGAGGAAGTGAAGGGAAACTTGTTGAGAAAAGACAAACTCGACAATGATTTTGGTTCAAGTAACAATTCAAGTTAGAAACATTCGGCATTTGTTGTGAGAAGCATGACTGGTCTGAGGTTAAGAAATCGAGACAATGTATGTGGCTATTGCAAGAAGAAAGGTTAGATTAAGGCAGATTGTTACAAACTACAAAATAATAACAGGAAGGCTACTGAGAGCAACGAGGATGAAGTAGTTGATGCTACTATGGCCGAAGAAAAGGGTGATGATTGGTTGTTGGCGTCTACAACTGAAATGTCTCAGTTTACATCCAAGTGGATCCTAGATTCGGGGTGTTCTTTTCACATGTATCCCAATAGGGACTGGTTCTCCACATATAGTTCAATTAAAGGTGGAGTTATGTGTATGGGGAATGGATCACTCTATAAGACAATCAGTATTGGTAGCGTTCAGATTAGGATACATGATAGAATTATAAGGACACTGTTAGGTGTCATACATGTGCCTGATTTAGAGAAAAACCTCATCTTCTTGAGTGTGTTGGACTTAAAAAATTGAAAATTCATTATCGAGTCAAGCAGCATTAACGTATCCCTTGAAGCTTTCGTTTTGATGAAAGGTCGAAAGAATGGCAGTCTTTATGTTCTTCAAGGTTCAATTGTGACTCATGTAACAGTAATTTCCTCGACAATTATGAAGTCGAAGTTGACTTGGCGTCAGTCTAAGAAATTTGACTCTTTCAGGTTAGGCATTGGATCTGCAATTAAGAGTCTTTCAGTTTTTAAGTTCAAACGTAGTTTGGACTTGGTGAGTATCCTGCAAAGGTTTAGATAGACTTGTGATGGGCTAAAAAAAGGAGGTATGAGAAAATAGGAGTCAATGTGGAGATTTGTGGAGTGTGCCATGTATTTTCCAATTAACATCGCAATGAAGAACAGCCAACGTCCCAATGACTTGACACTCGACGTCCCGATGACGCGAAGAATGATCTCCCAGTTAAACTCTGCTATTGTTTCCCAGTTAAACTCTGATTAGTTTAGGATTATTTTAGTCGCATTTAACATATGAATTTAGCCTATAAAAGGGGTTGTTGTAACATAGATTAATTATCTTCATCATCTTTGAGATTAAGAGAGTCTTGTGAGTTTTAAGGAATTTTTCTTTTTTTCTTTCAAGATTTAGGGCTATTTGTTGAGATTATCTTCATATTGTACTCTTTCGATTTTTGCTCATTTAGTGAAGTCTTCTTTGCCTGTGATTTTTTGTCCTATTCTTTTAAGGAAGTTTTCCACGTAAATATTTATGTGTTTGATCTTCTCTACTTTTACTATTATTTTCTCGTTGCATATACAGGTCAATCCGCAGCATAATATTTGTTGATGTTTAAAGGATATTTGTTTGTTTTTCTTCTTGACTTGTATGGAGTAGTGATTAAAACATTTTTTCAGACATCTATTTGACACAAGCTCAAACACCAAACATACATTCATCCAACTTTGTCATTTTAACTAAAGTAACATTTGGTTTTTATGTGAATTTTTAATAAATATATTATATAATTATTTTACCCACATCATGGATATGTCATAATCTTATTGGTAATGTTGTCGATTGAGTTAATTTCACAAGTTAACTTGATACCAACTCAAGAAAAATGACAATGCTATAATAAACTATTGAAGAGCATTTAATGCATTATTAATATGATGTATTTAACCTATTTAAATTTCCTTTTAATCTTAATTTAAATTATTTTTATTTTTATTTCATATATATTGCATATGTGTTATTATTAGTTTCGAATCTACATTTCATTATTTTAGTGTTTTGATAAATTACTTAAGTAAATTGTATTCATATGCTATTATTGGTTTCAAATCTTACATTTCATTATTTAAGTGTTTTGATAAATTACTTAAATAAATTGTATTCATATGTGTTATCATGAGTTTCGAATCTTACATACTTAAAAAACTTAAATAAACACAACCATATATTTTAAATATATAATTTCTATATACGTATGTGTGTGATAAAATTTCTAATATTAACAATTTTGTTGATCCAGTTTGTGTCACAAATTAACTCAACACCAATACAGAATTGATGTCAACACCATGATAAACACTTGTATTCATTTAGCATTTTTAATATGATGTATTTTATGCTTTTAAATTTCTATTATATATAAAGATTTTGACTAAGTTGTTGTAACCCATAACTAGGTGAAAACTCTGTAGTAAATATTAATTTAAAGGTATTTTCATTTTTTATATAAAATCTCGGAAAAAAATTCATGTTTATGCTAGGATTTGAACTCAAAACACAAAACATACACTCTTCCAACATTGTTATTTCAACTAAAGTAACATTTGGTTTTTTATATGAATTCTTAATAAACATATTGTATACTTATTTTCACCCACATTGTGGGTATGACATAATCTTATTGATAATATCGTCAATTGAATTAGTGTCACAAGTCAACTCAATACCAACTCAAGAAAAATGACAATGCTATAATAAATAATTGAAGTACATTTAATATTCTTAATATGATATATTTATTTGTTTAAATTTTTTTTTACTATCAATTTAAACTATTTTTTTATTTTAATTTCGCACATATTGTATGTGTTATTATTTTTAGTTTCAAATCTTACATTTCAATATTTATTGTAATTTATTTATAAATTCACTCATGTATTCTAAATATGTAGTTTCCATACACATATGCATATTATAGAGTTTCTAGTATTAACAATATTGTTAGTTGAGTTGGTGTCACAGATTAAGTCAACATCAACACAAGATTGATGACAAGACTGTTATAACAATTGTATTCATTTAGTATTTTTTTTTAATTTGATATATTTTTGTATATAAATTTCATTTTACTCATAATTTAATATAATTTTTTCATTTAAATATCATATAGATTCCATGTATTATTAATAATTAGTTGTAAACTATATGTTTCATTATTTATTATATGTTATTTTTAAACACATATTTATATTCTAAATACGTGTTTTCATATATATTCACGTATGATAAAGTTTGTATATTTATTTGAATTTTTAGCAATTATATTTATGAATGGTAGGAATTTTTAGTTTTTCATAAGATAAATTTTGTTGGTATATTTTTAAAACTTTTTAATGTTATATATGTTGACATGACTTCTGTGTATGCAAATTGTTACAGATGATATGGATTTAAAACTCCACGCGTGGCTCACTGATTGGATGTGTTGCCATGTAATAGAAGAGCTAACCTAATCTGAGGTAATTTGTGTAGCGGTTTTCAAATTTGAGTGCCACAATGAATAACAAGGTTTTAAATACTAAATTCAAAACAGGAAATTTTAAATTTAAATATCAAACAATATATTAACTCTTCCAAAAATTAAACTACTTTATATATCAAGATTTACTCAAGCTAATTGTGTCTTAACTCAATTAAAGAGGATATGAATTTGAATACATTGAAATATATTATCTTCATATTTATGAATTAAGAAAAGAATTATTAGTAATTTTAAATTTTTTACGACTTCAGGACCAATCATGCCAAGACAATCGAGCCAAGAGAGCTTGTTCAACCAACAAACATCTCTACCCTTGGCATTAGTAACATGTTAAGTGTCACCAATTTTTTGTTATTAGCTTGATATTTTTTAAGTAATGTTTCGAGTTAAAATTTTGTGGATAGAGAAAATAGTATTGATAGAGTTTATCTTCGTTTAAGAGTCTAACTCAATTAGTTTTGATTTAGTTGGGGTCTAATATGATTACCAAACATAAAAGGTTTCAAAAAATAAAAGACGCTTGATGACAAATTTAGCCTTTAATGTTTATATATTCTATTAACTTGGTCATTATTCATTTTTTTAGTTAAATTTAGCCTCAACTTTTTATAAAGAGCCGAATTTGACCATTAATCTTTCAAAATAAGTCAAATTATTGTATTTTCAATAGAAATATTGACTAAAAAATTAAAATTTTAAACATGGTAGTTCGAATGACAATCAATGTATACTTCATACAATTTTTTTGAATTTGGAATTTTTTATTTTTGATACTTTTATAATTTTGAATTAGTTGTTGATGTGGCATATAAGGCAAATAGTGCTATATCAGGATAAAGTACAAATGGACTGGCACATGGGTTGTCATGTCAACATTGTTAAAAAATTATTTTTTAGTCAACATTTATACATTTAAAAAAAAGTAATTTGACTCTTTTTAAAAGGTTGGTGACTAAATTTATCATTATGTTTAAAAAATAGGATTGAAAGAATCTAAATGTTTTGCGTGAATTATGTGATTAATTTTAGATAAACTATAAAAATGGTTACTAAACTATTGTCTTTATTCTATTTTGGTGGGCTTTTTTTTATTGTCTAATAACAAATTTAGCCCTCCAATGTTACCTATTAGATAAATTTCATCCTAAATATAAAATATTCAACAAATTTACCCCTCAATGTTTACAAAATTTTTCATTTTAGTTCGAATTCTAAAAAAATCATATAACTTTATCTATAACTAAACAATTAATTTCCCATTATTTTATCTTCTGTTTAAAACTAGAAATGACAACTTGAGCTCACTTTTTTTTTCTACTTTGGATATTGAATTTTGTTATTTGGTGATGTTTTTTTTATTATAAGCTAGTTGGTTAGTTGTTGTAGCCTCTACCGAAGATATGTAATCAACTTTGCTTCATCAATTGAAACATTTAAAATATCATTACTATATAATGTTATTTTCATTCCTTTTTTTTTTTCCCTTTTTCATGTTTTGGGTTGGTAAATAGGGAGTATAAAAATAATCATGTCAAATATGATGTTAGAAATTTTATATTGGAGTAGAATAAAATTATAAAATTTTGAAACCAAAGCTAAGATTTCTGGGTTAAGAAGCTTAAATTGTTATTTTTTGTAAAGGACCAACAATTAACTTATTGATTTTTTTAGAATTAGAACTAAATTAACAAATTTTATAAATTTTGAGGGATAAATTTATTGAATTTTTTAGAATTCAAACTAAAATGACAAATTTTGTAAACATTGGGAGATAAATTTGTTATTATACCAATAAAAACCCTAATCAACTTTGAGTGACCAAAATATTTGATTTCAAAAAGTTCAGTGATTAAATTGAAAAAATTATTAGCTCAATGACCAAAATAAAATGAAGGCAATAGTTTAGTGACCGTTGTTGTAGTTTACCCTAACATTTCGAATAAAATTACTCATAATATGAGATTATCAAAAATTATGTGAGGCTAAATTAAAAATATTAATTTACATATATATATTAGGGTAAATTACATAGATAGTCACCCAACTATTAAATTTTTTTAAACACTTAAAATAAAAAATTGACAATTTATGCACTCATATTACATAGTTCGATCATTTTGGTCACTTCCGTTAAAATCACAAACGATAAGATGATGTGATAGTTAAAAAATTGATATAATAATAAATCTAACCTCAATTTTTACATATTATATCGATTTAGTCATAATTATAAAAAAGAACCATCAAAATTTACAAATATTCTCAATTCAATCCTAATTTCAAAATCCCCCACCCGTCCATCTCCCCCTCCCCCTCTCCCTCCGGACCTCCCCCTATCACGGTCCTTTTGAGCCAATAATTGGCATGCACGAATTACAATGAATAAACCTTTCTCGAAGGACAGTTTATCTTTGATCAGAACGATCTCATAGCGATCATAATCCTTTCTTTTAATCAACTGCACCTGGTCTCTCAGAAGACCAGAGCGCCGTCGAGGTGATTCAACAGCAGAAGAGGTACTTGAGCCATTAAGAAATTTGAAACTTCTCTTTTATATAGTTGCACTGAAAGATGCAATGGTCAAATATTTACATTTTCAAGAGAGACGACATTGCAATAAAATAATGGAGTTTTCGATGTGGGATCATGATTTCGAACACACAAAAGGGGAAAAGTCCATAACTAGTCTTAAGTTAAAAGGTCAGGTAAGCATGTCTCTAGAAATTTAGCAAACAAACGGTAATAAAACCAAGTTTCAATAAATTTTAGGAATTACAAAGTAATAAAATCTAACAGGATTAAGAAAAATATGAAGAAGACACAGGTTCAGATCATGAACAAACTGAAATGCGCATGAACCAGTTAATTTGTAAATTTAGGATTAAATTGAGAATATTTATAAATTTTAAGAGTTTATTTTTTAAAATTATGACTAAATTGATATAATATATAGAAGTTAAGAGCTAAAATTATTGTTATACTAATTTTTTAATTACCACATCAACTTATAATTTGTAATTTTAACAGAATGACCAAAATAATCAGATTATATAAATGTTTAAAATATAAACTTTTTATTTTAAATGCATAAGATAAATAAATTTTATAATTAAATAACTATCTATATAATTTACTCTTCATATTATAACACAAAAACTCATATCACATCAATTGACTTAAAAATAAAATTCAATAAATTAATGATACGTGCACAAATGCCCTAAAAGTTTCTCCGCCTCAACAAAGCTTCTGGAAATTAAGGTTTAATATACTATTTAGTATCGAATTAGATAATTTTTTTAATATAGTAATTGTGTTATTTTTTGGTTCAACATGATATTTGTATTTTTTATACTTGAAGATAATTATGTTAATTTTTTTTAATTCGGGCTTTAAAATTAATTTAATGAAAGTTAATTACTAATATTATTATATTTAAATTTTTCATGATTTTGTTAATTGAATAAATTTAGCTTGTAAATTTATTTAATTTACGTTTAATTTGTCAAATACACTTCAATGGAAATATTTTAATTCGGGTTTTAGGATCAATTTGATAAAATTTAATTGCTAATAGTAGTAGCTAATTATGAATTTTTATCAAATTAACTCTAAAATCTAAATTAAACACAAAACAATTAACACTGTTAGCTTCAGATACAAAAAAAATGTATCACTTTCATCAAATCAGATACCTCATTGAACTAAAAAATAACACAAATACACATTAAAAAAATTACAAAATTTAGATACCAAATTATGTATTTAGCGTTCTAAGAACTACTACGTTATTTTGATTACATATTTTATTGTTTTACTTCGGATCCATAAATGTACAGATTAACCCTATGTTAAATTCCTTAAGAAACCCCTACGTTAAATAACAAAAAAAAAAAGTGAGAAGTATTCAAACCCATTTAAATTTAATAAAAAAATTCACGTACTTACCCTAAAAAATACTCACTTATCCTGTTAATATTTGATTAAAATAAAAAGGTAAAGAATCTAGTTGATGACTTAATTTTTAGGGTGCTTTCATTTTGGTCATCTAAAATAAAATTCTTGTAATTTCGTCATCCAACTTTTAAGGCATTTTTATTTTAGTCATCCAACCGTTAAATCTTTAATGACAATTAACTATACACGCCACTTTATTTTCAGCCACATTATTTTCACACTTTTATTTTGGTCACTCAACTTCTAGGTTGCTGTAACACTCCAAACCCGGCCTAGATGTTATGGCCGAATTTGGCGATGTCAAATGAAATGGGATTTGAAATCGAAGTTATCAAGTTAAAACAGTCTCCGTTTATTATCTTATATTTATCTCTCGTAAATTTCAAAATAATTTCCTTGTTAATTTGATTCGTTTAAAACCATATTTTGTAGCAGAAGCTTTTAAAACCGTGATATTTAAAGAAAATCGTTCTCATTTAGGAAAATGTCGTTTTGAATTAAACCGAGCTTTTATTGAGTTTGCAGTTTAAAAATCATTGAAACAGTGAAAATCCAAAGTAAAAGCAAAAGTCTAAAAGTCCAACTTACATAAAAAAATAACCCAGAAAATAAATAGGAAATAAATACCATAACTGAAATTAAAATAGTTCAATAATCATGTGGTCACCGTCGAGTCTTCCGCCGCACCGATCCGTCTAAGTCTGGGGATTACCTGGACAGATAAAATAGAAAGGGGGTGAGTTTACGTAAAATCAATGTGTAATCCCCACAGAAGACATGCATATAGTCAAACGCAACAATCAGTCAAATACAGTCTGGGCCTAAGCCCATTTTAGTTTTAGTATCAGATATGCATTAGGGCCTAAGCCCATCATAGTAACAATATCAGATATACATTAATCAATAAATAGAATCCTACCCAGCCAGCCTCTACACGCCATCTCCGTCCATCCCTACACTCCATATGGGGTTTAAAACACCCATCCATCCCTACACTCCAAGTAGTACCGAGTGCGGCACATAATCAGTAAATTGCAGCTGAGCTACCAGATACTAGGCTTAAGAGCCTTTTAGTATACTTCCTCCAAATACCAACATCCTAATCCAATGCAATGCAACATACAGTATATGACATGCTAATACATGAATATCAATTACACATACAGTTTAGTTTTCATTCATATAATCATCATGCTTAGTACATACATCATATATATAGTTCATGCATTTAAGGGTCTAAGTAGTGCTTACCGACCCTACAGTAGGTTCACAGTCGACTTAGGCAACCCGTGCAATCTTAGAACACATTTCAGTTGAATGGGCTCACACGCCCATGTGGCCTGCCCGTGTAGCCCATACGGCCCAATTTGGCCATTGCCGTGTGGATCACATGGCCTGGCCTAGAATCCTACATGCCCGTGTGGACTACCCATGTGAACCCACACGCTCGTCATGTGTTGTACACAGCCTATTTGGCCATCACACGGCTGTGTCTTATGCGCACGGCTTGGCCTCGTCGATCACACGCCCGTGTGGCGTCGACAGTAGGGTTTTTAGCTTTTACTGAAACCCCGTTTTCTGTGTTTTCGGGTACACACCTGGTATTGGTTCGATGCAAAAACACTCCTAAGCCTCCCAAAACCTAAATATTGTCATAACAACACTCAATTTCAATAACATCTACGGAACCTTAACAAAAAAATTTCATGAGTGAAAACTCACATTAACAACAACGTCTTTGCAAACTTACCAGTAACGAGAAGGAACCTTTAACGCCCAAACACTGCATGAGCATAGGCAGAAACTTGTCCTTCCCTTAATCGAAAATCAAACAAAAACCCTATCAAAATCCAACCATGAACAACAAGATAGAGGTAGAACAGTACTTACCGACGTAGGCAAACAACCATTAGACAAAGAAAGACAGTTGGAAAATCGAAAAGGAGAGAAAACTAAGAGCAAAAATTTGACACAAGGGTAAAGGATCCTAACGTCAGAAATTTTGGGGGAAAAAAGAGAGAGAAAGGAAAAAAATAAAATAAAATATGGAAACAGTCCCTTAATTTACTCCCACACTAACTCGTTAACATCCAACTTCTCAGAATCCAACTACATCAAAACTCTATCAAGAACCGATCAAAAAGATTAACATTACACTTATGTAAAGTTTTAAGCACAATACCTCCAACACACTAACATTCCCCCTTACCACTCGAACCAACAGGCTCATTCTGAAATAAAATTACAAATAATTTAATATAAAGCCCGCTAAACAAGTATGCTTAACTCAGAAAGATACCAAAATTTGTCAAATGCTAGGCTTGAACTTGGGACCTCTCACACACTCCCAAAGCACTCAACCACTACAACAGATACACAATTACCACAATTTCACCAAAGCCGAAATAGAAATTTTGGGGCGTTACAGTTGCTTTGTTGTCACCCAAAAAATATCCTTTTTTTTTAAGTATTGATCGAGATAAAAAAATTAAAGATTAAAGTGAAAAAGCGGTAGAAACTAAAATAATGCTTTACAAATTGTCAAATTGTACTTCTTTGCACAGCCTTGCAAAAAGTTTTAGTTTTTTTCAATATTGAAATTTTAAATTTCAAAACATCAAAATCAACTATATAAGCTACTGAAAAAAAATTTATCCCTTAATAATGTCAACCGATTTGTTACTATAATATTGAAATTAATTAAATTGATTAATTTAGTCTCCCTTTAAAATTTTATTTGGTGTTTATTTGACAATTTTGGGTGATAAACAAGTCCAATTTGACAAATTTTTAATGCATTATTTTAGTTTCTATTTTTTTTATTTTAATTCTTATTTTATTTTACCTCAATCAATACATTAAAAAGGATATTTTTTTGAATAACCAAAATAAAAGTGACCTAGATGTTAGGTGACCAAAATGAAAGAGTGAGCATGGTGAGGCGTGTACAATTAACAATAGTTAGAGATTTAACGGTTGGGTGACTAAAATGAAATCTTTCTAAAAGTTGAGTGATGAAATTGCAAGGATTTCATTTTGGTCACCCAAAATGAAAGCGCCCTAAAAGTTAGGTGATCAATTAGGTAGTTTACCCAAAAAAATCCACTAATCCCTAAAGTTTATTTATTAAATGAAGTTAAAATAAAATTATAAATTTACTCTTTATTATTTATCATTCTATTTATTTTTGTTATCTTCCATCTTTATTTTTGTTGATACAAAGCTGAGAGTATAGTAGTTTGTGAACGTTCACCCAAAGGTGGAGAGTCATAAGTGAGTGAAGGTGATCGAAATTTGAGCTCTCTAGTATTATTGGAATTTGAGAGAAGAAGAGAGATAACTAAGAGTATGAGAAAAACGAGTTGTCATAATCCAAAGTCTATGGGTCATAAAAGGGGATGCCTCTAGTCATTCTCAAGATGCCATCTATCATTTCGTATTAGTTATGTCCTACTTGGAACCTAATTAGCCTACCCATCCTCATAGGTAATGATTGTCATGTAAAGACAGCAAATATATATGATGTATGAGTTGCATGTATTCTATCTATGTCATGGGTGTGGTCCCCATAGTGTGAGCCCATAAGGTTGTGGGCTCGCAGAGTCTTAAGCTTGTGAAGTTTTAACCTTGTAGGTGTTCTTAGCTCGCAAGACGATTTTAGCACCAGTAAGGTTGGTAGTACATAAGGTGGGCTCGTTAGGTGTAGGTATAGTACTATCTAATAATTTTCAATTAAAATAATATAAATTAAATTATAAATTGCATTATATTCTAATATAATCATATGTCAAATATAATGTATTTTTCAATTGATATATGTAAAATTGTATTAAATTTACACGTACAATCACAATTGAGATTACAAAGATATGTCCAAATGAGGCTTAATGCACACTTTAGTCCCTAAAGTATATCGTTTTTCCCACTTTGGTCTTTAAAGTTTTTTTTAGCCAACCCTAGTCTTTAACATTTTCAGATGTTCTCAGTTCATCCTTTAGACGTTAAAAACTAACTACAAGGATATCCAACCAATTATACACATGTCATATGATGATGTCATAATGATGTCGTCATCTAAAAAACCTAAAAACATTAAAAATATAATAAATTACAAAAAAATTAAAATTATTAAAAAAACTAAAATTTTAGAAATTCTAATATTTTAATATTTTATAAATCACATTTATTAGAGCTTGAACATGAAATTATTGCCTCTTAGAAGGCTATGATAATTGTTTTATAATTCAATCAATGGAAATTTATAATTGATAGAATTTTTAAGTGATAAATTTAGATAAGTTCTTTTTTTTGTAATTATTTAAATAATGAAAAATAATGTTATTTCAATTAAATAATAATTTAAATAATATTTTTAATTGTTTTAAATATTTTTATTGCCTCAAGATAAATTATTTGTCTCTAGACAAATATCTTAATTTACAAATAATTTTTTTAAAAGCGAAGTGGAAATCTAAATATTAACATATACATTCGTTGCCTTAAAATATTTAAATCCAAATAGATTTTTGAATCCTTAATTTTTGTTATCACAAATACAAATCAAATGCCCGCAAATATCTGAATACGTCATCATTTTCTCTAAGTTCACCACTACTTTTGAGTACATGACCATTTTAAAGAACTTTAGTACAAAACAAAAAATGTATGTGCACGATGTTAGATGAAAGAAGCATACTCCAAATACTAAATGGGAAGCCGGGTCAATTAAACATGCTACCCATAGCATTGGTATAGTATTAAAAATTGATGTACTATTAAATATTAAAAAGTTGATATAAAATTTATTCAATTTTTATTAAAATATTTTCAAAATCACAAAAATTGATTATATTTTTAACCATAGATAATTTTTTATATCAAATTTTTAATATTTTAAATGCGATTAGCAAATGTATACTTTATTCCAAGATACAATAATATTTTCTATTTTTCATAATTTTTATAAATTTTTTGAAATATTTTACAATTTCTAATAATTTTGATAATTTTTTATAATTGTTTACAATTTATAAAAGAATTCTAACATGTTTTAAATTTTTTCTAAAATTTATTTATTTTTATGTATTTTTTGTGATCTTTTTGTATTTTTAAAAGATTTTTTAAGTTTTTTCTGAACGATGATGTGACGTCAACGTATGACACATGAAAATTTTTTATTGGCTTGAAATGCCAATCGATTTTTTAATGTCCAAAGGATTAAGCCAAGAGCGTCTGATAACATTAGGGATTGAATTGGAAATGTTTGATAGTGTTAGGGATTGAAATGAGCCAAAAATAGAAGTTTAAGGATTAAAATAAGAGAAAATAATATACTTTAGAGACTCAAGTGTGCATTAAGCCTCCAAATAACTATTACTATAATTAATCAGAATACATCAGACTGATAACTAGAATATATCTAGACCTATACTAGAATAAATCTATATAGGGCTTACATAAAATGAGACAAAAATCAGAATAAATATAAATTAAGAACTCACACATTATTTACACATAAAATAACTCAAACTTGGGATCATAAAATTCCCTATGCCTTAACCTTGCTATTAAGATAAAACCTCGTTGGTTTAAAGTTTATTTTTTAAAAAATTTTATTATCAGTCATAATTATATTTTGTTTGTGTAGCCTTTTTAATTTTTGTTTTTTTGTTTTTAATTTTTTTATTTAAATACATGTTAAATTTTTAAATTTTAATTTAATTATTAACTTTAAGATAAATTATTTTTTTACTTTATGTTTTAATTTATTTTTCCCATTAAAACTTCTTAATAATGATAATTAATTAATTTTACATAAAAATAATTTATGAATTCATCTCATGGTTAATATATAACTTAACTAAATATAAATTTAAAAGATTTAATTTTTACTAAGTTTAATATACTTTTTTTATGAAAGAAGTTAAATATATTTAATTTTACAGCATATGTAACTAAATTTTTTTTTAATTTTTAAAATTAAATATAGAAAAAATATAAACTAAATAGAAAATACATAAATAATAATAATAATATATTTGTATTTTTTATTTAAAATTTGCTTAATAAATAATTCTAAATGTGATTTCTGAGATTTACTTCAAACTTAAAGGGATAACGAGATATTCTTAACATTATAGGGGTAAATCTATTTTACGCGTAAATGTCTTTTACCCAAAAGAAAATGAAAAACAAATAGAGAAATGTTAAAAGAAAGGGAAAAATATTTATTTATTTGTTTTATAGAAATTTGAAAAATGGAATGTCTTATAATTCGAGAAAGGTAAAAAAAAAATTGATAAAAGGTTTTTATTTGTTGAATGAAATTTTAAAAATTAAAAATTAAAAATTAAAAGTTTTACCAATAAAAAAAGTGGAAAAGAATTTCATACAACAAATGTGGGATAGAATTTATTTTTTTAAATCTTATTAAGATATTGTAACATCCCACACCCGACTCAATTGCTGGGTCCAAACTATAGAGAGTTACATTTGTTGTCGAAGCACTATGATCAATTATATCCAATTTAGACTTTTAAAAATTTAAATACGAATGACATGTGTGAACAATATGTTATAGGATCATTTTTGGGTCTTAGACGAGCTTACGAAAGTTCTTTTGCTAACCTGAGATAACATTAGGACCAAATTGTGAAGTTCACAAAATGTCAAGTTGACGTCGCAACATTAAAGATTCCTCGTCGCGACGTCAGGGGTTCCTCGTCGTGGCACCACATACTGACTTCGTCTCATCGCGACATTAAAGAATCAGTATCACGACATGACCCTTGTTTTTCACAAAGTTCAATTTTATACATTGCTTAACTAGAATATAACACACATGGATGCCCTCAATGCCTAAATTGATCATTTAACGTGTATTCAACATGTTTAACAACCAATGTCCAAAAACATCAACACCATTTTTAAGTATAACTATTAACCATCTCATCCATTTACACTACCAATTCTCAAAATTGACCATTTGTATCAGTTGAACAAAATAAAACCTAAATACATGCCATTTGACCAAAATGAAATGAGTTATACAAACTTAGTTGAGTAAAAAATGGTGGTCTGGATATTGACTTCAATTCCCAAGGCTTTAAGGAGTACCTAAACTTGTACACAGAAAAACAAGTCGTACGTTAAGCAACAGGGCTCAACGGTACTTTCATGATCTAATATAATATAACATAATATAGCAATATGCACAAAAATTCACTATCTACTAATATTGTAACGCCCCAAAACTCAGCCTAGAAGTTTAGACCAAATCTCGGAGGTTACATTGATCACCGAAATGATCATAGGTAAAATTTGAGTTTAACCAACTAGAAAATATACAGTATTTAAGTTACGTAAAACTCTTCGTTGTAAAAATCCGATATTACAAAAATTTTAGTCCAAAAGTCGCTTATGTGCGTAAAACCCAAAATTCATATCATAGTATTCAAATTAAAACTTACAGTTCAAACCATTTATTTATAAATGTGAAATTTATGAAAATATTTTTAAAGTTGATTCTAAACGTGGCTGTCCGAGACCTTCGCACACCGAGTCCAGTTATAGAAACAGAAAATGAAAGTACCTAAAAAAGGGAAACTAAAATGGTGACTTACACAAGCTCAATGTAAGATCGAATCGACAGACAAAAAAAATCACAATGGCAATCCGATATCCAAATAATCATCACAACCAAAACAGACACATTAGTATTGAACACATTGATCTATATACCGTTAATCTCACAATTAGACAGACAGACAAAATGCAAAACAAAAGTATCAACATGAAACCCACCCATCCAGCCAAAGACCTCTTCGTTCCCCTTTCACACCACAAATAAGCTATAAGAAGCTCAACCAACCCTGCACACCACATAAGACCTTGAAAGGCCTATCCAACCCTACACACCATGCATGTGGAACAAAGCCACGTAAATACAGTATGCAGCTGAGCTGCCAGAAGTATCATACTGTGCGATAAACTGTTATAAAGATGTATTGCAGTTGAAACTGCCAAATAAGATCAGACTTCCTTCTCTTCATATCCCAAACCCGAAATCAAAATGTAAATGCAAGAATGTACACCAAACACTGCCAATTACACAGACGCAGAAGTTCGTAATCAGTCAATCAATTACAGAATCGATGTATACAGTTTCCAGACAGTCACACATCAGTTAAACAAAATCGAAAGTACGCATGTTCAATTGACCAAATCCAGGATCATACATCACATTAACGAGTCACTTAACTAATGCAACGATTGTATATAACATATATGTCTGAGACAAAATACAGTCCCAACTACCCTTACTAAGACCTACTAGCCAAGGGTCGGAACACACAGAACCATAAACAGGTCATAAATAAAGACAGTACAAAAATTTGGCGAGGTAGGACCACATGGCCGTATGCCCCGGCCGTGTGGAAATGCACAGGCCGTGTGGGGGTCTACACGCCCATGTGAAGGCCACACACGCCCGTGTGGAGGAGACACATACTCGTGCGAGCTGCCCGTGTAACTCACTGTCCAAAAGTGTTAAAAATTAAGAGCAGGGGAGACACAGCCGTGTGGAGATCTCACACTCTAGTGTGGGACACATGCCAGTGTGGCTAGGCTATGTGGCACCAAAATTTGCCCAAAAACCCTAATTCCCAATTTCACACGGCCATGTTAGCCACCCATGTGGGGCGCACGCCCGTGTGGCCACCCGTGTGGTTACGAAACTACACCGAAACAGGTTGCAAAATGTGCCTTTGATGTCGAAATGATCCTCAACCATCGTTAACTCAAGAATAAGTAAAAAAAAACACACACACACACACACACAGAGAATTCCAATCGATTCTGCAACAACGACACTTCAGTTGATAAATTTCAGAAACCCACAAACCATGTCGAAATTCAAAGAACCAAATCAAAATTTCATCAATAACAAAAAGGAAAAATTTTCGAACCCACACCTGAATTCGCGATTCCAAACACCAAAGAAGATCGGAACGCCTCCTCAACAAAATTCTGAAATCTCAATTACGCAAACAAAAACTAGTATCATCACTATACCAATCTAACACATATGAATAACCTAAAATTACTCTACCAAAAACCAAGAACACCACTTGCCTCTACTCGAAACCTTGAACTACCTAAAAACCATCAACGAAAATTAAAGAAGAGATTTTAATGGCAGAGAAATGTATAATTTTTAAATCGCGAAAAAAATAAAAAGAAAAGAAGAAAAACAAAAACTGACAAGGGGGAGTGGGGAGAGAAACAAGAGAACGTGAAAGTGATTCTGGGAAGTTTTATCCAAAAAAGTAATTAAAATTAAAATTAAAATAGGTATTTTGGACTTTAAAACAAAACTAAATTAAAATTATTTCCCCAAACCACACACATGACGGCTCAAACTTAGAACCTAAAGGTACACTAACACACAACAAACCACCAAACTAGCAGGCCTATTCTATCACCTAAACACGCAACTAAACACAATAGCACAACCTACTTACTGACCCCAACCCCAAAACTCAAAACTTCTAACCCTAAAATTTTGAGTGTTACAAATACATACCCCATATTGCAACACACTACATAACCATTTCCATATGAATGTGTACCTACATAAAGTGGTAAATTAATTCAACCATTATGGTATTATAAAGGATCAAATTCAATTACACATATCAAGACTTATCTTATGACCTCTTAACTAACATTACTAATTCATAATTCACACATTCACAATCTTAACATTATAACATTCAATCCAAATTCCATTTTGCATCATTTAACCAATTACAAACCATTCAATTCCCTTTTCTAGAACCTATCAACACATTCATATTCATTTCGGTACCATATTCTATTTTCAATCTATTTTGTTACATTTTCAAGTTTTCAAATTCCAATTATAATATTACACTCTATGGAAACCTAGTAAAATGGGCTAGGATACACAGGTAAACTACACCACACTAGGTATCTCATAAGAGCTTAAACTACACCACACCAGCGCATCAAATTGCAAAGCCTGTAGGCATCAAATACATACTCATATGTATATACATCCCTCCACCACATCAAGGTCTTCATAGAGACATATAATAATCGACGATCTGCAACAAATGCTAGATCCCAATATAATATGTAATGATCTCCATACAATCACATATCTCGTACAAGTGTGCATAAAACTCTATTGGCATGCCAATCATATCCTAACCTTTTACTAAGTTCACATGGACAATAATTTAACACATAAGCATTTCCATACCTGCAATAATTTTTACTCGCATAACCATACCCTAAGTTCGGTCACGTATGCATTTTCGTTCCATGTACAATGTTCTATCACATAATAATCATTTATCCATTTCATTTTACAATTTACTACATATATCATTTCTCGATCTTATCTAGATCTATAACCCAATTCATCATTGAGTCACATGTATTACATGTCATATAACATATTTCTATCCATTTACTATATCATATAACATAATTAAAGTAATTTATGTGATTTACCATTTTATTAATTTTAGTTTTTTATTTTGATACCCCACATCAAATTCAATCAAAACAATACATACTATCACCATATACTTACCCCAACGATTAATCATCTAATAAACATGCAAATGCAAACAAATATTTCTATCCTGATTCATAAAAGTACAAATCGTGGTTTCGCATCACTCGTCGATAACTCTAGCTTTTCCTTTCCCTCTCGAAGGTTCCACCCCGATGTTTTCACGTCGACATTAGCTATGAATAGTCACAAAACATATCACATTATCAATTTCCAGCCAATTTAGAATCAAATACCAAATTATACATATTTTGTAATTTATTCAATTTAGCCCGTAAAACTAAGACAAACATAACTTCTAATTTAAGGCTTTGGATTAAAATCCGATTTCACCAAAATTCATTAGGAACCTTTTATTTTCTCTTCCTATCAACATTTCATAAATTTTTTTCATTTTATTTAATTTAGTCTCTAATGTACAAAACTAACAATTAAGCTTTACAATTTAGTCATTTTCTTAATCTAAGCTTAATTCTTAGCAATGTCACATCAATTTCATCCAATTCTCAACAAGGGTAACTTTCAATAACTTTAACAGTTTTACAAATTAGTACATGGGTTAGCTAAATCAAACTCTCATAACATCAAATCTATAAAAATTACAAGAAAAAGACTTGATTGCAGTTACCAGCTTGTGGCCGAAAGCTTGAAGGAACTTTTTCTTCCTTTCTTTTTATTTGGTTTCGACTGGTAGAAGAAAATAAATTAATCTTTCTTTCCACTAAGCTATATATACTAAGTTTATTATGTAATTATTCTTAGTTTATTAGGTTTAATTATAATCTACCGTCCACTAATTGCATGAAAATAATGGTTTAATAACTATGTTGACCATATGGATAATTGCTATCTAAGTCCTCAAGCTATTTCCTAATTAAAAATTAATAGAGATTGAATTTTTATAATTTAATCTTTGGGCTTAATTAATTACAATTTCGGCTAAATTACTTAATCGAATTTTAATTCATTTATACACTAACTCCATAAATATCCTATTTAATATTTATGGACACAGTTTACGAAAATAGGGTTCCGAAATCGTATTTTCTGACACCACTGAAAACCAGGTCATTACAGATATACAGACAACAACATTGGTATTTTAAGAAAAGTTTAATGCACACTTTAGTTCTTAAAGTAAATCTTTTTTTTTTCCATTTTGGTCCTTAATTTTTTTCGGCCCGCTTTATTCCTTAACGTTATCAAACATTCCTGTTCATTCTTTTGGACCTTAAAAACTAACTATTCAAATATCCAACCAATCATATGTTATTACATAACATGCGGTAATGTCATAGTGACTATATAATCTGAAAAAACCTAAAAAAAAAACTTTGAAAAATGAAAAGAATATAAAAATTACAAATAATTATTAAAATTAAAAAATAAAAAATAATTATTCAAATTATTAAAAAATTATAAAAATATTAGACATTTTAATATTTTTAAAATTTTATAAATCATATTTACTAGAGCTTGAATATAAGGCCTTTGTCTCTTAGAAAGATACCACTTACGATAAATGTTTTATGATTCAATCAATTGAAATTTATAATTGGTAGATCTTTTTTAGTGATAGATTTGGATAAATTTTCAAATTATTTAAATAATAAAATATATAGTTATTCCAATTAAATAATGATTTAAACAATATTTTTAATTATTTCAATTGTGCAGTCATTTCCTTATCATATTTGAATTCAAATATTTTTTGAATACTAAATATTTATGATTACAATTACAAATCAAATGCTCGCAAATACCGGAACAAGCCATCACTCGCATTAAGTCCACCACTATTATTGAGTATTTGACCATTCTAAAGAATTTTGGTACAATTTTTATAACAATTGATTGTATTTTTAACTATATAAAATTTTTAATATTTTAAATGTGATTAATAAAAAGTATACTTTATTCCAAGATTTAACAAAATTTTACCATCTTTTAAAAAAAAAATACAATTTCTAATAATTTTATATTTTTTTACAATATTTTGAATTTTCTAATAATTTTTATAATTTTATTATTTTTTATAATTTTTAAATATTCTAACATATTTTTTATTTTTTAAAAAGTATATATTTTATAATTCTAATTATATTTATTTGTAATTTTATATTTTTAAAAGATTTTTTAAGGTTTTTTCCCGATATGATCATGTCATTGTGATATTGGACTATAATACATGGCAATTTATAATTGGTTGGATATCCCAGTCATTTTTCTAATATTCAAAGTGATGAATCAGGAACATTTGATAACATTAGGGTCTAAATTGAGAATGTCTGATAACATTAGGGACTGAAGTGAGAAAAAAACTTTAAAGATCAAAATGGAAAAAATGGTATATTTTAGGGACTAAAGTGTACATTAAACCTTTTAAATTTTACTAACATTTTACTTTTTTCAATAACTCTTCCCCTCCTACACTAATAAATTTAAATGTTCTTCCTCCATTTACGTAAAGGAAAAGAAAATAACAATGAAGAACTTCCAGGTCTATGCCATTTTCATTGTTGTTCTTCTTTTTGCAGCTGGTAAAATTCATTGATTTACTCATTCAAACCAAATATATTTTCTTTTATCTAGCTTCTCTCTATCCATATATTTTAATGCACGTATATGTATATATATAAAAGTGCAGGAAAGGAGGAAGGAGTAGGACTAGGAGAGAGAACATGCACAGAAATTATAAATTTTGAAGGTTGGGAAAACAATTTCTGCTCAGAATTGTGCAAGGATAATCATGGAGATGATTCTAAAGGACTTTGCTTTCATCCTTGCTAATTAATTTCCTTTTTTGATGTCTCATTAATGTTAATAAAATTAGTTAAATAATTTACTTATCTTTTCAATTAGATTTTTATTCAATGGTGTGAACTGAAGGAACAATTTAGAGATGATTATTAGTTGTGTATCGCGCTAACCGTTGTCTTTTTTTCTTTTCAGCTTTGTCTTTGGCTTAGTCGTTAATCCGAATCTACTATTCTTTTATTAAATTGCGCCAGGTTAATATAAAAAATATTTCTCCTAACCCAATCTGAATTGAGTTTATTGAGCTTGACGGTTTGCTCAAACCCTTGGACAGATCTACAAAATTGCTTCATTTTTGTTTTCTCTCATCCATTGGGAAGGAAAGTAAGAAAAATGTATTGATTAATCGAGGAAATTCACTAGAAAAAAGGAACATATTTAGTATTTGATGTAATTTGTTTTTATAGGTTTTGCTACTTGTTGAATCTTTTTTTTTTTTTTTTTTTCTAAAAAGGTTTTATGTTGTTAGACATACTTTGCCAAGGTCACACCTCCTAAAAGAATAGGGTCACACTAGGTCAACATGTCTCGCGAAGTTTTTAGGTTTCGTTCGGTAAGATTACTTTCATATGCCATTCACATACTTTGCAAGCACGTCTCAATAGGTTACATCATAAAATTAGCAAGGGAGACCTAGACTAAATTACTTCATTAACAACTCACCAATCAAGAGACAACAATAACTTATGGATGTTCCCCTTAAATACAATTCTGAAGCAAAATCAAGACAAACAATCATCTACATGTTAAGATTTTGTGTTCTTAATGCAGTGATTTCATCGTACTTCTTATAATTTTAGGATTTATTGAATAAATAAAATTACCACATGTTTCATTGAAAAATCTTTATAGGATTGTCCTCAATGACTTTTGCATGAAAAGCAAAATGAATAAGCAAATATATACTCTTTTGTAACACCCCAAATTTGACCCAGACGTTATGGTCGAATTTAAAAATGTTACGAAAAAGGGTTTTGAAACAAAGCTTTCATATTAAACTTCTCAATTTTATCGTTCTAAAGGAGTCCACATTTTAGGAAAAAACTTATTATTATTCTCTTTAATGAAACCGCCATTTATTGCTCTTTTAAGTAAAACATAAATTAAAACATAAATTGACAGCAAAAGTTTATAAGTAGTTATAGTTAAAAATCAAACTTGAGTTTTCAAAAAACGTTTTTTTTTGCATAAAACTGTTGTTTTTGTCAAACATCACAGGATAAAACTCAAAACACAACCAAACCAAAATTAAAATCAAACAGTTCTGAGAGTCCAAAAATTACAAAACTCTCAAGAAAAACAAGAAAAGTAAAAAAAAAATCACTAATTAAAAGTGGTTTTCAGACTAGTGGACACCACTGAGACTCCGTCGTACTGACCTGTCTATGTCTGAGGATTACCTGAACATAACAGAAAAATAGATGTGAGTTTTAAAAAATGTAACAGCCCGTTTTCAGTTAAATCAGAACAGAGATTTCGGGACCATAAATCTAAGGTCAAAAACTTTATCTTATTATTATTTTATTATCTACAACATAATAAAAATACCTTATAAAAATTTCACTAATAAATTTTACCGTTTACATGCTTAATTTGATAAAAAGGACTAAATCGCGTAAAGTGTAAAAGTTGAGTTCTAATAGCTAATGGTATTAAATAGCTAAAGGACTTTAAAGTGGAGGTTCCTAAGTGGTAATTAGACCATTAGTATGTTAGTGGATGATAATGGCTTTACAATTTTGTAATTTGAATTAATTTAAAAGGTTAATTTTGGAAATTAGTAAAAAAAAGCTAATTAAAATAAAACCAAAATGCCATCATCTTTCTTCATCTCTTTCAACCGATTTTCACTAGGAAAGAAAGCCATTTTTGGGAGCTAGGTTCGGCCAAGGCTTTTTTTCCAATTACGTATGTATTTTGTCTCTTTTTTATGATTTCTATATTTTCAAGATCATTGTAGCTTAATCTAGTTGGCCCGGCGACTAATTTTTGAAACTGTTAAATTATTAGAGTTTTTCCATTGATGAATATATGTGAGCTTTAAAGTTTTATGATAGAATATGAATGGTTGTTGTTGATAAACAACTTTTGTAAAGGAGTTTTTAGTGAAATTGTTAAATAGGGACTAAGTTGAAAAATAGAAAATATTATGTGGTAAGTTTGTGAATTTTTGAAAAATATGGGTTTCTATTAGTATGTATATAAATTCAGCTAGGCTTGGGTAGGGATAAAATTTAATGAACTTCATTTTCCGAGCCTAGGGACTAAATTGTAAAGAATTAAAAGTATAGGGGTAAAATGATAATTTTGATAAAAAGTGTGTTTGACTAAATTGAATATGAATTATATTGAATTGTGCTAAATTTATTCGTATAGATCATGTCAGACCTTGTACGAAGTTAGATTGAGGCAAAGAGAAAATCTCGGATTAGTTGCCTCCGTATCTATGTACACTCGTCGAGGTAAGTTCGTGTGATTAAATTATGAATTTGTATGCTTTAATTGAATTATATGTATGTGAATTGCGTAATTTTCATGTATGAATACCGATCGCATATCCGACATACGGTGATTACCGAGTCCCGTTTGAACCTTAGGAATTCCTAGGATACAAATGGCATGTCATTAGGGTTACCAGTTTCAACTCGTATGAGCTTACAGATACTCATCTTGCATGAGCTTACTGTTATTCAGCTCGGAAGAGCTTACCATTTGCAACTCATAAGAGCATACCGATTCAGAGCTCGTATGAGCATACATGTACAAGAATTGACAGATTACAATTTAGTACACCTCATGTGTACTACCCATGTATCCAACGATATTCTAAATGGTTCAACGAGCACAGTTCTATTACGAGATTATATTAGTTTGATATGACCTATTACAGGTATTTACATGAAATACATGAAAGTGATGTTACATGATACATTGATATATGAAATGTGATTACTTGTTGAATTCATCCAAGTGTATTGGATTTTATATATGATTTGCATGGTTAATATGTTGATGATTATGTGTTTAAGCTTTTGGCCAAATTGGTTGGGATATGCTATGTTAGCTTACATTAATTGTGGTTTAAAATGGTAAGTTAAATTCTAAGTTATATGAACTTACTAAGCTTAAATGCTTACTCTATGTTATTTTCCGTGTTTTATAGTGATTCAGAAGCTCGTTCTGGTTGGAAGCTTGTCAAAGCTATATCACACTATCTATCGGCTCTTTGGTACTTTTAGTTGGTTACATTTTGGTTATAATGGCATGTAAAGGTTATTTTGGCTAATGTTGGCCTATGTGTGATGTTGTGGTTATGGCCATATGCTTTGGCTTGTGTTTTGGTAAATTTTGCTATGTCTATATATAAATGGCCTTATCATATTTGGTGTGTGGCTTGATTTATGATAAAATGATGAAAGGTAAATGTTAGCTCAAATTTGCATTTTGTACATGTGTTTGTGATGTGAAGAATTTGTGATGAATTGGTACGTTGATATGTAAGGTATATATATGTCTAAATATAATAGTATTCGAAATGCATTTTGGTATCAAATGGTATGTTTTGGTAAATAAATGAATTGGTATGAAACGATGCAAATTAGCTTGGTAAATTGATGGTTTATTTGGTTAAATTATATATACAAAAATACATGTTTGAATTTTTTCATTTGAGGTGCCTAAGGGCATATTGGTTGTATGTGAAATATTACATGTTTAAGACTTGATTTTGGCTTGTTTTGGATGTCTTGTTATGGCTTGTTGATGTGCATAATATTGAGTTTAGGTTAGTGCCAAATTAGGTGAGAAATGTGGCTTGGAAAATGACTTATTTTCATCCATACGGGCAGATGTGTCTCAGCCATGTGTGACACATGGCCAGGTGACACGGCTGTGTGTCCCCTATAGCTTCTTAAGGATGTAAGTTAATATGCTCACACGGCCTAGCACACGAGCATGTGGCTTTGCCGTGTGACCCAAATTAGTGAGTTAAGCATGGACACGGGCTGGGATACGGCCGTGTGCCTCTATTTCGAATGTCCACACGGCCTAAGACACAAGTGTGTCTCTTGGCCATGTGAGTCACACAACCTGGCCACACGGCTGTGTAACCCCTACAACCTTGAAAATTTTAAATGTTTTCAAAATATTTTTTGAGTTTTCGATTTAGTCCCGATTTATTTCTAATGCGTAATTTGGGCCTCGATGGCTTGTATAAGGGATAGTATGTATGATTTCGATTGGTTTCGGACATGAATATTTTATGATATGAGATGTCTGAAATTCTGTCTGTTTGATCTGTAAAATTCGGTAATGCTCTGTAATCCTGTTCTGACGATGGATACGGGTTAGGGGTGTTACATTTATTGGTATCAGAGCTACGGTTTAGTCGATTCTCAAACTGAACATAGCGTGTACAAGTCTAGCTATACATGCCATTATATAACCTATGATAGTGTGATATCTCCTAACTGTTTTAAAACATGTTTTCATATAGCAATGACATCCAACCAAGCTAATTCCGATGAAGTAGAGAGTAATGTTCAAGCCTTCGTTCACAGAGTAGCTTTGAGCGGTGCGAGGCTCGTATCTGAGGGCCGTGGAGGAGAGGCTAAAGAAGCATTCTTTCAGATAATGAATGAATTGTTCACCGAGTTTGTACAGACGAACCTGGCTGCTCAACAACCTCCACCCCCTCCTGTTCCCCAACTGGTTCCCTTGATTCCTTAATGTACAGAACCAATCCAAGTTAATAAGCCTCTTGTTGATAAGATTCGTAAGTATTGGGTTGAAGAATTCTAAGCTACTGTTGAAGATGATCCTAAGAGAGCTGAATCTTGGTTAGAGAATACTATCAGGGTTTTTGACGAGTTATCTTATAACACCCCTAGCCCGTGTCCGATCGCCGGTTTAGGCTATGAGATATTACCGAGCCACACAATTAATTTTTAAATTATTTTTTTTTTTTCTTTTTTTTTTTCATATAATCAATCAAGATTTTAATATCTCATTTGCATAGTAAATAAACATAAACAAAGATCGAACTGAATTAGATATTGATATTCAAGTTATACGCCATTTTCGTATGGCTAAAATATTTACAATACAAAACATAACCGTCATCGGCCTAACCTATACATGCCATACCAAGGCCAAAATATAACTGTACCAAAAAGATCGATAGTATGATGAACTGCTGATGATCCCCGAGTCGGTGGCCAAAATTGACAATCTTGTATCTTTCTGAACAAATTTCGGGTTGGTTATTCCGCAGCTTTAGCTTTTCCCTTATCCGAGGTTGCCCCTCTATGCTCTTGAGCTTTAATTCAATAATTTTAAACTAATCATTAATCAATTATTCAAGTATTACTTTCAGAATATAATACATATATATTCGAATTTCATACATACAGATTATAGTAAGCTTATAAGAAATCAATAAGCAATTCATTAGTAAAATTTTTCTTTTATCAATGTTTACCATATAATCACAATTTCACTTTAAGCTGAATTTCTGAGCAACAGTCATTAAATCACTTATAACTGGAGCTACGAAACTCCAAATCAATTGCCGTAAATTTTCTTTGAAAATAGACTCATTTATATTTTATCCAAAAAATTTTCATAATTTTTAGTCTAGCCAATCAATACCAGATTTTTCCTAAAGTTTCCCTTATTTCACTGTTTGACAAATCTGACCATTCTTCACTACGAAATAAATTTCTCATTGTACAGAAATCAAAATATGTTGTCGTTTATTTCATTTGAAATTAGACTCATCAAGCTTTAATTACATAATTTATTCAACTTCTAATTCAATTCCTACAATTTATGGTGATTTTCGAAAATCACCTTACTGCTGCTGTCCCAAGTAGATTATTACCAATTCACCATTTATCAACAATGCACTTTTACACAAATACATACATACTCCTATGTATATAAACCGTCTATCATTAATTTATAACCTATTCGGCCTTACTACTTAAACTTAGCCTTCATATGTAATTATATAATGACCTAATACAACAATTTCATATAGGTTTCTTCTAAGCTAATAATAACCGAACCATTTAGTCAAGCTTAAGGCCGATTCTATTTTGTTCAAATTAAGGTCACACCTCCCTTAAAAGAAATTCTAGCCTTCTTAACTTTAATTAGCTACTACTTATTCTTTAAACATTAAATACAATGCAATTAACATCTAAACCTTTATACCGAATTTGCTCACACAATAGTCCTTGACCGAAAGTTCTTAGACTCTAGCTACCCTAATGTCATTCCTTGAAGCACATCCGAAAATCACGTTCAACACCTCCCATCAACAAGTTAAAATTTCTCAAATTCAATTACTAGTGCTTTTATAAAACATAAACAAAAATACATTAAACATTATTTCCCCAAGAATCAATAGCATAACCGAATACATATTTTTTTTCTCCCTAAATTAGATTCGGCAGTCCCATAAACCATATTAACCTTAACTTTCAAGCTAAAACAAATAACAATTTAACACATCCAACCTAACTATCCATCTAATGTCATCAAAACTCTACTAAAAATTTTAAGTTCCTGTGCCAAATTCAACCCTCCTAGATAACCTAATTTCAATCCAAGATTCAAGTAAAATTTAAACCAATCCTCCAAATCATGCATACATTTTCAAGAGTGGCATAAAACATACCTTCTTGTATCAAAACACCTTAGCCGAAATCTAACAAGAGTTTTTCTTCTTTCTTTCTTCTAGTTTCGACAATGGAGAAGTAAAGATGAAACACTTTGGTTTCTCCTCCCACTTCTCATTATTTTATTTCCTTTAATTCTATAATTCCTTTAATTGAAATTTAAAATTATTATAAAATGTCTATAATATGCATAAATCCTCATCATGGCCGGCCACTATCAAAGAAATGGACAATTTGACATGCAAGTCCACCTTTATGTTAACATGCATTAATAAACCCTTTAAAATTAACCTATCACATTTCACAATGTCTCACATAAGTCCCTATTTAATAATTTCACATGCAATTGACAAAATTAAGATATGAAAATTTCACACATGCATTTACACATATTATAAGCATAGATTATAATGGTTAATTATTTTTGTGATTCGGTTTTGTGGTCCCGAAACCACTTTCCGACTAGGGTCACATTAGGGCTGTCACAACTCTCCCCCACATAAGGAATTTTCGTCCTCGAAAATCTTACCAGTGAATAAGTTAGGATATCGTTCCTTCATAGAGTTCTCGGATTCCCAAGTAGCTTCTTCGATCCCATGCTTGAGCCATAATACCTTTACTAACGGAACCTTTTTGTTTCGCAACTCTTTTACCTCGCGAGCTAGGATATGAATTGGTTCTTCTTCATAACTCAAATCAGATTGAATTTCAACCTCTGATGGATTAATTATGTGCGATAGATCGGATCTATAACGTCGAAGCATCGAGACATGAAAGACGTTGTGAATCTTTTCAAGTTCAGGGGGCAAAATCAATCTGTAAGCGACTGGCCCAATTCGTTCGGATATTTCGTAAGGTCCGATGAACCTCGGACTCAATTTGCCTTTACGACCAAATCTGAGCACTTTTTTCCAAGGTGAAACTTTAAGAATCACTTTGTCTCCGACCTGAAATTCAATATCTTTTCGTTTTAAATCCGCATACAATTTCTGACGATCTGAAGCTGCTTTCAGACTTTCACGGATTACTTTTACTTTCTCGCCAAAGATCTTTAACCAAATCAACCCCAAGATTTTACTTTCACTAAGCTCGGTCCAAAACAACGGTGTACGACATTTACGACCGTACAAAGCCTCGTAAGGTGCCATCTTAATGCTTGATTGAAAACTATTGTTGTAAGCGAATTCAATCAAAGACAAATATTGTTCCCATGAACCACTAAACTCAAGGATGCAACATCTCAACATATCCTCGAGTATCTGAATGATCCGCTCGGATTGACCATCAGTCTGAGGATGAAAAGCGGTGCTAAAATACAACTTGGTACCTAATACTTCTTGCAACTTCTTCCAGAGTCGCGATGTGAATCTCGGATCTCTATCCGACACAATAGAAATAGGTACCCCGTGTAACCTTACAATCTGAGAAACATACAACTCGGCTAGTTTGTCAAGTGAATAATCCGTACGTACGGAAATAAAATGAGCCGACTTTGTCAATCTATCAACAACAACCCAGATCGCATCTTTCTTGCTTGACGACAATGGCAACCCAGATACAAAATCCATCGTAACTCGACCCCACTTCCATTCAGGTATCAAAATCGGCTGAAGTAATCCCAAGGCACACGTGTTCTGCTTTCACTTGTTGACATATCAAACACTTCAAACAAAATTAGAAATGTCTCGTTTCATACTGTGCCACCAAAACCGACGTTTTAGATCATTGTACATTTTCGCATTTCCCGGTGGGTGACATTCGGCTATTATAAGCCTCGCTCAAAATTATCGAAATAAGTTTCGAATTTCTTGGAACACACAATCGACTTCTGAACCTCAAACAATCATTATTGTCAATTTGAAACTCTGAATTCACATTCAAAACACATTCAGCTCGTTTAGTAACCAATTCATCATCGACTTTCTGAGTTTCACATATTCGTTGAATCAATAATGGTTTGGCTTTTAATTCTGCTACTAATACATTATCAGATGAAACAGACAAATGTACATTCATTGCTCGCAAAGCAAACAATGCCTTGCGACTCAAAGCGTCGGCAACCACATTAGCCTTTCCCGGATGATAGTCAATGACAAGCTCATAATCTTTCAACAACTCAAGCCAACGTCTTTGTCGCAAATTCAAATCTCTTTGAGTCATCAAATATTTAAGACTTTTGTGATCCAAATATACATGACACCTCTCTCCAAACAAGTAATGTCGCCATATTTTCAAAGCGAATACAATGGCAGCTAATTCGAGATCATGGGTCGGATAGTTTTTCTCATGTGGTTTCAATTGTCTCGAAGCGTAAGCTACAACTCGACCTTCTTGCATCAATACACAACCCAGCCCATTTATAGACGCATCACTGTAAACGACAAACTCTTTACTGGGATTCAGCCGCATTAACACTCTGAGCTTCACCAAATAGGTTTTTAGTTGGTCAAAACTTTTCTCGCACTTCTCGACCATTCGAACTTAACATCTTTCTGAAGTAGCTTCGTCATTGGTGTAGCGATCATCGAAAAACCTTTTACAAACTGTCTGTAGTAACCAGCAAGTCCCAAAAAGCTCCGAACTTCAGTAACATTTCTAGGAGACTTCCAATCAAGTATGGCTGATATTTTACTTGGATCAACCCTAATACCCGATGCAGATACCACGTGCCCCAAAAAGCTAACTTCTTTCAACCAGAACTCACACTTACTGAACTTAGCATATAACTGCTTGTCCCGTAAAATCTGCAACACTAATCTCAGGTGCTTGGCATGTTCGGTCTCATCTCGCTAATAGATCAAAATGTCGTCTATGAACACGACTATAAACCGGTCCAAATACTATCTGAAGATTCGATTCATCAAGTCCATAAATACCGCAGGGGCATTAGTGAGCCCAAACGGCATCACTAAGAACTCGTAGTGACCGTATCTCGTTTTGAAAGCAGTTTTAGGCACATCTGAGTCTTTAACTCGCAACTGATAATAACCCGATCTCAAATCTATCTTTGAAAACACTGAGGCTCCCTTCAGTTGATCAAACAAATCATCAATACGCGGTAGCGGATATTTATTCTTTACTGTCACTTTATTCAACTGACGATAGTCAATGCACAATCTCATGGTTCCGTCCTTCTTTTTCACAAACAATACTGGTGCACCCCAAGGTGAGAAACTCGGTCGACCAAAACCTCTATCCGTCAATTCTTGCAACTGGGTTTTCAATTCCTTTAATTCCGTTGGTGCCATACGATATGGAGCTATCGAAATTGGTGTGGTACCAGGTACTAGTTCGATGCCGAATTCTACCTCACGAAACAGTGGTAACCCCGCAATTCCTCGAAAAAAACATCTGGATACTCGCAAACCACTGATACTGATTCAAGCTTCTTTTCTGATTCTTTACTATCAAGTACGTACGCAAGATACGCCTCACACCTCTTTTTGACATATTTCTGAGCCAACATCGAGGATATAACTGCTGGTAACTCGTTTATATCAGTAGACTCAACTCGGATTATCTCATCATTTGCGCATCTCAAATCAATAGTCTTTCTTTTGCAATTCACAACTGCATCATGGACGGTCAACCAATCCATACTGAGAATAACATCAAATTCATTAAACGGTAGAAGCATCAAATCGTAGGAAAATAGGAACCTCTGGATTATCGGGGACATTTCCTACACACTTTGTCGACTAACACATATTGACCCAAGGGATTTGACACTCGATTATTACGAACTCAATAGACTCAACGGTGAGTCTTATCTTGGTTGCTAAAGTCTCACATACATATGAATGAGTAGAACCAGGTCAATCAAAGCAATCACATCAAGATCAAAGAGAGTAAAAAGTACCGGTAATAACATCGGCGAAGAAGCATCCTCGCGTGCGCGATAGCATAAGCTCTAGCAGAGCACGAGCCTCGGATCTGGTTGCAGATCTCTAGACCCTCTCTCGACCTCCACTAGCATTCCTCGAATTCCTAGATGGTCTACCTCGTGGCCGTAATACTCGGTTTCCCACTGTTCATATTTTTCTCGATAATCTCGGCGATCTTTAATAAAATGGTCGGTGACCCGCATTTATAACAGGAGCGGTCATGAAATCTACAACTCCCCGAATGCCATTTACCACAATACTTGCACTCTGTCCTGTCCCGACGATCATTTCCAACGCTGGCAACTGAAGTGGTTCGTGTACCCACAGGGGGTCGATCATGGTCTCGTCTGGAAAAACCTGAAATATTCTTTGATCGGCCCAGTTTTTCACCTTGGGGTGCACCGGTTTAGTTCGTTAAGAAAAGAGACAGATCTATGAGATTATGTATTGATTACCGTCAACTCAACAAGGTTATAATCAAGAACAAATATCCACCGCCTCGAATTGACAATTTGTTTAATTAGTTGCAGTATTCTCAAAAATTGATTTCCGTTCTGATTACTATCAGCTACGAGTGAAAGATTCGAATGTGCAAAAAACTACATTCAGAACCAGGTAAAGACATTATAAATTTCTTGTGATGCCGTTTGGTTTAACTAATGCACCTACAGTATTTATAGATTTGATGAATAGAATCTTCAGACCGTATTTAGACAGATTTGTTGTGGTATTTATTGATGATATTTTGATATATTCCCGAGACGAGACTGAACATGCCGAGCATTTGAAAATTGTTTTGCAAACTTTGTGAGATAAACAATTGTTTGTTAAATTTAGCAAATGTGAGTTCTGGCTCCGATAAGTCAATTTTCTGGAACATATAGTGTTCGTTGAAGGCATTAGAGTTGATCCGAGTAAAATATTCATAGTTGTTGACTGGAAACCACCGGGGACTGTATCTGAAGTCAGAAGTTTTTTGGGATTAGCTGACTATTACCAAAGATTTGTCAAAGGGTTCTTAGTGATAGCTACACTGATGACACAACTATTACAAAAAGATGTAAAGTTTGAATGGTCTGATAAATGTCAGCAAAGTTACAATTAATTGAAAGCACTGTTGACTGAAGCACCAGTTCTGGTTCAGCCTGAATCGGGTAAAGAATGTGTGATTTTTAGCGATGCATCATTAAATGGTTTAGGCTGTGTTTTAATGCAATAAAGCAAAGTGATAGTTTATACTTCTAGACAATTAAAGTTGCATCAAAAGAACTATCTGACGCATGATTTAGAGTTGGCAGCTATCGTGTTTGCATTGAAAATTTGGCAACACCATTTGTTCGGCGAAAAATGTCTCATATTTATCGATCACAAGAGTTTAAAGTATTTAATGTTGCAAAAATATTTGAATCTAAGACAACACAGATGGCTCGAACTATTGAAAGACTATGAGTTGATCATTAATTATCACCCGAGTAAAGCAAACGTAGTTGTTGATACTTTGAGTAGAAACTCCTTGTTTGCTCTGCGAGCGATGAATACCCGATTGTCATTATTTGATGATGGCTTAATCTTAGTCGAGTTAAAAGCTAAACTGATGTTTTTACAGCAAACCTGTAAAGCTCAGAAATGTGATAGTGAGTTGTTAACTAAACGGGTATAGTGTAAGTCGGCTTCTGTTTCAGAATTTTAGATAGGACCTGATTATTGTTTGCTATTTAGAGGTAGAGTTTGTGTACTGAAGAATCCAAAGCTCATACAAAAAATTTTGCACGAAGCTCATAGTGGTAGCTTGTCTGTTCATCCGAGAAGCAATAAAATGTACAACGATTTGATACAGATGTACTGGTGGTCGGGAATGAAACATGAGATATCTGACTTTGTATCTAAATGTTTGATTTCTCAGCAAGTAAAAGCTGAACATCAAATACCTTTAGGACTGTTACGGCCAATAATGATATCGGAGTGGAAGTGGGATAGAGTTACTATGGATTTCGTATCAGGGTTACCCCTATCTTTGAAAAAAAGATGCCATTTGGGTTATCGACAATCGTTTGACGAAGTCCGCACATTTTATTTCGACACGTACAGATTTCTCACTGACAGATTAGCTGAGTCATATGTTTCTGATATTGTCAAATTACACGGAATGCCAGTCTCCATTGTTTCAGATAAAGATCCGCGGTTCACATCGTGATTTTGGAGAAAGTTACAGGAAGCTCTTGGTATGCGATTGCATTTTAGCACAGCATTTCACCCTCAAAACGATGGTTATTCTGAGCAAGTGATACAAGTTCTCGAAGATATGCTTCATTGTTGTGTATTAGAGTTCGAAGGCAACTGGGAAAAATATTTATTGTTGGTCAAATTCGTGTATAATAATAGTTTCCAGTCGAGCATAAAAATGCCATCGTATGAGGCTCTGTATGGTCATAAATGCCAAACTCCATTATACTAGACTGAGCTTAGTGAGAAAAAGATACACGGGGTTGATTTTATTCGCGAGACTGAAGAAAAAGTGAAAGTGATCCGAGATAGTTTGAAAGCAGCTTCAGGTCGTCAAAAATCGTACGCGGATCTGAAACATAAAGATATAGAATTTCAAGTGAGCGACAGAGTATTTTTGAAAGTTTTGCCCTAGAAGAAAATCCTTCGATTTGGTCAAAAAGGGAAGTTGAGTCCGCGATTTATCGAGCCGTATGAGATTACTAAAAAAATCAAACCTATGGCTTACCGATTAGCTTTACCGTCAGAGCTTGAAAGGATTCATAATGTCTTTCACGTGTCTATGTTATGACGGTACTGATTTGACTCTTCACATGCTATCTCTTCGACGGATATTGAGATTCAGCCTGATATGACATACAGTAAAGAACTGATCAGAATTCTGGCTCGAGAGGTGAAAGAATTAAGAAATAAGAACATAGCTTTAGTTAAAGTTCTCTAGCAGTGACATGAAATAGAGGAAGCCACTTGGGAACCTGAGGAAGTTATGAGAAAGCAATATCCGAACCTCTTTTCTGGTAAGATTTTCAGGGACGAAAATCCCTTTAGAGGGGAGAGTTGTAACAACCCGTTTTCAATGAAATTGGAACAGTGGTTTTAGGACCTCAAATACAAGGTCAAAAAATTTATATTATTATTATTTTATTACGTACAGCATGATAAAAATACCGTATAAAAATTTCGTCAAGAAATTTTACCGTTTACATGCTTAATTTGATAAAAAGGACTAAATCGCGTAAAGTATAAAAGTTGAGTTCTAATAGCTAATGGTATTAAATAGCTATAGTAATTTAAAGTGGAGGTCCCTAAGTGGTAATTAGACCATTAGCATGTTATTGGATGATAATGGCTTGGCAAATTTGTAATTTGAATTAATTTAAAAGGTTAATTTTGGAAATTAGTAAATAAAGGTTAATTAAAATAAAACTAAAATGCCATCATCTTTCTTCATCTCTTTCAACCGATTTTCACTAGGGAAGAAAGCCATTTTTGAGAGCTAGGTTTGGCCAAGGCCATTTTTTCGATTTGGTATGTATTTTGTCTCTTTTTTATGATTTCTATGTTTTCGAGATCGTTGTAACTTAATTTAGCTAGCCTGGAGACTAATTTGTGAAACTATCAAACTATTAGGGTTTTTCCATTGATGAATATATGTGAGTTTTGAAGTTTGATGATAGAATATGAATGCCTATTATTGATAAACAACTTTTGTAAAGGAAATTTTAGTATAAAATTGAATATGAATTTTGTTTTTCGAGCCTAGAGACTAAATTGCAAAGAATTAAAAGTATAGGGATAAAATGGTAATTTTTCCAAAAATGTGTTTGACTAAATTGAATATGAATTATATTGAATTGAGTTAAATTCTTTCATATAGATCTTGTCAGACCTCGTATGGAGTTAGATCGAGGCAAAGAGAAAATCTTAGATTAATCGCCTTTGTATCTATATACACTCGTCGAGGTAAGTTCGTGTAATTAAATTATGAATTTATATGCTTTAATTGAATTATATGTATGTGAATTGCGTAATTTTCATGTATGAATATCGATCGCATATCCGACAACGTACGATAACTACTAAGTCACGTTTGAACCTTAAGAATTCTTAGGATACAAATGACATGTCATTAGGGTTACCAATTTCATCTTGTATGAGCTTATCGATACTCAACTATCATGAGCTTACCATCATTCAGCTCGGAGGAGCTTACCATTTACAGCTCATAAGAGCATATCAATTCAAAGCTCATATGAGCATACATGTACAGGAATTGACGGATTACAGTTTAGTACACCTAGTGTGTACTACCCGATTATCCAACGATATTCTAAATGGTTCAATGGGTACAGTTCTGTTACGAGATTATATGAGTTCGATATGAACTATTATATGTATTTACATGAAATACATGAAAGTGATGTTACATGATACATTGATATATGAAATGAATAATTCATGTATATGAAATGTGATTACTTGTTGAATTCATCCAAGTGTATTGGATTTTATATATGATTTATGTGGCCAATATGTTGATGATCATGAGTTTAGACTTTTGGCCAAATTGGTTGGGATATGCTATGTTAGCTTACCTTAATTGTGATTTAAAATGGTAAGTTAAGTTCTAAGTTATATGAACTTACTAAGCTTAAATGCTTACTCTGTGTTATTTTCTATGTTTTATAGTGATTCGGAAGCTCGTTCTGGTTGGAAGCTTGTCGAAGCTATATCACACTATCTATCGGCTCTTTTGGTACTTTTAGTTGGTTACATTTTGGTTATAATGGCATGTATAGGTTATTTTAGCTAATGTTGGCCTATGTGTGATGTTGTGGTTGTGGTCATATGCTTTGGCTTGTGTTTTGGTATATTTTGCTATGTGTATATATAAATGGCCTTATCATTTTTGGTGTGTGGCTTGATTTGTAATAAAATGATGAAAGGTAAATGTTAGCTAAATGTGCATTTTGTACATGTGTTTGTGATGTGAATAATTGGTGATGAATTGGTACCTTGATATGTAAGGTATATATATGTCTAAATATGATAGTATTCGAAATGCATTTTGGTATCAAATGGTATGTTTTGGTAGATAAATGAATTGGTATGAAAGGATGCAAATTAGCTTGGTAAATTGATGTTTTATTTGGTTAAATTATATATATGAAAATACATGTTTTAATATTGTCATTTGAGGTGCCTAAGTGTATATTGGTTGTATGTGAAATATTACATTGTTAAGACTTGATTTTGGCTTGTTTTGGATGCCTTGTTATGGCTTGTTGATGTGTATAATATTGAGTTCAGGTTGGTGCCAAATTGGGTGAGAAATGTGACTTGAAAGCCTATTTTTGTCTACACAGGCGTGTGTCTCAGCCGTGTGTGACACACGGCTAGATGACACGGCCGTGTGTCCCCTGTAGCTTCTTAAGGGTACAAGTCAGTATGCTCACACGGCCTAGCACACAGCGTGTGGCTTGGCCGTGTGACCCAAGTTAGTGAGTTACACGGACACGGGCTGGGACACGGTCGTATGACCCTATTTCGAATGTCGACATGACCTAAGACATGAGCGTATCTCATGGCCATGTGGGTCATACGGCCTGGCCACACGACCGTGTGACCTATGCAGCTTTGAAAATTTTAAATGTTTCTGAAATATTTTATGAGTTTTCGATTTAGTCCCGATTTGTTTCTAATGCGTAATTTGAGCCTCGATGGCTCGTATAAGGGACAGTATGTATGATTTTGATTGGTTTCTAATATGAATATTTTATTATATGAAATGTTTGATATGTAAACTTTGGTAATGCTCCGTAATCCTGTTCTAATGATCGATATGGGTTAGGAATGTTACAATAAACCCAGTGTGTAACCCAACAGAGATAGACATTCAAATATACTTAGAATTTTCATATGCAGAACAGATACAGATCTAGACATAAGTCCTTAACAGAATCAGATCATGTCAGAATCAAATAATCAGAACACAGATATGCAAAATCCTACCCCCATCCTCTACATACCATCTCTGACCATCCCATCACACCATGTGGGGTATAAAACACCCACCTATCCCTACACACCATATAGTGTCTGTACGACACTTATCAAAATAATTTACAACTGTGCTGCCAGAATAAGGGCGAAATATAGCCTCACAAAACACTTTCTCCGATAAGCAGATCCCACCCCATATACAAATACAAATAGCTCATAACAGATATAACAGAATTATCATGTCTTGCATGCTTATATATATATAACATACATGTTATTACGAACTAGTCAAATCATACATATCAATTTTTAAATGCTCAAATCGGTCTATCAGAATACAAATATCATGCATTAGGGTTTGTTTTGCCCTTACCGACACTACGGAAGGCCCACAGTCGATCGAATTGACTTATGTAACCCTAAAAAAATTCAAAATTTTGGGCTCACATACCTGTGTAGCCCACACGTCTAAATTGGCCTTGCCCGTGTGGCCCACATGGCCTGGCCCATGGCCCATATTCCTAAATAGCTCACACAGCCACATACTCACTCGTCACACGACTGTGTGTCGCACATGACTGGACACATGCCCTTGTGGCGTTGACAAGCCACTTTTTCGACTTTCACTAAACCTAGTATTTCTGGTTTCTCGTTACACACCTGGTTCGTTTTTTACGCAAAAGCAGACCCGAGACAACCAGAACCTACAATCTATCAATAAAACATCCGAAATCAATCTTAATTCTTCAATTTCAATCTAATCACCCCACAATTACAAAGCAACCAAAAACTGTTTCGACTAACAGAATAAATTTATAAACGTTTCAAAAGCTTACCCACGAAACAGTAGCCCTGAAGCTTTACTAGATGACCGAGGAGTTTCAAATTTCTGCAGAATTATCTAACAAAACAATGCATAGATTCATCTAACATTAACCAAGACCTCTCCAAAACAAAATCAAAGTGAACCCTTACCTATGAAACCGCACGAAGAAATCGAGAATACCCAACGCAACGAGAAATGTGAATTGTGGCCAAAATCGACAGAACAGAATGAGGAAAAAGTAGGAACGAAATAGAAAAGACGGAAGAAAAAAGAGAAGAAACAAAAAATGATGTCAAAAGGGAAAGAGAATTTTGAAAAACAGAAAATAAAAATAAAAATTTAAAATATAAAGTTACTAAACTCCTCAAACTCCCCACTAACCCACTAACCAACTTAATCCCACCAAATTTGACACACTAACGACATCCAACTACCTTAGACTCTAGCTCCACCGAGCCTCTATCAAATAATCGAAACAAAAAATTAATATCCATGCTTACATAAGGATTCGAACTTGAAACCATTAGCAAACTAACTCCTTACACTCAAACCAGCAGGCTTATTCTTATATGAGTTTACTAAAGATAAAATATAACCCAACCCACCAAATATAAGGCTAGGATCAAAATGACAGAATTTTTTAAAAAGTGAGACTTGAACCCAAGACCTCAAACACACAACCACATCACATAACCACTGAAATAGATACTCATTTGTGACAAAATTCATAGAAAAAAATTAAATATTTTAGGGTGTTACACTCCTTGATTACCTTAAGTTTAACTAATAATAAGTTGCATTAGAATAGCAAATTATAATACAAGAAGACAACTTTTATTAGTAGGTAATCTAAATTTTTCATAATCCGTAGAATTAAATTTAGCAAATGCTTCAAATAAACAATGTACTATTATGTATTTTATAAATCTAGTCATGGAGATAGCTTGTCTTAGCTACCAGAGCTGTTGAATCCTAAAAATAGATACATAGATATGATTGTCTAGACTAACAATACATCGGATAGGACCCAAGTCTAATTTATCCTAGATCCATTTATCAATTTATTCACTTGTGACATTCATGGTGTGACTTACCTAAATTTTAAGTAACTAACAGACCTTGTGTGTATAACTCATGCGCTTTTTATTGGGTACATGACTCGTGCATGACATGAAATTACTTATAATAGTGGTTAGGATATGGTTGGCATGCCAATTAAAGTCCCATGTTTATGTTTCACTAGATTTTTTGTACTAGTGTTATGTGGGTTTAAAGTTATTTGATATGTACTTGGAGCTTTATTAGTTACCTCCTTGGTTGAGCATTTGTTACAGGCCTTTGGGCTTACATTACCTCTACAGAAACTTTTACAATATATGGAGTTCTATTACCTTCGGGCATAGCAACCCAATGCTCTTTGGTGTATGTGGAGTTCTTGTAATGTTTGAGTCTTATTTTACTAAGATTACAAAAGGCGTCAAACCAAAATGTGATAAGGCTTTATGATAAAATGGAAAATATAATTATAAGGTGCATAGCCTAAATATGATAGTAAGAAATTGGTATTGTAACAGATTCTTAATATGTGGGCCTTAATGAATGTCTTTATTATTAAGGTAATTGTCAATCATGTATGCTTTAGTATGTACGTATGTACGTATGTACGTATGTACGTATGTACGTATGTATGTATGTATGTATGTATGTATGTATGTATGTATGTATGTATGTATGTATGTATGTATGTATGTATGTATGTATGTATGTATGAAAATGTTAGAAGCAATGATTGAAAGGAGTATATGTTGGATTAAACATTATATGAACCCTTTGTGAGAGTCTAAAACATGAATTTCATAATGTGATTGGTTAACAAACCATAAAAATATAAGTTGACCCCTATGAGTTGATTAATTTAAATGAATTCATTAGTAGCACTAAAATGTGCTTAAAATAATTTGTATGACATGTCTAATAAGGGTTCAACATTATTGAGGGATAGGATAACTAAGTTTATCCATGGTTACTTACTGAGCTCATTGAGCTCATGCGCTAGTGGTTCAAAACGTGTAGGTTTAAGACTTGCCGAGGAACTTAGACTTTGACCTAGGAGCATCGCATAACTGATTGAGATTTTAAAGTTTTTAGACTATTTTTTAGCTTCAAGAGCCCAAGGTACGATACCCTTACCAAAACTATCGAACCGGAGCAAGCCAGAAGCTAAAATGTTATAGTTCCAGCCTAGGTACCGATACTTAGCTCTCTTGAGTTCGTACTTGACCCCAAACACTTTTGATCACCTAATAAAAGTTTCTAAATGATTCTAAGATGAATTTAAAACTTTCAAAATGATTTTAGTTTATTCCATGGTTTTTCTAAATTGTTTTAAAATTTAAGTCATTGTAAAACTCCCATTTTTCTTAACTTGAATGACCCTGATTTAAGCTATAGAGCTTCAAACACTCGCTTTATGATTTAGTAATGTCCCTATATGTATTCCATGAACCAAAATGATTTCTAATCATAATTTAATCTTCCTAAACTTTTAAAATTTGATTTAATGAATATCAATATGTTGTAAAACAAATATTTTTATAAAAGAGAAATTTTAGTTAAAACTTAAAAGTCTCATATTCGTACCAATCGTTAGGATGGGTAAGGGGTGTTTCAAAACTCAACTTCTCTATCAGGCGGTAAACCCGATAACTCTTCTAGGAACATATTTGAATACTCTCATATTGTGGAAAATTTTTCAAGTTTAAGCTCAAAAACTTTAGGGTCAAAGACGTATACCAAGCATGCCTCGCACATTTTCCTTATCAAGCTCTGAGAAGTCATTGTAGAAATCACATTGGAAAGATACTTAGGCTCTCCCCAAAAACACTAACTTGTGTACTAGCAGAAGTCTTCAGAGAAAGCTTCTTCATCTTACAGTCTACAATAGCATCATAATAGGTTAACCAATCTATACCAGTATAGTGTCAAATTCATTAAACGAAAGTGCCATCAAATTGGTCGGGAACTCAAAACCTTGTAATTTTAGAGGATAATTCTTATACACTTTATCCTAACAGATTGGTCATACACACATCAAACTCTATAAACTCCATCAGAAGGCTTTTCTCCTCAACCAATGCAATACAAATGTATGAATGTGTTGACCCAAGGTCAACTAATACATGTATAGATAAATCAAATAAGGAGAATATAAAAGTAATGACATTAAGCTCAAGTTAGGGCACAAGACTCAATTCTCATGGAAGCCTTTTTAAAAAAAATTTGGCTTCCTTTGGTACTACTACTGACCTTAAACTTCTTGCCTCACTAAGGTGCCAGAGTAGATCTCCAACACTCACCTAAATGGTTCCTCTCACGCTAATCAAAAATGGCCATAGATGCACCTCTCATACCTCCGGTGCTAGCAATAGAAGTAGTTTGGGGCCTTTGGTCACCTTGTCTCTATTCTCCCCTCCTTTGGAATCATGAATGGACCAAAGAATGACCTCTCGAATCTTTGTCCCTCTTGGCCCATTGTAGAGACATGGAGCTTGTAGAACTTCTCTTGCCATGGTCTTTAACTCTTGACTTAGCCTATTGCTTATCGACTTTCATACTTCTATTTTCTGCACCCTCTCAGTCAGAGTGGTAATTTCCATAAATTCCATGGCCCAATAAGTAGTTCTTCATTAGGACTCCATTCAAACCGAGTGCACATATTGTTGGAAAAAATCTAGTTTGAAAATTGTTTTCTTTCACAACGAATAATAAAAATTTTAAAAATTGAGTCTATTTGTGATATTTATAGCAATAAACTCTTTGCTAAAATCACACCCGTATTTTTGGCTAGACGAATTCTTGTCATTCCTGGCTTTCAGCCGAACAACCTTCTTTGTTATTCTCGTACCATGAACTACTTCAAGTGTGGGCTCGAATAAATTTGAATCAAATATAGAACCAAAAATAATTTTCTTTATTTTTAGTGTGAAAGCAAAATTTCCTCTGAATAGAAATCAACAAAATTGTTATTTCGAAAATTAAAATTAATACTTAGAGAATAAATTCTCATTATTTTTAGGAAGAGTAACATTATATTAAATTTGTGTATTTAGCACTATTAGTGCCATCTATTTATAGGGAGAAGAGGTAAAACCTTTGCTGAATTGTAGAAGTCTATTTCAATAGAAAAATGAACTCCTAGTCTAACTAGGATTAGGTGGGGTGGCAACCTGATCTGCCGCAATTCGGTGTAGTAGATTAAACCATTTTTCGTACTTAAGAAGCTTGTATAAAAGCAATTTTGTTATATTTTTACTTAGTTTTCGTTTTCAATACGTAAATAATAAAAAGTGCGATTTGAGTTATTTATATGACTTTAGGGGCCAAAATAGTCTTAAATGAAGGCTAACGTATTCGGTGAGTGTGCAAGACATCATTTAGAGGCATGAGAACATGAGATTGACCGCAATGTTGCAACACAAAAGGTTAATGTCGCAACATAGTGAGCAGAACACCAAAAGAGCAATCTGGCTTTAGTTTTGCGACACAGCCCTGAATCAAGCATCAACCACTGGTGTCGCGACATAGACTAAAAGATGTTGCAACACCACCTTGACATGGAGAATTAATGAGCCAAGGGCATTTTGGTTTGTACGATAAACTTTAACGTAAAAATGTCAGCTGAAGTTGGTGAATGGACGACAACCAACCCTAAATCTATAAATAGGCTTCTCTAAACACTTCATAATCATCTTTTATTATAGTTTTAGGTTACGACTTTTATTTAGTTTTAGTTTTTAGTTTCCTTAGTTTCTTTTGCACGTAGGTTATTTCTATTTGTAATTCAGTTCAAGTTTTGTTCTTGTACTTCGGGGAATCTGATTTATGGAACCATCAACTCTTTGTGGATTTCTATACTTGCAATTATTGATATAAAATCAAGATTCTTCTTAAACCTTATTCTTGATTTATTATTCATGTTCATCTTTTCAATCAAGTGTATGTTGCTTATGAGATCCATGAGGAACTAATCCCTTTATGGGAGATTAGCGAGTGGATATAAGAGTTATTAGTTTCTATGTAGGGTTTCTTAGTAGACCAACTAGTTGGGATAGAAAGAACATAAAACCCTACGCTTGACAACACTAGAAAGTCATCTAGGTGGGAATGAATCCAAAATTGGTATTGCCTATCTGTGAACATATTACCCTATTCCGATCCAGACTGTGAGGTCGAGAGATAAGTAGTTCTTGCCAACTCATTAGTTTAGTGGAAGATCAAGAGATCTTGCTAGTTTAATGACTAGTTGATTGGATAGAACCCGAAATAGGAATTAGTTACGACCACCAAAACGAGTTAGTCTTCCATTGTTAGAATTGATTCAATCTACAAATTAGTTTTTCATTTTTATTTTAATGAAACTTATTTTTTATACTATATAATTTTTCTTCACTTTATGGTTTATCGTAATATAATTTAGATAACTACTAATTAGATCTATTAATGTCGAAGTTAGAATTAATTTAGTTTTCGCCTCCCTTGGGTACGATCCTCGAAGTACTTCCATACTTTGTTGTATAAACCATGTTACAACTTAACCTGTATACTTGTGGAAACCACCTAACGATAATATTTGGTTGTAGGAATTACACTCTAGACGTTAGTATGTCTAAAAGCTGTCAAGTTTTTTGCGTCATTGTCGGGGAGGCAACGCTATTGAATTAGTTTTAATTTTTACATTTAATAGCATAATTAAGAAAGTTTTAAATTATAGACACGATTTTAACTTTAGTCATTTCTTTTTTTATTAATTTTTTACTAACAATTCTCTTTTCTTTACGAGTTGTAGTGTTCATATAGAGCCATGAGTACCTATGACAAGATAGCCATAAGGGAAGTTCACAAAAACAACCCTTTGATACTTAATTCATAACATATCTCTGCTTCCTTAATTTGTTAATTAAATTTAGTAAGGTGATGCAGGTGTTAGGGGCAGTTCCCTTTGACATGAACTGGTTATGACCTAGTATTACTCGACATGTTATTAATAATTCTCATTTTGAATTAAACCTTGTGTAAATGCCCAAATTTGACCGGACCCAATAAGCTTAAATCAGACAAAAGCAAAAACAAGCAAAAAACTAAATTAAAATGTCCAATTAAAATTATAGCCCAAATTAACAAATCCCTAACCCAAAAATACATGGCCCAATGGCCCAAAACCTAGGCCTAGGATCGGCCAAACAGAAGCCTAGGGTTTCCCTCGCGCCGCTCCCCCCACGTTTAGCCTCCAAGCGTCGTACGACCACCAGTGCCTCCGTATGATGCCAACAAACTCCGTACCTGCAAACGAATGCGAAAACAACAGCAAACTAGAGACAAAAAAAGGAGTATATTTTTTTATTTTTTTTCTTTTTTCTTTATTTTTGCTTTCGACTACAAAAGCCAAAGAAAAAAGAATGTAATGGTGGACACGGAGAGATAAAAAAAATCAATACAGAAAGACGATTAGTCAAAGAAACATTTCAAAGGTGTTTCATTTTTGCTCATTTCCTGTCTTTATTTTTCTTTATTTTGAATCTATTGCATAAATACATAAAAAGGGAAGATTTTTACTCGTTGTTCGGTGTCGACATCGTCGGCTTTTGCTTCTCTAGCCTAAAGGTAGGCAGATCCTTGGGAATCCGGTTAATACCACAGCGGAGGAGGCCGAAACTTGAAAGGTTTTTTGACTTTTAGGCCATTTTCGTGAGGGTTTAGGAAATTTTGAGCTCGGATTTGAGCTTTGGAGGGCCGAAAGGGTTAAAGGGTGGCCTTTTGTGATTTTTGGCAACCGGGCACGGCGGAGTACATCACCGGCGACCGGTGGCCACCGTGGATCTCGCCGGATTGGATGGCCGGAGTTTTGGGGAGAGGAGAGAGTTGAGAGAGTCTGAAGATTTTTTTTAAAACAAGAGGGTTAAATGATTTTTTGGTAAAAAATTTGGTTTATATAAGAGTGCTAAACGGCACCGTTTTAGGATTGGTTCAAAAGGCCCCAAAACGACGTCGTTTTGGGGCCAAACCCGAAATCCGACCCGCCCTCTATAGGATCCGCGTTTTTTTACATAGGATATTTGCGCTCCAAGTCCCTCCGCATTTACTGTTCTTCTAAATCCAGTTTCCTTTTATTTTAATTTGTGCCTCATGTTTTATTTCAATATTAATTTAGTCCATGTTTAAGCACTGTGTTTTGGAGCTTGGGGTAATTTCGTTTTTTAATCCCCATGAGTTTACACGCGTTATATTTCAGTCTTAAGTTAAACTCCAACGATTTATTTATTTATGAATTATCTTTTTGATTTTATCTTTATCTCTATTGAGTCCTTTTTCTTTTAACTTCATTTTTGTAAAATTGTCTTATTATTTATTTTAGATTATTATTCACTTTTTATGTTATTCATTATTTTAATTTATTTTAACTATTCATTTTTTATTTACTTTTGTTTGTATATTTTTTAAATACTTTATTGATATAATTTACTCATTTTTAAAATTTTCTTTTATGTACATTCTTTATTTAAAGTTTTATATCATGGTTACTTTAAATATTTTTGTATATTATTATTGTATATATACATAATTTGCATTTAATCATTTTTATTTTATGTATATTATTTCTTGTATACACATATATATCGTTTTATATATTACTTATTTCTTTGCTTGCATAAGGTTTATTTTAAAAATTAATCTATATATTATTATGTTATATATGATTTATTGTGGTTCTTATTCTGATGATTTATTTTATGATTAAATTATTTTAAATACTTTATTTTGGATTCTACTCATTTATTTTGAAGTGTTTCAACATTATTTTCACACACACACACACACATATATATATATATATATATATATATATATATATATATACACATTTAAATACTTTATATATCGTTCGTTTTAAATTGTTATATATCGTTGATTCTTAAAACTACTCTCTCACATCAGTTGTTGTAAATTTGTTCATTATTATTTAGATTCTATTTATTTATTTATTATTTATTTATTTTGCCTTATGTTTATTTTCTATTATAGATTGTAAATACATTGTTAATATCTCTTAAAATTCGTTAGCGTAAATGTTAGAATAGTGTATGATTATTTGTTTTATGGGTCACATTATAAATTCCTTGCTTTTATATTGCTCATGTTCGATTGTTTATGCATTACAACCTCATGATCCGTAAATGCTTTGGCAATATGTTTTGACAAGATAATATGTTGTTATTCTCATGCATGTCTTTATCATGATTGGCTATTTAAAAGTTTTAGTTCAATCAATTACCATTTAATCACCAATTCGTTCTATTTTAAAATTATAATGAAAGGAACTTTCCCAAAACGAAGGCAATGTTCGATGTTTGGCGATTCGGGGAATCGTGCCCTATCGTGCTGGGTTGCAATTTCCTGTTCGTTCAAAATAATCGAATATTCCTTTAAAATTTCACTCATGTCTTTAAAAATTCTTTAAAACGAAGGAAATGTTCGATGCTTGGCAATTCGGGGAATCGTGCTCTATCGCGCTGGGTTGCAATTTCCCGTTTGTTCAAAATAATTGAATATCCCTTTAGAATTTCACTCATGTTTTCTAAATTCTAAAACAAGGCAATGTTTAATGTTTAGAAATTCGAGGAATCGTGCCCTACTATTCTGGGTTTTGGTTTTTCTCGTTGGACTAAATGATTGGGCATCCTTCTATGATTTTCAACATATAAACTTTTGGAACTCAAAATTTATCGTGTTTTTGAGGGTGTAAAGGATTGTGTCCTAACGTGTTGGATGTGATGTTGTATTCCTCTGAAACAAGAGAATTTTAACGACCAACTTGGGCTATTCAAATGTTTATAAAAGGAACCACATTTCAAAAATATTTTTAAATCTTAGACGTAAGGACAATATTTAATCGATTTGGTACCAATTTTGGGCGTAGTGAGGGTGTTAATCCTTCCTCATACGTAACCGACTCCCGAACCCGTTTTCTCATATTTACGTAGGCCAAAATTGATTTAAATGGAATAAAATACTTTATTAGGTGATCCAATCACACCTAAACAAAAAGGATTGATGGCGACTCCACACTTTGCTTTAAAAGTCGATCGTCCGTTTTTTTTTTAAAAACCTAAAAAAAAAAATGGTTTCGACACCTTGCATTACTAACATGGATTTCTTCAAATCTCAAGTTTAGAAGTCACAAAAATGAGGACCCATAGTTTTCCTCTGACATTTTGAGCACATATGTAGCACAAGTATGTATGTTGATGTGTCGGCAGAAGTTATCAAATTATTATTAATTCCATTTGTCTTAGAAGGACAAGAAAAGGTTTTGTTAGATGCATTTCCCCCAAACACTATTACGACCTGAATTGAATTTGTACAATTATTCCTGCATCGAGTTGTACCGATGACTACAGTAATCAGTACATGGAGCTATTTAAATTCAAGCAAGATGTTATTGAGACATTGTAACAGACATGGGAAAGGTTTAAATTGATTATGCGGTCAATATTGGGAGGGGGCATTAACTTTGCGGTACAATTGCAAAATTTCTATGATAGATTGGATGGATAAAGTAAATGACAATTTGATATCATAGCTGAAAGAAGTATTTGGTCAAAAACGGGATGGGAAATAGTCGATCTGTTGGAGACAGTCAATAGCAATGAGCTTACATGAGGTATGAGCTGGGAAACAGAAACTGTTCAAACAACAGAGTTTACATCCTAAGAAAGAATGACCCATAATTCAAAATCAGAAGTGTTGAACTCAATCGAGCTGAATCAAGATGAAATAGAGGAAGAAATGATGGATGATCTAAAACAAGAAAATAACGAAGTGACCTTTCAACTCGACTGGTGGCGTAAAAGTAGAGAATAACCAGAACAAGTAACTCCAGCTACAACTAAAATGGTCCTTCTACTATCAAACCACTTGTTTTGGAGTTGAAACTTTTACCTGACCACCTGAAATACGGATATTCGGGAGAGAAAAATACTTTGCCTGCAATTATTGCCACAAGATTATCCACAGAACAAGAAGAGGCATATAATGTTTAACTTAAATATGGAAAATGAGTAAATGGCTTAAAAGGGGATACTTTTGTGTGCTTATGTTATGAAACCATGTTTAAAGGGGTTATATGATTGTTTAAATACAATGTAAGTACTCATTAAGAGTCATATATTTGAATTTGGAAATGTGATCACTAATGAATCAATAATTTATAAGTTGAACCCATGTAATTCAGTAATAAAAGTTAATTATGTTAGAATTGTTAAATGTGACACAATTGTTTTATGAAATAAACACTTCTAAAGCACTTAACATTAAAAATGACATAAGGCTAGTACGATTATCCTTTCGTATTTACTGAGTTCACGCGTTAGTTGTTTAAATGTATAAGTCAATGACTTGTCCAAGAAGTTTGTTATTCCAACTTGAGAGCATCGCATCACTATTCGAGCTTGAAGTTGTATTTCATTTGTTTTAGATGTCATTGGTGTATGAATATTGGCATGTGCATAAAGACTTCGTTTAAACTTGAAATTTGTAAATTTGATTTATGTTCCAAACCGTTGTTAATATAACTAATCATGTTTTGATTCGTTATTCAACTTAAATATGTTTATGATGTGTGTTTGAGCTTAAATGAGTTTAAATTTTGTTATATAATGTTTTGAGATTTGTTAAAATCGTGTTGAAGTGTTTAGATATGAAGTTGGATTTTTTGAATTGATTTTTAGCCTTAGGGGTCTAGGTTCCGATACTTACACAAAAGTATCGGAATATTGCAAGTCAATAGCTAAAAAGTTACAAATCATAAGAATATGATTGATACATAAGATCTATGTATTGGTACTTTACGCAAAATATTGGTGCAAAGATTTCATGTAGTGATACCTAACCCTTGAAATTGGACCACTAAACAATTTTGAGTATTTCAAGCCCATCGAAGCTTAAGTTTGACTTTGAACACTTTCAACCACCCACAAAATGATTTAAATGATTTTTAGATTATTTCAAAAACCTTGAAATTGATTTTATCAAAATTTTATAATTTCATTAATTTGTTTCAAAAATTAAATTCTTAAATGATTTTCGAGATTTTTGCTACATTCACACTTCGACAGAATCTTCCATCCACATATTGAACGTCAAGACGAGTGAGAGGTGTTAGATAATTTATTTATTTTGAATCTCATTAGTTGAAACAAGTCATAAGTGATTTTTGTGCTTTTTTTTTTTTATTATTATTAATTTTTAAGTGATATAAGAGATTTATCTAGGAATTAATTTAGATTATTATTAAGAAGTTATTTTTCACTTTAGTTACTTTTATTTTCAGCCTATTGATAGGCTTAGTCACCACCCATTATTCATTAAATAAAGTGAGTGCTTAAGGGTTCGAGCGATTTGACTCTTGTTTTCTTTTGCAGTTTGTTATTTTTCAAACCTTCCAAAGTTGCAACGTTTTTAACCTTCAAAGCTCGATCATTGATGTTTCTAAGAGTCCTTCGCTTAAGGATTTCATAGGGGAAAATCCATCCGAACATTGATGTTTTTGAGAGTAAGTCATCAAAGGGTGCTATAGGACATTCAATCATTTATTTATTTATTTATTTTTGTTTAGTTCTTTTATTTTACTTTCTTTATTGTCTATTGTTCAAATCTAATTTTATTTACTCCAATTCTTTTTTCAGAGTTGAATCATTCAATTTGGCACAATAATTCCATCCCTCACTGATTAATACATCTCTAAACCCTTTTGTTTCTTTTCTACTTTCATTTTCTTTTTAGATTTTATTTCATCAATTAAATTCTAATTTCCTTTGTTAATTTGTCTTGGATCTTGGGTTTCTTTATCGAGCAATAATTCAAAAAGAAAATTGCCTCAGAAAACAAACATAGGAATTTGAGTCTTTATAATATATACACGTTAAATCCAGCAAAAGGAGCTATTGTTCAAAAAATATAGTGGACCAAGATTTTCACTATTCTACTAAAATTGGACAAGGGTGAAAAAATCATGGGGTATCTTAAGTACAGAGGTTAGCCTGGCGTACAATTTGTTAACTCGTTCCAATGAATGAGAAGCTTAAGGGAATAAATTTAATGAATTACAAGGAAGAATAAACAATAATGTGGGAATAAGAAGAGTACAGAAAAAATAGAAGGAAAAAGAAAACAAAATGTCACTAATTATAATCTGGTTCATTCACTGAACTTGCAACTGTGAAGGTAGGGATGATCATACTTGATGTACTTGGTCCAGTATGATCGATATTTCGTCATGGCCAACTCCAGCCAAGGTTTCATGTTGCCATTGTAATGGATAACTGCTGCACTTTCAATTTCTTTCTTGTCTACATTTGGATTGTAGCCAAGACCAAGTACATGCCATGATTTCTGAAGTGGATGTGTTAGACCATAAAATGTGATCAGCCCCGGAGGAAGTGTCCCCAGCTTCCATAATGCTCTATCTTCATTCTGATAAATATTCAAACAAATCAAGAAAAAAAAAAAAAAAAAGAAAAAAGATCAGAACATACAACAAATTATCCTTTGAAGTCGTGAGAAGTCTTCAAATGTCGTCTGTCTCCCAAAGGAGTCAACCTACCCCTCAAAACCTATAATACCATCAGTTTTGCATATATAACTTGAGCAACATGTTCACTAGAACGTTATTTGATAATTGGCAAACTTGTGGGTTTAATCCGTCAACAACTAAGTGATTTATCTCCATGCAAGCATGAAAGGTGGTGTGTGTATATGTGAAGGAGAAAATAACTAGCAGGAAATCAAAACTTCCATCTTTCCATTAACTCACCATATTTTGCCACTTGTGGTATATGCCAGTAATATCCTTCTTTCTCCAAACCTTGAGATCAAACATGTTCATTCCATATGCCCACCCACAAGCATTAGGATCAAAGTTCTGTGAAATATGAGGATTTGAGAAGTTCAGATACTTGTCAAAACGATGAAAGCTTTCACCGCAAGTTTCTACTGCACCATTCACTTTTCCATGGAGATCTACAGACCATAATCCAGTCAAGTCTTTCTGGACAACAATGTCATCATCAAGAAAGAGGATCTTATCTAACTTTGGGTAGACCTGTGGCAGATAGAACCGCAAGTGATTAAGCATTGAGAGATACTTTGGGTTTCGATACTTCAAGTTCGAAGATCCAGAATTGGTTGGCTGATCTGCCTTGAAGTAGTACTCCTTCATCGCTGCAGTCTCAAGCTGCCGGAGGACGGGGCAATAGGATGAATTAAGCCACTCGAATTCATCAACATTTTCAACATTGATGGTGGCTTTTCCAGGGGGATTCAACAGAAACCACATGTTCATTGCTCCAAAATTAAGTTTATCAGTAACAAGATGGAAAACATGTTTAGAGGGATCCTGCAATACAACCAAGAAGAAAATTTTAGTGAAGACTGCATCTGAGCCTCAATTCTTATAAACATAACAATTCCTAATCAATAAGTGAAAAAAAAAAAGAAGTAAAGAACAACTCAGACAGCTGTGCAAGTTGAGGCAGCTTTTATCACCTTGGCATTCATGATAGTTGAATTGACAACGACAGATGCAGCCAAGACATTATCAGAGAAGAGGGCATAATGGTAGAGATTTGGATTTTCCAAATTCTCACTTCTAGGGAACTTTCTCTTCTCTGGGGGTAGGAGATAATATTCTATGGTCAAGTGCATCGACAAGCAATGGATTTCATTGGGAACTGTTTTGGCAGCTACCTGACTCAGGAACATGCTATCTTTTTTCAAGCTCATAACTTGTTCTACTGATGCCTGAAGCATTGCTCTGAGCTTTCCAAGCATCAACTTGCAATCATATAATTTCTCTCTTGCTTTGGCTAGAACTTTTTCCATTGCTTTAATTTTATCAGATGCACTGAGTAATTCACATGAGAACACAACATTAGAAACTGACAGAATCATCAAAAGTAAAACCTGGAGGAAACATGGACTACAGCACATAGCCAAGGAGATTAAAGACCCAACTTCCTTTACCTATGAGGTAGATCAGCGTCAGTTGTTGACTCTCCTAGGGCATGCTGACTCTCTTTGAGCCTAATCTGCAATTCTTTTCTCAAGTCAAGCTTGTTTTTCATGCTTGCAATAATTATATAAACCTTTGCCAGTATAATTTGATCACTCATCAAGCGCACTGTGGAATCAGAGTTCTCATTATCAATTTCTTTCCTCCACATATTATATTTGCCAAGAACTGCAGAGTCCACAGCTTTGGATCGTTCAATGGCTGCATTTTCAAGTTTCACAGTAGCTTCATCATCTTTTTGCACCAAACCAGCCACATGCTTCTCACGCCTATTATCTCTAAGTTGCTGCAGTCAGTAACATGCCTCTTATTATATAATTAGTTATAATACTAAAGCACTCAGTGACTCAAAAGATGATAATTACCCTTCGAAGTGTTGTAGTAAGCATATCATGTGAATGATCATCTGCATACAACAGCCAGGTCAGCATGAAAGAAAATTCACCAATAGCATTAGGCATATCTATATTTAGCATTACCATTAGGAAGCTTTCCCTCTTTAACTTGAGACATTTCTTGTTTCAAGTCTGTAGCCTTTTGATTTGACTTTGAACAAGTGAGAATCATATAAAGATTAGTCAATCAGCAACTTTTTTTTTCTTTGGAGGAGGGGTTGGGATAGATTTGACTACTGAGGTATGATCCTAACCTGAGAAGTAGCTTTATCCGCAACTGAAGACTCTACCCCAATAACTTTCCATGATGTAGACAAATTGCCTTTTCTGAAAGAATCAAGACTTAATGGCCCCAAATCAGCTGTACTAGTAGATACAACATCAATAACCTAGAATGATTTGAGTATGACATCAGATGATAAATATAACTGACAATTAAAGTCTACTGACAATTGGAGCAAGAACCATAATTTGTATAGAATATAATCCAACACGCATTCACCTCTTTAGTGAATAGGTTTTTGATAGATTGGGCTGCCAGCCTTTCTCTCCAGTCAACATTCTGCAAAACCCATTTTAAAAAAATGCAGATCTGGGTATAAAAGCTGTCACAGTCTGTCATCTAAGTTAAAAGCAATGCAGATGGATAAGGTTTTAAAGAAGAAACCTGTTTGCCAAAACCACTTTGAACACTATCTTCGTCTGCACAAGAAACAAAAATTGGAACAAAGATCAGATTCAATCAAAGAACATAATTGAATTTATATCTAACTTTATACTCACAACACAATTCAACATAATTGAACAAAAGTTCTATTTTGATGATAAATATTAGGTGAGATGGAGCAACGAATTGTAAGTTAAAATTGGACCTTAGTAGGAGCATCACTATTCACGACAATGTTGTGTAACTAAAGTTAGACCATTTGACTTTACAAATTTCTAGTAAAATGAGAAGCCAAAAACCTTTTTAAGAAATTCACTAATCAAAGCTCGGAATCAATTAAAAGATGAGGCACTTTTCAATTTTGTCAGATCGAAAAAGAAGCATTTATAAACTAATCAAAACAAATAATTAATTTATCATCATTCTAAAATACAAAATCAAAATCAAATACAAAGTTAGATCTGGTAAGTAGTACTTAAAAACGCCGGGGGGGGGGGATTAAGAGAAAAAACGAACCAGAAATGTAAAGCCCTTGACCGACAAAGAAAACAAGTAGCGTCAGAATTGAGAAGAAAAAAAGAATCACGATACGCAATCGAGATCCAGAACTTCTGCTCCTTTGGACGCCCACACTGGATAGTCCCCGCTTCAACGCCATTGGCTATCAGAGCCTAATAACAACAATAGCAGCAGCAAAATCACTCAGACATTTAAAAAAAAACGAAATTGCATAATTAAAAGGTGGAAAAAGGATAATTACAAGTTAACAGTGAGGAGATCGCGTGAAACTGAAAGCAGCAGATCCGTATCGAAGCTAGTTGGAATGGAAATCCATGGGAAAGCAAGCATAGATTAAGCGTTAATTAAATGCTTTTATCAGTAAAAAAAAAAAAAGGAATTTAATAGTGCAGAGAGAAAGGGAAATGCAGGAAGATGGTGGAGTGAGGAACAAAATTATTTATCTTGAAAACGAAGTGAGTGTAATTTAAAAGGAATGCGTTGGCCTAAACAAGCAAGAAACAAAAGAAACTTGAGATAACAGAAATTAATATATATATATATATATATATATAATATACACATATATAACGAACAAGGGGATCTTCGATCTCGGTTCGGTTTTCGTTTTTTCTGTTAGTAAGGGTTATTTTTCATTATCTTCCGGAAAAAGATAATCTGAGAGATGGGATAATTATTTTAATTTCTCTTTTAGCCGACAAAGACGTTGCCGTTTTTATCGCCAGACTAGCTTTTATGACGTAATGAGCCAGCCCACCTTATTCTACTCCATGCAACTTAAGTATTCTACTTTAATATAGTTTTAAACATATTATATAAATATAATATTATCAAAAAACATGGGTTTTGTACAAATTAAACATATTATATAAATATAAGGGTAAATTACGTCAATAATTACTCAATTTTGGGGTGGCTGACAAAATAGTTATATTAGTTTCATTTCAGTCACTTAATTTTAAAAAAATAACAAAACAGTCCTTTTTATCGTTTACCGTTTTCCGTTACAAACGTAACGGCAAATTGACATGGCTGGTGACAGCTTGCTTGGTGTCATTAACTGTCAAGTTGGCCAGTTAGCACCAATTTAAACAACCCTTTCAGCACCCGTTTAGGGCTTATGTAATAAAAGAAGAAGAAGAGGAGGAGGAGAATAGAAAAAAAAGGGATTTGGGGTGGTTTTTGTCCAAGGCAAAGCGGCTACCAAAAAGAAAGAAGGGTTTGTTGTCAAGGATTGAAGTAGGGCTCTTGAGAGATTTAGTGTCGAGAAAGGCTTTTGAAGTGAAAGCTTTAAATCGAGGAGAATCGAAGAAAGATTGGATTGGTTTAGTGCTATTCTGGGCAGGGGATGCTTGAGAGCTGTGATCAACCATTAAAGTTTGATTGCTGGTCACTGCTTCTGACTTATTCTTCAGCATACTTACCTATCCTCTTTTTATTAAATGGATATTAGAATCAAACCCCACCAAATTTCTAATATGAAACAACTGCAAAAATAAGGAAACAATCAGAATTTGACTAGAACAAAAAAGAAAAAAAATAGTGGGGAAGCAAAAGATGAAAAGGGAAAACCCAGATCTGAAAGCTCATTTTTTCTTCTTATCTATGTTAAGTGTTTTTCTTTTTCATCTTGTTTGTTTCCTTTGTCTAATCACTTTGTCAAACTTGTTAGGCAGAAAAGAAAGGAGAAGGCAATAAAAAGAAATTGAAACCAAAATTAGGATTTAGAAACTGATAAAATACTAAAAACCCATATCTTTCTCTCTTTCTCCATTTTTATTCTTCTTATTGTCCTTCAATCTTTGTTTTTTTTTTCTTTGTTCTGGTTACTTATTTACTGTTTTTAACAAAAATTAGGCAGTGAAGACTCTTTTTTGGCGATTTAGTATTTCAAGAAGAAATTTCTCCATGGGACAAAGTTTAGCCTTTGAAATTTATCCACAATAGAAGAAGAAGAATATTGGGGAAAAAACCCTAAACCAAATTTAACGGTGGTGCAAGTGGTGGTGGCCGGAGTACTTGTCAATGTTGCCGGTTTGTTTGTGGGGTCAGTTGTATAAGGGTTGTTGGAGACTTTGAGAGGGATTTTATAGCCTCTTATTCTTTTTCTTATTCTTCTTTTTCTCCGTTAATAGGGTTTTTTTTTCAATTTCTTCTTAAATTGGGTGGGTTTCCATTATGGACATTCAATGTGGCTAGTTAATTGGCCACATCAGCTAGTTAACTGGCCACGTCACCTATCCCGTTAGAATTGTAACGGAAAATGTTAGTAGGTGATTGATTTGTCACTTTTTGATAACGTTAGTGAATGTTTTGTTATTTTTCTAAAGTTGAGTGACTGAAATGAAACCAAGGTGACTGTTTTGTTAGCTACCCCAAAGTTGAGTGACTGTTAGTGTAATTTACCCTAAATATAAAGTTAATAATTATAAAAAAGTAAATATGTTATAAATTATGTTATTATATAATGCTTTTAAATTTATAAATACTTGTAATCTTTTAATATAAATATGTATTAATACTTTTAGTTATCAATTTTAAAAATAGAATTGTAATTTATATTTTATTATTTAATATAGATATGATTTTTAATTATTTATTATATTATAATGTCTATAATAGTTATTTCTATTGTCATCACACTGAGTTTGAACCTAAACTCTAATTTCACCACTTGATTTAATCTCACTGCTACAATAATGAATCTCAGTATCACCGTTATTTTTAATCTCACCAAGGCAATCTCACCGAGCCGTGAAATTAAAATTAGTGGTGAGACATGTGTTTGGGTTCAATTACAACTCTACCAATGAGGCAATAATACAAAATTACTATTAATGACATTAGATTGAAACAATATATAGAAGTTGTAAATTATTTTATTTTTTATGAAATTATTAAAAATATATGTAATTATAATTTAATTTAATAAAATAATAAAATGTGTCATAATATTTTTCTTATAAATATTTTAATTATTTATTTTATAATCATTTTAATTATTTATTGTAATAAATTACTATTGAGAACAATAGTTTGAGTTTGTAATATAATAAATAATTATTTCAAATTATTTTATATTCAAAAAAGTATTTTCACTCAATTTTTAAGACGCTTTCATTTATCATCCAAACATTAAATCTTTAATAACGATTGACTGTACATAACACACCATTTTACACTTTCATTTTGGTCACCCAACTTGTAGTTTGCTTTCATTTTGGTCACTCTAAAAAAATCTCTTTTTAAGTATTGGTTGGGGTAAAAAACAAAACATTAAAGATTAAAGTAAAAAAGCGGTAGAAACTAAAATAATATATTAATATATATCTTTTTAAAAATTGTACTTAAAGTAATATTTTTTTCAATATTGAAATTTTAAATTTCAAAACATAAAAATCAATTAAATAAATTATTAAAAAAAATTTATCGTGTTGATTTGTTGCTATAATATTAAAATTAATTAAATTAATTAATCAATTTAATCTCCTTACAAAATTTATGTTTCTAAATTAAAATAAATTTAAACAAATTATTTTTAATAATTGTCTATTTTTAATAATTGTCCAAATTAACCAATTTTATAATCAATCGGGTCATCTAATATGAAGAGAAAAAACATTAATCCATTAAATTTTTAAAAAAATAGTATAATTTTTTAAAATATATGAAACGATGTTTTTATTATTATTATTATTATTATTATTATTATTATTATTATTAAAAAATAACTAGACTACTTTTACATAATACAACATTGATATTTTATTGAGTGTATAAATAAAATATATATTTAATAATTCAAAAGTTATATATAACTAAAATTCTTCATATGATTAAGAAAATTTTGATAAAATTGTTTCAAGGTCACTTTTACATTTAAAGAAGAATGGAGTTGAAGTTTTGTTGCTCTGCGACTTTCTAAGATTTCTCTGTAGTTTACTGTTTATGTACAAAAAGCATTAGATTTTATACCTACAGTATAATTTAATATAGTAAGAAGCAAAAGCAAATAGATGAATGAGAAGATATAACCTAACCGTCAAATGTGTGTTTTGCTTTTAAAATGGGTTTTATGAGTAATCAGTGAAAACGAAAACGTCATTCCAATGAGGAATAATTGAGAGTGTCCAAGGTTGATCTTAATTATGTTGGACATCATTTTGTTATTAAAAAAGCGACAAACCCATCATCATATTTCCGTGTAGGAACTACCTTCGCAATTCTCCAATCTCTTAAAACTTCCGCACTCACCACACACGGATCATTCAACCTATGCCTACCACTCCTTTTGCATACACTTTGTAACCCGTTAGGTATATTAACAGTTAATCCAATCAATTAAAATATTTTAATTAATTTAATCGATTAATTAAATTAATTGAAATTTATATTAATATTTTGCTAATGTTTATTTTCTACTTCTTTTCTAACAATTTTAAAGAATATATATTATATATAATATATATTATTTATTTCGATTAATATAAAAATAATAGTTAAAAATACATTGTTAATATAAAATATATATTATATATAATATATATTATTTAATTCAATTAATTATACAATTTCAAACCAAATTAACCGATAATCAAAATTTCAAAAAATCATTAATCGACCTCCGACCGAACTATATTTGACCACCGACTGATTAACCAAGTTAGATTAATTCAATCGATTAATTCGATTTTAACCGAACTATAAACACCCTTAAATTTCAATCGGTCTTAAGCTAGATCTTGAAGCACTTCTCATCGGAAACAACCCCATTATAATTCCATCACCAAATAAATTGTAACACCCCTTGCTCGTATCCAACGTCGGGACAGGGTTCAAGGTGCTACCGGACTTAAACTCAACCAACTATATAAAACTGGGCCGTAAAATTTTGATCAATTTAAAACTTTTCATTTCACATACATTTTGTCCCTTAAACGGGCTCACGAAGCCCAAAACATGCCTTAGAGATGGTTCAGGACTAAACCGAGAACTTAAGAAAAACTTGGAAAAATTTCATGTTTTGAGGCTCCACACGCCCGTGTCCCTAACCCGTGTCCAAAAACCTGGACATTTTGCCAATTTGGTCATGAACAAATTGAAGCCACACGGCCAAGGCACATGCCCGTGTCCTATGGCTATGTCCTTCACACGGCTGAGACACATGGCCGTGTCTCTTGCCCGTGTACTCACTACCATACATACTGACTTCAAAAAATTAGGTGCAAGGGACACACGGCTGGACAACACACCCATGGGGGTGGACCGTGTGTCACACACGGCCTAGACACACGCCCGTGTGTCTACCTGTGTGGACAAATACAAGGCTATTTTCCAAGCCATTTTGTCACCCTCACAACACATGCATGCATACTTATACAATATCATACAACATGGCAAGATTAGGCACTTAAACATTCCTAACATGTCATGACCATGACAATTTCATATGCAATAGATATTATAGATTTTACTCACATCTTTACTACATTCATGCCATAATCATTATAAACTAATCACGTAAGACCATAGCACATGCATGCATATTTAAAATGGGTTTACAACCCCATAATCAAAATAAGCCAATAAATTTGGCTAAAGCAATATCACATACTCGAATATTTAAACTCCTACACATGCCATAGACTCAAAGTGCTTGAAATCACTTACACTAATAGCGATAGCTTGACAGTGTGATAATATCTCCGACGAACTCCAACCCGAGCTAACCTGTCAACACTAGAGAACGTGAGAAAGGAAAGGGGTAAGCTTTACGCTTAGTAAGTTCATATGAAAACAATAAGCAACTCATTAACATGTTTTATCAATGTTCCCAACATATTCTCAAGTTAATGATAAGCTGTCTTATTGTACAACAATCAATAAAATATTTAAATCTGGATCTACGAAACTCTAAATTAATTTTTGATAATTTTCCTGGAAACTAGACTCATGTACCTTTCTACCATAAAATTTCCAGAATTTTTGGTTTAGCCAAATAGTACAGTTTATTCCTCAAAATTACCCTTGATTCACTGTCTGACAGTTCCGACCCTTCTGCACTAAAGTTTAATTGTCTCATAGCACAGGACTTGAATAATGTTCTCATCTATTTATCTTGAAAATAGACTCATTAAGGATTCTAAACATATAAATTATAACTCATAATTATTTTTTACAATTTATAATGATTTTATCTAAAGTCATTCTGACTCTGTCTCACACAACTTCAATTATCTCATTATAAGAAATTCTTTTGCTTACACAGTTTCTTTTATAAGAAACTAGACTCAATAAGCTTTAATTACATATTTTATTCAGCCTCTAACTCATTTTCCATTATTTTTAGTGTATTTTCAAAATTACACAACTGCAGTAGCCCAAAACTATCCAGACTAATTTACTCATTCACAATTATTGTTCAACAAATTAATACAACATCATTTCATCTATCATGGTAAGAACACCTAGCTATGCATCATAAGCATGGACCCATAATCTCAATGTCATCAAGTATCAAAGACTTATTCCAAATCATGTCATTTTCATAGTATTCACTAAATACTATATACATCATGAACATAGACCCATAATCACAAGGCCATTACAAAATCATTCTCATAAACATGACTTACTTATTTGCAACCTTACCAAAGGTGCATCATAGATCGAATCATTTCTCATGAGTTTTGCATACATACCTGTACTACTTCATAATAAAGTATATAATCATACCTTCTTTAACATGCTCTACTTAGTGCTTTCATCATATCATCCATTACATTACCCGTTGAACACTCGGGATGCTAAAGGATGTTCAGAATTATCATACACCAAATAGAATACCAAAGCCATGTCCCATACATGGTCTTACATGCATCCACTTATCGTTGCCATATCCCGAATATGGTCTTATACAAGGTCTCATGTCAGTGCCGATGCCATGTCTCAGGCATGGTCTAATCCTAACACACATATCATCACATTTTCATTGAATCATCACAAGTCAATTCCAAATGAGGCATATATCCATATTTCGTACAATATCAAGTATTAAGCACATGATAATGAAGTTGATAAATTACTAACATACCAACTTACTCGTTTCAAAGAAACATCATGTTCCATCAATCTTCCAATATATTAAATCATATAATATATGCAATATTAATAAGGAATGTAATTCAAACATAACTTTGCATTATTATTATCATACGAACTTACCTCGACACCAAATTGGTAAAAGAGGCCCAAACATCAATTTCTCGTTTTTCCTCGTTCTAAGCCCGAATCTCATTTTTCATCATCTATGACATCACATTTAACTTATTAAAACAATATATTAATCAAATTAGTCCAATGACACATTTTGGCAAAATTTTTTATTTTGCCCCTATACTTTGCCAAAATTACCAAATTGTCCCTAGGCTCGTAAAATGATTTTTATCACAGTTATTTACTCCTTAAGCCTAGATGAATCATTTTAATAATTATAGCAACTCATAGTTCCAACTATTTCACACATTTACAACTTGTTTTACAACTTTGCAAAATACCCCATTTTAGGTGTTTTCATGCAAACTTCTTTCATAAAAGTTGTTTATAACACTACTAAGACTCATATTATTTCATAAAAACTCAGCAAACAACATATGTGCTTTCATGGCAAAACCCTAGACTCTTAATCATTTTGCAAAATAGTCCCTTCATTTGAAAGCTCATGCTTTGGAGTTCCAAAAATGTAAAAATCATTAAGAAAGACATTAAAAATCTCTTACTAGCATGGGATTTTCTTTGCTGAAATTTTCCAGCTTCAAAACCCTTTCTTTGCTGCCATTTTCGGTAGAGAGAAGATGAAGAAAAGATGAGATCTTTCTTTTCTTTATTTTATTCTATTTTTAGCCAATTTAGTCACCTAAAAGCCACAAATTTTGGCTTTTTGACCAATTTGTCTCCCTTGGCCGGCCATCACACTTTAAATGGCCAAATTTCACTTTAAAGACCACCAATTTAAGATACAAAGCAATTTAACACCTTTAGACATCAAAACACAACTTTTATTTTTTACGCGATTTAGTCATTTTTTGAAATTGGACTAGAAATCACTAAAATTAATATACCAAAATTAACATGCACTTATAAAATTACATTACAACACATTCAATAGCATCAAAATAATTTTCTCTGGCCTCAGAATAGTGGTTCCGAATCCACTGTTCCGACTTGGCCCAAAATCGGGCTGTTACATAAATGATTTTGGTTGAACCCACCGATTAGGAGGTAATGTACGATATCAATTATCTGAGCATCTAAGTACACTCTACTTAAGTCTCGGCGATGATCTTTCGAGATACCAAAGTTCGACATCCAATTATCAGCCCAAAATTTGATCTTATCTCGCTTCCCATGGTCCATCAAATGTTCTTCTTTAAATTACCTTATATCTTTCAAATCGACTTCCTAATGACTACTTTAGAGTTACTTTTAAAAAGTGTTCTTAAAAACTATTTTTCGAATGTGTGATTTAAGATTTTAAATATTTAACATTATTGTTAAAAAGTATTGTAAAGTTTAAAAGCTCATTTTAGATATGAAATTGTAAAATAAAAAATAAGGAAATTTAAATGATATTCAAATGCATTAATATTACAATATATGAAATACTAATTTTAAATACTTTAAGCAATTAAAATAAATTATTTGTGCTAATAAGACTTTGACATTGTTGGTTAAAGTGATGCCTTGGGTTCTTATGTACCCAAGTTTGACTGCCACCATTCGCAATTGTGATGCCTAAGTCTTCAATCTTGATATGTGTATCCTATAGATGGTTGCATTCACTTCTTTATCTGTTGTGTTTTATACTGGTTTGATTCTATATTGAAGTTGTTTGGGCATATATTTATATTTGTTATAGTGAAACTTTTAAAGAATAAATTATTTGTAAAATTTTATTTCAATATATAAATCATATTTAGATATTAAAACAACATATAATTCAAAGTCATAGAATAATTGACTCAAATGCAAAATATTCTTTTTTTTTTCATTATTAATATTGCCGCAATATTATATTAGAATTATTTTTGTATTCAAGTTAAATTATAGTAAAAATATAAAAAATTATAATATCCCTTTGCTAAAATCATGAAATATGAAATATAAATTTTAAAGATTTTTTTTGTTGAATATATAAATTATACTTGTAATTTATAATTAATATAAACAAGGGGTAAATTTATAATTTGGCATCGGACTTTTGCCATTTTATTTTGGCTTAATGACAAGTTTAATCACTAATGTTTACATGTTTTGTCAAAATGACCCTAATTATATTTTTGAGCCTTTTTTGACCATTAAACCTTTGTTTTTTTTTCAAACTACTTTCTCTAATAGGTTGGATGAAAGTACCGTTAAAAAAAATTAATGGGGATAATGTGGAATATTTTTAATGAGATGTAATTTATTACTTAGGTAACCCAATAAGATAATTACATATGAAAAATAATAAAATAAATAAATCATACATGAAATTTAAAAAAATAACTCTTAATTTAAAGAAAATAAACGTGATTATCTAAAAAAAAGTTTCAAAATGAATGCATACATTTATTTATTGAGAAGTTTCAAAAAGATAATTAATAAATCAAACCGAAAATATTGAATGTGTTCATTCATTTTGAAACCTTTTTTTAGATAATTAGTTTATTTTCTTTAAGTTAAGAGTTATTTTTTTAACTTCATAAATTATTTATTTTATTAATTTTCACATGTAATTATTTATTAGGTCATCTAAGTAATAAGTTGCATCTCATTAGAAATATTCCACATATGAAATTTCACATCACCTCGTTAACCTTTTTAACGGTATTTTCATCAAATCTGTTAAAAAAATAATTTGAAAAAGAAAAAGAATAAAGATTGATGGCCAAAACAGGCTAAAACATACAATCAGGGTCATTTTGACAAAACATGTAAACGTTAGTAACCAAATTTATCATTAAGCTTTTTATTTTTTGTATTTGACCTGAAAAGTTAATTTAGAAAAAGAATTATTTATTTAACATTATTTATAGATAAATTTAGTTTAAGAGGCAATGCCAAATAATACCCAACTAAGTTTGCACTCCAAAAGGGTCACACCTCACTCCATCCAAAGCCCATTTGCAATTCTCTTTTTGCAAAGAAAGAAAAAATATAGTTTTGATCTCTTTACTAAGGTGAAGTTTAAAATTTAATCTTTATATTTTAAATTGGTATAATTTTATTTTTTATTATCAAATAGTTAATAGTTAACTATATCAATTAAAATATTGTTGTGAATTTTTCGAGTTCAACAAGATGTTTTTAAGAAAAAAAATCATTATGAGATATTTAATTAAAAATGATCTCTACAAAATTAATAGATGTTCATAGTCTTTGATTTTTATCTAGCCCAAATGGTACCATATCTCTTTGAAAAGGCTAGTTATGCCTTAGTTGGTGGTTCGATCCATATCATATGTGACTTAGTTGGTGGTTCGATCCATATCGTATGTGACTTCATCAATTAATTAACTACACATCCTTCAGGTACGTACTTTCTCCACTAACCGAAGTGCTCTACTCCGTGAACCCTTGAGGCTCTCCCCAGAGTCGAGAGACAAAACTCGGGTTCTGAGACAATACTTATGATTGTTAGGGGCTATATCAATCGCTTGACGAACGACCCTTAGGAGATTTCTCCTGAAGGAGTTGACCCCCTCTCAACGATAAAAAGGCTCAAGCGATACCATGTCTCTTTGAAAAGGATAGTCATGCCTTGTTGGTGGTTCAACCAAAATCCTGTGTGACTTCATCGATTAATTATCTAAACGTCTTTCAGGTACATACTCTCTCCACCATCCGAAGTGTTCCCACTCATGAACCCTCAAGGCTTTCTGTAGAGTCGAGAGACAAAACCCAGGTCCTAAGATAATACTTACAATTGTTGGGAATCGTATTGATCGACCAACGGACGACACTTCAAAGACTTCTCCCGAAGGAGTTGACCCCCCTCAACAATAAAAAGACTCAAATGGTACCATTTCTACTTGAAAAGGCTAATTATTCCTTGGTTGGTGGTTCAATTCGCATTGCGTGCAACTTCATTGATTAATTATTTACGCATCCTTTAAGTACGTACTCTCTCCACCAATCAAGGTGCTCCCACTCCATGAAACCTCGAGGCTCTTGGCAGAGTTGGAAGACAAAACACAAGTCCCAGGATTGGTCATATCGACCACCCGATGAACAACACTTTGAAGACTTCTCCCAAAGGGTTTGATCCTCCTCAACAATCAATATAGTAAAAGATGGAACCACTATTATATTAATAAAAAAAATTTATTAAAAGAGGGCTTTTAAGTAAATTTTAATTGAATTGATGTCGAATTGATCTGTTATATCAAATTAATAAAACACTTTATGTAAGTATAGATAGATATATTAAAGTTTTTTATCATATAACATTGGAAAAGGAGGAAAGGATTGACTAGGTTTGAACATGTGTCACTTGAATGCTAAAAGCGAGCTTTAACCACAACACTAATCAAATCTTTAAATGGAAAAAAGCCCCTGCAAACTATAACATTTTTCCTAGTTAGATACTTAAATTTATTTTGTCATTTTAAGTACCTAAACTTTAATTCCATTAACACTATTGGCCTCTCTATTAGCTACCATTTAAAAAAACTCCATTAGCCAATTGGAGCTTGCCATGCATCATCTTTAAATTATATCTTAACATTGGAATTTTTGAAGAAAAAAGAAAAAAGAAACTAAAGTTAAAAACAATTTTAATTACCTAAATTAATTCACCCAACCCAAAAAATTTATCCATTCCCAAATCATTAATCGATTCAATTCAAAGTAGATACCAAACACATATATGTATATATATTTTAGTAAAAAGAACTCATAAATTTTCATGGTGTAATCCTTGAATTTGTTAGGGATCGACCCGGTTAAGTAATGAACAAGTAAAAATAATGGAAGAAATTGAGGAATTGAGAAATTGAACACACAAATTTAAAATTGAAAAACCCCTCTAAAGAGGATAAAAAACCACGGGTAAAGATAATTTTACTATAATGGCAAAAGAACAAAGAATACAAAAGATGAAGATAAAACTAAACCCTGAAACCTGAAAACAAAGAACCCTCAAAACATAAATACAAAATTCTCCAAAAGTGTTATAAATTCTAATATCTAATGGGTGTATTTTTTAAGTTTGTAAAACAACCTATTTATAAGCTAAATTTTTAAGTCAAATAAATTATGCTAATAAATGCTAAATATATTATACTAATAAATACTAAATCTTCTAGAAAAAAATATTTTTTGTTTAATTTGACTTGCAAGGAATCTCTTATTTGACTGAAATATGGGGCATACTTAACAAATCTCCACCTTGACTCATATTTCCACAATCCCATATTTGCCAAAGCCTGCTATGGCCCTATCTTGAACTATGCAAGGAATTAACTGAGTCGAATCTGTGATTAGAAGCTGGAAGACTTCTAGCTTTTGACTTGTGCACTTCCAAATCAAAACTAACTCGAGTCTAATTTTCACGAACACAGTGCCCTAACTTTTCAAAACCTGCATCCAAAAGAGAACCTCTCTTCAATGAAACAGTCATACCTTTTCCCTCTTATAACCAATTTGCCTCCGTTCCAAATGAGTTAAATTCGACTCCGTAACGGATGAGGGACGTCTGATTTCACTAGTCACTATAAAACCTTCTAGAATATAAAGGTTGTTGGTCCTTTTCCCTTTTAACAAAATGATGGCCCTACAAGACACCTTAATGCCGCTCGACTTGATGTTGATTAAGCAACCTTTCAAGTCTAAAATACTCAAAGAGATGAGGTTCTTTTCTAAATTAGGTACATACCTAACATCTGAGAGTGTCCTAATGTCCCATTGTGCATCATAATTTTAACAATACCAATACCAATTACCTTACTGGATGAATCTTTTCCCATGCGCACAATTCCACCTTCAACCAAACTTCGTGGAGAACCATTCCCTATTGGGACATATGTGGAAAAAAATCTCGAATCTAAGATCCACTTGGACGTAAGCTCGGAGCTTTCGCTCTTTGACACTAGTAAGGAATCATCACCACTTTCGTCGGCCAAATTAGCACTAGCTACATCTTCCTCGTTACTCTCAGTAGCCTTTTTATTTTGCAATTTATAACAATCTGCTTTGACGTGACCTAACTTCTTACAATAGCGACATCTTTTGTCTCGCTTCTTTGATGCTACCAAAATGGAAGCTTGCCTATCTGCCTTGCAATCCGAACCAAACTCATTGTCGAGTTTGTCTTTACTCAACAAATGACCCTTTACATCCTCGAACGAGAGTTTGTCTCTACCATAAATTAGGGTATCCCTGAAAGGCTTGTATGAAGGAGGTAAAGAACATAATAATATCATAACCTGATCTTTATCGTTAATTTGAACCTCAACGTTATTTAAATCATTTAAAAGGGTAAGAAATTGATTGATGTAATATCTAATAAGCTTACCTTCATTCATATGAAACGTAAATAAATGTCGTTTTAACATTAAATGATTAGCTAGAGACTTAGAAGCATAAAGAGTTTAGAAGCATAAAGAGTTTCTAAACTTTTCCACAAGGTGAATGAGGCCTTCTCCATCAATACCTCCTGCAATACCCTATTAGCAAGGCACAACTAGATTGCAGACAGGGTGTAATAGCCCGATTTTAAGTGGTGTCAAAAATAGTAGTTTCGAGATCACAAGTCTAACAAGTAAGTTCGAATAATTAGTATTTAAATTATACGAGTCAATAATAATTTTTATAATGAATTTTGATTTGAGGATTTTAACAAATTGAATTAGAAGTTAATATAAGTTGTTCGGTTCAAAAGGTAAGTGGTTATTGAAAACAAGGTATTAGGACCTCATTTTCGTAATTTAAAGGCCGTAAATATTTTTATTAAATATTTACAGAGCCGTATTATATGTGAATTAAAGTTTGGTTCGGTAATTTTGATGATTTATTGCTTAATTAGGGTAAAAGGATTAAATTGTAAAAGAGGTAAAAGTGAATTGCTTTTGATTTAAAATAGTAAAGGGACCAAAATGGTAATTAAACCATGGTAAAAAAGTCCAAGGTTAGTGACATAATTAAATCAACTAACTTTTGGACAATTTGCTCATTTAGTCCTAATTAGTTTAGGATTAAAATGAAATTAAGCTTGTTTAGTTAAATTTTAAAATAATTGAAGGACTAATTGTGCAATTAAAACTTCCTTAATTGGTAATTATACCATTTGAATAGATAGTGGGCGGTTTGCAAGGCTAATTGCATGAAATTTATTGAAATTATAAGGTTATAATAGTAATTTATGAAATTAAGTAAAATGTAAATAAAATAAAAAGCGAAAATGGCTATCATCTTTTTATTTTTTTCCTTAAAAAACCAATTCCACCATTTTTGAGAAGAGAAACCTTCGGCCAAGCTAGGTTTCGTTGATTAAGTAGATAAATCTTGTCTATTTTTAGTAATTTTTATGTTTTTGAGCCCGTATTAGCTTAATCTAGCTAACTCGGGAACTAATTTGTAAAACTGTCAAATGTTATAGATAATTCCATTGATGAATTTTAGTTTTTCTTAAAGTTTTATGATAGATTATTAAGCTTGGTTGCTAAATAGGAATATTTTATAAAGTAAATTTTGTTGATTTTAATGTTCAAGGACTAAAATATGAAAATAGTAAAAGTACAAGGACTTGATGCAAAATAACAAGTATGGGCTGTAATGAGGGGGTTAATCGATCTGCTAATCTTGGATTTAATGGAAAATGGTAAAATTGCATGATTTGGACCTAGGAACTAAATTGTGTAAAAATGAAATGGTGGGGTAATTTCGTAAAAATGTCAAAAAGGACTTAATTGTATAAAATGAATTAATTTTACTGTTGGAATTATTTAATTAATGAAAATATTATTTTTAGATCAAGAAAGTGTGGAAAACCAAGAAAAAGATAAAATTACCGAATAGCCTCTGTACTTTTGTCATTGCTGCAATTAGTCAGGTAAGTTCATTTGGTTTAATTTCAGTACACTTGTAAATGTATTATATGAACCTAATTGAATAATGTTGGATTATATTGATGTGTGTAATTGAAAGTGGAAATAATGAATTGAAATAACGTCGACAACTGATTGAGAAACTCTGAGCCGTTACTACAAATCAATCCTGTATGTTTGTACCTTTATTTATCTTATAATGTTTTTTATATTATTTTTTCATATAATTTTATTAAATTATATATTTTATAATAGTATGATTTTGAAAAAGAAAAATGGAATATTGAATGGGCTCAAACGAGCAATGTCTACTAATTATATTGAATGTGCTCAAATGAGCGATTCCACTAATTATACTGAATGGGCTCAAACATGCAATATCTATTGAATATACTGAATCTGCTCAAAAGAGCAACTTTTACTGATTATACTGAAAGGTGCTCAAACGAGCGATATCCATTGATTATACTGAATGGGCTCAAACGAGTGATATCTACTGATTATACGGAATGCATGCTCAAATGAACATTATCTACTGATTATATGAAATGAGGTCTCACTATACTGATGATTTGAAAATAAATACCAAAATAATGTTCTGACCATTATTCATTTATTGAAAGTTGTGATTGATAGGAACTCTGCTCACTAATCTTTATTTTAATTATTATTTATGTTCATTTGATAAGCTTCATTGTTCAATCGACAGACTTACTAAGCTTTATGAAAGCTTACTCGTATCAATTGTCTTATTTCTTGTAGATACGTTTTATGGATCAGGAGATCAGATCGCCGCGAAGAAATCACACTATCTGAGGATCATTTGGTAGCTTTTGAATACATTTTGGCTTATATGGCATGTAATAGGAACTATTGGTCATGATTGTAATGGTTCATAAGTATTTTGTAATGAGTATGTGATGTACTTGGATGTTGTGGCATGAGTAACTAATGTGGTATGCATGTTAGCCTCAAGTTAAAGTAAATGGATGAACATAAAATGGTAAGTTAGTATGAGTTAAATATGGTAGGTGAAATTGAATGCAAAGTATTTTGGGTGTGTAATGATGCATAATTGTTTATGTTGTATAACTTGATATGCTTATGTCCTTGATCTATTTATAACTACTTGATGCATGAATGTATGGTACCAACTTAGGTGTAAGTGATATGGTTGTGTGATGTACTAGGGCAAATGGCATATTAAGTAATTTGTGTAAAGGGTCATGAAGTAGAAGTAACATGTTAAGTTGGTGTGGTTTATAAATGGTTGCTTTGGTAATGAATAGTATGAACATTATAATGTGATTGGTATGTGATACTTTAATGTGTTTTGATGAATAAAAATGGCATATTTTAGTTGTCCTAAAGTGTATTTATAGACTTGTGAACATGTGAGATAAATTGGGTTAGGTACTTGTGCATTTGGGTGAGATACAAGAATGAATTTGGACATTTTTGGGCACACAAGGCCTGAGACACGGGCATGTACCCTGAACGTGTTTAGGTGCAGTTTTCACACGAGCTGACGCATGGCCTGTGACACGACTATATAGAATTGTTTCGAAAGGTACACAGTCAGCCACACGGGCATACCCCTGGACCACACGGCCTGGGCTGAGTCACACAGTCGTGTGAACCCTGTCTTTTTAAAATTTTTTAGTTTTTCCTAAACTTTCTGATTTGCTTCAAAATTGTCCCTAATTGTTCTTAAACTATTTTTAAGGCCTCATAGGCTCGATTTAGGGTCCATAAGTGTATGTTTACTTCGACCAAAATTATTTAAAAATATATTGTTAATTATTCTAGTGAACTTGATGCTATTGTTACTGAATGTTCTAAAACATGCAGTGATTCTTCGTAACCTTAATCTGCCGACGAAAGTGGTTATGGGTGTTACACAGGGCCTTTTCATCAAGCTCTTTCCATTCTAACTAATCTAGATTCTTGGGCTTTTTCCCGGTAATGACCTTTTTCAGGCTAGTCTGAACTAGAATTGCCATCATCCGAACTTGCCACAACTTGAAATTTGTGACACCATTGAACTTCTCAATGTCAAACCTTGTTGCTTCCATCTCTTAATGGGTTGATCTACGAAAAACTGAACTTGTTCTAATACCACTTGTTAGGGATCGACCCAATTAAATAATGAACAAGTAAAAATAGCGAAATAAATTGAGAAATTAAACATACAAATTTAATGTAGAAAAACCCCTCAAAAAAGAATAAAAGAATCAAAGACCAAAATCCTTTGCTTTTATATAGTTGTTTGATATGTCCAAGTCCAAGTCTACAATAATCTCGAATTCAACTATATTTATTGACTACCAGATAAACACTATCGAAAACAAAAGAAAAAACCCTAAAAAGATCCAGTGGATCATCATTCAAAGCCGAAAAATGATAGTAGAGAAGCAGGTCATCAACGATCCCAAAGTCATCCAAAAGCAAACACTGCATTAGCTACTGTTGCTATTTCTCTTTCTCCACTTTTCTCTGTGGTTGAAAAAACATTGATTCGTTTTTTTAATCAAAAGGATTTTTTGTTAAAGGTCCTGCTTCCATGAAACAGTTTGTTTGCTTTTTGGTGATGTTAACACAATTTTTTTGAAAAAAGACCAAGTCTTCAAAAGTCTATTGCAAAGGAAAATATGTGAATCAAATAACTTTTTTAGCTTCATCTTCAGCATCGAATTTCTTCTTCAAATACCTCAAAAGTATTGCAAAAACAAGATGAGATAGAAATTTAATTTTGCTCATACCTTGAGTTGAAGAAGAAAAAAAATAATCACGTGAGAAAGAAAATGTATGAGAATGAGATGGAATTTTAATTTTGTTAAGGCTAATATATATTTTTAAAAATTTTAAGCTTTTTTAAATATTTAATAATTTTTTATTTTAATTTCATAATATGTATTTTGTTTATTTTTATAACATATGGCAAGCTTTGATTGGCTGATAGAAATTTTTTTTAACAGTCGCTAACGAAAAGGTCAATAATGTTAACGGAATGAAAGTTTAAATACTTAAAATGACCAAAAACAAGTTTAATTACTTAACTAGAAAAGCGCTATAGTTTGGAGGGGGTTTTTTTCGTTCAAGTCTTGAAAAGAAAAAGAAAAAAAGTGCTTAATGATCTACCTCAATCGTGTTAAAATTATTAAATGAGTTGATTTGATAAGTTAATTCTATATTTCAGTTCAATTAAGATAATTATTTAAAAAAAATTAAATCCAAAATATAAAGTGAACTGAAATTTATTTAAAAAATTATCACACATGTAACATTAAGATGTTATATGTGTCATTCATTTTTACTTTAAGATTGATAAATTATAAAATTATACATGAATTTTTTATTTAACGTGTAAGGTAATATTTAAATTTTATTTTAATATAATGTGTGTATCATATTTTAATTTTACTTTAATTGTAAGTAAAAAAACTAAATGGTAAAATTTTATCATTAGTCCTGTACTATGTGAAAGTTGTGGATTTAATTGTTGTACTCTAGTTTAGTTAATTTTAGTTTCTGTAATTTTTCAAAATTTAAATTTTTAGTTTTAATCAAATAATAGCAATTAGATTCCTTAAGTTAAATCCTATTATTTCCAAAATCTTATGCAACAAACATGTAATTACATATGTAATGTCATGTCAGCTTGCTATTTCTATATAATTCTCGTAAAAAGTAACATCATTTTAGTTAGTAGATTTAATGAATATTTCTTAAGTCAATACTAAAATTTCAAATTTCAAATTTTTAGTTTTAATCAAATAATAACAATTAGATTCCTTAAGTTAAATACTATTATTTCTAAAATCTTATGCAACAAACATGTAATTACATATGTAATATCATGTCAGCTTGCTATTTTTATATAATTCTCGTAAAAAGTAACATTATTTTAGTTAATAGATTTAATGGATACTTCTTAAGTCAATTCTAAAATTTTAAATTTTGAAAAGTGTATTGATTAAAAATGATCAAGTTATATTATAAAAATAAATCCACAATTTATGCATAATATATGACTAATAATAAAATTTGATGATAAACCATAATATATACATATTTTTATCTCATGCTTGGCATATTTATGGATGATTTATCATTAGTTTTATTAAATTCGATACTCCTAATCCTTTAATTTCATGTTTTATATTCAGATGAGCATAGGAAAGCGAAAAGTACAAGAAAAAGGCCCAAAAATGGACAAAATAAGTTTATTTCAGTACTACACACGGCCTAGACACTTCCACACAGGGAATCCACACGTCCGTGTGAGACACATGGGTAGGCCACACACCCGTATGTCATGGCCGTGTTAACTTAAAACCATGTCAGAATTACACACGGCCTGAGCACCACCACACGGGCGTGCCACACGGCCGTGTCCCTGTCGAGCCCAAGTCTAATTCTATTCGGAAAAGGCTAATTTTGGGCTATTTTGGGTATTCCAAAGTCTATATAAACATCCTAGAAGAGGATCAAGGGGGGACGGAGAATAGGAGGCAAAGAATACTCGAAGGCAGCCATCAGAATCAGCTCGAAAGCAAGATCTATTTCAAGACTGACGATCTCCATTCAATTTCCTTAGAAGTTCTTTGGGTTTCTTTATGTTTTGTTGTTTTCCCAATTTTGAGATGTTTTTCCCCATCGTTATGAACTAAACTCCCTATATACCTAAGGGAGATGAAATCTAAGACAGATCTTATTACTATTTGAATTATATGATAAATACTTGTTCTTATTCTTAATTTTGTATTCTTAATTCTTACTTTAATATTTTAGGATTCTTATTCTTAATTATGTATTCTTAATTCTTACTTTAATATTTTAGGATATTAATTCAAGTCTGATGGGCTTATTCAGTGGAGCAAAAGTCCTTGTTTAAGAGTAGATCTAGCATAATTAAGCGGAGTTGAATGCAATCCTAAACATAGGATGACGTAAATCTGCCGGATTAGAGTCAAATCTAATAAGGGAATCCATAGATCGAGTTAATGCGACAATAGGGGTTTTATTTAGAAAGAGATTTCAATTAATCAACCTAGAGTCAGTTGTTTTTAGTCTCGAGAGAGATATTAATATAAATCAGGGATTTCTATGGATTAAGTCAAGTGAATAAATCGTCTAATTCAGAAGTAATAGGTGAAGTCTAGGTGGATTCTTCCTTGGGTATTGTCTTCTCCATCGGTTTTCCAATAGTATTTTCCAACTTTTACCTCTGTCGTATTCTTAGTTAATTAGATAGTTAATCTTAGTTTAAAAACATCCCTTTAATTCTTAAGCTAGATAATAAAAAGATAGTAATTACTACTACTTTTAGTCCTTGTGGATATGATATTTTCGGTCTCACCACAACTATACTACTGTTCGATAGGTGCGCTTGCCTTAGTCGAATTTTTAGTTAGTTTAGCGGCCATCAAGTTTTTGGCGCTGTTGCTGGGGACTAAGATATTAAGAACGCTTAATTTTTATTACTTTAGCCATTTTTTGCAATTTATTTCCACTTCTAATTTACTAATTTTTCTTTTATTTGCTTCTGGCAGGTTTTTATAGTTTATAACTAGAAGAAACTCCTCAGGACTTCTACTTTTTGACAGTGAAATTGAAAGCACAGCTCGCAGAAATCATAGACAAATAAGGCGGAGCCTACAGTATATAGCGGAAGAGCACGAGGACAATACTAATACTACCGAAGAGATGTCTGAAAATCAGAATAATCTGCTACCTCCAATGGTTGCCGCGAATCCAGTAAATCAGAATCCTGCTCCTCGTAGTATGTATGATTATGCTAAACCTACTTTAACAGGAGCTGAATTGAGTATTGTTCGACCTACCGTCGCTGCAAACAATTTTGAACTGAAGCCGAACACAATTCAGATGATCCAGTAGTTTATTCAGTTCGATGGTTTACAAGATGAGGATCCAAATACTCATTTGGCCAACTTTCCAGAATATTGTGACACTTTCAAGATGAACGGCATTTCTAACGATGCCATTCGCCTAAGGCTATTTCTCTTCTTGTTAAGAAATAAGGCTAAGTAGTGGTTGAACTCCCTACTACGTGGTTCAATCACTACTTGGAAATAGATGACCGAGAAGTTTCTACTAATGTACTTTCTACAAGCTAAGATAGCCAAATTGAGGAACGATATCTCTTTCTTTGTACAGATGGATTTAGAGACTTTATACGACGCATGAGAGAGGTATAAAGACTTACTAAGGAGGTGCCCTCATCATGGGTTACCTCTATGGCTACAGGTTCAAACTTTTCACAACGGTTTGAACCCCTCAACTAGGCAAATGGTCGATGCAGCCACCGGTGGAACCTTGAACAACAAAACACCTGAAGAGGCATATTAATTTATTGAGGAGATGTCACTGAATAACTATCAGTGGCAAGTCATGAGAATAAAGCCAACGAAATCAGCCGGTGTTTTCAACTTAGATGCAGTCACCATGCTATCAAACCAGGTAGAACTCTTGAATAAAAAGATTGACGGTTTATGTGGTTCTACTCAAGTACATCCGATGATGCAGTGTGACACGAGTGGAGGTGGAATGAGCAATTCAGAATATTCACCCTTCAACCCCAACATGGAGAACGAGCAAATAAATTATATAGGTAATAATCTTCAACCTCAAAATAATCCTTACAGTAACACTTACAATGCAGGTTGGAGGAACCACCCAAATTTCTCATGGAGAGGCCAAGGAAATCAAAGACCACTAGCCCTCCAGGTTTTCAACAATAACCTTACCAGCAAGAGAAAAAGCTGAACCTTGAAGAGATGATGACGAAGTTTATTTCAGTAGCGGAAACCCATTTCTAAAACACTGAAACTGCAGTTAAGAATCAACAAGCATCAATTTAAGGGCTCGAAAATCAAATAAGATAGCAGGCTAAGATGATTTCAAAGAGACTACAAGGGAGCTTGCCTAATAACACTGAACCCAACCCAAAAGAGCACGTGAAAGCAGTTACCCTAAGGAGTGGAAAAGTGTTAACTGAACCCGAAAAGAAGCTACCATAAGAATTTGATAGGAAAAAGGATGGGGAGGTAAAACCCGAAATCAGTGAAAAACTGATGCTATAGGAATATAAACCACCAATCTCATATCCAACAAAGTTAAAGAAAGACCGCATGGATGCATAATTCGGTAAATTTCTTAAACTTTTTAAACAGTTGCATATTAACTTACCTTTTGTTGAAGCTATCTCGTAGATGCCCACATATGCAAAATTTTTGAAGGAGCTTCTAACAAATAAAAGGAAGTTTGAAGAGTTGTCTACAGTAGAACTCAACGAGGAGTGCTCAGCCATAGTCCAAAATAAATTGCCAACCAAACTGAAAGATCCAGGAAGTTTTACTATTTCCTGCTTAATTGGTAGTTTAAATGTTGAGAAGGCACTAGCTGATTTAGGTGCTAGCATTAATTTGATGCCTTACAAAATGTTCAAGCAACTTAGCATTAGGGAACCAAAACCTACTAGGATGAGTATCCAACTAGCTGATAGATCTGTCAAAATATTCTAGGGGAATTATTGAAGATGTACTTGTTAAAGTAGATAAATTCATATTCCCTGTTGATTTTGTTGTGCTTGACATGGATGAGGATGTTGAAGTGCCTTTAATTTTAGGTCACCCATTTTTAGCCACTACTAGGGTTGTTATTGATGTGGGTGACGGTAAACTTGTGCTTAGGGTAAGTGACAAAGAGGTTATTTTTAAAATTTATGATGCCATGAGATTTTATAGAAAACAAGATGACTCCTGCTATTTTATTGATTCTATTGATCATGCTATTGAAGATTCTTTTTAGGAAATTTTTCTTAAGGACACGTTGGAATTGTGTCTTGTTCAAGAAAAAGGGGGAAGATAACGCTACCACTGAGTTAGGGAAGATACAAACGAATGAACCTTCTCCAAGACAAGCAAAATATGAGGGTATTGAGGTGAACGGTGAACTTAAGCGAAAATCCTCTATCGAAGAACCTCCTAAATTAGAACTAAAGCAACTGTCGAATCACTTGGAATACGCATTCCTTGGAGATAATTCTACATTACCAGTGATTATTACTTCTAACTTGCAACCCAAGGAGAAAGAAGAGTTACCCCAAGTATTAAGAGAACATAAAAGGGATATAGCTTGGAAAATTTCTGACATTAAAGGGATCAACCCTTCTTTTTGCACCCACAAAATTTTAATAGAGGATGAATGTAAACTGTGTGTGCAAGCTCAAAGACAACTGAACCCCAACATGAAAGAAGTTTTTAAAGCTAAGATAATTAAACTTCTAGATGCTGGAGTTATTTATCCTATTTTTGACAGTTCTTGGGTAAGTCCGGTCCAGGTTGTTCCTAAGAAGGGAGGCATGACTGTTGTAGCCAACGAGAAAAATGAATTAATCCCAACAAGAACAGTCACAGGTTGGAGAGTTTACATTAAGTATAGGAAGTTGAATGATGCCACGAGAAAAGACCACTTTCCCTTGCCATTCATTGACCAAATGTTGGAAAGGTTATCAGGGCATATGTACTACTGCTTCCTAGACGGGCTCTCTGGTTACTTCCAAATCCCAATAGCTCCCGAAGATTAAGAAAAGACTACATTTACATGTTCATACGGTACATTTGCTTATCGACAAATGCCTTTTGGATTATGTAATGCTCCTGCTACTTTTCAGCGATGCGTGTTGGTCATTTTTGATGAACTCGTAGAAGACATTATGGAGTTATTTATTGATGACTTCTCGGTATTTGGTAACTCTTTTCATCTTTGCCTTAAAAAATTAAAACGAGTTCTAATGAGATGTGAGGAAATGAACCTTATGCTGAATTGGGAAAAAAGTCACTTCATGGTTCGTGAAGGGGTTGTGTTAGGCCACAGAATTTCTAGCAAAGGGATCGAGGTAGACAAAGCAAAAATTGAAAGTATTGAGAAACTACCTCCCCCTAGTTCAGTTAAGGCTATTCGAAGCTTTTTAGGACATGCTGGATTTTATAGAAGATTTATCAAGAATTTTTCTAAAATAGCTAAGCCTCTAACAAATTTATTAGAAAAAGATGTGCCTTTCGATTTCAACCAGGAATGTTTAGAAGCATTTAATACTCTTAAGGATAAATTAATTAATGCTCCAATTGTAGTTGCACCTGATTGGAATTTACCCTTTGAACTAATGTATGATGTGAGTGATTTTGCAGTAGGTGCAGTTCTTGGCCAGCGAAAAGACAAGCATTTCCAACCAATCTATTATGCTAGCAAGACGTTGACAGCCACACAAGAAAATTATACGACGATTGAGAAAGAATTGTTGGCTATTGTTTTTGCATTCGATAAGTTTCGACCATATTTAATATTATCTAAAGTTGTCATTTACACCGACCATTCAGCTCTTCGATATCTCTTTACTAAATCAGATGCAAAACCTCGACTCATAAGATGGATTTTGTTATTGCAGGAATTTGACTTGGAAATTCAGGATAAGAAAGGAGCTGAAAATCTCGTAGCTGATCATCTTTCCAAGCTTGAAAATTCAAGTACCAAAGAGCTTGATGAAGTTGAAATAAATGACTCGTTCCCTAAAGAACAACTCTTCGCTATATCTGACTCTGAGGTACCTTGGTTTGTAGACATTGCAAATTATTTAGTTGCTAACGTTACACCAAAAGGGTTGACACATCAACAAAAGAAGCGATTCTTTTCTAATGAGAAAAACTACTTTTGGGAAGATCCTTTTGTTTTCCGTATATGTGCAGATCAAGTCATTAGAAGATGCATTACAAAGTCAGAAGCAATTAGAATCTTGGAACATTGCCACTCAGGACTGACTGGAGGACATTACAGTGGGACTAGGACCGCACATAAGACGCTCGAATCAGGTTTTTATTGGCTCACACAATTCAAAGATGCCAACAGGTATATTACTTATTGTGATATACGTCAACGAACAAGTAATATTTCCAAACATGACGAAATGCCTCAAACATATATGCTCTCATGTGAAATATTTAACGTATGGAGTATTGATTTTATGGGTCCATTCCCTAGATCATTTGGGAATAAATACATTTTAGTAGCCGTGGATTATATGTCCAAATGGGTGGAAGCCCAAGCTTTACCTACTAATGATGCTAGAGTGGTGGTGAGGTTCCTTAAGAAACTTTTCTCTCGATTTGGAACACCTAGAGCAATTATCAGTGATAGGGGTACTCATTTTTGTAATGCTCAATTTGATAAAACCCTTAGGAAATATGGAGTTTACCATAGAATAGCTACCCCTTATCATCCTCAAACAAGTGGACAAGTCAAAGTAGCAAACTGAGAGCTTAAACGTATCTTAGAAAAGACTGTAGAGTCAAATAGGAAGGATTGGGCAATGAAAGTAGATGATGTTTTATGGGCCTATAGAACTACTTTTAAAACCCCCATAGGAACATCTCCTTACAGACTTGTTTATGGGAAAAGTTATCGTTTACCGTTTGAACTAGAACACAAGGCATTCTGGGCTATAAAGTTTCTAAACTTTGATATGAAACTTTTAGATGAGAAAAGGTTGATGTAGTTGAACGGGCTAAATGAATGGCGAGCTAATGCAAACTAGAATTCACAATTATACAAGGAAGCAATGAAGCGCTGCCATGATGCTCATTTAAAGCAACACAAGCAATTTGAAGCTGGAGATCTTGTCCTTCTATACAACTCAAGGCTCAAAATATTTCCCGGGAAGCTAAAATCATGATGGGTCAGGTCCATTCGTAGTCCAAACCGTTTTTCCATATGGCACAGTAGAGGTAAGTCATCCAACCCACGACACTTTGAAGGTAAATGGACATCGTCTTAAACACTATAATGGTGAGGATTTTAAAGACTATAGAGAGGAGCTACGGCTCCATGAACCTACCTAAATATGCCCACAAGGTAAAGTCGAGCTTAGTCTTTAAATAAGCGCTTCTTAGGAGGCAACCCGAGCACTAACCCCACTAAATAAGTTTATTTTTCTTTCATTTTTCAAAGTTTAAAAGTAGGTATTTTTGACACACACGACCTGACACACGGGCGTGTCCTAGGCCGTGTGCCCACCACGGGTCAGAAACATGGGCATGCCTTGAGCCGTGTAAACTCTTAAAACCTTAGTATTGGCATTCAACAGTGGCGAACACGGCCTGGACACACGGGCGTGTCCATGGCCGTGTTAAAATAGGACATACATTTTCCCAAGTCAAAGTGACACACGGGCTGCGATAACTAGCCATGGCCGTGCGAGATGGCTGTACGAACCACACGTCTGAGGGACGCGAGCGTGCCTCAGACCGTGGTGAAACTGCACTTCAATTTCCCAAAAATTGGCAGAGGCACGGGATGCATTAAATCACCACAGCTGTACGATGTGTCCGTATAACCCACACGGTCATGAAACACGGGCGTGTCTGAGGCTGTGTGGGAACCTGAGCACACATTTTGGAATTTTCAAGTCAGGATAGAAAACGGGCATATCCCACCACCGTGCCCAGAAGCCGTGGGCAATCCTGGCTACAAAACACCTGCGTAGAGAGTATGACACGGGAGTGGGAGAAGCGAACGAAAGAGTACATGGCCGTACGATGCAGCTGTGTGGTGGACACACGAGCGTGTCCACAGGTCGTGGGCGACACTGACTTAAATTATCAGACCACAAGCACAAATTAAGACTCAGCCGTGATGGAACTCATACTGGCATGGGAGAAGCAAACGAAAGAGCACACGGTGTGCGATGCGGCCGTGTGGGACACACAGCCTGGGTACACGGGTCTGTCCAAGGGCTGTGTGCAATACTGACTTAAAAATTCATGAAAAACATGGGCTAGAAGTGAGACACACGGGTGTGGGCCACTACCGTGTGGTCTAAAATGGGGCCTGCACGATTTTGGCCCCTTTTTAATTTGAAACCCTAACCCTAAAATTCTTCCATCCCTATTTAAACCTACTATTCACACCCTCCTTCTTCACTATTCACCCCCCTTGCTGCCACCGTCGCCTTACCCCTACTCTAGCCACCATTCCTCGATGAGCCACCGGCGACTAATTCCCCCATGCACGAAATCCTATCTTCCCATTCACCATTCTTCAACACCTTCACTATCCCCTTTCCCCTTCCCTCACATAACTTTTCACTCACTCCCAACCCAACTCCAGCCACCAACTCCGCTTCCCTAAACCACCGCCGGACAACTAACCCTTCGACCACCACTAACCGTCAGTTCCCATGTTCTTTAACTCCTTTATGCTCTATTTTATTCTTTTCATTTTGATTATTATTCTGATAACTTTAGTTTTTAGCATTCATTCTTATTGGAAATTTATGACTATTGTTATTGCATTCATTTTAACCATAGTATAAGATAACATGATTTTTCTTTTATTATTTTGATTCTTGATTTTATTCACTGATTCTAAATAATAGGTTCTTTCGATAATTTTCGGTTTGGTCAGTAGTTAAATATGATAGGATTCTCTTGCTTATTCCTCACCATTAGGTGCATTGGATGGTTTGAATTCGTTTGGTATACATTTAGTCCTAATTCACATACTGTGAGTTTTTGTACTTGTGAACATTAGTGCATATAGGAATAAATGTTACATATTTACTTTTACCCTTCTCGATGCATTTATTGGATGTTGTGTTTGTTTCTATTGAAATATTTTATCTTTCAGACTCATTATGACAAATATAAGTGGAAAGACCAAAGCCGCAGTCCCCACTTCTAAAAGGCGGAAGGGTCCAGGAACGACATCTTCAAGTGCAACCACTGAGATACGCCATCCCTTTCTACAGTTCCCACCAAGACCGCAGGAGGACCTTTTCTAGATTCTTTGTACAAGACCCCTTGGCGTGGGTCGGTGCATTGACTGGGCTACATTGGAACGAGTCCATCTTGCTGAATTAGTTCGGGCCCTCCTCGCTACCGCTTCTTGGGACCGTTTCTTTGACATTATTGAGCCGACATACCTGGAGTTCACTTTAGAACTTTGTTCGACATTTTAGTTGCAGACGGTTATGTCAGAGTTCGATGACCCAGGAATAGTCCAGTTCTGTCTTGGCGGTCTAGTGCGTCAATTGAGTGTCTCAGAATTCGGAGTTGCCTTGAGACTTTATACAGAAGAATTTATGGAGGCTGATGATTTTCCCTATCTCCACCGTCACATTCATTATGCACCTTTCTCATGTTAGGCATCCCTCATTCCTGCTACTGGCATCTACGACCCCAGCCACTCCAAGGCATCGGCTCTCTCAGCATTACGATATCTCCATGCCCTTTTAGCTCACACCTTAACAGGGCGACGAGAGCACACTGGTTTCGTTAATACTCACGATGTATACTTCTTATGGAGCATGAGGTAAGGGCATGTTTTTGATCTCGCATACTTCATCGCCCTCGCCTTCCACCATCAGACCGAACGACACAAAAAGGGAGTCATCAGCATCGGTCCTTATGTGACTCGTATAACTCGACACTTTGGGCTCCTAAACACATTGGCGTAATCCTTATCACTCACACTCATCTGTCAGATGTCCCCACAAGACATCTCAAGTATGCTCTACATGAAGATGATAGAGCATCGTCGTGGGTTTGATCCTCCTCAATACCGACTAGCACGAGCCACTAATCAGGATGACCCCAAGGATATTATTGACGATATCCCTTCCTTTCATGAGAACCCACCTTTTCTGCCACCGCCAAGTCATAGACCAATTTATGTGGCTACTTCATTGACAGCAATTTTTGAACACCTGACTCAATTCGAGCAATATTGCACTCAGTAGTTCAACAACTCTGCTCAGCGATTCGATAGTATAGAGGTGACTCTGCAGTAGATTTGCCAGCATTTTCACATTTTGCCTCCAGTACCACCACCTCACGATCTAGCTACCGATGAGGACTTTTGAGTCCATTTATTTTCACTTTGTTTTTCTTTTCATTTTTTTTTCTTTTTATTTTTATTTATCATGTTCTAAAAGACTTTTATTAGTATATTTTGAACCCCTTATTTATATGAATGTTCCTTTATGAGTAACCATGACAATCCCATTGATATAAATCCCTAAAACATTACTGGTGGTATCACAGTTTCAAAAGGTTCAGTTAATTGGTGCTACTCAGGAATTTATAAACAATCCTCTGGGGAAAGATAATCCACGACTGCCATGTCTTGCTCGACCGCGACCATAGCCACCATGACACGGACCACCATGATAACCTCTTCGCTTGGCACTCTGATTGTGGAACCCAACCTCTACCACCACCGGAGTATCCTGCCTCACCTTCACCTCTGCCTAGTTACGCATGCACTTCATTTCAATGTCTATAAATCTGCTTTCGCTATTCCAAGGATTACATCCAAATTCAGGGTAGTTTCACTTGTCTCCCTCTTTTATGATATTATGCTTATATTATTATTATTTATCCTTGTACATTGAGGATAATGTACATCTTAAGTGTGGGGAGGTTATTTATATGATTATCAGAAAATCCCTGAATTATATCTTATTCTCAAATAATTTTCCCATATTACTATTAAAATAAATTTTGATTGATTTATGATTTTTATTAATATGTTTTGGATTAAAACATAGGTAACTGTACATTGATTATTTAAACTTTAAGACAATAAAGAATCAAGCATGATAAGTTGAATTGAAGTTTTTGAGAATTAAAATTTGTAGGTTGTTTCCCTGAAATGAAGTATTATCTTAAAATTCTAAATTTATTGGATTGACATCAAAAACCCATAATTTTTGTGAGATTTTGAGCCTTTTGGAGCATATATCTTTCTTGCTCACTTTTATTGATAGTTATGAGTGAGTCAATACTAATTTGTTATTCTAGAACTTGCATCAATTATTCATGTCGAGACCACATATTTGATTTCATATACTGAGATGATGAAGGCACTTAGGTTTTAACCCACTCACTCCATAAAAATCTTACCCACATAATTAACCCTTAGTGAACCCTTTTGAGCCTTAAACACTATTTCTTGATATTTTTCCATTAAATGTTAACCCATAACTTAACCCTTTTTGATTCGTTAAGAATTTCTCCCTTTTTATTGACTCTCTTTTTATCGAGATTTGATTTGATTAGTTACCTAACTGTTTTTGTCCATTTCAATTGCTGAATTATTTCTTATTATGTAAAAAAGGTCATATATTTATATTCATATAATTAAATATTTTTATAAAGAACTTGGATAAGTTAAAGTCGTTATATTGAGAAAAAGCTTACTTCATTAGTTTTGGATAGTTTTAATTCTGGCACTTGTTTGTAATTCAGTAATTAGTTTTATTTTTCTAAGTTTGGTAATTTATTAAACTAATCTCGATTCTAACCCTCTTTTTCAGCCTTTATCCACACCTTTAACCCAAGCCCCATTACAACCCTGTTAAAGACCTTTTGATTTGTGTATCAGTTCATTTATAGTAGTGGAGATTTGATTTTCATGCAAGCCTATGGTAATAACTTTTCATGTTTGACTATTGAGTGCTCAATTATTGAACCTTAAACACTTTGAATGATTTGAGTGAATCTTTAGTGAGGATGTCAACCCTTGTCGATTTGGAATAAAAGGTAATTACTTAGATAAAGGGGGATACCTGTGATCTTATGATTAAAATGCTCAACTTGGATTGTTTGAAACTTTAATGTTCTATTAGTTGAATTCTCAATGTATGATCACTTGTGGATTACTTTGAAACATTTTTTATGAGAATTATAAGTTGAGAATAATTTCTTTTAATTGTGAGTTAAGGATTTTGCTTGAGGACAAGCAAATGCTTAAGTGTGGGGATATTTGATAAACCATAATATATACATATTTTTATCTCATGCTTGGCATATTTATGGATGATTTATCATTAGTTTTATTGAATACGATACTTCTAATCCTTTAATTTCATGTTTTATATTCAGATGAGCATAGGAAAGCGAAAAGTGTAAGAAAAAGGCTCAAAAACGGACAAAATAGGTTTATTTCAGTTCTACACACGGCCTAGACACTTCCACACGGGTAATCCACACGCCCCTGTGAGACACACGGGTAGGCCACATGCCCATATGTCATGGCCGTGTCGACTTAAAACCATTTCAGAATTACACACGGCCTGAGCACTATCACACGGGCGTGCCACACAGCCGTGTCCCTGTGGAGCCCAAGTCTAATTCTATTTGGAAAAGGCTAATTTTGGGCTATTTTAGGTATTCCAAAGTCTATATAAACACCCTAGAAGAGGATCAAGGGGGGACGGAGAATAGAAGGCAAAGAATACTCGAAGGTAGCCATCAGAATCAGCTCGGAAGTAGTATCTACTTCAAGACTGACGATCTCCACTCAATTTCCTTAGAAGTTTTTTAGGTTTCTTTATCTTTTGTTGTTTTCCCAATTTTGAGATGTTTTTCCCCACCATTATGAACTAAACTCCCTAAATACCTAAGGGAGATGAAACCTAAGACAGATCTTATTACTATTTGAATTATATGATAAATACTTATTCTTATTCTTAATTATGTATTCTTAATTCTTGCTTTAATATTTCAAGATATTAATTCAAGTCTGATGTGCTTATTTAGTGGAGCAAAAGTCCCTGTTTAAGAGTAGATCTAGCATAATTAAGCGGAGTTGAATGCAATCCTAGACATAGGACAACGTAAATCTGCAGGATTAGAGTCAAATCTAATAAGGGAATCCATAGGTCGAGTTAATGCGACAATACGGGTTTTAATTAGAAAGAGATTTCAATTAATCAACCTAGAGTCAGTTGTTTTTAGTCTCGAGAGAGCTATTAACATAAATCAGAGATTTCTACGGATTAAGTCAAGTGAATAAATCATCTAATTCAGAAGTAATAAGTGAGGTCTAGGTGGATTCTTCCTTGGGTATTGTCTTCTCCATCGGTTTTCCAACAGTATTTTTTAACTTTTACCTCTATCGTATTCTTAGTTAATTAGATAGTTAATCTTAGTTTAAAAACTTCCCTTTAATTCTTAGGCTAGATAATAAAAAGATGGTAATAACTAGTACTTTTAGTCCTTGTGGATACGATATTTCTAGTCTCACCATAACTATACTACTGTTCGATAGGTGCGCTTGCCTTAGTCGAATTTTTAGTTAGTTTAGTGACCATCATTTGACATAATTGATTTAACTACTACTATTTGGACCAGGATTAGAATTTCAAAATTTAAAAAGTAAAAAGACTAAAAATGTAACACCTTATACCTAACTCGACCGTCAGGTCCGAGCTACGAAATGTCACATTCGTTGCTGGAGCAACTACATTCATAATTTCTATTAGCTTAATAATTTATATTCATTAGCAAGATCATTACATCATTATAACATACCATATACTCTTATCTGGGGTTAATACAAGCTTACGAAAGCTTTTTCGATAAGCCAAGACCATTTGAGTACTAAAATATAAAGTTTCCAACTTTATCGAGCTAGTGTCGCAACCATGAGGATATCATGTCATGACATTAACGAAAATGGGTTGGCATCATGACTTTAATGGTGCAAATTTGTGACTTCAAACAAAAGACGTAGTGACGTTGAATGCTAGTGTCGTGACATCCATAGAATGGTGTTGCGATTATGAAGTTAGACACCAGCAACTCAAACATCCTTAATTTTCAACCTGGTAAAATACAAAACCTAATTGATTCTAAGACCCAAAAGGTATTCAACTCAATATCATATATGTTCAATTACATATTTCTAACCATGAAAACATTAACCATTCATATACCATATTATTATTATACATCTAATACTCAAAGACACCAAGTTGACCATTTACAACCTTAAAATGGTTTAAACCTAGATACATGCCATTTATCAAAATATGAGGAACTATACAAACTTTGTTGAGTCAAGGGCTACAAATTGGATATTAAATTCACCTCTCAGGATTTTGAGGTCTACCTATATCTATGCAAAGAATAAAAAAAAATGGTACGCTGAGCGATAAAGCTTAATGGTACTTTCATGATTCAAGTGAATATAACACAAGTATTAATCAAATACAATTCAAGTTCAACCTTTAGCCATATCACATACACATTCATTCTAAAAGCTTCTATTATCAAATGAAATATGGATATAACCATTTTGTACATCAATTCATTTGCTATTAGCATTTAGACTTATCATATCATGCCATTCAACATAAAGGTATACATATCTTCATTTCATAACATGCTAATTTCTCATTCTCAAATCTACTGATTCGTTATATTCCCATATCGATGTTTGATCTGGTATCCTAAGTATAGTAATTTTTTCAATGTACACTTGTAATTATTTCAAAAAAAAATTGGTTAATAAAATAATTCATGGATTACATTAATATACTTTGTATAATGTCCTCATGTGGTTTTTGCATACAAATCAAAATAGAAACAAATATTGGCTCACTAGTTATTTTAGTGGTATTACGTAGTCGGGTTGTAATACAGAAAGAAAAATTATATTATTAGATGAACCTAAATATGGCCTTAGTCTAATCGAAAATGAGCAAACCAATTAAAAGACTAATATATCGTTTATCAAGTCCAATTGGGGAGATGCATTGTCTTGGGCATCAGAGTGGATGACTGCCAAAAGATAGAGACATAGATGTGATTGATTGGACTGATAGTACATCGGACTAGACCCAAAAAGAATAGATCCTGAATCTGTTTATGGATTTATTCACTTGTGACGGTCATGTTGGAAAAATCCAGATTTGAAAATGATTTTCTTGTACAACAAAAAATTAAAATTTGAAAGCTGACTTGTGATATTTATAGCAATAAACCCTAACTGAATTCATACTTGTGTTTTCGACTTAGTGGACATTTATTGTTCCCGACTTTCATGTAACACCACTTACCCGACTCGATCGCCGGGTCCAAGCAACAGAGTACCATATTTGTTTTCAGAGCAGCTACTAACAAATTCACAGTAAAAACATCATTTCACTTTATGCAATCAATCAATAATACAACATAGAATAACATGAACATTCTTTTTCAGGTCTTATGCAAGCATAAAATGCTTTAAAGTCAACTCAATATCAAATAGGGACGTTTTTGTAATACTTTTAAAATTTCAGATCAAGTAAGCTATAAACGAATCATTCAAATATTCAATCATGTCATAAATACCTAAATATTATAATATACAATTAATCCCGAGCCTTACTTGAGCTTACGAGAGCTATTTTGTAGACCCAAGCATAAATTAGGACCAAATTGCAAGATTTTAAAAGTTTAGGTTCCACGTCGTGATGTGACCTTCTCTATGTTGTGACATCGTAAAAACAGTGAGTCACATCACGATGTTAGACCACTTGACCTCAAAACGTCACAAATTGTCTATCGACATTGCGACATGAGGTATTTCACGTCGAGACGATGAATTTTTTTTATTTATGAAATTTGTCCATTTAGAACATATTCCATGCCAAGCCAAACCTTGAGCTTATTTAGTGCATATATGTACATCTAAGCCTGCACAAAACCATTTAAATGTATTCCTAAACATTCATTTATCATTACTCAATTTAAACAATTCTAATTACCAAAGCAACAAGAACAAAATTTTGGCACCAAAACTTATCAAAACTGGTTGCTCAATTCAAACTTACCTAATAGGTAACACCCTATACACGGCCTGGTCACCGAGCCTAAGTAACAGGACGCTACTTCAGACATTACAACTAATGCATATTCACACAGTCTTAATTACATACAATAATCGCCACATCCAACCAATAACAGAAGTTTTTGAGTCTAGAATTTATTAAGCAAATTGAAAACGAATTAATTGATATTAAATTGTAGTAGGAAAAATCTAAAAACATGCTTAGGTACCATTTAATGAAATTTCCAAAGACATCACGTAGTTATCGATATACTATCGCAGGTATCAATATTTATGGAGACTAGTATCGATACCATTAAGAAAATCTGTACATTTTTAGCATTCTATTTTCCACAAATTTTAAAACAAAACAAATTATCGATACAAAGCAAAAGTATCAGTATTTTTACCTCGAGTATCGATACTTGTGAAAGGGTATCGATACCAAAAATAGCTATTGTTTCTTACACATTCATTCCAACATAGAGGTATCGATACATATGCTCCGATTACCGATACCTCTGGACATTTTGTCCAAAATCACAGTAGAATAGGGCATTTTACACACTTAAATGTTTTCCTTTTCAAAATCCATCAACTAACACATCATCCAACATTAAAATGATCATAACCATAGTCCAAAATAACATATCTACCTCAATTTAACTAACAATAACAAAACCAGCAGAATAATGGTAAGCGTCCATCAAATCCTAAAGTCTATAATCATATCAAAACACTAAAGACATAATAAACATAACTAGAAAAAATTCTAGCCACATTATCTTTATTTCCATAGTTCAAAGAATAGTTAAAATGTCACCTACTTAAATTACTAAACCTAGCTTGGGTTACTTCCTTGGAACTGCACCACTCACATTGCAATGCTAAATGTCTGCAATGGTTTAGAATGGAGTGTGTGAGCTTAAACAAGCTCAGTGAATGTACAGAATTACAACAAATACACACAATACCATATATTAAACAAAAGCCACAAAAGACACATTCTCAACAATGTTTAACTATAGTGCCAACCTAACCATATTTATGCATCACTTACTAATTCATCTAACATTGTATTCACATAGTTACTGTAACGACCCAAAATCCGTGGGCACTGGAAAAGTGTGTTATTGGGCCTCCGTCTTAGTGAAACATGTTCGTAAATAATTATTAGGAATAATTATAAGTCTAGTAGTGTGTTTAATTAGGTTTTAATTAAGTGAAATTAGCTCAATTTAGAGTAATTAGTAAAAAAGACTAAATTGAATAAGGGGTAAAAGTTGAATTATAGAGTAATAGAAAATAAAATGGACTAAAACGGCAATTAAGCCATTTATATGAAATGAGGCGGCATATATGCATTAAAATCTAAGATTTTATTTAAGTTATATATAAATATTATATATATATATATTATAATTATTAACCATTATTATGGTTTTATATTATTATTATTATTATTATTATTATTATTATTATTATTAAATAAAGTAAATATTATAATTGTATGGTAATAAAATATACATTTGTAAAAAATTATATTTGTACATTCGTAAACTAAACACCTAAATTACTTATAATTTAAGTATGAAGATATTTTATAATTATTAATTGTATTAATTATATTATGAGATTTTTATATAATAAATAAATTAAAGACATGACAAGTGTGTATGATGATTATAAGGTACAAATACAATAATATTTATGTGTACAATTGTAATAAATGTAAATGATATTAAAATAGATATTTACTAATTATTATTATTAAGTTAAAGATATTTATTAAATTAAATAATTAAACTATGAGATTTTTATTTGATAAACAAATTAAATAATGACAATTGTAAAAAAATTATTGGTACAAATGTAGAAATATATGTGTGGCCAAATGTAAAATGAATATTTTTATTAAAATAGATATTTATTATAATCATTATATTATGTTAATAAAGTAAAAAAAATATAAAAGAAACAAAAACAAAGAATAGAAACAGAATTGAAACGAGAAGCAAGGGAGAAAAAGAGAAAGAAAAAGGGAAAGAAAAATAAAAGAGAAAATTAGGGTTTTAAAGCTTGAAGTTTAATTGGTAAGTTTAATCAAGTCCTTCTCTTATAAATTTGATGTTTTTGGAATCCTAGAGTGAAATACTCTTGGATTTAAGTTGAAATTTTGAAAGTTAATAGATTTTTTAGTAGGGTTTATGTTGAACAAATGATGGAATTGGGGGTTTATTTGATAGAAATTTTGATTGGAATTGAATAAATGATTGAATTGTAAACTAAGCTATAAGTTTTGAGTTTTAGGAATTAAATTGAAATAAATTCGAAATTATGAAAATATGATAAAAATTAAATAGTTAAATGTGAGTTTGACAAGAAATTGAGTAGCAAAAAGGTATGAATTGAGAAAGAAAAATATATAGGTTTAGTTAGGATTAAATTGGAATTAAAGTAAAAGTTAGATAAAAATTTCAGCAATTAAATTGTGTTGTGTTAATGATTGTGAAATTATTTTAATTGTTCGTAGCTAATATCGAGCCTGAAGTATCGGCCCAAAAAGGAAAAGAAAAGATTGTCGAGGATTAAATCTGAAGAGAATTCTGGTTTGTATCACTATATTTCAAACTTTATCATTATTATGTGTTTGATTTACTAATTATGTGTTGTAAGTATTTTAAGGTAAGTGTTTAGTAAAAGGATAAATTTATGATTGGGCACTGAAATTGAGACTGATACTGAATTGAATTATGGAATACTGACTATTATTATGTGTACTGCATTGAACTGTGAAATTACTGAAGTAATGAATTACTACAATACTGTGAAACTGATTGAAATAAATAAATTATAATTGATACTAAACTGAGATGGAAATTGTACTGAAATGTGAATTAAATACCCTATTAACTAGTCGGACTAGTCGGATATAGTTGGCATGCCATAGGATATGAAAGAGTATGCGTTTTGGCGAAGCTTCTCGATCGAGCACTTATGTGCCAACTCATCATTCTTCATTATCAGTTATTATTACAGATTCAGCACTTTGTGTGTTGAATACTGTTACTGCTATCGTTACTGATTACTGTTTATGTATTGTATACCATTAAGGCACAATGTGCTGTACTGGTGTGTTGGTTGGAATCCGTGTATCCGCCGAGTCCGAGTCAAGTTAAGAGGGACAAATGAAATAAATTTACTGATAAAACTAAATGTGAATGATATGGCATATGTGAAAGATGAGAATTGAAATAAAGAAATAAGAATGGTATATATATAATCAAATGATAACATAAAAAGATTGAATTGTTCATTAAGTGATGATAATTGTAATGTAAAAGTATATGCGTGATTTAATGTATTTAATTATAAATTGAATTATAGTGATACCACTGAGTATATGCATACTCAGCATACGGTTGTTTCCGTGCGCAGGTTGTAGAAGTCAAGTACTGAACCAGCATCCAAAGCCAGACCCGACTTCAGCAAACTTTTGGTGATGTATATTTTCTTTTGGTAATGTGGTATGTACATAGTTACACATGCATCGCATTTCACATACAATTCATTAATCAATAATTTGACAACTTGAGACATAAAAGTGGGCTCTACCACCACACATTGGATACACGGATCTCCAACGCACCAATGGCTTGAAGATTCGAACATATCCCAAAAGTGTAGCATCAAGGTAACACTCTCCAACACACCAGCATATCCTGATGAATGGAGCTTAGCTCACATTCTCTTATCTCTCCAAACTATCTCGGGCCTCAATGCTCCAAAATCACAACATAAGAGTGAGAACTCATATAATCCTATGGCATGCCAACTATATCTAGCGGTCTCAAAAGATCACAAGGCCAAAATATCAACAATTATGCACATTTTATTACTTACTATTTTTTGCACACTTGCACTGCACATTTACGTTATAAACCCAACATTATCACATTTACTTGGCTTGTTTACATGCTCACAAGTGATATATTTCACAAGAGTTAACACAACATATGTCATATATCACATGAACACATTACACTACTCAATCTGCATCACATAGTCACAATTTTGCAATATAAAATAAGAATAGCAAGAAAGCTTACACTAAAAACCTAGGATAGGGGTTTAGGTTACTCCTAAGATCCCATTTAACACTATGAATTGTGTTTACAAGCAGCGATTCCAGACACTCACTGTTCACATTTTTGCTTATTTGTCGAAAGCTTAAACTAGTTTTTCCTTGCCTTTCGCCTTACTCGAAGAAGGTCCTAATGACTCCAAAGCTTCACACATAACAACCACACAATATACACAATTATTTAATAGTTATAACCACATCTTAGGAAGCAAAAATGCAGGCCTAAGGCTAGTTCCTCTTGAAACTAGAATTTTTGAATAGCATAGTCGAAACTCAAATATCCCAATTCCTACTCATTCCCATTGCTCAAAACCAATTCTAATCATCTAGCTACTCTTCTAAGAATAATCTTTAACCTTCAAACTGCACAAAACTGCTCAGATTTATGGTTCCAAAAATTCGACATACATGACCAATTTTTAATGAAAACTCAACAATACTTTTGAATTCTTTAACGAAACTTTAATTAGAGTTTAAAAACCTTCTAATCACAATAAAACAAATTGAAAAACACTTTGAAACAGTAATTTCATTCAAAATCCTAGATTTCACCATTAACGACCCAAATTTCAACTTATACCCAAAACCTTTGATTCAATGGCTTAAAAATTGATATAAATGACTAGATCACTTCAAAAACTATTAGGAAAACAAAAATTACCTTGGCTGAGGGAAAAATGAGTGTTCAATAGAAAGTCCGAAAAACCCACAAGTTAGATGACAAGGAAATTAAAGGTGTTCTTTGTGCTCTTCTTGGTTGTCAAAGGGGGTTTAGTGTTTAAAGGATGATGAAAATCAAAAGAATTGAATTTTAGAAGATCAAAATAGGTGAATAATATTTGGGAACTTCAAAGGATAGCAAAAACAAGTGGGGGAAATGGGTTTTGTGAGTTTCTTGTCGGTGGAGGGGGGAAATAGGGCATTTTTTTAAAACTTTGGTATATTTACCTTTAGGGTACTCTCAATTTTAACCCATTTTTCAAAACAGTTTACATTTTACAATTAAGGGTCTTTTCCTCATTATTTTCACAAGTTGGTTTAGTTTTCAAAAAGCCACGGACAAAGACATTTTCGAGTTACCACATTTCTGAATTCTCGAACATATTTTGGAGCCAAAATTTAAAAACTACCTTTGAAACTTCTAGACCCAATGTCAGGATGTGACATAAAATACATATACCATTTCAAATCATCATTTTTTCATAGCATTATGCATTAAACCATACCATTACATTTCATTCCTATACATTAACACACAATTTCTCAATCAACCAAACATTTATATATCATTAAAGTCCTTAAGTAATCATTTCTGTAACACCCCAAACCCGGCCCAGACGTTATGGCCGAATCTAGCGCATCACATTGAAGTGTTTTAGTGAAAACCTTGTTTTCATTGAAAACCCTTCATTAAGATATGAAACCTTAGTTAGCTTATGAAAACACTCGTTTCAGTTGCGAAAGCTTTGTTTAAAACATTTGATTTAATGAAGTTTATCAATTAAAAGTTTGGTTACGGAAACGTAGTAAATAAAAACTATGGTTTACAAAATCCCTGTTCAACTTCTCGCAATTACAATACATAAGAATAATAATCCAAATAATAACAAAAAGGGGAGGCCTTATTACAATCCAGTCTAAAATCACTTAATAAATCAGGAACTAAATGCTTTTAAAACAACCAAGTCCAAGTTCTCTTGCTAGCTGGCCACCCAGAGACCCTCCAAACCTCAAACATCATATTGAGCATTACCTGAGAAAAATAAAAGAGGGGGTGAGTTTTCGTAAACTCAGTGTGTACACCCTCGTTGAGCAGCAAACATTCATCAATCATCATAAAATCACACATGCAATGTAGTGCAATGCAACCCACCCCAATAATCCATCCGCTACACTTCAGCTCCATCCCCCGGTACACTTCATGTGGGGATATAAATATCGACCCACCTAACCGGTACACTTCAATGATAGCCCGGCTGCGGAAATACCTTCATTGTAGCAATCTGCTAATCATAAAATGGGCTTAGAAAGCCTTCGGTGGATCTACGGTCGTCAAACAACCATGAGATCCTCATATACTTCCTCTGTTCCAAAATTCCCAACCCATATGCAACCTAAGCAAAATATCATATGTATGCATGTTACATCCATAAAACTTACATTCAACACCTATGGGTATTTTGGTCATTTTCGCCCTTAGGGGCATTTCAGTAATTTTCCCTTTCTTTACGGTGTTCACTTACCTTGGCCCATTAACAAATCCCGTGAGCTAAAATGAACGAATACTATGCACCAGGTAGGATTCCAGAGAAGAGGAGGTGAGTCATTAAGATCGCTTAAGTACCAAGCTCTCCCTAGATCCAATCTTAGACATGCATATACCCATTGCCACACATTAACCCTTTGACTTGTCCATGGTCACAATTAATTAATTAAGTTTTATGTAGTCATCATATACTAGGCTCAAAACCCCTTACAAAGCCCAGCCAAATTCACATACCTGCATATGACCCACTAGGCCCAATCACATTCATATGGCCCATTAGGCCCAAATCACCTGTATATGGCCCATTAGGCCCAAATCACATTATACACATGCTCACATACGAATTTCTATAACATAGCATCAATGATAAACTTTTGGCTATTATGGGCCTAACAGCCTGTCAGGCCCATTAAGCCTATTCTGGCTCGGTTGGCCAATTCACAGCCCAAGTCCATGGAATCGCCCATGGGGCCTCAGAAAACCTATTAGTTTTCTCGTCACGAGTGTTCGCACACTCGCAGGACTACCGTAGCCTAACTTTCAGCTTTTCGGTATTTCGGCTTTTTGACTTTTTGGCATTTCGACTTTTGTCGATTCATTGTGTGTGTGCAGTGTATGTACACACCTGGTAAGCAAGCGTGCTGCGATTCCCTTAGTCACCAACCTACAAACGATATCACCCTTCAATTAATCACATGCTTAATACATATCTTTACTAAAATCGAAACCTCACCTTAACCTTACATTGCGCGATAAGTATAACAGCCCCTTCTTAAATCACTAACCTGCACCAATCTTAACTATTAAAACCAGAATAATTAGTGACTCGTATCCAACACAAGTCCCATTACCTTAACTATGAACATTCGGCCACCTTAGCCAATAGAAGAGGAATACTTACCAAAACCGCAAACACCTAAGGAGCAATTTCAGCAGAAAACTAAGATCTAAGATCCAATACTAATTCCCTGCCACAGTTGATTAGAAAAAGTGAGGAAAGAACATCATAATAGATTCTTATCAAAATAGATTGGGAGAACAACACTTACACTAGATTTAACTGAAGTAGAAGGAGTAGTAATTGCACCAAGGGTATTCGGCCAAAGAGTATTCAGCCCTTGGGAGATTCAGCTTTCAAGCTTAGTATGGTGAATAAGGTTTATTTGACACAGATTAAAGAAGAAGAGTAGAATATGAATAGAAAATCGGCACAAGAAAAGAAAGAAAAAAAGCAAAGGTTTTCGGCTTTTTGGATCTTGAAGAGAAAAGGGTTTCCGATAATAAAGTGTAATATCCCGAATTAAGGCCTAATCGGAATAGTGGTTTTGTGACCACAAATATGAGATAGAAATAATTATTTTATAATTATTTTGAGGTTTATGATATGATTGCATAATTGTGTGAAGATTTCGTGAAGAAATTTTTGGCATAACGAGTTTAATTTAAAGTTAGGGATTAAATCGAATAAGTTGCAAAACTTGCATTCTAGAAGTTTTTAGTATGAAATTGCTTTGAAATATTAATTAGGAGGTCTTAAATGGTACTTTTACCAATTTTAAGTTCATGGAAAAAATTAGGACATGGAAGGAATTTTTGAAAGTTTAGTAAGAAGGGGCATTTTGGTCATTTGGATATTAAATGAAATAAAAAGGGAAAAATAACACAAAATTGGTTATCATCTTCCTTAGTTGCTGCCGAATGCTCCCTCTCTCCATATCTAGGGTTTCTTCAACTTTCAAGCTTCATAGTAAGTGATTCCAAGCCCCGCTTTTAATGATTTTTACGTTTTTGAAATCCCTTAACTCCTCAGTATAGCTTATGGTAGTAATATTTTGAGTTAGAGTTCATATTTGGAAAAATACCCATAAGTGAAATTTGTGAATTTTGATGTTTTATGATAGAATATGAGGTTTTAAATTAAGTTAGACAACTTGTGCTACTTGGTTTTGAGTGAAAACGAGTAAAAGGGCTTAATCGGTAAAAATACCTAATAGTCATAAGTACATGTTAGAGTGAGAATTTGATGTTGTCATAGAAGGGAAAAATGATCAGCATGTTATAAAACATAAGAATAAGGAATTAAGTTTAATCCCGAGATTAGGGGCAAAAGTGTAAATATGCAAAAGTTTAGGGGTAAAATTGTAATTTTGCTAAAATTTGAATTAAAGACTAATTTGATAATGTGAGTATTAAATAAGCTAAATGTGTTATTTTAGATCAAGAAAGACGTGGAATCGACCCTAATCGAGGAAACGAAAAGATTGTGGACTAAATTGCAAAATCTTTATATTTTGGTACCAAGGTAAGTTCATGTGTAAATAATGTAGCATAATTGTTATTTTTAAGTTATTTATGTTAATTATATGATATGCTGATTTTTATCATGAAATATATGTTTTGTGGTTATTTTCGAATAAAATGCAAATTATGTGTATTATTTGTTAAATATAAAGTGCTACCGAGTATTGGTTTCAGTATTTTACGGAAGATGACAAGGATATGTGTCCGAGGAAAATCCCGTTTGAACCTTAGGAATAGATTAGGATACAAGTGACATGTCACTAGGATGGTTGAGCATCCGAACTCGTTGAGTTGAGTCCGGGTTCACTTATGGATGCGAATGTCCGAACTTGTTGAGTTGAGTCTGAGTTCGTGAGATGTAACTAGGCATCCGAACTCGTTGAGTTGAGTCCGAGTTCACTTAGGGGCGGGTTACATGATTGCTTGATTACATATGTGGCACTTATGTGCAAATTATTCATGTATCCGAGTTATATTCCGATGTGTTCAACGGGTAAAATTTCTAGTGAAATGGAAGAACACTTAATATGCGAGTGACGTTTTGGTATGTGTTGTGAAATGGACACTTTGGACAGGTATGTACTTAACCCTCGGGTTGAAAATAGATACTACAACGATAAGGTGGTAAGATGATGAATGATGTTTAGAAATGTGATATATGTTTTGGTGATACCATGCTAAGGTTATTTGGTATAATTGTATTGTTATGTTACTTGTTATTTCCATATGAACTTACTAAGCATTTATGCTTACTCCCTCCTTTTTATCACTGTATTTTTGAACAAGCCGGCTCGGGAATCGGGACAGGTCGAAGGTGCGATCACACTATCCGAAGGACTTTTATTTTGGTAAATGGCTTGTAAAACTTAAGTATGGCATGTATAGCAATATACCTACTTTGTGTAAATAATTTTGTGATATGGCTGTGATTTGGTTGAGAAAATGCTTGATAATGATAAGTCATGGAAATGGCTAATTTAGATCATGTTTGATGTCATGGAAGGTTAATAGGTTATCTAGTCCATAAAAACTCATGAAAAGATGAAATTTGCCTTAAACAGAACATTGCAGCAACACTGACGTGAGTTTGAAAATTTACTAAAAATCATAGAAATTTAATTTGGTGATGGATTAAATATTAAATTGAAGCCTAATATGTCTAGTTTCACATAAAACAAACAAAACAGGTAAAGGAATTATATGTTAGAAGATATTTGAATTTTAGTGAAACAGGGCCAGAGAAATTTCTGGATCCCCTGTTCCAACTTTAGAAATTCACCATAAATTGTACAAAAATAATTAGGTGGTGTATTTTATATTCTTGGAATCCTTATTTAGTCTAGTTTAAGGATAAGCAAACGGAATAGTCATATAAATTTTTCACAGAGAGAAATATGGTTCGTAGTAAACAGAGGTCAGTCCAGTCAAGTCCTGAAACAGGGGTAACTTTAACTAATAAACTGTACTAATTGGCCCAACCAAAAATTCTAGAAAAAAATTTAGTGAATAGATATATGAGTCTAGATTTAGGGAAAATTTAAGGATCTTGATTTTGAGTTTCGTAACTCGAGATATGATTTTTCTTGTAACTATGACGCAGGTAGCTAGAAAGCTGTGAATGTAGAAACAAATGATTCGAAGTTATTAGCTTGACAACCTTGCATTCGACACCTATTTATAGCCCTATAGCCGAATTGTCTGACCTTCAATTCCCCATTCGGCTCCATCACTTCCTCCTTCTCATCTCCTCGTTTTTCTCCCTAATAACCCCTTGATCCTTTCCTCAATTTTCTCTTCTAAACACTCCCATTAAAGTCCATCTTTATGCCACTTCCAATCTTCTAGAAGGCCAAAATTAAACTTCTAAAAATACTAAGCTAGGATTCGAACCTTGGATCTCCTTGCTAGCCACTAACGCCACCTCCCTACACTCTAAGTGGGGTCACTTAGCCACTCCTCCACAAGGCTTTTTGATGCCACTTTCCCTTATCTTTATTTAAAAGCCCAACTACTTACCAACAAGGTGCTTTTAATTATTAACGCATAACTTTATTTTCCCCTAAGTTCGAACTTAAACCTTAGCCAAGACCTACTATCACCTACTTAACCGAAAATACCTAGCACATTTTTTTATCAGAACCGAAAAAAAGAAAATTCGGGATTTCAAGATTTTTGGGGCGTTACAATTTCACTTGTAAACATTCAGTCCTTCTCCTATTGTATATTCAATCAATTTCACCAATATAACCATAGTAATTATTTTCCAAATTTTCCAATCATAAGATTCACATGCAATATAACATATTACCAAGCTTACACACACTTATACATGCCCATGGACAAGTCCAAAATCAAACATTCAACAAGGTTCAAACCAAAATCAACCAACCAAGCTAAACACTTATATCAACCCTATATACATGTCACATAACCGAACATAAAATGATCAAAAGAGCTATCAAATCGATATCAGGATAGTGTGAGCTTCTGTTTGACACGTTCCGCACGTTAGTCATCTACAAGTAAAGGGAAACAACAGGGTAAGCATTACAAATTCTTAGTAAGTTCACGTATATTTAAACAACTTACCTCAATTACAACATAATTTGATAAGATACTAGCGTTATGAGTTTGCCTAAACATGGAAAATATAAACCACGTGAGTATAAACATATATTGCATTTTATAATAAATCAAGCATATAACATTCCTAATCACTTATAACCATCATTTGTTCAATTAAATATAAATTTAATATCATTTTCTATCTATCATCAATAGTACATCCAATTTCAATATAATGCTATTCACTATTTCATTTTATTATTCAATTTCCGAATAAAATCATTAATTGATCACATTTCCGTATCGGCCATTCGGGCTCATATAATAAATTCGCATGATCTTTTATAAATCACAACATGTATTTGTATCATCAAATCATATTACCAACACAATCCATATATCATTTATCCCATTTACACTTTATACCTCTATTAACTTGACTCGGACTCGGATGAATATACAAATCCAACCAATCACACTAGTTTGACACCCAATGCCTCATCAGACAATGTCAAAGTAAATAGTTTACGTCCAACGCTCATCAATGTGTTTGACACCTAGTGCCTCATTGATATAACCGAAGTAATTTGGCACCCAGTGCCTCATCAACACATATTCGAAGTAACCCTAAACTCTTCCTATCCTATGGCATGCCAACTATATCTGACTCTACCGGAATAGTTAATAGAGTAACCATTTTCAATTTCCATTATAAGCCAATTTCTAAATTCAATAATATATGTTCAATAACCAATCATAAATACATATCAATATATCAACAATTTTATTTATAAATGAATGTTTATTTTTTAAAAAGAGTTTAAAAATATTATCAATTTCAACTAAATTATTTTCAATTATCGTATTTTTATAAATTTTTATAAATTAGATTTTTTTTCTAGGTTATATATATTTATGAATTTTTATATATTTATTTCTATTTTTATATTTTTTTAATGTGTATATACATTTAAGAAAAAGATATTTATTTTATTTTGCATAAAGACGCCATGTAACACTTTGTGATTGGTTGTAAGATTTTTTTTTTAACATATGCAAAAAAATATAAACTAAAAACTATAATGGAAGTATATTTTAGGTATTAAATTGAAAAGTGATTGATACTTTAAGTACGAAATTAAGACAAAAAAATTTAGATATCAAAATGAAAAATAGATATACTTTAAGGTCCAAATTGTGAATTAAGCCAATTATTAAATACAAACAAATACTACATTATCATCTAGCCTTTTAAAATTTTACCTTTGATGGTATTTGTTTTATTTTGGGGGGGGGGGGGGGGACACTAAAATAACACTAGCTCAATGAAGTAGATGGAAATAAGCATAGATTATTATAAAAAAAAATCATTTATATAAATACCAATAAATAAAATCAATGCGCAGTGTACGCTTAAATAAAGAAAATATAAGTAGTAGTATTTTTAATTAAAAGAAAATACATAACAAACTATATATTTTTAAGGTGTCAATAAGATTAAGGATCTGAAATGCGCAGTGTACGCTTGTCCTTAGAATCGTTCATACGTCGCTTGGGCAGAACTCGTAATGAGTTCGAACAAATAACTCTGATTCCTTTCTCACAAAAGAAAAAGAAAAAGGGAAAAAAAAAAAATAGTTTCGTTAAACAAACATGGCAGACAGTGACGATATACCAGAGTCAACCGTTCATAACATATTGGAGCAAGATACCCTGAAGTGGGTTTTCGTTGGTGGCAAAGGAGGTGTGGGTAAGACCACTTGTAGCTCGATTATTTCGATGCTCTTGGCTCGGGTCCGACCCTCTGTCCTGATTATTTCCACCGACCCTGCTCATAATCTCAGCGATGCTTTTCAACAGAGATTCACTAAGACTCCCACTTTGGTCTATGGCTTCAAGAATTTATATGCCATGGTATCCTTTTGCTTTCTGGTTATCCATGTATTTCTCTTTGCACGGTTTTTTGTTTTGAAGAAATCAGGCATTGCTCAGTCATGTTTTGTATTTTGATCATTGATCGGTTGAAAAATTTGATACTGTTTCTTTCATCTGAGACCAAGAAAAATTATCATTATGATTTTTATATGTTATCCAGTGATGGGTTCACTCTGGTTAATTCTTGGGCTTCTGCATTAAGGATTTGTTCTTTATTAGAACTTTTACAGAATTCATTGGATATTTTAATTTTCTCAATTTCTTTCTACATAATAGGAGGTAGATCCTAGCGTGGATAATGATGAATTCGGGACGGAAGGAATGGATAGTTTATTTTCAGACTTGGCGAATGCAATTCCAGGAATTGATGAGGCGATGAGCTTTGGAGAGATGCTTAAGTAAGATATCCGTTCTATTCTATTTCAAACTTAATAGATTCTAATAACGGCTTCAGAATCACTACGGTCGTACTTTATTCATCAGTATTGTTGAGGCCAGCTCAAGTGGTAGCATGCGCAAACTCTTTAGTTTCCATGGTTCCACATGTTCAGTCGCTTTGTGAACCTGCTAGGGCTCTCGGCAGTGTTGGGAGAGAAAAGTTTGACCGCTTGGATTGTTTACGAAATATTTTGATCAATTGTTGTCTGAATGTAATATTTTCCTGTAGATTGGTGCAGACAATGGATTATTCGTGCATTGTATTCGACACTGCCCCAACCGGACATACACTTCGGCTTTTACAGTTTCCAGCTACCTTAGAGAAGGGACTTGAAAAAATGATGTCGCTGAAAAGCAAATTTGGTGGTTTATTGAGTCAGGTATGACTTTTTTAAGTTTTAGTATTTCCTGTCAATTGTCATCCGATATTTCGCAACTGGTCTTCAAGACTTTTTAGTTCACAATGTGCCTGTAGATAATAATATTTTGTAACTTTTCATTAAAACCACTATTCTTTCTTTAATATCTTTTTTCAAGTGATCAATGCTATCCTCCTATCTTCTAAGTTTGTCTTTGGCATCGTTCTAAGGTTATATGGCATGGAGCTTTTACATTCATTCTTTTCATAGCTCACATGTCAGTTCATAGTGTCCTAGTCGGTTTCTGCTCATGAAGTTTAAAACTCATCACGGCAGGTGACCCGTATTTTTGGGGTTGAAGATGAATTTGGGGAGGATGCAATTATAGGGAGGCTTGAAGGCATGAAAAATGTGATTGAACAAGTTAATAAGCAGTTCAAAGACCCAGTAAGATATACCATTCTCTTAGTCTTTTTCCCATACTTTAAACTTTTAACATATGAAGGGCAATTATAGTGCCCTGCTCATTCTCTTTTTTTGTATAATTTCACTTTCCTTCGAGCAGGACTTGACAACATTTGTCTGCGTTTGCATTCCGGAGTTCCTGTCTCTCTATGAAACAGAGAGATTGGTGCAAGAACTCACCAAATTTGAGATTGATACTCATAATATTATCATTAACCAAGTACTTTTTGATGATGAAGGTATGCTTTACTTTCTTACGATGTCTATCGATTTCCTTTCTGTCCCACTGGAATTGTTGCTTAAGTGAAACGCTTACCATCAATCCCCCTTTCTTTAATTTAAGATGTTGAGTCCAAGTTATTAAAAGCTCGAATGCGGATGCAACAAAAGTACCTTGATCAGTTTTTTATGTTATATGATGATTTTCACATCACTAAGCTGCCATTGCTGCCAGAAGAGGTGAGCTCAAGCTTACTTGATCTGAACATTATACTCTGAATTCTGCATATTGGCATATGTTGCTGATTTCAATAACTCTTAACTACCACTGTATGGTTATAATAATAGGTTACCGGGGTTGAAGCTCTGAAAAGATTTTCACGCCATTTTATTACACCATATCAACCATCCCTCGAAAAGGGAACTGTAGAAGAGGTAGAGCAAAGACTATCGAGGTTAAAGGAACAGTTGGCCGAGGCTGAAGCCGAACTCGAGAAACTCTAAAAAGGAAAACAAAAAGGTCTGGTTGCTGTTATATGAGTTGGTATGGCACTGCTGATTTGGCCACATATAAAATTATGATGCCGCATCCTATTTAACTAGTCCGGAGCAGAGGAATTAGCATTCCAGTTGGTGCTTGCATAACAGCATTTGTTTTAGAAAATTTTGTTTAAAATTCTTTTTTCACAATCAACATGCATAACTTGCTCCCATTATATTAAGTTTCAATGTCATGAAGGTATCTTTTTTTTTTTTTTTTTTTTTTTTTTTTTTTCCTTTAATCGGTGAAAACCTAAGACAATAAATCTCTCATGGTTAATTGAGAAAGTACAAAACCATTGTAGATATTTCTAAATAATTTTTAGCTAAAAATATACATGCTTATAAATATAATAACATGTAAATTTAACTAAAAGCGGAATAGAATTTTAACTTTTGTTCATTTTATTATTATTATTATTTTAATGTTTATCAGTACTTCAATGTTGTTAACAATTCAAATGGTATATATTTAGTGAACTGGTTGAGTATAGTACCTCTTCAAAGCTTTCATATATATAGCCATTAATTTCTAATCTCCAAATTTATTTGAGTTCAAGTTGATTAGTATGGGTGTTTTGTAAGCTTATTTTACCGTGAAAACATAATTAAGAAATGTGTTTTAATTAAAGATGATACATAGTCAATTAATATTAAGCATTGGTGTCTTTAATTAAAGATTATAATACAATCAATCTTCTTTTTAATAATTTCATTTGTTTGCAAAAAATTTAGTTTTTATAAAAAGGTAGTTGTTATACATTTATAATAATATTTGAGATCTAAACTATATTTATTTCTTTTTAATCGTCAAATTTAAAAAAACTATAATATATTAATAACTATTTTTCCTTACCTATATGATGCACGTATTACTTAAGTTATATTTAATTATTTTTTCTTCTTCTTCTTCTTCTTCTTCTTTTTATAACTTTTGTATTGTTTCATTAATAACAAGGTTACATAATTAAAACATAATAATATATAAGTTTAATTTTAAAAATATGATAATTGGTATAAAATTGAATTAAAACAAAGAATATTTTAAATTATAAATATTATAATAGTAGATTGCATGAAATTCTATTTTTATATATAGTTTTTAACTTAATTTTAATTATTAATTAGTGGCTGAATATTGCTAATTAAATCTAAATGTTGTGTCCACTAAATAATTTGTTTTAAAATTATTTATCTTTTAAATATCTATTTAAATTTTAATAGTGTATTTGTAACGACTTAATTTTCAGTGGTGTCAAAAACTGCGATTTCGGAATCTCATTTCAATAAATTGAGCTCGTAAATATAAAATAGGAATATTTACAAAGTTAATATGAAAGCGTAATAAAGTTTGGTTAAGTAATTTAACTAAGGAAATGATTAATTAAAACTCAAGGACTAAATTGTAAAATTTCAATCGCTATTGAGTTTTACTTAGAAAAGGCTTAGGGACCTAGATAACAATTATTTAAAAGACTAAAATGATTATTTAACCATTATTCAGTATGAATTAGTAGATGTTGATGATGGATTCCACTAAGATTAAATTATGATTAAATTGAGTTTAATAATATTTTAATTAGTTAATTAAGTATGATTAATTAAACTAAACCAAAGTTAATCTAAGTATAAATACTTAGTTAGTGGAAAGAAAGATGAATCATCTCCTTCATCCATACTTGATCGTCCCCCCTTAGAAAGAAAAGAAGAAAACCTTTCATTTGTTTCAACATTCGACCACCAAAATTTATAAGCTAACAAAGCTAAATTCATGGAATTTTTATTGATTTATGATCATGAGAGTTTGGTTTAGCTAGCTCATGTATCAATCTGTCTAATTGTCAAGTTTTTAGCGAGTTTTCATTAGAGAGAAATTGATGAATTAGACTTGAATTTGATAGTTAATAAGTTTAGATTATAAAAAGGACTAAATTATAAAGCTAATTAAGCTTGTTAGATAACTTTGCAACATTAGGGATTAAATTGAATAAATTAAAAATCTATCAAGAAATTATGTTATGAATAGAAATTAAGGGTCCTTAATGAAAGAATGTGAAATCATAATTTTGATCATATGCTAGATATAGAAAAATATGCATATCCCGAGTATAGGGACTAAATTGAATAAAATGAAAAATATGTTTTACTTTATAATAGAATGTGAATTGGATGAAATCTTATTTTTTTTTAATTTATTAAATTATTGAATGTAGCTAAAGACGGCGTCAGACAGTTGTGAGAGAAAGGAAAAAATGAGAGTCGGCGGCGAATGACGAGAGAAATTCGGTTTGTGCTTTTATGATTCGTGACCATTATATATATATATATATATATGCATATGTAGGTTGATTGCATGATATACTATCGAGGTAAACTTGTATTTTCGTATAAAATGATTCATAATGAATAATATTGAATGTTAAGAAATTGGACAAAATTGAATATAATATGAAAGAGTGTGATATAATTGGTATGCAACATGAGATATGAATTATTATGAACCATGTTATGTGAAATTAGACATACATGAATCGATGATGAAACAAAATGAGATTATAATTTATGAATTGGGTTGTATAATGTGATTGGATTATTGTTACCCTATTAACTATTCAGGCAGAGTCAAATATAGTTAGCATACCATAAGAATAGATTGTGTATGGGTTATGCACTTCGTGTGCTAGTATGCAATTCATGTACCAGTTTCCCTACTTCGATTTTCCTGATGATGCACTATGTGTGACAATTTACCTACTTTGATTTTATTCGATGATGTACTTCAGTACTAGATTTATAACGACCCAGTTTCTAATGGTGTCAGAAATTGCATTTTTGGGACGTCATTTCTATAAACCAAGCCACAATTATTAAATAGGGATATTTATGGAATTAATGTATAGATGAATTAAAATTTGGATAAGTAATTTAGTCGAAACTATAATTAATTAAGGCCTAATGACTAAATTGTAAAAGTTTAATTGCTATAGATTTTTAATTAGAATTTGGCTTGAGGACTTAGATGACAATAATTCCAAGGGCCAAATTAGTTAATAAAACATTTGAAACATATGCTAGTGGACGATGTGCTGTGCGAGTATTAATTTAAGAAAATTAAAGATTTGTTAAAGTAAAACATAGTTAATTAAGTAAATTAAAACTAATTAACAACATAATCATAGTGTAAAGGCTAAAAGATAGTGGAAATCTGGTCTTCTTCACCACAACATCAATTCTCCATAGAATAAGAAAACAAGAAAACCATTTTAAGGTTTGACATTCAGCCAAGCAATTAAGTAAGAAATTCAAGTCATTTACTTGTAATTATTGTAAATTTGAGGTAATGAGAGCTTGGTTTAGCTAGCCCATGTACAAATTTGTAAAACTATTAAAGTTTTAATAAGTTGTCATTATTGATTTTTGAAAGAATTAAGTGTGAAATTGATAAAAATTAAGCTTAATTTAAGAAAATGACTAAATTGTAAAGCTTAATTATTGATTCCGTACATTAGGGAAAAAATTGAATAAAATGCAAAACTGTCATGAAATTTTTATAAGAATAGAAAGTAGGAGGTCCTTAACGAATGTATGTGAAATCAAATTTCAATTTGAAGCTTTAGATAGAAAGTTATGTTTGTCTCGGGTTTAAGGACTAAATTTAATATATTGTAAAATATTCTTAATATTGTAATTGATTTCGATTTGAATGGAATTTGATATGTCTCGGGTTTAAGGACTAAATTTAATATATTGTAAAATATTCGTAATATTGTAATTGATTTCGATTTGAATGGAATTTGATAGTATTATATGTTATGATTTTATTTAGCTAACTTTGACACAGAACCATCGAGAGGGAAAGTGATAGGGGTTGGAGCGGAGGAAGCGAAAGAAGGATCTTATTCATGTTGTTGGACTCAATGAGGAAATATTTGGATCTGATCTGAAAAGAAAAAATAAATAAATGTAGTAATAAAGAAGTCGAAAACAATAAAAGAAATAATTTGAGAAAAAAATATAAATATAAATAAAATATAAATAAATAAATAGACGAAATTTAAAAGTGGAAGATAGATTGAATAAACCGATGACTATTATGGATAGAAGGATAAATGTTCAATTGAACCCTTTGAGATTTAAACCCCAACAAACTCAATAACTCTAATAAACCCTTTAAGAAATAATCCTTGGCAAATTGAAGGGTGAAGAATGAATTCCCATGACTCCTTGAAGAAAATCGAGAATAAAACTACTTCTAAAAATCACAAGAAAGAAATCTTGCTCAAAGAAATAAACTCCCAGAGTTGAAAACTTTATTAATGAAAACAATTGTGGCATTAAAAAACAATTGTGTTAATGAACAATGAAAAAGCCTTTATATAGGCTAGCTAAGTACATCTAAATAAAACTCTAAAGTATACTAAAATTCTAGTTAATCTAAACAAGAAGTAGTTTTAAACAAAACTTTCTTGTTAACACAAAACTTCTAAATAACTTAAAATATTTAATAGCTATAAAAAAATTTGTAATAAAAAATAATAAAATAATAAGAGATAATAAATAAAATATTGGGCTCATGTATAATAAAAATTAAACCTAAGACCCGAACCCAATATGAAATGCCTAAGCTTGTTAACATTCTCCACATGAGCTTGTCATCATGGATTGAGAGTTTAGGCCCACAAACAAAATCAATCCCTTCTAATTCATCCTCGCTCCAAAATCCATCGTCTTGAAGCTTCAACTCTTCTTCTCGAATTATCTTTGTGATAAAGTCTTGAACGAATAAGTTGAGTTTTGACTTTAGTTGTTTGGATTTGGATCTCGTGATTAAGCCTTGAGGGAAACTAAGCCCATCTCTATTATGACCTTTGAATTGGACCGAGCTACTCGTATTACAAAAGAAAATCGTCGATGAGTAGCTTAGAAATTCGGTTTGTATTTCTATGATTCGAGACCAATTTAATTACTGTATATTCATGCTATTTTGCATTATATAATATCGAGGTGAGTTATTATTGGATTTTGAATGAAATTGCTTCGGTTGAGATTGAATATTGAGATAGAGACTAAATTGAATAGAATAGAAAATTGTATGATTTTATTGATATATGATAATTGGTATGAAATTGAATTGAACTATGTTGTATTAAAGGATGAATTTATGGATTAATGGTTAATTGGATATGGTAAAGTATGATTTGAACTATATATAATGAATAAAAAATTTGGTTGCCCCTATTAGCTATTCAGACCGAGTCGGATATAGTTGGCATGTCATAGGGTCAAGATGTTGATTGGAAACCATCATTGCCGAGAAACTCGGAGTGGTAGATTGTACATATAAAGTCATCGTTGCTGAACAACTCAGGGTGGCAGAATAATCAACATCTGAAAATCATTGTTGTCGAGCAACCCAGGGTGGTAGTATGTACATGTATAGTGTCATCGTTGCTGGGCAACCCGAGGTGACGAATCCGCGTACCCGTTCTAAGTCCATGTCTGGTTAATAGGGTTGTAAACATATGAATTAACTAAATGGCATGTGAAATGATAAATGAACTTGTAAATGAAATAGAAATGAGATATGTGACAGAATGCAAAAGAATCTAAAACTTGCTGCAGAGGCTGAATGATAATGAGAGAGTCAATAGGCTAGAAAATAGTTAAAAAGTGGAACGACGGAAATGTGCAAGTGTACACAATCGTAACAAGTAATAAAGTGACAAGTAAATGTCAAGTTATCATACCCACAGGGATTGTGAAAAGAATTATTTATGAAATTAATTTAAAACACTTTGGTGAAGAAAAAAATATTTTGATTTGAGGAAGTGCTTAAAAACTAGGATTTTTAACTAAGTAAAATAAATAAAGAGAAAATAAAAGTTCCAATGCACGATTTCAAAAGATTTTAATCAAGATGACATATTTGTGCTAGACTAATTACATTTCTTAACTTAGAATTATTAAACTCATGTTTCTATTGTTATTGTAACACCCCTTACCCATATCCGAGGCCAAGACAGGGTACGAGGCATTACTAGGCAAGTACACAAATATTCATGTAAAACTGGGTTATAAAACTTCCTTTCAAACCCACTTCAATCATATACATGTTTAACGTCTCTTATATAGACCTATGAGGTCTATAACATGCATTGGGGATAGTTCGGGACCAAACCGGAAACTTTAGAAAACTTGGACAATTTTTCCTTAGAACTGAGTCACACGCCCGTGTGAGACTGGGGACATGCCCGTGTGCTTTCAACACGCCCATGTCTTCGGGCCGTGTAACTCTCTGACTATGATGCCAGCACCAAATTAAGGTCACTCGGCCGCATCACACGCTCGTGTGGCCAGACCATGTGATCAATTAAAAATTTAATGATTTTTTTCATAAAATGGTACAAACTTCACACGGCCAGAGTACACGCCCATATAGGTAGGGCGTGTCCTTCACACGACCAAGACGCATGCCTGTGTCTTAGCCCTTGTGTTTATAGTTCATGATTCAGTACAATTCATTACAACTTTACCCATTATTACATTGTTATGGTCATTTTTATAGTTCATGATTCATTACAATTCAATAGGCCATTATTCACGTCCACCATTCTCAAACAACCACATTAACATGAACACTTGCACACATGCATGATTAATAAGGGTTACAACCTAATAGTAAAATATGAACCATATCTCATGGCCAAATACAAAATTGTGTTGACCATCATGAGCCATTACACTTGGCTAATTTAAATGACACATATAACTAAAAAGATAAGTTACCCTATACATGCCATTATATCAAAATGAATAGTTCTTTTATACCCAAAACGAGATTGCTGATAGTGTGATCAAAGCTCCAACCGTCCTCCAACCTTCATGAGTCTGCAAGCTCTATAAGACAGAGGAAAGTAAAACGGGGTAAGCACATGCTTAGTAAGTTCGTATAACGGAAAGTAAACTTACTGGTCATTTTAACACGTAATCTCAATAAACCATGTTATCCATCAATTATAATTAATTTTCCCTAAACACATGCACTCAATCAACAAGTTAGTCACAAGAATTTCAAGATCCATAGATGAGCTCATCATATCATGTACACATTCAAATTCATATTTCTGAAGTCATTTACATGTACTTTATCCATTGAATCATTGAATTCCTGATGGATATTTCATCATTTAGTACACTTTAGATGTACAATTTACTGTCCGTCAATTCATATTCAGTAGAACCCTTTTTGTACACTCTCAAGCTACATCTCTTACAGCAAAATAACCAGTCCAGGCTAAATTCTAACTGTGCCATGTACTCTAAGGGCTTTGCCGGATTACTAGTCCAGGTTAAATCCTTCTTATGACAAAGAATTTCCTACAGAGTCTAATCTAGATTACCAGTCCAGGCTAAATCCAGTCAATTAGGATTACCAATCCAGGCTAAATCCTAACTGAAACATATGATCGATGGGCTCGTTTCAAGATTACCCGTCTGGGCTAAATCCTTTCTACAATGAGATCAATGGATTACACATCCGGTTTAAATCCTTTCTACAACACATGCAGGATCCCATTTCACGTGAGAAATAACTTATCCATCGGAATTCAATATTCAAACGGAATATAACTTTTTTCACTCAATTTCGGGATTATGGACATTGTCATACAATTCAATATTTGTACATTGCACATTCAATACAACAAATCAATAGAATCAACACATTTATATATATATATATATAACCGGTTAAGTTACACAAACTTACCTGAATGATGTCTCGGGTTTGGATTCCGACTATTCCAAAACCTTTTGTTTTCCATGGTCTACTTCTGGAATTGGTCTTTCCGAGTCTATATAAACAAATTAAATTATTAATTCATTACATTCTTCAATTTTAGCCTGAAAACTTACTCTATGACAAAATTACCTTTTTTACCCTTAACTTTATACATTTTTACATTTTAGTGCCTAGGTTCGTATAATGAAATACATGCATTCCCTTGTTTTCCCAAGCCTAGCCGAATTATATTCTAGCTGATAACAGCCCACGTTTTCCTTTATTTCACTTTTCTACTACTCACTTTTACATCTTTTGCAACTTGGTCCTTTTTTAGGTGTTTTCATGGAAAACCACTTAACAAAAGATGTTTATCATACATCAAACTTTCATATTCCTCCATTAAACACAAAATACAAACATTTCACACATGGGTAAGTTTTGAAACATGAACCCTAGCTTAAAATAATGGTAGAAATGGCTAGAACATGCTTCAAGGATCTCAAAAATATAAAGAACATTAAAAACGGGGCTAGGGAGCATTTACAATCAAGCTTGAAATGTTGAAAACCCTAGCTATGAAACCCCTTGAATTTTTGGCACACTATGAAGAAGATGGACAACATTTTTGCTTGATTTTTCCCTTTTTATTCTTTAATTAACCAAATGACCAAAATGCCCTTAAGTTCTTTAAAATTTTACCCATGCATGCCAATTTTTGTCCAAATTTTTAGAACTTGGTCAAATTACTATTTGAGGACCTCTAATTTATAATCCAACTCAAATTCATGTTAAAAGCTTCTAGAACTCAAGTTTTGCAACTTATTCAATTTAGTCCCTAAAACTAAATTGGGCATCTTAGGCATAGAATTTCTCTATGAAATTTTTGCACAAGCATGCATCCTCATACTAGGCCTCATAATAATCATGAAATAATTATTTCTATTTCGGAGATGTGATCTCAAAACAACTGTTCCGACTAGGCCCTAAGTCGGGATGTTACAATTCTCCCCCTTTAGGGATTTTTGTCCCCGAAAATCTTACCAGTAAAAAGGTTCAGGTATTGGTTTCTCATTGTCTCTCCTGGCTCCCATGTAGCCTCTTCAACTCCATGCCTTTGCCATAGTACTTTCACGAGAGCAATATTCTTATTTCTCAACTATTTGACCTCCCGAGCTAGTATGTTAATCGGTTCCTCTCAGTAAGTCATATCCGAACAAATCTCAACCTCTGCTGGTAAAATTACATGTGAGGGATCATATCGATAACGACGCAACATGGATACATAGAACACATCATGAATTCTTTCCAACTCTGATGGCAAGGCCAACTGATATGCTACTAGTCTAATCCTTTCAGTAATCTCATACGGCCCTATAAAACGAGGACTTAATTTGCCCTTCCTTCCAAATCTCAGGACTTTTTTTCCATGGAGACACTTTTAAAAATACTTTATCACCAACTTGATACTCAATTTCCTTTCGTTTCAAATCAGCGTAAGATTTCTGTCTGTCAGAATCAGCTTTCAAACTACCACGAATAATCTTTACTTTTTCCTTGGTCTCTTAATTAAGTAGACCCCATGAATCTTATTTTCTTTGACCTCAGTCTAATATAGGGGTGTTCGACATTTATGCCCATATAAATCCTCATAAGGTGCCATTTTTAAACTTGATTGATAACTATTATTGTGGTCAAATTCTATTAACGGTAAGTACTTTTCCCAACCGCCTTGAAATTCAAGAACACAACACCTGAGCATATCTTTCAAAGTCTGAATCACTCTCTCAGATTGGTCGTCGGTTTGTGGATGGAAAGCGGTACTAAAATTTAATTTCATGCCCAAAGCTTCTTGCAACTTCTTCCAAAATCGAGAAGTGAACCTCGAGTCTCTATTCGAGACAATCAACAAGGGTACTCCATGAAGTCTCACAATTTCAGTAATGTACAGTTCAGCTAACTTATCAAGCAAGAAACCGGTTCGTACCGGTATAAAATGAGCGGATTTAGTCAACCTGTCAACTATGACCTAGATGACATCTTTCTTTTTTGGGGTCAAAGGCAACCCTGTTACAAAGTCTATGGTAATACGTTCCCATTTCCACTCGAGAATCATGATAGGCTGAAGTAACCCTGAAGGCACTTGATATTTGGCCTTTTCCTATTGACAAATCAAACATTTCGATACGAACTCTGAGATATCTCTTTTCATGCCATTCCATCAATACGATTTCTTCAAATCATTATACATCTTTGTACTACCCGGGTGGACTAATAAACAACCACTATGGCTTCATATAAAATATTCTGAATCAACTCGGCATCATTCGGAACACAAATCTTACCACAGAACCTTAAGCAACCATCAGAGTCAATCTAAAAATTCGGTTCACTGCTAGACTCGCATTGAGCTCTTTTAGCTTGTAACTCTTTATCGACTTTCTGGCCATAAAAAATTTGTTGAAGAAAGGTCGGTCTAGCTCTCAACTCTGCTAGGATCGAGCCATCATCAGACAAAGTCAGCTGTGTACCCATAGCTCTCAAGATAAATAGTGATTTCCTATTCAAAGTATCGGCGACTACATTCGCCTTACCCGGATGATAATCAATCACAAGCATGCAATCTTTGAGTAATTCGAGCCATCTACGTTGCCTTAGGTTCAAATCCTTTTGAGTCATCAAGTATTTTAAGCTTTTATGATCGGTGAACACCTGACACTTCTCACCATACATATAGTGTCTCCAAATCTTTAACGCAAAAACAATGGCGGCCAATTCCAAGTCATGTGTCGGGTAGTTCTTCTCATGAGGCTTCAATTACCTTGAAGTGTAGGCTACCACCTTACCCTCTTGCATGAGTACACATCCCAAACCATTCAAGGATGCATCACTATAGATCACGAATTTGTTACTCGACTCGGGTTGTACCGAAACCATTGCTTCAGTCAGTAACGCCTTTAGTTTCTCAAAGCATTACTGACACCTTTCCGACCACTCAAACTTAACATCTTTTTAGAGCAACCTGATTATCGGAGTGGCGATCATAGAAAATCCTTTAACAAATCGCCTGTAGTAGCAGCCAAGCCTAAAAAGCTTCTAACTTCTATCACGTTTCTCAACAGTTTCCATTTGACGATGGCCACAATTTTACTCAAGTCAACCTAATGCCATCACCTGAAACAATATGCCCCAAAAATATGACTTCTTTAAGCAAAAATTCACTTTTCTGAACTTAGCATACAACTGTTTATCTCTCAGAGTTTGCAAAACCGTCATTAAGTGTTCAACATGCTCGAATTGATTATATGAATAAATCAATATGTCATCAATAAACACAACAACAAATTTATCCAAGTATGGTTGGAAAATATGGTTCATTAAATCCATAAATACTGCGGGAGCATTCGTTAGCCCAAATGACATAACAAGAAATTCATAGTGACCATACCTTGTTCGGAAAGCAGTTTTGTGCACATCTGATTCTTTCACTCGCAATTGGTAATAGCCAGACCTCAAGTCTATCTTTGAAAATACCGTTGCTCCCTTCAGTTGGTCAAATAAATCATCAATCCTCGGTAAGGGGTATTTGTTCTTAATTTTTACCTTATTGAGTTGATGGTAATTGATACAGAGTCTCATAGAACCATCCTTCTTTTTCACGAATAGCACCGGTGCACCCTAGGGAGAGAAACTAGGCCTTGCAAAACTCTCATCTGTCAATTCTTGTAACTGAGACTTTAATTCCATTAATTCTGTTGGAGTCATCCGATACGGAGCAATTGAGATAGGTGCTGTTCCCGGTACTAGGTCAATGCTAAATTCAACTTCTCTAATAGGGGCAATCCCGACAACTCTTCCGAAAACACATTTGAGTATTCGCATACTACCGGTACTGATTCAACTTTCAAATCAGATTTCTTAGTATTCAAAATATAGGCCAGATAGGGCTTGTACCCTTTTCTTATGCATTTTTGAGCCGACATAGAAGAAATCACAACGGATGGTATGTTTGACTCATCTGGTTCAACCCGAAAAGTTTCACCATTTTCACATTTCAATTTAATGACCTTATGTCTACAATTTACAATAGCTTCATGTAGTGTCAACCAATCTATACCCAAAATGACATCGAACTCATCAAATGGCAACAACATCAAACTAGCCAGAAAATAATGATCTCTAATCATCAAAGGGCATTTCTTGCATACCTTGTCAACTAATACATGTTTGCCTAACGAGCTCGATGCCTTAATCATGTATTCAGTAAACTCTATAGGTAACTCCTTACTAGAGACCAATTTCATGCAAACATACGAATGGTTGACCCTGGGTCAATCAAAGCGACAATAGGAATATCATAAAGAGAAAATGTACTCGTAATGACATTAGGAGTTGAGGCTTCCTCTCTAGCGCGTATGGCATAAGTCCTTACCGGGGCTTGAGCCTCTGATTTTGCAATGGAGTCCTTTACAACACTACGACTACCACTGGCAGTTTCGGGGTATCTTAGAGGCCTACCTCGAGAGATAGGAGCATATGGTTTCAGGTTTGGCTCAACCTCTTTGTCATCTCGTTCAGGGCAATCCTTAAGAAAGTGGTCAAGAGAACTACACCAATAGCATGCCTCGGTCCTCATCCGGCATTCTCCAAAGTGAAACTTGTTACAACTGTTAAACCATAGCTTTTGGTTTCCCACACTCCCCACACTAGTTGTCATGGGAGATGAAGACCGCAGATTAGGACGCTTAGAGGTTCTTGTTTTACCCGAATATCCCATTGATGAATTGGAGCATTCTTGGTAGCTTCTCGACTTTTTTTCTGGGAGATGTATATGTCTTGCCCATGAATCTCTTACTCGGAACTAGAGCTTTCCTCTCTTCTTATTTCTTTTCATTACTTAGCTCTTCAGCTTTCTTGGCTCTGTCGTCCAACACAGTGAACTCTCTTATCTTAAGGATCCCAATCAATAATTTAACATCCTCGTTTAATCCTTCTTCGAAGTGCTTGCACATTTCCACTTCAGTCTGAACCCACTCTTGAGCATACTGGCTCAGTCGGACAAACTCTCGTTTGTATTCTGATACAGTCAATCTCCTTGCTTAAGTTCTAGAAATTCCTTTCTCTTCTGATCCAAGAACCTTTGACTAATATACTTCTTTTTAAATTTAGTTTGAAAGAACTCCCATGTAATATTTTCTCTCGGTGCCACTGATGATACAATCTTCCACTAGTGGTATGCAATGTCTTTCAGGAGAGATACTGCACACTGCAAGCATTACTTAGGTGTACATGACAGTTCGTCAAGAACACGCACAGTGTTCTCAAGCTAGAACTCAGTTCGTTCCGGATCATCGTTAATTGTAGCCCAAAACTCTTCAGCCCCATATTTCCTCAGTTTATCTACTGGAGCTTTACCAATTCTTACTAGCGCCATACCTTGTGGTACTTCTTCTTCAAATCAAGTAGAAGGTGGGGGACGTCGTGGTATAGTAGGGTCTCAAGTACTCACCAAACTATTCATCCATTACTTCAAAAAAGGCTGTCTTTGCCTCTTTCCGGTCCCTAGACATGGGCCTCCTACTACTACCAGACGTGGCTTGTTGTACGGAAGCTAGAGCATGGCTCTCGACTTCCTCGGACTCTTCTCGGGCTTGGTTGGAAGACATTTACTATATACAAATACATTTTAAAGGGTTAGGAAATGTCACACTATCATAACTTGTATAATGGCATGTATAGCTAGACTCGATACATGCTAGTTAGTCTGAGAATCGACTAAACCATAACTCTGATATCACTAAATGTAACACCCCTTACCTGTATCCAAGGCAAGGACAGGGTACGAGGCATTTCCGGGCAAGTACACAAATATTCATGCAAAACTGGGTTATAAAACTTCCTTTCAAACCCACTTCAATCATATACATGTTTAACGTCCCTTATATTGGCCTATAAGGTCCATAACATGCATTGGGGATAGTTTGGTACCAAACCGAAAACTTTAGAAAAACTTGGACGATTTTTCCTTAGAACTGAGTCACATGCCCGTGTGAGACCGGGGACACGCCTGTGTCCTCGGGCCGTGTAACTCTCTGACTATGACGTTGGCACCAAACTAAGGTCACTCGGCCGCATCACATGCCCGTGTGGCCAGACCGTGTGATCAATTAAAAATTTAATGATTTTTTTTTCATAAAATGGTGCAGACTTTACACGGCCAGAGTACACGCCCATGTGGGTAGGCCGTGCCCCTCACACGGCCAAGACACATGCCCGTGTCTTAGCCCGTGTATTTACTACTGGAAATTCTAACTTGTAAAACTAAGGTGCAGGGGATACACGACCGAACAACACGCCTATGGGGCAGACCGTGTGTCACACACGATCTAGACACACGCCCGTGTGTCTGCTCGTGTGGACAAATTCTAGGCTATTTTCCAAGTCATTTGTCATCCTTAAGACTTACTTACTTAGACATTTTTCTTAGCATGCAACAAGGCACATCTAGCTACTCAAGTACCCACATTCATGATTAAAATTATACCTCTAATATTATTTAGGACAATCTCAAGTTTACAAACTTCCTTCAATCTTTTCATACCAATATATAACTACTAGAATTTATAACCCTCTTTCCAACTTTACCCATTATTACATTCTTATGGCCATTTTTATAGTTCATGATTCATCACAATTCAATAGGCCATTATTCACGTCCATTATTCTCAAACAACCACATTAACATGAACACTTGCATGCATGCATGATTAATAAGGGTTACAACCCAATAGTAAAATATGAACCATATCTCATGGTCGGATACAAAATGATTTGTTAACCATCATGAGCCATTACACTTGGCTAATTTAAATGACACATATAACTAAAAAGATAATTTACCCTATACATGCCATTATATCAAAATGAATAGTTCTTTTATACCTAAAACGAGATTGCTGATAGTGTGATCAAAGCTCCAACCGTCCTCCAACCTTCATGAGTTCGCAAGCCCTATAAGATAGAGGAAAGTAAAATGGGGTAACCATTACATGATTAGTAAGTTCGTATAACAGAAATTAAACTTACCGGTCATTTTAACACATAATATCAATAAGCCATTTTATCCATCAATTATAATTACTTTTCCCTAAGCACATGCACTCAATCAACAAGTTAGTCACAAGAATTTCAAGATGCATAGATGTGCTCATCATATCATGTACACATTCAAATTCATATTTCTGAAGTCATTTACATGTACTTTATCCATTGAATCATTTTATTTCCGATGGATATTTCATCATTTAGTACGCTCTAGATGTACAATTTACTGACCGTCAATTCATATTCAGTATTACCCTTTCGATACACTCTTGAGCCACATCTCTTACAGCAGAATTACCAGTCCAGGCTAAATTCTAGTTGTGCCATGTACTCTAAGGGCTTTTTCGGATTACCAGTCCAGGCTAAATCCTAACTGAAACATATGATCGATAGGCTCGTTTCAGGATTACCAGTCCGGGTTAAATCCTTTCTACAATGAGATCAATGGATTACCCGTCCGGGTTAAATCCTTTCTGCAACACATGCAGGATCACATTTCACATGAGAAATAACTTATCCATCGGAATTCAGTATTCGAACGGAATATAACTCTTTTCACTCAATTTCGGGATTATGGACATTTTCATACAATTCAATATTTGTACATTGCACATTCAATACAACACATCGATAGAATCAACAGATTTATATATATAACCGGTTAAGTTACACGAACTTACCTGAATGATGTCTCGGGTTTAGATTCTGACTATTCCAAAACCTTTTATTTTCCATAGTCTACTTCTGGAATTGGTCTTTCTGAGTCTATATAAACAAATTAAATTATTAATTCATTACATTCTTCAATTTCAGCCCGAAAACTTACTCTATGGCAAAATTACCTTTTTACCCCTAACTTTGTACATTTTTACATTTTAGTCCCTAGGTTTGTATAATGAAATACATGCATTCCCTTATTTTCCCAAGCCTAGTCGAATTATATTCTAGCTGATAACATCCCACATTTTCCTTTATTTCACTTTTCTACTACTCACTTTTACATCTTTTGCAACTTAGTCCTTTTTAGGTGTTTTCATGGAAAACCACTTAACAAAAGATGTTTATCATACATCAAACTTTCATATTCCTCCATTAAACACCAAAATACAAACATGTCACACATGGGTAGGTTTTGAAACATGAACCCTAGCTTAAAATAATGGTAGAAATGGCTAGAACATGCTTCAAGGATCTCAAAAATATAAAGAACATAAAAAACGGGGCTAGGGAGCAGTTACTATCAAGCTTGAAATGTTGAAAACCCTAGCTATGGAATCCCTTGAAGTTTTAGCACACTATGAAGAAGGTGGACAACATTTTTGCTTGATTTTTCCCTTTTTATTCCTTAATTATCCAAATGACCAAAATGCTCTTAAGTTCTTTAAAATTTTACCCATGCATGCCCATTTTTGTCCAAATTTTTAAAACTTGGTCAAATTACTATTTGAGGACCTCTAATTTATAATCCAACTCAAATTCATGCTAAAAGCTTCTAGAACTCAAGTTTTGTAAGTTATTCAATTTAGTCCCTAAAACTAAATTGGGCATCTTAGGCTTAGAATTTCTCCATGAAATTTTTACACAAGCATGCATCCTCATACTAGGCCTCATAATAATCATGAAATAATTATTTCTATTTCGAAGATAAGGTCTCAAAACCACTGTTCTGACTAGGCCCTAAGTCGGGATGTTATATGAATATATTCACGGCAACTCAGTAATTTGCTAACTTATGAACATACTTACCTGCCAAAATCCATTTATCTCTTGACTATAACTCTATGTCAATTCAATCGATTAAAAAGATTTTAATAAGCAAATGTGTTAATGTACATACATACTTATGAAATTAAAATAATCTCTTGTACATATCTCTATGCCAATTCAAACAATTAATTCAATCTCATAAGCACATAAAAGATTACGTGAGGTAACAATGTATTTCTACCTTGAAATAGTTTAATCACAATAATCTTACAAGTTATGCAAGGTAAATGTATCGCTAGATACCATTGCTAATTTAACCCTCAGTTATCTTAGATGATTAAACATGCATTGATTAAGTATCGTATCAATTAATTACAATTTCAATCCATTTATATGATTAATTTATTAGTTACCTTACAATTATAATGCAAGAATAACTTAGTCATGGTTTTACTTAATCAAACATCTTACCGAGGCCTATAACAACACAAACACAATTTTAATAAATTAAGTAGACGAAACGCAATCAACCTAACACGAATTAAATTTAAGCCATATCAATTAAATTAAACATTTCAACATCAAAAATATTCATAGATTAAACATTTCAACATCAAAAATATTCATATACATATTCATCATAACAACAACAAAAATTAAAAGGATAAGGAACAAGAATCAAATCCGGTGTTTCTCTGTGGCTTGACTGGTTTGCTCCACTCGTCCTTCTTCACTTGTTCTTGTCGAACCGAGGCTACTATGAACACTTTAATTCTGCTGCAAATGGTGGATGAATGACTCTTTTTCAAGAGGTGAAATTGGCAAGAGGATAAAGAAAAATGGATGGGAAATGAAAAGATAAAATTAAGAGAGAAGAGAAGCGATGAGAAAGTTGAGGTGTGTTTCAAATGAGCAGCCAAGGGGGTTTTATTGGTTTAGAGGGCTGCTAAAAATAGCCAAAATCAGTAGCCAAAGAGCCCTCCCTTGGCCGGCCACACATGTGGCAAGTTTGAAGTTTTCAAACTTGCTATATTAAGGTAGGGGAAAATCTAGAAAGGCACAAATAGTGGAGGGGTTTGTTTGCAATTTTAAAAAGTCTTCAAGGGCCATTTTGCAAGCTAATTAATTCGACAAGCAAGCTGATTGGTTCAGCATGTGGGACAGTTTTGGGCTGCCCAGTACTCGGTCGGTTCGGTTTTCTCGGTTCAGCTCAACTGGGCCACTTTTCATAATTAATTAATAATAATTTATTTAACCCAAATTAAATTGGATATAAATTAAAATTAATTATAGTATGAATTAATACACATAATATGGACCGTCTTAGGATGAAAAATTAATTCGCCTTGATGCTTCAAAATTGTTTCTCGATTTTGCGCTTCTAGTAGTGTCTGCCGAGCCGTTTTCTGCCCTTTGTGCAAATTTGTCGAAAATAATCTAAATTAAACAAAATTAATTAAATATCATTATGTTAATAATTTAAGTACAAAATAATTATTTTATAATAATTATATATTTTTCGACAAGAATTTTACCGAAGTTGCATGAGTTTGAGTTAAAAAGGGCAATGAAAGTGTGTATATTTTCTTGTTTCCACACCCCCAAACTTAATTCATTGCTCGTCCCGAATAATGCATAAATTTTAAAAGAATTTCTCGGAACAACTTTGAAAAGTTCCTTCAGAACAACATTCTTCCCAACAATCATGAATTCGGTATACTTATGCTCAAGAACAAGAAATTTGATATTTATGCTACTTATGTATACATATCATTCAAATTAATCTCAATCATTCTTATGATAGCAAAAATTAGAATAAATGCTTCCTAGTTAATCCCTACCAATTTGATTTTATTCCCTTATTCAAGACTAAGCTGCAATTATTAAGTTTAACTTATGCCTTCATATGTTGAACATAGCAATTTCTCTAATAAGGTTGTAACGTGGCTAGGCTAGGGGTAAGTAAAAGATAAATTTAGGCTAAAACCCCTAGACTCAGCTTCAATTGGACCTTCAAAATATTTACCTTCAATACACCAACTTACTTTGCTTTCACATGCTGTTTTGTACATCTATTTTCTTTCAAGTAAACATGATCTCTTTTTTTACGAGCATTTTGTTGAATATACTACAATTTTTTGAGCATTCAATACTTCTTTTCAACTCCCCCAATCTTATTTTCAAAGAATGTTCTGAATAGTACTGAGTCTAGTGTTTGGGATAATTTAAAGATAATTAAGAGAGAAGTGATGGCTAAATATTGCAAGGGTTCAAATAAAATTAAGCCATATAGTCTCAAAGTTAGGTTTCAAAGGATAAAATTTCATCAAGGTTGGCTTGAAAGGCTCAAACAGACCAAACAAAAGTTGCCTAAATTATTTTTAACATTCCATGCTTCCTAGGATTTTGCCTCAAAAAACTACTAAGTCAATTTTAGAGACTTAAACTTTCATTCATGCCTAACTTTCCTAGGGAACTAAAAATTTTATGGTACGATTTGCATTCCTAAAAATACACTTACGTCATATTTCAGTTAACATAACAATTATTGAAATAATATAACCTAATCATAACTGAAAGAGAAATTTATTCTGAGTGGAAATAATTTCAATTTTTCAGTCCCCCTACTTAAGATGAACAATGTCCTCATTGTTAAAAGTGAATAGATACTATACACCAGATAGGATTTTAGAAAAGGGGAGGTGAGTCAATTTGACTGCTTAAGTACCAAGCTCTCTCTAAATCCAATCCTAGACATGTATATATCTATTGTCACACTTTATACTTTGCGACTTGTTCATTTTTATTAATGATTTCCACCTCTTGTTTTATTATGTGAAAATAAAAATTCCTAATTAAACTTTATTCTAAAATAACCTAAGAAATAAAATAAAGTCAAGATCCCCCATTTTTTATTTATTTGCAGATCCTTTCGAATTTGATTCATCTTTTGCTCCATCATCTTTGTTTTTGCATGAATCACTTTGCTCCTTCTTCGATAGTGGACTCCATGGTTCAAATATGAAATCTGGAAACTCAGGCACAAAAATAAACGAGTCATTGTATATTGTCGTAAGAGCGCTTTTCATTGAGTCATCCCTTATTTTTGAATATCTCCAGTAAGCTTGTTGCTGCAACTACATATATTGCATTATGTCCATCAACTTTGACAGCTCATCTCGAAGATCTGGGTGAGTTGATTGAGTTTTGAACATTGAAGTTGCAACATCAGGTTCGGCTTTTGGTTCCATTGGTTCTGCTTTATCAAGGATTTTAGCTGATTACATCAATTCGATCTCTGTAGGATCTTCTTCTTCTGCTTCAGGATTCTCACTTTCTTCAATTCATTGCTGTAGAATAGAGTCTCTAGCTATTCGATAGAGTTCCCAATCTATGATTGTACCCTGGCTATAACCTGTCTTCTTTACTTTTGTAAGAATTTTAGCTTTCAAGCACAAAATTGTTATCATAAAGGGAAAGTAAGCTGGGCCAGAATGTTTAGCGACACAATTCTGCATTTCTCTTAGGATGATTTTTCCCACATCAATGGTCTTTCCAGTTAAAATCGAATATAATAAGACCATTCACTCTAATGAAATTGTAGTCCCATGTGAAATTGGCATAAGGCTGAATCAGATGAAATAGAACCATAACTTCATGAGTGGTGTCAAATATTCACTTCGACAAGTGTGAATTCCTTGTTTTGACACAGTCCATTTAGAACCTGGAATTGTAAGTTCCTCGAGAATTTCTTGCAGACTTTCAAACTCAATATTGCTCATCAAGGAAGAATATTCATCGTTTTCAAAATTATGTAATTCAAAGAATTCATTAATAGCATTTGAGGTTATTGGTACCTTGATTCTACGAATCGAAAGTTCCGTCAACTCGCTTGAGATTAAATTTGCATAAAATTCACGAACTAATTCCTCATCCACACTGGGTCTTTTCTCACAAAACAACTCCCAATTGAGAGTTTCAGCAACCTGACGAATGCGCGCCATGAAATCAATATAATTGCTTTCTTTCAATGTAAAGCCTTTCTTTGGATGCATCTGTTGATTCTTGAAAATACTTTCGTATCTTGCTTTGGCTTCTTCACAATTGAATTTGTTTCGTGATTCGTCAATTTGGGCAGAAGCACGAGTTCTCTTGCGAGGCATGATTAACTTGAACATAAGATGGAAACAATTATGTTCTCAAAAACTTAATTAATATAAACTATTAATAATTTAATAAATTGAAAAATTAAATAATTAAATAAAATAAAAATTTAGGAGAAAAATTTGTCTTACCACCCTTTTTATTAAAATTAAGAACTCCTAAAAAAATAATTATAAATCAAAAGAGGTTAATTTAGGATAGGCTAGAGGGTTGTTGGCTAAAGATGTTGGTGTGAGGTGGGTGTGCTGCGTGGATGCTCGTGGGAGCAGGCAACAACGTGGGCAGCTATGCGGGCCACAAGCAGCAATGCCGAGTGGGCAGCAGTGTGGGCATGCACGAGTTGGAGCTAGGGGGAACACGAGATGCGTCGATCCTTGCAGGCGTGTCGAGCAGGCCTGGCGAGCTGTTGGAGCTGGATGTGCGGTAGGTACGGCGCCAAAGAGTAGGCTGCTGGGTGCGCACGGTGGGTAGGGGTTGCTGGCCTAATGGGTGAGAGTGCCGAGTAGCTAGGCAGTCGGGGGCTTACGGCACTTAAGTGATTTGGTATTTGGTGGGGATGGAGTTTGTGTGATGAATAATGGAAAAGGTTGGAATTTACAAGGAAAAGGAGTAGGAGTTTAATTAGAATTCTTAGAACAATTTATTAATTAAAATATTCTAAGTTCTAATCCTATACAAAGTTAACAACAATTAATAATTAATATAATGCATATTAAATTATTATTTGCTATTAATTTATTAAAATAAAAACTTATTAAATAAAATATGATTAAATTTAAACTAATCCTAACTCTATGTAAAGTTGATAATAATTAATATATATTATAATGGATATAATTATATATTAATGATTATCATCTTTTTTATTAAATTAAAAACATTTATTCTAGATGTCTTTTGAAAATATTTTAAAAAAAGAGACATCCAATTTTTAATATTTACAAAAAGAGCAACCAAATTTTGGAAATAATTCAATTAAGTACCTAGACTTAAAGAAAATTTGAAATTGAGTTGCAATTTAAAACTTGGATCAAAATTGACCCTTTTATTTGAAAAACTAAAAATTTATTTTGCCATTTAGGGAATAATTTCTCGAAATATTATGTTAAACTCAATTCCAAAGAAAGATTGGAGGGGTTACAAGTGGTCCCGCTTAAGTTCCAATCTCCTAGACATAATTTATTTAAACATACTAATCCCAAAAATATACCCTAAATCATTTATTTAAAAAGGGAAACAAGAAAAATTAATCATCTGATAAAATGAACGAGATTTGATCTTGTTCAATTTTATCTTTCCAGTAATGTTTTAAGTGCTGAGCATTAACTCGAAAATTACCTCCCTTACTTTGAAGTTCGACAACTCCGTATGGATAAACTCAGTGAATCGTAAATGGACCGGACCAACTTGATTTCAACTTACCTGGAAAGAACCTTAATCTGGAATTGAATAACAAGACTTGTTGTGCTTCAAATTCTCAAACTCGAATGTGCTTGTCTTGCCATTTCTTAAGTCTTTACTAGAGTAATTTGGCATTCTCGTATGAGAACATTCGAAATTCTTCTAACTCGTTGAGTTGGAGCATTTGTTTCTCTTTAGCAAGCTTAAAATCCAAGTTGAGTTTTTGGAGACCCAATAAGCTTTGTGCTTTAACTCCAAGGGCAGATAACAGGTTTTCCTAAAGACCAACCTATAAGTGACATCCCAAAAGGTGTCTTGTATGCTGTCTTGTAAGCCCATAAAGCATCATCCAGTCTTTTGGACCAATCTCGTTGGTTCGGGCAAACTACCTTCTCGAGTATGCCTTTGATCTCTTTATTTGCTAGTTCAGCTTGCCCATTCGTTTGCGGATGGTAAGTTGTGGCAACCTTGTGCTTCACTCCATATTTGTCAAGTAGCCATTTCAACCACTTGTTCACAAAATGGGACCCTTCATCACTGATGATGGCTCGTGGGGTTCTAAACCTTATGAACATATGTTTTTGCAAAAACTTCATCACAGCCTTAACATCATTTTTCGAATATGCTTCAGCCTCAACCCACTTAGACACATAGTCTACTGCTACCAATATGTACTTGTGACCAAAAGGCGGAGGAAAAGGACCAAGAAAGTCAATACCACAAATATCGAATAATTCTACTCAATGATGTTTGTTCAAGGCATCTCATTTCTATTGGTGACGTTTCCAACCCTTTGACATCTATCACAGCTCTTTACGTAAGCATATGCGTCTTTGAATAGTGTTGGCCAAAAGAATCTAGCTTGCAATACCTTGGCCGTAGTACATATGCCTCCGAAGTGTCCCCCACTTGGAGCTAAGTGGAAATGGTATAGAATCTTATGTACTTCATCTTCTGCCACACATCTCCTGATCATTTGATTTGCACAATTTTTAAACAAATATGGCTCTTCCCAAAAATAGTACTTCACATTGTGAAGAAACTTTTTCTTTTGATGATACGTCTTATTAATCGACATCAAACCACAAGCTAAATAGTTAGCAATATCAGCAAACCAAGGGGTATTATGGACATGATTTACCTTCAGTATGTGTTCATCTGCAAATGTCTCCTAAATTGGTATAAGAGGAGAATTCCCTTCTTACGGCTCCAATCTTGACAAGTGGTCTGCTACTTGGTTTTCTACTCCTTTTTGATCTTGAATTTCTAAATCGAACTCTTGAAGTAGAAGTACCCATCAGATTAGTCTCGATTTAGCGTCTTTCTTGGCAAGTAAATACTTAATTGCAGAATGGTTCATATAGACAGTCACTTTGGTACCTACAAGATAATATCGAAACTTGTCAAAAGCAAACACAATAGCAAGTAACTCTTTCTCTATTATCGTCTAATTTAGTTGAGCTCCTGTTAGAGTCCGACTTGCGTAGTAGATGGGATTAAGAACTTTGTTCTTCGCTGGCCCATAACAACTCCTATCGTGAAGTCACTTATGTCACATATCAATTCAAATGGAAAATCCCAGTCTGGTTTGATGATTATGGGTACTAAAACTAACCAACTCTTCAAATCGTTGAAAGCTCTTAAGCACTCCTCATCAAATTTGAACATCGTGTCCTTCTCCAATAAATTGCATAAGGGTTTAGCAATTTTGGAGAAGTCCTTGATAAATCTTTGATAGAAACCGGCATGGCCCAAAAAGCTTCTAACACCTTTTATAGATGTTGGAGGTGAGAGTTTCTCAATAACGTCTACCTTTGCTTTATCTACCTCGATTCCATGTCTCGTTATCCGATGCCCTAGAACAATACCTTATCGTACCATGAAATAATAGTTTTCCCAGTTGAGTACAAGGTTTGTTTCAACGCATCGCCTTAGTACACTGGCTAGATTGGCTAGGCAATCATCATATGTATCTCCAAATACTGAAAAATCATCCATAAAGACTTCCAAGTATTTCTCATCCATATCGATAAAAATTGCCATCATACATCTTTAAAATGTAGCAAGTTCATTACATAAACCAAATGGCATGCGTCTAATGTTGTCTTGTGTTGATCTTCTGATGCTACTGTAATCTAGTTATACCCCGACTATCCATCAAGAAAATAGTAATAGTCTTGCCCCGCGAGTCTATCCAGTATCTGGTCCAAAAACAGCAAAGGAAAGTGATCTTTCCTAGTCACCTTGTTTAGCTTCCGATAATCGATACAAATTATCCATCCCATAAACATTCTAGTTGGTATCAACTCATTATTCTTATTCTCAACGACCGTAATACCTCCTTTCTTTGGCACGCATTGGACCGGACTTACCCATGAACTGTTTGAGATGGGGTAAATTATACCTGCATCTAACCACTTGATGATTTCCTTTTTCACCACGTCCTTCATGATGGGGTTCAGTCTTCATTGTCCATCAATCATCCCTTTTTCACCATCTTTCAAGATAATCTTGTGCATGTATACAGATGGACTAATACAGCGAATATCGACTATGGTCCATCCAGTAGTCTTCTTGAATTGTTTCAGTACTTGGATTAGTTTTTCTTCTAGCTTAATAGTTAATTCTGCTGAAACAATCATAGGTAGAGTAAAAGCATTACCTAAATAAGCATATTTTAAATGTGAAGATAGTACCTTGAGTTCTAATTTAGGTGGCTCTTTGATTGATGCTTTTGGTTGGGCATAATCCCTATTCACTAACTCCAAAGATTCAAAATGGGATTGCAGATTAAATCCCCTTTGATTAACTTCTAGCAAAGCTAAGTATTCGTCCTTCTCTTCATCATTTGGAGGATCTGATGTCAAAATTTGTTCCAATGGATCCTTAACATAGTTGAGTTCCTTTTCCATGATTAAATCCTCTAAATTGAACACTACAAAACAATTATCAATTGTGTCAGGAAATCGCATAGACTTAAAAACATTAAATGTTACCTGATCATCCTAAACACGTATAGTAAGCTCGCCTTTCTGCACATCAATAAGGGTCCTTTCGGTTGCTAGAAAGGGCCTTCCTAGGATGATTGGCACTTCTTTGTCTGCTTCAAAGTCTAAAACTACAAAGGCAGCAGGAAAAATAAATTTGTCTACACATACCAATACATCCTCGATTTTTCCTTCTGGATGTGCTAAGGATCGATATGCTAATTGAAGTGTAATCGTAGTAGGTCTAACTTCACCTATCCCTAACTTCCTAAATATTGACATGGGCATCAAGTTGATACTCACACCCGAGCCACATAGTGCCTTACCACAATATGTTGCTCTAATGTTGCAAGGTATGGTAAACCATCTAGGATCCATCAACTTTGGAGGCAGTTTGTCCTGAAGATATGCACTGCATTCATTCATTAGGGCTACCGTCTCAAATTCTCCAAGTCTTCATTTTTTTGACAGGATATCCTTCATGAATTTGATGTTGTTCGACATTTGTTCAAGTGCTTCAACCAAAGGAATGTTGATATGAAGTTGTTTGAGTACGTCTAGGAACTTCTTGAATTGATTCTCCTACTTCTGCTTCTAAAGTCTTTGGTGGAAGCCTCTTTACTGGAACTGGTTGTTTTGTCCTTTGTGGTAATTCTGCATCTAACGAAGTTGTTAGTTGATCAGAATTAGCTGGTTCTGAAGTTACCTTGTCAGATTTTACAAATTTTGGTTTTAGTGAAACTGAAATTTCAACACTCGGTTGAACTTGTAACACCCCTTACCCATACCCGAGGCCGGGATAGGGTACAAGGCATTACTGGACTTAAACGTACATGATTTCATAAAATTGGGCCATAAAATTTCAACCAATTCAAAAAATCCAAACACATGCATATCGTCCCTTATACGGGCCTACGAGGCCCAAAACATACATCGGGGGTGGTTCGGGACTAAATAAAAAACTTACAAACTTTTTACAACATTTAGAAAATTTTCTAGTTTTGGAGAGTCACACGTCTGTATGGGTAGGCCGTGTGGTGACACACGCCCATGTAGCTTGGACACACCTGTGTCCTCAGCCCGTGTAACTTTCTGTTTATGAATTCAGTAATAAATTAAGGTCACACGGCCAAGACACACCCCCATGTGCTAGGCTGTGTCTTTCACACGGTTGAGACACACGGCCGTGTCTATGTCCGTGTGGCCAACACATAGGCTATTTTCCAAGCCTTTGTCAACCTTAATCCCTCACACACTTATACAACATCAAAGGCATAAAACATGGTATCCAATTAAAGATTAAACATCCTCAATTAAGTTACAAACATAACATTTGCATGTCATCATACTTGTTTTCTCATACTCATTTTACATCAAGTCTAAACATACCAAACCATATTCATTTAGCCTTGTCATCTTCATTAACATCATTAACTTACTCTAAATTTACACTTTTATACTAAGAATATAGTCACATCTATTGGTCAAAGTTCATCCATCAAATATACATACCATATCATACATCCATCGATATCAAGCCATTACAACATGCACATCATCAAAACATTAGAATAATTAAGCAAAACCAATTAGGTTTACAACCCAATGATCAAATATAAGCCATACCTCATGGCTCTATATAAATGAATAATTATAAGCCAACTCAATTGGCCAAATCATGAAACACATATCATAAAGTACTAAGTCTCTATACATGCCTCTCACTTGAAAACACTTAAGGTTTATTAATACCCTGGCTTGATAATTTGATAGTGTGATGCTGCCTCTGACGATCTCCAACCTCGAGCTAACCAAACAACACTACAAGAAATGGAAAGGAGAGGGGTAACCTTTATAGCTTAGTAAGTCCATATGAAAATAATAAGAAATATGTCAACATGCTTCTCTAGGTAATACAATCATAATTACACATTTACTTATGTTCTGGTCAAGTTGTTTTCTCGAGTCATAGTTACTAAATTATTTATATCTAGAGCTACGGAACTCCAAATTAAGATTCGCTAATTTTCCCTAAAACTAGACTCACATATATTTTTACAATAAAATTTACAGAATTTATGGATTAGCCAATAAGTACAATTTATTCTTCAAATTTACCTCTATTATGATATTTGACAGCTTCGACCTTCTTTTACTAAAACTTAATTATATCATAGTACGGAATTAGGATAGTGTTCCCGTCTATTTCTCTTGAAAATAGAATCATTAATAATTTATTCATATGAATTATAATCCATAATTATTTTTTTAGAATTTTTAGTGATTTTCCAAGTTTAAGACAGGGGAGTCCAGAATCACTCTGACCGTGTCTCATAAAGATTCAAATATCTAATAATATGAAAGTCTTTTACTTACATGGTTTCCTCTATATGAAACTAGACTCAATAAGCTTTAATTTCATATCTTATTCAGTCTCTAGTTAGATTTTCACAATTTTTGGTGGATTTTCAAATTCGAACTACTGTTGCTGTCCAAAACTGTTTTAGTGCAATATGCTGATAACTATCATAAGTTCATCTTCAACTAACCATGAACTCACCATTTCATGGATTCCATGTTCAATTACACAAAGACATAATAACACAACCATAAAGATTATTCATCATTCAAGCCTTTTTTGCATACTTATCATATGTTCATATATATACATATACATAAACTTTCTCACCATAAGTTATTCTTCATCAAGGCATTACTCATGAGTTTAGCGTACATACCTGTACTCACTCGTAGTTTATCAAATAACCATACCTTCTTTAACATGCCCTCCTTGGGTCTTTCATCACATTATCCATTACATTACCCGTTGAACACTCAGAATACTATCGGATACATGGAAAGCTTGCACAAAGTGCTTTATACGTAGCCACATGCTACCTCATATCATATATTGCTCACTCTCGAGCTAATCACGGGCCTGCTCACACAAGCTGACAGTTAGGACGTAACTACACGGGCTGCTCACACAAGCTGATAGGTACCCGCAACACATGTCGGGCTACCCAGCCACCGGTAGGACTTACAAGACCAGCACCTGGATTCATATAGTCACATATACACATAATCTCATGAGCTCATAATCACATAGTTCCTAGTGACATGTCACATTGTATCCTAAATTATTCCCAAGGTTCAAACGGGATTTTTCGATACCACATCTCTGTTGAACTTACTCAAAGTGTCGATCTCACTATCCATAGTACCAATTTCCCATTCATAGCATAATAAGGCATAACTCAAATAGCAAATAAGCTTTTAAGAATTTACATAACATATATCACATATTTTATATATCACTTGTCATGTATCATCATCTTCTTGCATTTCATGTAATATTCTTCCATGTTATATTTCCACATCATATACAACTTTCCATCAATTTTTCCAATATATTAAATCATAGACCCAAAAATCATACTTTTACAAATTTGCATTTTACCCCTAAACTTTCACATATTTGCAATTTAGCCCCTAGGCTCGTAAAATGGAATTTATTCAATTTCTTTGTACTTTAAGTCTAGCCGAATCATTTTCATAACTATAGCACCCCACAATTTTAACTAAATCGCACTTTTATGACAAATTTTATAACTTTTACAATTTATTCATTTTTAGTATTTTCACCGAAAACTACTTAGTAAAAGTCGTTTAACACACAACAAACATTCATATTCCTTCCTTAAACATCAAAATACACACATGTATCACATGGGTAAATTTTCAAACATCAACCCTAGCTTAAATAAATGGTAGAAATAGCTAGATCTTGTTACGAGGATTTTAAAAAACGTAAAAATCATTAAAAACGAGGCAATAACGGACTTACTATTGAGCTTGGAAAGCTTGAACAAAACCCTAGCCATGGATTTCCATGAAAATTCTGGCCAAAGGTTGAAGATGAGCATAAATTTGGCTTTTATTTTCCCTTTTTATTATTTTAATTACCAAATGACCAAAATGCCCTTAACTTAAAAATATTCTATTTCACCTATTTCATGTCCATTTTTGTCCAAATATTAACCAATGGTCTAATTACCATATAAGGACCTCCAATTTAAAATTTCATAGCAATTAGACACCTATAGCTTCTAGAACTCAAGTTTTGCACTTTTTACAATTTAGTCCTTTTGACCAAATTGAGTGCCAAACGTCAAAATTTTCGAACGAAATTTTCACGAAATCATCCCGTGAAATTGTAGACCATAAAAATTTAATAAAAACAAATTTCACTATCTCGGATTTGTGGTCCCCAAACCACTATTCCGACTAGGCCCTAATTCGGGATGTTACAGAACTTCCTCTGAATTTTGAGCATTAGCTAGCTCCTTTTCAACTTCGTCTTTTTGCTCAATGTCAGTTCTTTGCAATACTCCTTCCCTGGATTCCTCGAATTCTCTGTATCACTAGGTAAAGCATCTTGTGGTCGGTTTCTGAGTTCCGTTACAAGCTGACCCACTTGATTCTCCAAATTCCTTAGAGTGGCGTCATTTTTTTGCCATGTATGCCTTCAATAGATTCTCTAAGCTATTGGACAGTTCAACTTGGGTTGGTTTCTGAACTTGTTGGGGAAAACTAGGTGGCTGAGTTGGTCTAGGTTGGGCGTAAGTGTTACTGGTTCCAGCCCCTTGGTTTCTCCAGGAAAAAGTCAGGTGGTTTCGCCACGATGGGTTATAGAAATTGGATTGTAGTCCTTACCTTCCTTGATTTTGGTTCTGGTTACCCATGTAATACACGGATTCTGGGTTCGATGGACATTCTTCGAACAAATGTCCTTTCCTACAATAGACACAGGCTATATTTTCAACTTGATTCGGTGGTTGAGCTGCAAAACTATTATACCCATTAGCAGTAAAATTTTTAAGCATTGATGATATTGATGATACCAAATATGCGAGTGAAGTGAAAGCTTCCACTTCATGTATTCCAGCGACTCGTCTTCCTAACGCTGTTTGATTGGTTGGCTATTGATAATTGTTGCTGGCAATCCTCTCAATGATTTCATAAGCCTCATTATACGACATAGAAAGGAGAGCACCATTAGCAGAAGCGTCACTACCATCCTCGTCTGTGCATTGAGACCATTATAAAACGTCTCAGGTTGGATGCAATGTGGGATTCCGTGATGAGGGCACTTTCGTAATAATTCTTTGTACCTTTCCCATGCCTCATACAAGGACTCATCATCCATTTGTTGGAAAGTAGTGATCTCATTCCCCAACTTAGCATTCTTGCTAGGTGGGAAATACTTCAAAAGGAATCTTTCTGCTAACTCTTCCCATGTGGAAATTGAATTTGGTAGCAATGAGTTCAACCAGGCTTGAGCTCTATCCTTTAGCGAATATGGGAACAACTTCAATCGTAATGTATCTTCGGGTACTCCAGCTAACTTGAAAGAATCGCTCACCTCCATAAACAGTCTTAAGTGAAGATGAGGATCTTCCGTAGGCATTCCAGTGAATTAGCCCGCTGTCTGAAGCATCTGGAACATAACTAGCTTTAACTCAAATTGTTGTGCCTCAATTTCAGGTCTCCTAATACCCGGATTAAGATCATGAAACACTGGCAAGGCATACTGTCTTAAAGCTCTAACCCTATCATCAGCAATAAGGATAGGATTTTGAATAGGGTCTGCTCCGTTTCCTTGATTCAAATTTTTGAGATTCATCTCTTCGGTCCTTTTCTGACTTGCTTGTCTTCTTCGCTGTCGAAAAGTTTTTTCAATCTCAGGGTCTATAGGAAGTAAATCGATAATTCAGTCAATAGTCGATTTGTAACAGAAAAATAAACCAATATACAAAAACTAACAAATTCACAAATAATGACTTTTTAAAACGTCCCTGTCAACAGCGCCAAAAACTTGGAACGAAGAAAATGTGCAAGTGTACACAACGCAACAAGTAATAAAGTGACAAGTAAATGTCGAGTTATCGTACCCACAAGGACTGTGAAAAGAATTATTTATGAAATTAATTTAAAGCACTTTGGTGAAGAAAAAAATATTTTGATTTGAGGAAGTGATTAAAAACTAGGATTTTTAACTAAGTAAAATAAATAAAGAGAAAATAAAAGTTTCAATGCACGATTTCAAAAGACAATTTTAATCAAGATGACATAATTGTGCTAGATTAATTACATTTCTTAACTTAGAATTATTAAACTCATGTTTTTGTTGTTACGAATACCTGCCAAAATCCATTTATCTCTTGACTATATCTCTATGTCAATTCAACCAATTAAACAGATTTTAATAAGCAAATGTATTAATGCATATACATACTTATGAAATTAAAATAATCTCTTGTACATATCTCTATGCCAATTCAAACAATTAATTCAATCTCATAAGCACATAAAAGATTACGTGAGGTAACAATGTATTTCTACCTTGAAACAGTTTAATCACAATAATCTTGCAAGTTATGCAAGGCAAATGTATCGCTAGATACCGTTGCTAATTTAACCCTCAGCTACCTTAGATGATTAAACATGCACTGATTAAGTATCGTGTCAATTAGTTACAATTTCAGTCCACTTAAATAATTAATTCATTAGTTACCTTAAAATTGTAATGCAAGAATAACTTAGTCATGGTTTTACTTAATCAAACATCTTACCAAGGCCTGTAACAACACAAACACAATTTTAATAAATTAATTAGACGAAATGCAATCAACCTAACACGAATTAAATTTAAGCCATATCAATTAAATTAAAATTTTCAACATCACAAATATTCATTGACATATCCATCATAACAACAACAAAAATTAAAAGCATAGGGAACAAGAATCAAATCCGGTGTTTCTCCGTGGCTTGACTAGTTTGCTCCACTCTTCCTTCTCTGCTTGTTCTTGTCGAACCGAGGCTACTACGAACACTTTAATGCTGCTGCAAATGGTGGATGAATGACTCTTTTTCAAGAGGTGAAATCAACAAGAGTATAAAGAAAAATGGATGGGAAATGAAGAGAGAAAATTGAGAAAGAAGAGAAGAGATAAGAAAGTTGAGGTGTATTTCAAATGAGCAGCCAAGGGGGTTTTTATAGGTTGAGAGGGCTGCTAAAAATAGCTAAAATCAGCAGCCAAAGAGCCCTCCCTTGGCTGGCCACACATGTGGCAAGTTTAAAGTTTTCAAACTTGCTATATTAAGGTAGGGGCAAATCTAGAAAGATACAAATAGTGGAGGGTTTGTTTGCAATTTGAAAAGTTTTCAAGGGCCATTTTGCAAGGTAATTAATCAGCCAAGCAAGCTGATTGGGTCAGCATGTGGGACGGTTTTGGGCTGCCTAGTACTCGGTCGGTTCGGTTTTCTCGGTTCGGCTCAACTGGGCAACTTTTCATAATTAATTAATAATAATTTATTTAACACAAATTAAATTGAATATAAATTAAAATTAATTATATTATGAATTAATACACATTATTTGGACCGTCTTATGCTGAAAAATTAATTCGCCTTGATTCTTCAAAATTGTCTCTCGATTTGCGCTTCTAGTAGTGTCTACCGAGCCATTTTTCGCCCTTTGTGCAAATCTGTCAAAAATAATCTAAATTAAACAAAATTAATTAAAAAATTAATTAAAATTTTATTATGTTAATAATTTAAGTACAAAATAATTATTTTATAATAGTTATATATTTTTCGACAAGAATTTTACCGAACTTGCATGAAATTGCGTTAAAAAGGGCATGAAAAAGTGTGTATATTTTCGTGTTTCCAAAAAGCATGCACGAATTTGAATATTTGTATGCAAATGTTAATGTTATGCTATTATTTGGGGTGTTATTAAGAAAAGAAATGATACCTTAGTTTTTGAATAGCATAAAAGGGTATGTTTTGGTATTTATGTGATGAATTGAAGCACCAAATGAACATAAGTAAGTTATGTGATTGTAGTAACCCATTTCTGCTCGGGCTTTAAAACTAAAAATAAAAGATAAATAAATAAATGTTTATTTATTACAGTCCATGTACAAAGCCCAAAGTTACATTTTAGCCCAACCGAATACTAAACCCAAACCCAAACGGACCGGTTACAACCCAATACTATAGCCTACTAACCCATTAACTTGTAACCCAGCTAAACTACCCTATACCCGTTACGCCCTTAACCCAAAACTCAATGGCCAAGCAAACCTAAAGCAGAGAGGCCCGGATGGCCCAAATGGTTAGCAGAACATGGGAGACCTAGAGTTTCAGAAACCCTAGGCCCCGCAATCATGTGTCCGTTCGTCTCGCAGTGACCCGAATCAACGCTGCCACCATCGTTAAGCCTTCATCACCGCCGGATTTTTCGTTGTCACCTGCAAAAAAATGGAAAGGACGACAGCAGAAAATAGGAGCAAAATATGGAAAGAAATCAAAAGATTTCTTTCCAAGATTGTAAATCATTTACAAAGGGCTATAAAAGCCTTTCTTTTTAATCTGTAATGGACGGTTTTTTGGGATATAAAAAACAGAGATTCAAAAAAGGCACAGTTTACACAAACTTACAATACCAACAGTCGATTGAGAGTAAAGGTGATTATTTTTTTTCTTTTTACAGAGACATGCATACATCGAATAAACTACCGAAATATTAAAAGGGAAGAGGGTTACCTGTTTTTCGCTTGAAAGGGCGAGGGTTTTAACCCCCCCGACCACCGTGTAGGGTGGCGCGTGAGCCGCGTGCGCTTGAGTTGCTCGGAGGCCGAAGGCCGAGACCGGAACCCCTCTCTTCCCCTCTGCAGAGAGTTTCAAACTTTTTTTTTAAAACCCAGTGTAAAATGAATTTTGGGCTTAAGTTTTGGTTTATATAGCCCTAACGAAACGGTGCCGTTTTGGTTTAATCCAATAAGCTTAAAACGACGTCGTTTCAAGGCTCAGGATCCGCGTGTTGACCCGATTACCCGGGGAGGATCCGCGTGTTTTCGTAAAGTGGGGTAATTGCCTAACTGGTCCTCTCGCAATTTTAATCTTTATAATTTCATTTTATTTATTTTTTAATTTAGCCCTAGTATTTTAATTGTGATTCAATTTGGTCCTCACAAAGGGCTTTAAAATCGAATTAAGTGGAAACGGTGTCGTTCTGGGATTAGGGCAAATTGCCCAATGAGTCCCTCGATTTTAATGCATTTTTAAATAGGCCTAAATTTTCTTTTATTTTTTAATTTTGCCCAAAATTTTTAATTACTTTTAATTTTAGTCCCCTTTCACTTATAAATTTATTTATTTTGAATTTTATTATTTATTTAATATATATTATTATTTTATATTAAAATTGTATGTTATATTATTATTAAATATGGAAAATCCATTATATTATATATTATTATATTGTTTTATATGGCATATGTATTATTTATATTGTATTAATTAAAATATTTTTAAAACATATGTATTATATATTTTTTTAAAAATGGTAATTATGTATAAAAACAATAATTTTTTTATGTATATTATATTATTGTATATGTTTCTTATAAATCTTATATACATTTTATATATTTCACTATATTTATATATTATTTGTTTTCATATTATTTTATTACATATTATATTTTACTCCATATGATATTTTTTATATATTTTATACATTTTATCATATATATTTATTTTATTTATCATATGATTTGTATTGTTTGTAAATTATATTATACACTATATATTTTATCATATTTCTTTACATTATATTTATTTTATTATAAAATATACACTATTTTATTATTTATCAATTATGTGCATTCTTAAATTATTTTTTTTTATAAGTATAATAGCAATATTTAGTACATTATTTTTCTTACATATTGAGTTATTATATTATAATCTATATATGTATATATCATTTAAAAAAAAAAAAAGGGGTTCTCTTTTATTATCCTTATATTATTTAGTATATTTCTAAATAGCTTATTTTTATTCAACTTATATTTTATACATTTTAATTTGCTTAGTTTTTGGTTCGTTGCTTAATAGGTTAAATTTTACATATCATTTGTTTTATCTTTAATTGAATATTTTATATATTGTTATATTTGCATGAAATATTATTATGTATGTTTAATTTGTATTGATTTATTTTGCCATTTTTGTGTATGTTGCATGTAACGATAATGCATGTATATATATGTCATATATGGCCATGCATAAGGTGATAACGTATATTGTGTAATTTATGTTATTATTTATTATTCTCTATACTATAAAATGATAAAGCATGCATTATGTAGCTAGGCTTATTTGATGCTAATTTTTTTTTGTAAAATACATCATCCTTTTCAAAACAAAAAACATCTCAATTCAAAAGGATTTTTTTTAAATAAGGCAATATTTCGATATTTTGGAATTCGAGAAGTAGTGCCCTAACATGCTGGGTAGCGATTTCTCGTTTGTCTAAATATCTAAAATATCCTTCTAAACGATTTTTTTTTTACAAATCACAAGATAATTCCAGTTACGAAAGTTTAAAGATATCGTATCCAATCATGCTGGATATGATGTTTGTACTCTTTTGAAGCGAATGAATCTTGATACTTTTAATTTAAAATATTACGGTTTTAAGAAAATCTTGTTTCTAAATTCTTTCAAATTTCTGACATTAAGACAAAATTATTCAATTTGGTACCAATTTTGGGCGTTACGAGGGTGCTAATCCTTCCTCGAACGTAATCGACTCCCGAACCTATTTTCTCTTAATTTCGTAGACCAAAACATTTTATAAAGTGATCCAATCACACTTTAAAAGATTGGTGGCGACTCCCGTTTTCGTTTTTTTTTAAAACTCGTTTTTAAAGAGGTTTCGACAGCTTGGCGACTCCACTAGGGACTTAAGAGAGTCAAGCCAAGAAATTGATTATTTTATGTCTTAATGTCGGAAGTTTGGAAAATTTAAAATGTGATCCTATTTTTACATGTGTTTGCCGCATATGTTTGTTATTTTTACATGTGTTTGCCGCATATGTTTGTTATCTTATGGCCGTACATTGCATTTGCATGACCGTTGTGGTCGCACCCTTAAGTGGGAGTGAGAAGCTATGCTTTCATGAGGTTTTCACCTTCGTATGAGCTAGTGGATTGCTTTCGAGATACTGTACCTATGTCTTCGTGAGATTTTCATCTCCGTATAGCCATAGGGAGATGTGTCCCCCTGAACTGAACTTGGTCTAAATGAGCCTATAATGGGTGAAGACCGAGAAATCTGCTGGTTCAGGTACCCTTGCTTTAGAGCTAAAACTCATATAGTGAACCTTTAAGTGCTTACCCTAGGGAAATAGTGACACCTTTAGAAAATTACCCTTGTAAGTATTTGTTTATCATTTTCTTATATATATAATACTGACCTATTTTTTTTTTATTTTGTTGTTATTGCATGTCATTTCGCATTTAAAGGTGTCGATTCAAGGCTCGATTTCTAGATTAGAAAGTTTTGTAATGAGGAACGAATACCTTAATAAAGTGGAGGACAATGCTTCTATCTGTATCTGGTCAGAGAAAACCCAGTTAGAGAAAGGAGATAGTGCCACTGAGGGGTATACGTCAGAATTATGGGACTTCACCTGTGTTAATTCAACACAGAATGAGTTGCAAGAGCTGAGAGATATTTGGGCCCAATGGGATGACGAGGCTAAGCAACTCTTCTATCAGAATTATGGAGACCTTCCCTATTTGCTAGACGTCAAGGTAGATAGGCACTTGTTTCGAGCTATGGTACAGTTCTGGAACCCTGCTTATAGTTGCTTTACATTTGGTGATGTTGATCTTGTACCTACTTTAGAGGAGTATACGACTTTACTGCATTGTCCGAGGATTCAGGGTTACAAGGTTTATGTTAGGCCTGCTAGCCTTCCAGCTTTTACGAAGAAATTGGTAATGACTATTGGGATGAGTGAGCAGTGGGCTATAGCTCGAGTGCAGCAAAAGGGTGATAGTAAGTGCATTCCATGGGCTGTTTTGAGGGACTTAATATCGACACATCCAGATGTGAAGAAAAGGGTCGATGTCCTGGCCTTGAGTATTTACGGCATGGTGATTTTCCCAAAAGTGTTGGGGCATATAGATGAGGCGGTTGCATATTTATTCGATCGATTGGGTAAATAAAATACACCTGTGCCCGCAATCCTAGCTGAGACGATAAGATCTTTGAGTGCATTTCGAAAAGCTAGTGAAGGAAGGTTCATTGGATGTTCATAGTTGCTGTTGGTTTAGTTTCATAGCCATTTCTGGAAGCTCGATAAGGTTCCTTACTGAGTATTCTTTGAGGGTTATTCTCCCTTAAAGGAAGTAGTGGACATGCCTAGGAGAGATGACATTTCAGAAGAGAGGTGGATAGATATTCTGCAAAACCTTCGAGAGGAAGAAGCTATGTGGAATGCTCCTTGGTTGGTTCCTAGTGAAGTCCTTTACCGATGTGGAAGTTTTGATTGGGTCCCTTTGCCAGGAATTTGGGGAGTTGTTGGATATACACCATTGCTTGTTTTAAGGCAGTATCAGGTGAGGCAGTTTATACCGGCTACACAAGGTTTGGCTCAGAGTGATTTCCCTTATAAAGGAGATCACTATAAGAAGAAGATGCGAGAAATTTCTGAGGCTTGGAAGAAGCCTTTCTATATGAAGATCTTGACTGAAGGATCGATGTCAACCCTTGAGTATAAGGGATGGTTTAGTAGGAGAGTCAATGATAATGTCCCTAGGCCAATCTTGGGGGTGGCTCGATCATTAGAGGAGAGCTTACGAGTGATTCCATCAGAGTTGGAAGTTATGAAACAAGAGTTTGAAAGAAAGAATTCATAGCTTGAAAAGAGGATTGAGAAGCTCGAAGAGGAAAAAATGTGCTTAATTCTCGATGTCGATGTTCAAAAAATGGCAGTCGAAAAGGTGAAAAAGGAAAAGAGAAAGATTGAGGAAGATCGAGATAATTTAAAGACACATTACAAGAAAGCCCAAGTAACATTGAAAAGGGTCAGATTAGGGAGATCTTCAGAGTAGTGGCAGCATGAAATTCAAGAGGAAAAAGCCAAAACTGAGTATTGGGAGAAGAAGCTCCAAGAGATACAGTCACATAATCAGGCCTTAGAAAAGGAAAATCAAGGGTTAAAGGTTAAGGTGACAAAGCTTGGACGATCTCTTCATCATTATAGAAGCTGTCCGCAGTTGAGTTAAAGGCAAGTCTAAACAAGATCGAGGAAATGAAGCACAATATTGGAGGGTTAGAAACTGGACTACAGGACTGTGAGCTACGGATTGAGTAGCTCGAGGCAAGAGAAGAACAGTGGAAGGGAGAACTTCACCATCTTTGAGATCAAGTGAGAAATAGAGATCATGTCATGGAACAGGCCCTAGTTCAGATTCGAGAGGTTGCTGAACACTTGCAGGATTTGGCAATACAAGCTAGAGCGCTGAGTACAATGTATGAGTCATCATCAGACAAAGGACGAGAGTTAGCATTATTATTGGATAGGGTTAAGACTCTAGGCCTACGGGCGAAAGTATATTTGTAATCCATTTTATGAAAAGATTTTTGTTTCTTAAATAACGTTTTCTAAAATGAAACTGAACCAGAATCGACATCTTTTAACATTCATGCATTTGCATTTCATCATATCATATGCATTCAAGTTTATAGAAAGACCCTAATTAGTTAAAATTATTAGGGAGAAAGAGAGTAAGAGAAAGAAAATCTGGAAGCAACACATCCTTACAGTACACGCGCTAAGTTGAAAAATATGGACCAAAGATTTGAACAGCTACAGAAGGACATGCAGAACCAATTGCAAGAGCAATTGGAAAAAATACAAAATGACATGAGGGAGCAAATGCTAGAGGCTTAGAGGAATATGATGACTGAGATGGCTCAGTTGTTGAGGGCCACTGATAAAGGAAAAGCCCCTATGGCAATCACTGGTGAGGAGGAAGAGGATCATCCTCCAAGCTTTATTGCACCCCACGGGCCTACACAAAACGAAGCATCTCCTAAAAGACCATCTGTCAATATAAGGCCTCAACATAGGCCGGTTGATGCTGGGATCCATATGAATTACCCAACTGGCTCGGGATTCAATTTGAGTGATAACTCTACCAATCCTCTCATTCCTGACTTGGATATAGCTGAAAAAGAAGATTTGAGAGCCAAAGCTACAAGACAGTTTGAGGAACATTGCCGATGGTTGGAGGAGAAATTTAAAGCCTTAGAGAGTGTTGATAGGCATCATGGAGTTGATGCCAAAGATCTAAGCTTGGTCCAGACTTAGTGCTTCCTCACAAATTCAAGATGCCGGAGTTCGAGAAGTACAATGGTACTACTTGCCCAGAGGCCCACATCACGATGTTCTGTAGAAGGATGACCGAATACATAAACAATGATCAGCTGTTGATCCATTGTTTCCAAGACAGTTTAGTGAGAGCAGCAGCCAGGTGGTACAATCAGTTGAGCCGGGCTAGAATAAATTCATGGAGGGATCTTGCGCAAGCCTTCATGCAGCAGTACAATCATGTGACTTACATGACTCCTGATAGGATCACTCTGCAAAACATAGAGAAGAAGCCTAATGAGAATTTTAAGCAATATGCGCAAAGGTGGAGAGAGGTGGCAATGCAGGTTCAACCACCATTGCTGGAGAAAGAGACCACCATGTTATTCATCAATACTCTGAAAGCTCCATTCATTACTCACATGATTGAAAGCACTACCAAAAGTTTTACGGATATAGTCATGGCGAGAGAGATGATTGAGAACACCATAAGAGGTGGCAAAATTGAAGGGGAAGCGGCCAAAAGATCGGCCCCAAGGAGAAAAGATAACGAGGTGAACAACACAAGTAGCTTCAACTCGAAGGTAGTCACAGTGGTTCAAGCCAAAGCAGCTGTGGTTGGGCAACAGGGTTCTCAAGAACAGGAATCTGGAACAAATTATGAGAGGATGCAATTCACACCTATCCCTGTGACGTATCGTGAGCTTTATCAAAGTTTATACGATGCGCATGCTATTGCTCTTTTCCACTTGAAACCACTACAGCCCCCATATCCTAAATGGTATGATGCAAACACCAGATGCAAGTACCACGCTGGAATATCGGGGCACTCAATTGAAAATTGTACCAGATTCAAGAAGGTCGTGGAGAGGTTGATCAAGATAGGGGTTGTGAAATTTGATAGTACCCCAAATGCTGAAAACCCTTTACCAAATCATGACGATCAAGGAGTGAATGCTATTAGCGAAGCCGTTGAGAGAAGAATAAAGGAAGATGTTACTAAGGTGAGGATGCCTATGAAGGTGATCTGGGAGGAGATGATGAAAAGAGGTATGTTAACCTCTAAAAACGAGAAAGGAGAAATAAGGAGATATAGTGAGTTTCATGAGAAAGAAGGGTATGAAACTCAAGATTGTGAAGAATTCAAGGCCTTAGTGCAAGGCTTTATAGACAATAAAGAGCTGCAGATTTTTGAAGGTAGCTCTAGTGAAAAACAAGTATGTGTGCTGGAAGATGAACAACAAAGAATTAGTTGGCCAAGGATTATTATTTCCTTGCAGGGGAATAATGAGGTAGGGGCACAAATGGTGCCTAAGGTCATAATCCATAAACCTGTGTTCTTTCCTTATAAGGATAACAAGAGGGTACTATAGAGTTATAACTATCAAGTGGCAATGCCGGAGAAGGAGGATATAGCCAATACGTCTAAGGATGTACAAGTTGAGGGTTCTCATACACGGAGTGGGAAGCGGTATGATACGGTGGGCGTCAGAGAGGAGCCCACAAAAGCAAAATGTGTTAGTACGGAGAAGGAGAAAGGGGTAGAAATGACTGTTAAGGAGCCAGTAAAGGAAGAGGAGGCTAAGGAATTTCTAAAGTTTCTTAAGCATAGCCAGTATAACGTAGCCGAGCAATTCGGTAAGCAGCCGGCTTGCATATCAGTATTGGCTCTACTTCTGAGTTCTGAAGTGCATAGGGATGCATTAATGAAGGTGCTTAACGAAACATATGTCACCCATGACATATCCGTTAACAAGTTGGACCTGTTGGTGAATAACATCAGTACGGATAATTTCATCTACTTTAATGATGATGGAATCCCACCGGGGGGCAGAGGGTCAACTAAAGCCTTGCACATCACAACTAGATGTAAGGGGTACACACTCCCAAGTGTACTTATTGATAATGGATCAGCCTTGAATGTTTTACCGTTATCTACATTGAATAGATTACCCATTGACGATTCTCACATGAAGACATGTCAAAATGTGGTAAGAGCCTTCGACGGTACAGAAAGGAAGGTAATGGGAAAGATTGACATCCCTTTAGAAATTGGGCCCAATATATACGAAGTTGACTTTTTGGTGATGGATATCAAGCCTTCCTACAATTGCTTATTAGGTAGGCCATGGATACACTCAGCAGGGGCGGTGCCCTCGTCGTTGCACCAGAAACTGAAGTTAGTGATGGATGGACGGTTAGTAACCATCAATGCGAAGGAGGACATTATAGCCGCAGCCACTAGCAAGGCCCCTTATGTCGAGACGAATGAAGAGTCTATTGAGTGTTCCTTTCACTCTTTGGAATTTGTAAATGCAGCCTTCATTGCAGAAGGGAGTGAGCTACTAGTGTCAAAGATAGCAAGAGCTACGAGGATGGCTCTACAAATGATGGTGGGAAAGGGAGCCTTACTAAGAAAAGGGTTAGCAAAATACCTACAAGGAGGGACTCAAGTCCCAGAACTTAAAGAGAAGAGAGATCGCTTTGGTCTGGGCTTCAAACCAGACTATAAGCAAAGGAGGAAGGAAATTGAGAAGCACCAAGAGGGAAGAAGGGCGCGCCTTAACAGAAGAGAAGTGGAGTGGGAATCGATGACATTCCCTCCAATATCCCAAACCTTCATATCGAGAGGATTACTCATAGATGGAAGTTATCAAGTTAATGCTATACAAGATGAAGGATCAAAGCAAGGAAACCTTGAGGGCATTCGCCCTTACGAACCGGGAAGCTCTCTGAACAATTGGACTGCGGAGGAACTTCCTATAGTCTTTAGGAATTTTTCAGAGTAATTTTTGAAACATTCTTGTTACTCTAGGGCCTAGGAGTAATATGATTACCTTTGTGAAATAGGCTTATGATCATCTGTTATCTTTAATAAAACATAAATTTTATCAATTCAACGAGTATTGTTTCATTTTCATTAACTAATGTTCCGTTAAAATTTTGACAATTCTTATTCTTTCATTCATAGTACATAAATAATCATTCTTAAATTTATTATACTTCACAGATCCCTAGATATCAATGACATGAGCACTGATATTACAAATTCTGATTTCTCTCGCGAGCAAGACATGTGTTTAGAGGAATCTCAGGATTTTGAGGATGCCCAGGATTGTGATGTGTCTCTGGATCTATTGAGGATGGTAAAACAGAAGGAGAAACAAATCATGCCCCATAAGAAAGAGGCAATAGAGAATGTTGCCCTAGAGGAAGGGAAAGAAGTGAAAATTGGCACGCATATTGCCGTAGACACAAGGCAAGGACTGATTGAGTTGCTACGTGAGTTTAAGAATATCTTTACATGGTCCTATCAAGATATGCTAGGTTTAAATACCGATATTGTAGTGTATCGTATTCCGATAAGATAGGAATGTAACCAATACAACAGAAATTGTGAAGAATGAGGCCCGATATCGTGCTGAAAATAAAGGACAAAGTCAAGAAGCAGTTCGATGCAGGATTCTTACAAGAGGTGAAGTACTCTGAATGGGTAGCTAACATTGTACCAGTTCTTAAGAAGGATGGGAAGGTACGAATGTGCGTTGATTACAGAGATCTAAACAAAGCTAGCCCAAAAGATAATTTTTCTCTACCACACATAGACACTTCGGTAAACAATACAGCGGGATATTCGTTGTTCTCCTTCATGGATGGTTTCTCAGGGTATAATCAGATAAAGATGCATCCTGAGGACATGGATAAAACTACCTTTATAACATTGTGGGGCACCTTCTGTTACAAGGTAATGCCTTTTGGGCTAAAAAATGCAGGGGAAACATACCAAAGGGCTATGGTGACCTTATTTCACGATATGATGCACAAGGAAATTGAGGTATATATTGATGTTATGATTGCCAAATCTCGAACGGAGGTGGAACATATTAAAGTTTTAAGGAAACTGTTCTTGAGATTAAGAAAGTTTTAGTTAAAACTTAATCCAGCAAAGTGTACCTTTGGAGCTAAATCAGGAAAGTTATTAGGCTTCGTAGTCAGTAAAAAAGGAATTGAAGTTGACTCAGACAAGGTCAGAGCCATACGAGAATTACCTCCACCATAAACTCAGAAGGAAGTTCAAAGATTTCTAGGAAGACTGAATTACATTGCTCGGTTTATTTCACAACTAACTGAGAAGTGTGATCCCATCTTTCGCCTCCTTAGAAAGCACAATCAAGGTACTTGGGATGAGGAATGCTAGAATGCTTTTGAAAAGGTCAAACAGTATTTGTTGAATGCTCCGGTGTTATCTCTGCCCAGTCCAGATAGACCACTAACACTGTACTTATCAGTATTCAGCAATTCCATGGGATGTGTGCTTGGCCAACATGATGAGTTAGGAAGAAGGGAGAAGGCGATATATTATCTCAGTAAGAAATTCACCGAATGTGAAATGAGATACTCGTCTATCGAAAAATTGTGTTGTGCTTTGATTTGGACAACTCGGAGGTTAAGACAGTACATGCTATATCATACTACTTGGCTTATTTCAAAATTTGATCCTTTGAAATATATAATGGAGTCAACAGCGTTGAATTGGAGAATGGCGAGATGGCAAATATTGCTCTCAGAATTTGACATAGTCTATGTGAGTCAAAAAGCTATAAAAGGAAGTGCGATAGCAGAATTTCTGGCGAGCAGAGCTCTAGAAGACTATGAGCCATTAAATTTTGATTTCCCTAATGAGGAGTTGATGTATGTGGCAACTATTGAAGAACGTCCATGGAGGATGAACTTTGATGGCGCATCCAATGCGGTGGGAAATGGAATTGGGGCAATCCTGGTATCCCCAAATGGTGATTATTATCCACTCACATGCAAGTTGGATTTTGATTGCACAAATAATATGGCCGAGTATGAAGCGTGCATCATGGGACTCCGAACGGCTATAGAGCGAAGAATAAGAACCTTGGAAGTTTGTGGAGACTCTGCGTTGGTAATTTACCAGTTTAAAAGTGAATGGGAGACAAGAGATCCTAAATTGATCAATTATCGAAATGTAGTTTTGGGGTTACTTGAGGAGTTCGATGACATCAATTTTAACTATATCCCGTGAGACGAAAACCAAATGGGAGATGCTCTAGCAACCTTGGCTTCAATGATTAAAGTGAATAAAGAGGAAGAGATGAAACCCATTCAGATGAGTATCTTTAAGGCTCCAGCTCACTGTTGTAACATTGAGGAAGAAGAAAAGGATGATAACCCTTGGTATCAGGATATATTGCGATATGTGAGAGATCGTAAATACCCAGAACAAGCAACTGAAAATGATAAACGAACTTTAAGGAGATTAGCCTGCGATTACGTTTTGGATGGGGACATCTTGTACAAAAGAAGAAAGGACCAAGTACTGTTGAGATGTGTTGATGCCGTGGAAGCTAAGTTAATCTTGGAAGAAGTTCACGAGGGTGTTTGTGGGACGCACGCTAATGGTTTCACGATGGCTAGACAAATCATGAGGTTTGGATATTATTGGTCCACCATGGAAGGGGATTGTATCAACTACGCCAAGAAATGCCATAAATGTTAGATTTATGGAGACAAGATTCACGTACCACCTTCACCTCTACATGTTATGACTTCTCCATGGCCCTTTTCCATGTGGGGCATGGATGTCATCAGGCCAATATCACCAAAAGCTTCAAATGGGCATCGCTTTATTTTTGTGTTCATTGATTACTTCACGAAGTGGGTAGAGGCTGCTTCTTATGCGAATGTTACTAAGTCGGCTGTGAGTCGATTCTTGAAAAAAGAGATTATTTGTCGGTATGGGATACCTGAAAGGATCATATCAGACAATGCATTGAACTTGAACAACAGAACGATAGCAAAAGTTTGTAGTCAGTTCAAGATTAAGCATCATAACTCTTCTCCGTATCGCCCAAAAATGAATGGGGCAGTAGAAGCAGCCAACAAAAACATCAAGAAGATAGTGGGAAAAATGACTGAAACCTATAGAGGTTGGCATGAGAAATTACCGTTTGCACTCTTAGGTTATCGAACGTCCGTCAGAACTTCTACAGGGGCAACTCTTTTCTCATTGGTTTATGGGATGGAAGCAGTGTTACCCATTGAAGTAGAGATACCGTCTCTCCGGGTCTTGTCAGAAATAAAGTTGGATGATGCTGAATGGATACAATCACGATATGATCAGTTGAACTTGATTGAGGAAAAGAGGCTAAGGGCTATTCGTCATGGTCAGATGTATCAGAAGCGAATGATGCGGGCTTATGACAAGAAAGTGCGACCAAGAGAGTTCCATGAGGGGGATCTTGTGTTGAAAAAGATCATTCCCATTCAGAAGGACTTTAGAGAAAAATGGATGCCGAATTGGGAAGGGCCGTATGTCGTGAAAAAGGCTTTCTCTGGGGGTGTATTGATCTTGACAGAAATGGATGAGAAGAGTTTACCCAACCAGTGAATTCAGACTCAGTCAAAAAGTACTTTGTCTAAAGGAGAGAAGAACCCAAGGTGAAAACCCGCAAAGGGTGCCTTGAGTTTTCGAAAAAAAAGAAAGAAAGAAAGAAAAAAAAAAGAAAAAAATGGAGAGGCCAAGGTGAAAACTCGCAAAAGGTGCCTTGTGACTAAAGGGGTTTTGAGTTGAAAACCCGAAAGGCCAGCTCAAATTTTGAAGAGCACACGGTAATCTTGCTGTTCAACGAAGAGCGAAGCGCGTTGCATATCAGGGCATCAACAAAGTACTTTGGATCTTTTAAACACATGTTGAACTCAAGAAAGTCTTCAAGGAGCTGGTGTATAGACGCTCAAGCGGCGATATCTAGGGCATCTAACTTTTGTCTTGTTTGCTATCTTTAGATTCTTTTTCTTCTCAAGGATAGGCTATCAGATTAACTTCCTTTGTATTTTTGACAAATTCATTATTCTTAAGATTAAATTCATCTTCCATTATTCTTAAAATGTGTTGCATTAAATGATAATAGATGAACTAAATAATTTTCACAAATGAAGTTTTGCTCATTACTCTGTAAGTTTCTAGATAACACAAGAAACTAAAACAGAACAATTGTTCGAGGAATTCATGTAAGTAAGGTTCGAAAGAACTTGAGGGAATTCTTTCTTTAAATCCAAAATGATGATTGGACAAATCAAATGATTCGATCAGAGGATCATCTTACAGGCATTTTCAGTTGGTCGTAACATTTGAAGGTTGAGTAAGAATGATATTTTGAGAGAAACAAGGATGAGCTACGATGAAGGAATGAGTAGTGCTGCCTGGGATAGGGGTCATATTCATAAATATTTTGCATTATAACGGGTTTAGTTAGGAGCATTTGACTCACTTTGATCATAGCATCCTAATCATTAGGCATGAACTCATACACATTATACAGGTTATATCCTTCAAGGGACAATGAAGATTGATGCGCCTTAACCCCCTAAGCAGTAGGGTAATAGGCTAAAACATAGCAGATTTGGCTTTCACGTGTTTACACTGAAGCAGATTTAAGATGATTTGGCATCTCTGTATTGTCAGAGAACAAATCGAAGAAACAGATTTGACATCTCCATATTCGACGGAGAGCAGATCGAAGACATGGCAGATCTGACCTTCATTGAAGCAGATCCAAGATGATTTGGCATCTCTGTATTAGACGGGGAGTAGATAAAAAATACAGCAGATCTAACCTTCATTGAAGTAGATCCAAGATGATTTGGCATCTCTGTATTAGACGGGGAGCAGATCAAAGACATAACAGATTGGACCTTCATTGAAACAGATCCAAGATGATTTGGCATCCTTGCGTTTACAAGGAGCAGATCGAAGACATAGCAGATTTGGCTTTCACGTGTTTACGCTAAAGTAGATCTAAGATGATTTGGCATCTCTGTACTGTCAGAGAACAAATCGAAGAAACAGATTTGGCATCTCCATATTCGACGGAGAGCAGATCGAAGACATAGTAGATCTGACCTTCATTGAAGCAGATCCAAGATGATTTGGCATCTCTGTATTAGACGGGGAGCAGATCGAAAATACAGCAAATCTGACCTTCATTGAAGCAGATCCAAGATGATTTGGCATCTCTGTATTAGACGGGGAGCAGATCGAAAATACAGCAGATCTGACCTTCATTGAAGCAGATCCAAGATGATTTGGCATCTCTGTATTAGATGGGGAGCAGATCGAAGACATAACAGATTGGACCTTCATTGAAGCAGATCCAAGATGATTTGGCATCTCTGTATTAGACGGGGAGCAGATCGAAGACATAACAGATTTGACTTTCATGTGTTTACATCGAAGCAGATCCAAGATGACAGATTTGGCGTCTCTGTATTAGATGGGGAGCAGATCAAAGATAGCAGATATTGAATTCCTGATATTACAATGAAGCAAATTGAAGCTATCGCATTTATGGTCCAAAACCTCTGAAGTTGCAGATAGGTTGAAGGCCGTTTGAAGAAAGATCTCAAGATTGGGCCAGACCGGGCAAAATGGGTCCTTTTATAGTCTTTGCTCTATTACCGTTACACGACAATGAGCAAAGAGGGGCAGCTGTAGTAACCCATTTATGCCTGGGCTTTAAAACTAAAAATAAAAGATAAATAAATAAATGTTTATTTATTACAGTCCATGTACAAAGCCCAAAGTTACATTTTAGCCCAACTGAATACTAAACCCAAACCCAAACGGACCGGTTACAACCCAATACTATAGCCTACTAACCCATTAACTCAGAACTCAACTAAACTACCCTATATACCATTACGCCCTTAACCCAAAACTCAATGGCCCAAGCAGACCTAAAGCAGAGAGGCCCGGATGGCCCAAATGGTTAGTAGAACATGGGAGACCTAGGGTTTTAGAAACCCTAGGCGCCGCAATCATGTGTCCGTTCGTCTCCCAGTGACCCGAATCAACGCTGCCACCATCGTTAAGCCTTCATCACACGCCAGCATTTTTCGTTGTCACCGCAAAAAAATGGAAAGGACGCGACAGAGAAAAATAGGAGCAAAATATGGAAAGAAATCAAAAGATTTCTTTCCAAGATTGTAAATCATTTACAAAAGGCTATAAAAGCCTTTCTTTTTAATCTGTAATGGACGGTTTTTTGGGATATAAAAAACAGAGATTCAAAAGAGGCACAGTTTACACAAACTTACAATACCAACAGTCGATTGAGAGTAAAGGTGATTATTTATTTTTTTTCTTTTTACGAAGACATGCATACATCGAATAAACAACCGAAATATTAAAAGGGAAGAGGGTTACTTGTTTTTCGCTTGAAAGGGCGAGGGTTTTAATCCCCCCGACCACCGTGTAGGGTGGTGCGTGAGGCGCGTGAGCCTGAGTTGCTCGGAGGCCGAAGGCCGAGACCGGAACCCCTTTCTTCCCCTCTGCAGAGAGTTTCAAACTTTTTTTTTAAAACCCGGTGTAAAATAAATTTTGGGCTTAAGTTTTGGTTTATATAGCCCTAACAAAACGGTGCCGTTTTGGTTTAATCCAATAAGCTTAAAACGACGTTGTTTCAAGGCTCAGGATCCACGTGTTGACCCGATTACCCGGGGAGGATCCGCGTGTTTTCGTAAAGTGGGGTAATTGCCCAACTGGTCCTCTCACAATCTTAATCTTTGTAATTTCATTTTATTTATTTTTTAATTTAGCCCTAGTATTTTAATTGTGATTCAATTTGGTCCTCACAGTGGCTTTAAAACTGAATTCGTGGAAACGGTGTCGTTCTGGGATTAGGGCAAATTGCCCAATAAGTCCCTCGATTTTAATGCGTTTTTAAATAGGCCTAAATTTTTCTTTTATTTTTTAATTTTGCCTAAAATTTTTAATTACTTTTAATTTTAGTCCCCTTTCACTTATAAATTTATTTATTTTGAATTTTATTATTTATTTAATATATATTATTATTTTATATTAAAATTGTATGTTATATTATTATTAAATATGGAAAATCCATTATATTATATATTATTATATTGTTTTATATGGCATATGTATTATTTATATTGTATTAATTAAAATATTTTTAAAACATATGTATTATATATTTTTTTAAAAATGTTAATTATGTATAAAAACAATAATTTTTATGTATATTATATTATTATATATGTTTCCTATAAATCTTATATACATTTTATATATTTCACTATATTTATATATTATTTGTTTTCATATTATTTTATTACATATTATATTTTACTCCATATGATATTTTTATATATTTTATATATTTTATCATATATATTTATTTTATTTATCATATGATTTGTATTGTTTGTAAATTATATTATACACTATATATTTTATCATATTTCTTTACATTATCTTTATTTTATTATAAAATATACACTATTTTATTATTTGTTAATTATGTGCATTCTTAAATTATTTTTTTATAAGTATAATAGCAATATTTAGTACATTATTTTTCTTACATATTGAGTTATTATATTATAATCTATATATGAATATATCATTTTTTTTAAAAAGGGTTCTCTTTTATTATCCTTATATTATGTAGTATATTTCTAAATAGCTTATTTTTATTCAACTTATATTTTATACATTTTAATTTGCTTAGTTTTTGGTTTTCTTTCATTGCTTAATAGGTTAAATTTTACATATCATTTGTTTTATCTTTAATTGAATATTTTATATATTGTTATATTTGCATGAAATATTATTATGTACGTTTAATTTGTATTGATTTATTTTGTCATTTTTGCGTATGTTGCATGTAACGATAATGCATGTATATATATCATATATGGCCATGCATAAGGTGATAACGTATATTGTGTAATTTATGTTATTATTTATTATTCTCTATACTATAAAATGATAAAACATGCATTATGTAGCTAGGCTTATTTGATGTTAATTTTTTTTGTAAAATACATCATCCTTTTCAAAACAAAAAACATCTCATTTCAAAAGGATTTTTTTTTAAATAAGGCAATGTTTCGATATTTAGGAATTCGAGAAGTAGTGCCCTAACATGCTAGGTTGCGATTTCTCATTTGTCTAAATATCTAAAATATCCTTCTAAACGAATTTTTTTTTTACAAATCACAAGATAATTTCAGTTACGAAAGTTTAAAGATATCGTATCCAATCATGTTGGATGTGATGTTTGTACTCTTTTGAAGCGAATGAATCTTGATACTTTTAATTTAAAATATTATGGTTTTAAGAAAATCTCATTTCTAAATTCTTTCAAATTTCTGACATTAAGACAAAATCATTTAAATTTGGTACCAATTTTGGGCGTTACGAGGGTGCTAATCCTTCCTCGAACGTAACCGACTCCCGAACCTGTTTTCCCGTAATTTCGTAGACAAAAATATTTTATAAAGTGATCCAATCACACTTTAAAAGATTGGTGGCGACTCCCGTTTTCGTTTGTTTTAAAAACTCATTTTTAAAGAGGTTTCGACAGTGATAACGAGAACTTTGACATGAATAAGCGTAAGATTGATTATATGCATAATTATATGAAAATGAAAGAATTTGATATGAATGGCATGAGATTAGGTTTTGAATGGAATATGTGCATATGTATAAGCTTGTATTATTTGGCTTGAATCATGGAAATACCACTGAGCGTATTTGCTTAGCATACAGTTTGTTTTCTCCATAGGCAAGTACAATGGATCCCTGATAATTCAAGTAGTTGATCCAACATCCAACAAGTGAATCCCTGACTCAGCAAAATTTGTATAATTCTATTTTGTTTTAAGTATGACAAGTACCTAGGTTGAGTCGGTTTTGGTATAATACTATGTTTTTGTGAACATTTGAATTGGAAGTTTGGTATATGGAATTGGTCATATGGATGAAAAATGTACTTGAGTTTTTCATATGGTTTAGAAATGTATTAAAAGATATAAACTCCTATGATACTTGTGGATAAGTATATATGTTTAATATCTTGAATGAATTGGACTAGTTAGTGAACTTATAACTAATTTTCCATTGGTGTATAGTTGATTAAGGTATTATGATTTATGTGAATTACATATTTTGGCTGTAACCGTGTTGTGAATGGGTAGATTAATGATTTGATAATTGCAAGTTAATGTAAATTATGGTACCTTGTAGAAACAGTATGTCACATCAAGACGTCGAGCATACGTCATTGCAACAAGATCAAGCCACTATGTCACGACGCAACATTGAGCATGGGTCATTGCAACAGACCTATTGAGTACATTGTGTCACCATGAGGAACCTCATGACGTCAAGATGTCAACTTGAAAATTTGTAAACATTACATTTTAGTCCTAATTTGACCTCGAGTTAGCATTAGAGCTTCTATAAGTTCATATAAGACCCGAAAGTGAATACTAATCATTTTATATACTTGTTTAATTTATATTAGAATGTTTAATGTTGTAAATAGTACTATATTTGATCATAGTTGCTCCAGCAACCAATGTGGCACCTTGTAGCTCGTATTCGATGATTGGGTCAGGTATAGGTTGTTATAAGATTGGTGTGTTGGTTGAATGATCCATGTATCTGTCTTAAGTCCGAGTTTGGTTAATAGGGATTATAAAATATAAACTTGATAACTTATATTAGTTGGAAATTATATTATAAAATGAAATTATATGCTCGTTGATAGTATTAGAAAGAACATATGTTTTCTCCCTACTTATTGGTTAATTTGTTCCCATTTAGTTATATTTAGCACATATTTTAGTATTTTCAGTTCAGTAATTTACATTTTATAACTCAGCAGATCTTAGCTTCTTTATCCTTAATTTTTTCATGGTTTGGTACTAATGTCACTACATGAGTATTTTTAGATTGCACCCAGAATTGTCGTTGTAACACCCCTTACCTGTACCCGAGGCCGAGACAGGGTATGAGGCATTATCGAACATGCATACAAATGTTCATGCAAAACTGAGCTATAAAATTTCTTTCAATTCAAATGTCATTCAAACATATGCAAAACGTCCCTTGTATGGACCTACGAGGTCCAAAACATACTTTGGAAATAGTTCAGGACCAACTTAGGAACTTGGGAAATTTTCTTAAATATAGAGTCACACACTCACACGGCCTTGTCGTACGCCCGTGTGGCCCGGCCGTGTGGCCAAATAAAATTAAATATTTTTCATAAAATGGTCCAAACTTCACCCGGCCAGAGTACATGCCCATGTGGCAGATCATGTGTCACACACATGCCCGTGTGTCTACTCGTGTAAACAAATTCTAGGCTATTTTCCAAGTCTTTTTGCCACCCTTAAAGACTTACTCATTTATACATGTTCTCAACATACAAAAAATCACATTTAAATTACTCCAATATCCAAATACATGATTAAATTATACCCCTAATGCCTCCATGCACTATCTCAATTTTTACATGCATTTCTTAATCTTTTCATACCAATTCATAACCTCTAGGTTTTTATATCCTTCTTTCCAACTTTACACATTTATAACATTGTTGTGGCCACACTCATTGATCATGGATCATTCACCAAATAAACATGACATACCTCACATCCATCATTCACAAGCAACCACATCAACATGAACACATTGCATGCATACATGATTTATAAGGGTTACAACCCAATAGTAAAATATGAGCCATATCTCATGGCCATATACAAAATGATTCATCAACCATCATGAGCCATTACACTTGGCTAATTTAAATGACACATATAACCAAAAGATAAGTTACCCTATACATGCCATTATATCAAAATGAATAGTTCTTTTATACCCAAAACGAGATGACTGATAGTGTGATCAAACTCCCACCCTCCTCCAACCTTCACGAGTCCAAAAGCTCTATAAGACAAGGAAAAGTAAAAAGGGGTAAGCATTACGTGCTTAGTAAGTTCGTATAACGTTAAGTAAACTTAACGGTCATTTTAAATACATAATCACAATAGGCCATGTTATCCATCAATTATAAATAATTTTCCCTAAACACATCCACTCAATGAATAGGTTAGTCACATAATTTTCATGATCCATTGATGAGCTCATCACATAATATACATTTTCAAATTCGTATTTCTCATGTCATTTACAAATATTTTATCGGTGAATCATTGAATTCTCGATGGATATTTCATCATTTAGTACGCTCTAGGTGTACTATTTTATTAACCGTCAATTTATATCCAGTAGTACCCTATCCGGTACATTCTCGAGCCGTACCTCTTACAGTTGAATTACCAGTCTAGGCTAAATTCTAGCTATATCATGTACTCTAAGGGCTTTGTCAAATTACCAGTCTAGGCTAAATCCTTCAAAAGACAAAGAATTCCCTACAGAGTCTAATCTGGATTACTAGTCCAGGCTAAATCCTAATTGAAACGTATACTCAATAGGCTCGTTTCAGGATTACCCGTCCGGGCTAAATCCTTTCCATAATGAGATTAATGGATTACCCATCCTGGCTAAATCCTTTCTACAACACATATAGGATCCCATTTCTCGTGAAAAGTGACCTATCCATCGGAATTCAATATTCAAACAAATTCTAACCCATTTTCAATCAATTTCAAAATTATGGGCATTTTCATACAATTCATTTTTTTATGTATTTCACATTCGATTCAACACAACAATTAAAGTTGACTTGCAATAACATCCAATTAGGTTACACGAACTTACCTGAATGATGTCTCGGGTTTGGATTCCGACTATTCTAAAACCTTTTTTTCACGATCTACTTCTGGAATTGGTCTTTTCGAGTCTATATAAACAAATTAAATTATTAATTCATCACATTCTTCAATTTCAGCTCGTAAACTTACTCTATGGCAGATTTACCCTTTTACCCCTAACTTTGCACATTTTTACATTTTAGTCCCTAGGCTCGTATAATGAAATACATGCATTCCCTTGATTTCCCAAGCCTAGCCGAATTATATTCTAGCTTATAACAGCCCACATTTTCCTTTATTTCACTTTTCTACTCCCCATTTTTACATATTTAAATCTTGGTCCCTTTTTAAGTGTTTTCATGGAAAACCACTTGACAAAAGATGTTTATCATACATGGAAATTTCATATTACTCTATTAAACACCAAAATACAAACATGTCACACATGGGTAAGTTTTTTAACATGAACCCTAGCTTAAAATAAGGGTAGAAATGGCTAGAACATGCTTCAAGGATCTCAAAAATATAAAGAACATAAAAAACGGGGCTAGGGAGCACTTATAATCAAGCTTGAAATGTTGAAAACCCTAGTTATGGAGCCCTTTAAATTTTTGGTAGACCATGAAGAAGATGGACAACATTTTCGCTTGATTTTTCCCTTTTTTATTCTTTAATTAACCAAATGACCAAAATGCCCTTAAGGCATTTCTTTAAAATTTTACCCATGCATGCCCCATTTTTGTCCAAAATTTTGAAACTTGGTCAAAATACTATTTGTGGACCTCTAATTTATAATCCAACTCAATTTCATGCTAATAGCTTCTAGACCTCAAGTTTTGCATATTTTGCAATTTGGTCCTTAATGTCAAATTGAGCATCTTAGGCATAGAATTTCTCCATGAAATTTTTACACAAGCATACATTATCATTCTAGACCTCATAAAAATCATGAAATAATTATTTCTATTTCAGATATGTGGTCTCAAAACCACTGTTCCGACTAGGCCTTAAATCGGGATGTTACAACTCTCTCCCTTTAGGGATTTTCATCCTAAAAAATCTTACCAGTAAAAAGGTTCAAATACTGGTTTCTCATAGTCTCTTCAGGCTCCCATGTAGCCTCTTCAACTCCATGCTTTTGCCACAGTACTTTCACAAGAGCAATATTCTTGTTCCTCAACTATTTGACTTCCTGAGCTAGTATCTTAATCGGTTCCTCTCTGTAAGTCATATCCGAACAAATCTCAACCTCTATTGGTGAAATTACATGTGAGGGATCAGATCGATAATGGCGCAACATGGACACATAGAACACATCATGAATCCTTTCCAACTTTGATGGTAAGGCCAACCGATATGCTACCGGTCTAATCCTTTCAGTAATCTCATATGGCCCTATAAAACGAGGACTTAATTTGCCTTTCTTTCCAAATCTCAGGACTTTTTTCCATGAAGACATATTTAAAAATACCTTATCAGCAACTTGATACTCAATTTCCTTTTGTTTCAAATCAGCGTAAGATTTCTGCCTATCAGAAACAGCTTTCAAACTATCACGAATAATCTTTATCTTTTCCTCGGTCTCCTTAATTAAGTCGACCCCATGAATCTTGTTTTCTTTAAGCTCAGTCCAATATAGGGGTGTTCGACATTTACGCTTATATTAAGCCTCGTAAGGTGCCATTTTCAAACTTGATTGATAACTGTTGTTGTAGGCAAATTCTATCAACGGTAAGTACTTTTCCCAACTGCCTTGGAATTCAAGAACACAACACCGGAGCATATCCTCCAAGGTCTAAATCATTCTATCAGATTGGCCATCGGTTTGTGGATGGAAAGCAGTACTAAAGTTTAGCTTTGTACCCAAGGCTTCTTGTAACTTCTTCCGAAATCGAGAAGTGAACCTTAGATCTCTATTCGAAATAATCGACAATGGTACTCTGTGAAGTCTCACAATTTCAGTAATGTATAGCTCAACTAACTTATCAAGTGAGAAATTGGTTCATACTGTTACAAAATGAGCAGACTTAGTCAACCTGACAACTACGACCCAGACGGCATCTTTTTTCTTTAGAGTCAAAGGCAATCCTATCACAAAGTCCATAGTAATACGGTCCCATTTCCATTCTGGAATCATGATAGGTTGAAGTAACCCTGAAGGCACTTGATGTTCGGCCTTTACCTGTTGACAAATCAGACATTTCGATATGAACTCTGAGATATCCCTTTTCATGCCATTCCACCAATACGATTTCTTCAAATTATTATACATCTTTGTACTACTCAGATGGATTGATAAACAACCGCTATGTGCCTCATATAAAATATTCCAAATCAACTTGGCGTCGTTCAGAACACAGATCCTACCACAAAACCTCAAGCAATCATCGGATTCAATCTGAAAATCTAGTTCACCGCTAGACTCGCATTGAGATTTTCTAGTTGTAACTTTTTATTGACTTTCTGGCCATCACAAATCTATTGAAGAAAAATCGATCTAACTCTCAACTCTACTAGGATTGAGCTATCTTCGGACAAAGCCAGTTGCGTACCAATAGCTCTCAAGGCAAACAATGATTTTCTACTCAAAGCGTTGGTGACTACATTCGCCTTACCTAGATGGTAATCAATCACAAGCTCATAATATTTAAGTAATTCGAGCCATCTACGTTGCCTTAGCTTCAAATCCTTTTGAGTCATCATTTATTTTAAACTTTTATTATCGGTGAACACCCGACACTTCTCACCGTATAGATAGTGTCTCCAAATCTTTAATGCAAAAACAATGGCGACCAATTCCAAGTCATGTGTCGGGTAGCTCTTCTCGTAAGGCTTCAATTGCCTTGAAGCGTAGGCTACCACCTTACCCTCTTGCATGAGTACACATCCCAAACCATGCAAGGATGCATCACTATAAATCACAAATTCTTTACCCAACTCGTGTTATACCAAAACTGATGTTTCAGTCAGTAACACCTTTAGTTTCTCAAAGTATTGCTGACACTTTTCCAACCACTCAAACTTAATATCCTTTTGAAGCAACCTGGTCATTGGAGTGGTGATCATAGAAAATCCTTTAACAAATCGCCTTTAGTAGCTAGCCAAGCCTAAAAAGCTTCTAACTTCTGTCACATTCTTTGGCGGTTTCCATTCAATGATGGCCGCATTATTACTTGGGTCAACTCTAATGCCATCACTCGAAACAATATGTCCCAAAAACCCAACTTCTTTAAGCCAAAATTCACTTTTATTGAACTTAGCATACATCTATCTCTCAATGTTTGTAAAATTGTCCTCAAGTGTTCAGTATGTTCGGATTCATCATAAGAGTAAATCAGTATGTCATCAATAAACACTACAACAAACTTATCCAAGTACGGTTAGAAAATTTGATTTATTAAGTCCATAAATACTACGGGAGCATTCGTTAACCCAAACAACATAACAAGAAATTCATAATGACCATACCTTGTTCGGAAAGCAGTTTTGGGCACATATGATTCTTTAACTCGTAGTTGGTAATAGCCGGATCTCAGGTCTATCTTTGAAAATACTGTTGCTCTCCTCAGTTGGTTGTCACCCTGTTGAGTTGACGATAATTGATGCATAGTTTCAAAGAACCATACTTCTTTTTCACAAATAGTACCGGTACACCCCAAGGAGAGAAACTAGGCCTTGCAAAATCCTTATCTGTCAATTTTTGTAACTGAGACTTTAACTCTCTTAATTCCATCGGAGCCATCCGATATGGAGCAATCGAAATAGGTGTTGTTTCCGGTACTAGGTCAATGCTAAATTCAACTTCTCTAACAGGAGGTAATCCTGATAACTCCTCTAGAAACACATTTAGGTACTCGCATACTAGTAGCACTGATTCGACTTTCAATTCAGATTCCTTAGTGTTCAACACATAAGCTAGGTAGGCTTCAAATCTCTTTCTCAAGCATTTTTGAGCTGACATAGAGGAAATCACAACGGGTGGTACGTATGACTCATCTGGTTCAACCTGAAGAGTTTCACCATTTTCACACATCAATTTAATGACCTTCTGTCTACAATTTACTATAGCTTCATGTAGTGTCAACCAATCCATACCCAAAATAACATCGAACTCATCAAATGGCAACAACATTAAATTGGCCGAAAAATAATGGACTCTAATCATTAAAGGGCATTTCTTGCATACCTTTCATCTAGTACATGTTTGCCTAACGGATTCGACACCTTAATCACGTATTCCATAAACTCCACAGGTAATTCTTTACTAGACACCAATTTCATGCAGACATATGAATAGGTTGACCCCGGGTCAATCAAAGCAACAACAAAAATATCATAAAGAGAAAATGTACCCGTAATGACATCAGGAGCGGAAGCTTCCTTTCTAGCGCATGTAGCATAAGTTCTTGCCAAGGCTCGAGCCTCTGATTTGGTAGTAGAGTCCTTTGCAACACTACAACCTCCATTAGCACTTCCAGGGTATCTTGGAGGTCTACCTCGAGAGATAGGAGCATTCAGTTTTAGGTTTGGCTCAACCTCTTTGTTATCTCATTCCAGGCAATCCTTAAAGAAGTGGTCAAGAGAACCACACCTATAACATGCCTCGCTCCTCATCTGGCACTCTCCATAGTGAAACTTGTTACAACTGTTACACCGTGGCTTTTGGTTACCCACACTCCCCACACTAGTTGTCATGAGAGATGAAGACTGCAGATTAGGGCGCTTAGAGGCTCTTATTTTACCTGAATATCCCACTAATGAATTGGAGCATTCCTGGTCACTTCTCGACTTCTTTGTGGGAGATGTATATGTCGTGCCCATGAATCTCTTACTTAAAATTCAAGCTTTCCTCTCTGCTTGTTTCTTTTCATTACTTAGTTCTTCAGCTTTCTTGGCTCTGTTGGCCAACACTGCAAACTCTCTTGTCTTAAGAATCCCAATCAACAGTTTAACATCCTTGTTTAATCCTTCTTCGAAGCGCTTGCACATTTCTACTTCAGTCTGAACCCACTCTTGAGCATACTGGCTCAGTCGGACAAACTCCTATTCGTATTCTAATATAGTCCAATCTCCTTGCTTAAGTTCTAGAAATTCCTTTCTCTTCTGATCCAAGAACCTTTGACTAATATACTTCTTTTTAAAGTCAGCTTGAAAGAACTCCCATTTAATATTCTCTCTTGTTGCCACTGAGGATACAGTCTTCCACTAGTGGTATGCAGTGTCTTTCAGGAGAGATACTAAGTATTTCAAACATTCTTCAGGGGTACACGATAGTTCGTCAAGAACTCGTACGGTGTTCTCAAGCCAGAACTTAGCCCATTCCAAATTATCGTCGATTGTAACTCTAAACTCTTCAGCCCCATATTTCCTTAGTTTATTAACTAGAGCTTTATCAATTCTTACTGATGCCATACCTTGTGGTACTTCTTCTTCAGATCGGGTAGGGGGTGGGGGAGGTCGTGGTATAGCAGGGTTGGTCCTTAAGTATTCACCAAACCTTCATCCATTATTTCAAAAAAGGCTGCCTTTGCCTCTTCTTCACCCCTAGACATGGGCCTCCTATTACTATTAGACGTGGCTTGTTGTAACGCCCAATTTTCGGGTTTTCTCTGTTTCTGTGTTTTTTTTTAAATTTGGGTGTGTTCTGGTTGGTTAATATATATATTTTAGTAGGTTAGTAGGCCTTTGGAAGGCCCAAACTTAAGTTAAATCCGTGGTAGTCTTCGGAATTTTGATTTTAAGAACAAGTGATGCAATTGGCGTTTGGCCTTTTAAGAGTAAAGGGGTAAAAGATGACACAAAAAGGAGTGCGGTGTAGTGGCAAGGTAGTGCCACTTAGGGGACAAGGAAGTGACGCCATAGAGGAAGCAAGGGGTCCAAGGTTCAATTCTTGGCTCTTGCAATTTATTTTGGTTTTTCTTTTCAATAAATCTGGAAGTAAGTAGGTGCGCTTTAAAGTTTAATGTGTTGGACTTATGACACAAATGAGTTGATGGCCTAGTAGTGGTGGCGTGATTTGGCATGTGGGAGGACTTTGGTTCGAATTCCTTGGCATGCAAAGGTTGATTATTTTGCTATGTTGGGACGGCAAGAGTTGGTGTTGGTTTTAAACTCTGATGTTGGAGGGATCCCACATCGGGAAGCTAACATAAGAGTAGATGGAAAGCTGGCTTTAAATAAAGCAAACCATGAGGAGAGTTGGCATACCCTTCTGGGCTGATCCCTTTCGCTTGGTGGCGTGCTCGCTTGGGTTGGGCATCAATTAAGAGTGTGGGAGCGCGAATTAACTGCAGTCTCCTAACAGGTGTGTATTTCTCACTACTCTAGTAGTAGGACGGCTATTTCGGGCCGCGACGGGCTGAAATGAGCCATGTAGCCCCAATGGGTCCGTAGGCCCAAGTGGATAAGTTGTAGAATTACTAAAATACCCCTATAGGGTAGGACTACCGATTTACCCTTGGAGGGTAAAATGACTTTTATGCCCCTCGTGCGTAAATGACTAACTTGTGTGATGATTGGGTTAGTTGACGTGGATTTATGGTAGTTATCATTAAATCGTAAGTCTAATGTGTTAGTGATCAATCGCTGGATTATCGCATGGGAGATATCATCATCAATTGTCATCAACCAGGTATGTAAACGACACCATCCCTTAAACTAAATCGGTAAAAGCCGAAATACCGAAACGTTGGTATTTTATGAACTTGCGAGTGTGCGAGCGCTCGTGAGACAGTTGTTAATGAATATGGTGCATTTGGATGATTAGAGTGCAGAGTGTGCATTTTCGTGCACAACGGTATATTTGGGCTTAATGGGCCGAAAATGGGCCAATGGGCCAACAGGCCCACTTTGGTAAAAAGACGAGGTAAGTACTTCTGATTACTTGGTAAACGTTAGAATGAGCATGAAACCCTAGCAATAGGTAATAATTACTGAAATACCCTTATACATGAAAAATTACGATTTTACCCCTAGAGATATTTTATTTTATCTAAAAAGCATGATGTTCTGTTTCTGTGTACATATGCCATGACATATTTATTCTGCTGCATGGGACATGGGTTTATATTGATGGAGGAAGCATTCTGGCAGCCTCACTGCAATCTGGTGGCCTCGCCACATATATATCTGTTCTAGTGACTTCGTCACAATATCTGGTAGCCTCGCTGCAATCTGATGGCTTCGCCACATATATAAACATATATATCTGTTCTGGTGACCTCATCAAAATATCTGTATCTGGTGACTTCGTCACAATATCTGGCAGCCTCGCTGCAATTTCTGTGGTGTGTAGCGATTGGGTGGGTCGAGTAGTCTCCCCACATGGTGTAAGGCTGGTACGGGGGTGTTATGGATGGCTTTGGGTTGGGATTTCTGCATTCATGATATATTTGTTCTGTATCTGCTATGGGCCTATGAGTTTCATTCTGATTTCTGTACTGGGCCAAGGCCTAGATAAGTCTGACTCTGAGGTTTGATCTGGTTTGGGCTATGGTTGGGTTATGTTACACACTGAGTTTACCAAACTCACCCTTTATTTTCATCTCTGCAGGAAATCCCCAACCATAGTGGGCTTGGAGCTGTGAGGGATTCGGAGTGGCCACATCATGTGCAAAGTTAGTTTTTCTAAGTTAGTTTATTTTTTATTATTTTTATATTCTGATTTAATTTTGGGTTTTAAGTTGTAATAAGGCCGCTATATAAATTTCTCTTTCCGCTATGGTTTTATTTTCTGATTATATTTATACTATGTCGAAACTGCTAGTGTTAGGCTGCGCGGGTTTTCAAAATTAATGAACATTTTCAAGACTCAACAAGCACGACAAATGGATAGCCTAAAGATTGATAAACCAGCTTTTCATTCAATTGCTATTTTTACAAAGACCACCCTAATCACTTAAACCAAAAAATGCATACTAAGTCGTAAGTCCATGTGACACGTCAGATCTGGCCATAACGTCTGGGCCGGGTCTGGGGTGTTACACTTGCTATATGGAAGATAGAGCATGACTCTCGACTTCCTCAAACTCATCTCAGGCTTGGTTGAAAGATATTTACTATATACAAATACATTTAAAATGGTTAGGAGATGTCAAACTATCATAACTTGTATAATGGCATGTATAGCTAGACTTGATACATGCTACGTTAGTCTGAGAATCGACTAAACCGTAGCTCTAATACCACTAAATGTAACACCCCTTACCCATACCCGAGGCCGAAAAAGGGTACGAGGCATTACCGAACATACATACAAATGATCATGCAAAATTGAGCTATAAAATTTCTTTCAATTCAAAAGTCATTCAAACATATGCAAAACGTCCCTTGTATGGACCGACGAGGTCCAAAACATACTTTGGAAATAGTTCAAGACCAACCTGGGAACTTTAGAAAAACTTGGGAAATTTTCTTAAATACAGAGTCACACACCCATGTGAGAAAGGGGACACGCCCCTGTGCTCTTGACACACCCATGTCCTCAGGCCATGTAACTCTCTAACTATGACGTTAGCACCAAAATAAGGTCATACGGCCGTGTGGCCAAATAAAATTAAATGATTTTTCAAAAAAATGGTGCAGACTTCACACGGCTAGAGTACAC